>CM056049.1:275544110-276144110 GCA_029574335.1 Rana kukunoris | reverse complement strand
GATGGTTAGTACACAAAAGCATCAGACCAAAAACCTGCGCATGCTCAGAATCAAGTCGACGCATGCTTGGAAGCATTGAACTTTGTTTTTTCAGCACGTAGTTGTGTTTTACGTCACCGCGTTCTGGCCCGATGGGATTTTGGACTGATGGTGTGTACGCACATCAGACCATCAGACCACTTCAGCGGTGGTCCGATGAAAACAGTCCGTCGGACCAGTCTCATCGGTTTGGTCTGATCGTGTGTACGTGGTCTCAGTGAACAAACAGCATCATGAAGGCCAAGGAACACACCACACAGGTCAGGGATACAGTTGTGGAGAAGTTTAAAGCAGGGTTAGGCTATAAAACAAATATCCCAAGCTTTGAACATCTTATGGAGCTTAGTTCAATCGAATTGGGGTCCCTCTGCAGCTGTCTCTGGTCCTCCCCGCAAGAACTCCCACACATTCATGTGAGCGAGCTCGCATGGTGTGGAGTCCTTGAAGGACCGCTCACCGTATCACTCGGACCCCCGGCGCGCCGCATCATTGGATGTGATTGACAGCAGCACCAGCCAATGGCTGTGCTGCTTTCAATCCATCCTCTCTAGCCAATCAACGGCCAGGCTGAGCGGCAAAGAGGATGTAGGGGTTGAGCACGGGACTTTTGAGGGGCCAGGTAAGTATAACGGGGGCCGGTGTTGCCTGAAGTTTTTTCACCTTAAAGCATAGGATGCATTAAAGCGGGGGTTCACCCAAAAATAAACTTTATATCATTACCTCATTTGCTAACATCTGCAGTATGCTGTTTTTTTTTTTGGTACTTATCTTTTTATGACGAGTTGTTATCCGGCTCCGAGCGGGGGGATTACTTCCGGGTATAGGCGTTGCTAAACGAAGAGGAGTTGATTGACGGCTGTGGAAGGCCTTCCGAAAATACCCGAAGTGATGCTTGGGTTTTTACAGCGCCTGCGCAGTCAGCTCTACACGGCAGGCGCAGGCGTCGTAAAAACCCGAGCGTCACTTCGGGTATTTTTGGAAAGCGTGACGCGCCTTCCGCAGCCGTCAATCAACTCCTCTTCGCTTAGCAATGCCCATTGCCCACAGGATTCCCCGCTCGGAGCTGTGTAACAACGGCTCCGAAAAAGAAAAGTGCCAAAAAAAAACAGCATACTGCACATGTTAGCAGTATGCTGGAGCAAATGACAAAAAGTTGATTTGGGGGTGAACCTCTGCTTTAAGGTGAAAAAACGTTTACCTTTACAACTCCTTTCACTGTAACCTGTTGATTTTCAGGGTTAAAAAGAAATACAACCCTGTATTTATGAATGCTTTAATAATTGTAATGTGTTTTTTTTTTTTTTTTTTTAATGCAAATACTTTTATTTGACTTGGTATCAGCCTCTTGCAGTCCACTGTATATATGGTGGCAGGGTGAGCCCGTGCCACTGTTTAATATGGTGGTCTATGCCATAGTTTGTAGGAAGCAGGGACATTAATGATGCAGGTGTGTGCTGCATTCATCTTAGAGCCAGGGTTAGAGCTCAGGGCCCCTTCCACCCCTCCCACCCAAGAGGGGTCAGTGTGTTAAGAGAGCAGTGAGAGGTGCACGTCTGCACCGTACTGTCCAGGTCAGGACAAACCAAGGCCTGAGCCTGTGAAGGATGTAGAAACTGGGAGCTGCAGGATAAGAAGCCAAGCTGAGAGGGGTACAGCAGTTTGTGCACGAGCACTGGGACTGTGTGTTTGATCAGGAGAACCGAGGCATGAGGCCTAAACCACAGGGCTGACAAAGACCCGGGAGGCTGAATTTTTATGTTTTGTTTTATTGATGGTGAGAACCCCCTGCATGGGAAGATATTTATAAGAGCCTTTGCTTTTGTTTTAAAAGTAGGCAGAAAAAGCTCTGAAACATACATCTGGTGTGGAGTAAACTCGCTGTTTTGCACTACCAATGAGCTACAAAACCCCCAACTTGTCACAATATGTATACACTGTATGTATTATATCTGTCCATTTACCTGTTTGCCTGGAGTTCAGCTTTTAAGCAACCTGTTTTCTCGGCAAAAACCAGCAAGAAAACTGCTTCTTGCCGAGATTCCCATTCGTGTGCACGAGGCATTCAGGTTTCTCGTCAGGAAATCTGGCCAGAATCTCGATGAGAAAAAAGAGAACATGCTCTCTTTTTTCTCGTCGGGATTCTTGTCGGCCCGTTTCCCGACGAGAAACCCGAGAGTGTGTATACTTAATGAGGACAAAGAAAAATGGATAGCCGCACTCCAAAACCTGATGGGTGGTCTTTTATTCAATAGACAGCATGTACAAAAATAGGGTCACATCAGTAGAAAACAAGGAGCAGCCGACGCGTTTCGCACTGAATCAGTGCTTATTCATGGGACCACCCATCAGGTTTTGGAGTACGGCTATCTATTTTTCTTTGTCCTCATTTTGCTTAGTGCACTGCCAGCACCCTCGGTATCCTGCACCACCTGTAACCATTTAGTGATCCCACCTGGACCGGTGACTCCTTTCTCTCTATCGTCCCAGTGTGTATACTTACCTGTCGCCGTGGAAACCCGCGCATGCTCAAAATGACTTTGACACATGCGCGGAAGCTTCCACGGCATAGGTAGGGTGAAGCAAGATGGTGGCGACTGTATCGATTGTGACGAGCGAATGCTCGTCGCACCCGATGACGTCACTGCGTTCTTTTCTTTCAAGAAATCCGTGGTTCTTTTGAAACAAAAGTCTGTACACTCTGGCGAATGTTTTTTCCTGACGAGATTCTCGGTCGTGTGTACTAGGCCTAACTGTTTTTTTTTTTTGTTTCACAGATCTCTGCCAAAGGTTTTCATCGTACATTCCCAACAGACAAAAATGGTTACATGAGTTTATTTATTTGAAGCTAGTGCATGTTAATTCTTCGTTTCAAATATTCAAGGACACAAACATAACTGATTTTGAATAATTATTTCTGATAAAAAATGATTTATGTGCTTCAGGAATTACAAGGACTAATATTGCCAAGAGCTCTGGGACTGTTCTAGGTGTGGTTGTTTTGATAAATCACCCCATTTACTATGATTCATCTACCCTGAAACAACCTAGGTGTGCCAAATTCCCAGGCAACAAAGAAAAGCCTAAGTTCATCAGGTTACCGGGTTATGCAAATCGTACATGTACTTCTTGTACAATAGTCTGCTTTCTATAAACAGCTTTGTATTTAATGCGGAAGATCATGAAATTACACTTAATTACATACTGTACAATATAACAATAACCAGCATACTATAATCATCAACGTTTCATTGACATACTGCCACATATCAAAGCCAAATCGCATTAAGAAAAATATTTGTGCAAACATTAAAGGTTTCTCTCTATTTGAGGTCAGTATAAGTAACAGCTGGCACTCATAAAAGAAATGTCATCAATTCTGTTTAATGATTAATGTTATCACATATTGCATTATTTTATTTAATGTAATAATGATAGCTTTACCCTGTCCTGGTCAAGTGTATCTATAGAAACAAACAAAATGTAATATATTGCAGATTACCAGTCCTTAGATGATGTGGCTGCGTTAGTGTTCTTTTCTCACTTGGTGATCCAGCAAATAACACACTTCCTTTCCTATAGTGACAACACTTATTCCTCCATTGTATGCATCCATGGAGAAGCAGCTTTGTCACCGTAGAGCAGTGGCTCTCAACCTTTCTAGTTCCGTGACCCCTTGATACAATTTCCCAAGTTGTGGGGACCCCTAACAGAAAAATGTGTTTTGTAGCATGGATTGTCAGCACCCAAGACAAGTAATTTGCACCCCTAACCCATGGACATTTAGCATTCCCTGAGTCCCTTCCACTTGTACAGTATTAAAACCCCTTATATTACATTTTAGGATGTATTACTCTCTTCTCCTTTCTTTCCCTTTTATCTATCTATCCTAATTTCTTGTTTTTTTCTCATAGCAGTGACACCTATGCCAAAATCAGGAGATAGGGTCTCCTCCAGCCCCTCCCACTTCACATGCCACACCAGTCAGCTGACCTCTAGTCTCTGCCCCCCAGCCATGCCGTGAACTGAATGGGTGGCTGCAAAGAGGCTGAGTGGGCGGCCACAGGCTCCAGGGACAGCCCTCCTGGGCGGCCGCAAAGAGGCTGGGAGAGTGGCGCAGGCTTCAGAAACAGCCTAGGTTTCAGTGACCCCTGACAATGATCATTTGACCCCCGAGGGGGTCCCAACCCCCAGGTTGAGAACCACTGCCCTAGAGCTACAGAACCACAACGCTTTCAGTGAAGAATCTGGGACTCTGCACTGCTAGATCTAAACCTTTTTATATGGAAATAACAACATTTTAATAATATTTTAATATTCTATATGGCAGTCTAAACAAGTCCTAAATCCAGTAACAATGTGATGCACTGTCATAGCCATCATTCTTGAGAAAGCATGGAGTGATGAAATGCATTGGGTGGGGCTTGATGACATCATTATGTACAGATTTGCTGTAAGAACTGGGTGTAGCAAACGGAGTTGGAGTAAGTTATACCAGTGCTGGTTAAAAGGAGAAGTAGGGCTGTATTCAGCGGGCTAAAGTGTGCTGTCAGCTGATGCCAGCCAGCCGGTCCCGGCACTGGAGCGATCCCAATTTTAATGTCAGGATCCACCCAGATGCCTTGACCGACAGCTGGCTCAGCCTCTCAGCACATCACTGAGAGCCTGGGCCAGTCTCTCCTGCCCCCTGCACAGCCCGGCACTCCAGTGAGCACTGGTGGGACAGAGCAGGGGGCCGGTGACTGACAGTCACCACTCTGTTCACTGAAGGGAACTGAGAGATCAGAGGTCTTTGATTGATCAGTTGCTGAACTTGGAAGGCACAAGGGGCCAAATGCAGTATTGGACTAATGCTGTATTCACCTAGGTAGGTATGAATGTTTCTTTTTCATACTTCTCTTTAAATATCAGTATTTTCACTAGCCATTTACACTATCAGCATATGTTTCTGTTTCTGTTTTCTTTTAAATAATTTTGATGCTAGGCTACAGGCACAGAATAATGTAAAGGACACAAAGGAAGACCTGCTGAATGATGTTTACTGTTTATTAAAGTGCTTTTGCCTTTTTTTAACTACAAGTTCATATCTTTTTTAATTACCGGTAGTTGTTTTAAGGAAGTGGGGAGCATGGTGGTGGCAGCCACTATCACTGAGATTAATGAACTGGCATCATTGATTTAGTTGCTAAGGGTTGCTGCAAGAATTTGATTCGCTATTATCATTTTATTATTCACTGCTGATGGTTTAACCACTTCAGCCCCAGAGGGTTTTACCCCTTTCATGACCGGGTAATTTTTTGTGATACAGCACTGCGTTACTTTAACTAGAAATTGTGCGGTCGAGTGACTCAGTCTGTACCCAAAAAAAACTGATGTAATTTTTTCCCCACAAATAGAGCTTTCTTTTGGTGGTATTTGATCACCACTGCGGTTTTTATTTTTTGCGCTATAAACAAATAAAAGAGCGACAAATCTTGAAAAAATTTTTTTTTAACTTTCTGCTAAAAAATCGAATTTCTTTATCAGTTTAGGCCAATGTCTATTCTGCTACATATTTTTGGTAAAAAAAATCCCAATAAGTGTATATGGTTGGTATGCTTGGTTTGCGTAAAAGTTATAGGGTCTACAAAATAGGGCATATATTTATGGCATTTTTTTTTTATTGTAATGGCGGCAATCAGCGATTTTTTAGCAGACGGACAGATGGGACACCTAACTGACATTTTATTGGGAACCAATGACATTATTACAGTGATCAGTGCTAAAAATATGCACTGACCCTGTATAAATGACACTGGCAGGGAAGGGGTTAAGGTCAGGGGCGATCAAATGGTTAAGTGTGTTCCCTGTTTGTGCTTTCTTACTGTGGGGAGATGGGCTCACTACATGGACACAGTGATCAACCAAAAACATAAATGTATTTTATTGGGATTTTTTGTGATAGACCAACACAAAGTGACTTGTAATTGTGAAGTGGAAGGAAAATGATAAATGTTTTTCAAAATTATTCACAAATAAATATGTGAAAATTGTGACATGCATTTGTATTCAGCCCCCTTGAGTAAATACTTTGTAGAACCACCTTTCACTAAAATTAAAGCTGCAAGTCTTGTCTCTACCTGTTTGCACATCTAGAAAGTCACATTTTTGCCCATTCTTCTTTGAAAAATAGCTCAAGATCTGTCAGATTGCATGGAGAGCATCTATGAGCAGCAATTTTTAAGTCTTGCCACAGATTCTCAATTGGATTTTGGTCTGGAATTTGACTGGGCCATTCTAACACATGAATATGCTTTGATCTAAACCATTCCATTATAGCTCTGGCTGTAAGTTTAGGATCATTGTCCTGCTGGAAGGTTAACCTCTGTCCCAGTCTCAAGTCTTTTGCAGACTCTAATGCCGTGTACACACGATCGGATTTTCCATTGGAAAAAAATCGGGTGTTTTTTCCGACGAAATTCTGCTCAAACTTGGCTTGCATACACACGGTCACACCAAATTCCGACCGTCAAGAACGCGATGACGTACAACACTACAACAAGCTGAGAAAAATGAAGTTCAATGCTTCCGAGCATGCATCAAATTGTTTCCAAGCATGCATGTTTTTTTTCCGGTCGGAATTCCATACAGACGAACAGATTTTCCAATAGGATTTTTTTTTCCGTATGAAAAATTGAGAACCTGCTCTCTATCTAAGTCCGTCGGAAATTCTGATGGAAAAAGTCCATTGGAAATTCCAACCGTGTGTACGCGGCATAACAGGTTTTCTTCTAAGATTGCCCTGTATTTGGCTCCATCCATCTTCCTATTAACTCTGACCAGCTTCCCTGTCCATACTGAAGAAAAGCATCCCTACAATATGATGCTGCCACCACCCTGTTTTACGATGGGGATGGTGTGTTCAGGATGATGGTTTTCCACCACAGTTTTGCTTTTAGGCCAAAAAGTTAAATTTTAGTCTCATCTGACCAGACCAAAGCACCTTCTTCCACATGTTTGCTGTGTCCTCCACATGGATTCTTGCTAACTGCAAACAGGACTTCTTATGGTTTTCTTTCAACAATTGCTTTCCTCTTGCCACTCTTCCATAAAGGTCAGATTTGTGGAGTGCACCACTAATAGTTGTCCTGTAGACAGATTTTCTTATCTGAGCTGTGGGTCTCTGCAGCTCCTCCAGAGTTACCAATGGCCTCTTGGATGCTTCTCTGATTAATGTCAGTTTAGGTGGACGGCCATGTCTTGGTAGGTTTGCAGTTGTGCCATACTCTTTCCATTTTCGGACAATGGATTAAACAGTGCTCTTTGAGATGCTCAAAGATTCAGATATTTTTTTATCACCTAACCCTACTTTAGACTTCTCGACAACTTTATCCCTGACCTGTCTGGATTGGAAAACCATTTATCATTTTCCTTCCACTTAACAATTATGTGCCACTTTGTGTTGGTCTATCACATAAAATCCCAATAAAATACATTTAAAGGGTCACTAAAGGAAAAAATAGTTTGGGCTGAAATTACTATTTACAGGGTATAGAGACATACAAGTTAACTGATTCCTTTTAAAAATGATTAAAAATAGATACAAATCAATCATATAATCAACCTACAGTTCTAGTTTCATTTTTGCATTTATTTCCTACCTCTCTGATGTACAGAGCCAGAGAGCCAATAGAGGGCAGTGAAAACCCCTCAGCACCAACCCAGTTTCAGTTTACACACAGTAATCACACCTCCTTGATTAGTGACCACAGTGACAAAGCTCCCAGCACTGCGGTTATAAGGAAACAAACGAACAATGAGGACATGAAAACAGCACTGCAGTAAGGTTAAGGAAGCTATTTAGCTAAAAAAATAAAAATGAAATGAACTCCGGACCTTTTATCTGCTCCTTGTAAATGGGATAATGAGGGAATAACACACACCTGGCCATGGAACAGCTGAACAGCCAATGGTCCCATGACTTTTGGTCCCTTAAAAAGTAGGAGTCACATAAACAAACTGTTGTAATTCCTACACCGTTCACCTGATTTGGATGTAAATACCCTTAGATTAAAGCTGAAAGTCTGCAGTTAAAAAACATCTTGTTTGTTTCATTTTAAATCCATTGTGGTGGTGTATAGAGCCAAAAAGATTAGAATTGTGTCGCTGTCCCAATATTTATGGACCTGACTGTAAATGGTGTACAAATCACACATGTGAGGTATTGCTGCGGTCGTCAGAGTGAGAGCAACAATTCTAGCAAAAGACATACGTGGCCAATATCTCAAGGACTTGCGTTATGTACATGTCAGCTGTGAGTTATTTCGCAACAGTAACACTACGAGTCCTGTGTTTTTTCCATGTAAGCCGTCTGGCTGTTTCCATCTGTTTTGCTGGATCGGCCTGACATCCACAGTAACATGGCCCCCAGTCTTTCATTCTTTGAGCCACCAGAAAAATGGCTGCCAAATGGATGTATACATCATACACTGTTATGGTTTTGAACAACCACAAAAATGTCCGCTGTTCTTTTTCTGGTGATCGGAACCACCAGAAAATGGCTGCCGCCCTACTTCCAGCGACCGGAGCTACAAGAAAATGGCCGCCGTAGATATCAATTCATACCCATATATAAAGACACTTCCTAATGCCTCTAGTTAATTCCTGATGAAGTCACGTTACTGTGACGAACACGTGCAGAAACACGAGGGACCGGAAGTGACGTTGGACGACCACGCTGCTCGTTTTTGTTATGCCTGTTTGATACTTCCTATTGCGAGTGCCTTGTTTTTGACATTGTCATATACCCAATAAATGTTTTGAAATACTACACTATCGTGCATCCCTCTCTACATTTTCCCATGCCCCAATGCAAGGCTTACTTGATGCAGACATACCAGGGACACAAAAGAAGACTCTGATTCCAGATAGGCGACACAGACCAGCGGAGCCAGAGATGCCAAACTGGGGATCTACCAGGAGATAGAAAGATATACCCACACGCTGTTACCTTACAGCGGTAAGGTAAGGGGACATCTATACACTACGTTGCACTGATACACAGCAACCACCTATCAGTAGCACTCCAAGCCAGAGAGTGACTACCAGCACCAGCACTTTCACCTTGATCACTGTGAATACACAGTCACCTATTCAGCCTGCACCTTATGGACATTATCTTCACCATTTGTTTATGCATTAATAATTGTGCTTTTAAGTGTACCAGATGAGCAAGTTTTACACTTTGATCATTATAACTGTTTTTTGATTATTTATTTTTATCCTCCAAGTGCACCCTTCACCAGTATTTTTGTACTTTACTTGGACACTATGGGCCAGATTCTCAGCGGCGATACGACGGAGTATCTCAGATACCCCGTCGTATCACCTTTTTTTTGCCTCGTATCTATGCGCGTGATGCTTAGCATCACTTTTGCATAGATACGCTGCAACATCCGACAAGTGTAAAACCATTACACTTGCGGATCGTAGGTGTAATGACAACTCCGGCCACTAGGTGGCCTTTACGTTTTCTCATTTGCCTATGCAAATGAGGCTAGTACGCCGATTCCCGATCGCTTTTTACGCCGCCCCGTTTTCGTCCGCGTAAGGTTACCCCAGCTTCTATGTGGAGTAACCTTACGAAGTACCGTCGGATGCCGTCGGGTGCCATCGGATGCCATGTTAAGTATGGCGTCGGGTCAGCGTCGGCTTTTTCCATCGCTTACGTCGTTTTACTAACTCGTTCGCGAATAGGGAGTTGCGTAAATGACGCTCACGTCGTTTTGACGTCGGTTTCAACGACGCTTTCCGACGTGAGCTGGAGCATGCGCACTGGGCTTTTTCCCCGGCCGGCGCATGCGCAGTTCGTTTGACGCGGGGGCGCGCTTCATTTAAATACAAGCCGCCTCATTTGAATTACGCGGGCTTACGCTGGGTCATTTTCGCTACGCCAACGCAAACGACGGAGCAAATGCTTAGGGAATACGGTACTTGCTCTAGTACGATGCGGCGGCGTGGTGTAAATGGCTTACGCTACGCCGGCGAATTTCTTAGAGAATCTGGCCCTATATTGGTATAACCAGTCCACTTTAGCATTGCAGCCTATACCGCATGTTGGTTATTCTTTCTGATATTTTACTACCGCTATTTATCGGTCTTAGAATTATTGCCTCTTATAAGTGTACCTGTCACGCAGCACCTTTGCTCTTTATTTCATATTGATGTACAGCGCAGCACTATTTTTATGCTTTATATTACCTCATTGGTCATTAGTATTAATGGTACTATAGGCTGGCCTGGGGTCCCCTTTAGCCATAGTAATATCTACAGCAATCAATAGCTTGCTCGGGGAGTCCATTCATTGCTGTGTACATTATTATTATTCAGTTATAGTTGCAAATTGTTTTGAGAACTATTTCAACTGAGTCTTGGCTGTTTATCCACGACATGGCTGACCAATATCTTTGGTAAGTCTGTTCTCTTGACTTAGTAAATTTGAGAGAGCTTTAACAGTTTGAACTGTGTCTGTGTGTCAATACTGTGTTATTCCACTACCCACATTGCTAGATGCGCCAGTAGGGGCTGAGATGCTTCTTGGAGTAGAAGTGCAAAGTAACGGACTGAACAAACTTAAGCGGCTTTTACGGGGGTAACACTACAATAATTTCTATGCTCCTATTGTGGGCACTTGTTGTTTGATGAAGTAACAAAGCTATGCCCCAAAATGTTGCCAGTTGGAGCCTCTCCATACAGTTCTTCTGCACCGTGTATGGGGAGACTTCCAAAGACCCCAATCAAAAAAACTAATGATGTTGGCATTATTATCTGTCACAAGTGCTGGGATTATGCTGTCCAGCGCTGTTCATACTTAGTACACCCTCCACATTCTCACTAATTACTTTTTATGTTCTTTTTAAGTAGCTGATTGACACTGGAAAAACTGAATATGAAAAAAATTAAATGCGGTACATTTTACATAAACAAACATACAAGGTCATGTGCTTAAAAGTGTTCTTGTGATAATTGTTGTTTTTTAATTAGTAACACATACAGTCTTTTCTGGGATGTTATGAATAGTTGATGAGGTTTTGGCTATGTGTGAGATCAGGGCTTTTGCAGGATTTGTTATGCTCCAATTTCTCTGCATTGGACTGATCAAGTACCTCAGCTGTTATTATTGGCTCCTGACATATTGCATAAACAGAAATTGGTGCTTTATTCATAGGCTGCTGTCTTGTTCAATAAATCAATTATTCGTTTCATGTTTGGAAGCTGAAATTCTTTGAGGCTTGTGCCAACATTTACAAATACATCTGGCTAATAATAAAAGATTTTTTTTATTTTTTACTTTGATTATGTTTGTAACAGTATGTGTGTCTTTTTTGTAATAGATTGACATTTGCATAAACCCTGAATTACCTATGAAACTATTAAATGTGTGCAATGCAATGTATGATTTCCTCTGCTCAAATTGTACACAAGGCCATAAGATATGCTAAGAGAATGCCATGAAAGCTGTCTTCCACATGCATTTCAAGAGCTTGGCAGTCAGATGCTTTGCAAGCTTAGTTACGATTCTTTAAAATAAACTTCCATCTTTACCATGACCTTAAATCGTTTTTGGGCCCAGTTTGTTAGGTGGTTTAGTGAACAGGCTGGGATGAGGTTGAACTCACATTCAAAACTAACCCCTACTCAGGGGCGGACTGACAACTCATGGGACCCCCCGGTCAATAGGAGATTATGGGGCCCCCGGGCAATAGATTATGGGGCCACACAGTAATGTATACACATACAGTATGCATAGAAAGTATACACACACAGTATACATACACACAGAATACACATACAGACACTGAGAAGGTACTGGAGAGGCGGGGCAACTATAATCTTGGGATTTTTGGACCAAAAGGATGTGGGAATGGACATTTCAGGGACAGATGTAAAAAAACACAGATTTTTACATACTGTCCCTGGTTTTACTGAAGCTTGCAACCCTAATGGGTCCCCTAGTGGCATGGGGCCCTCGGGCAGTGCCTGAGTGCTCAAATGGTCAGTCCGCCCCTGCCCCTACTTTTCAGGCATTAGGTTTCCACTGCCAAAAAAGAACATGCTCTACTTCTATATAAAAAGTTAAACAGCTTTATTAAATAATATATACCGTAAACCCAACATTTCATATTATTGAAACGTACAATTGAATGATATGGATTTGAATGATATGGATTTGAATGATATGGATTTCTGCACAAATTGGTCATAAAATGTGATCTATCACAACAACATAGACAATCACAGTCTACTTAACCGGTTAAGACCCAGACCATTGTGCAGTTTAAGAACCTTGCCCCTTTTTGCTATTCGGCACTGCGTCACTTTAACTGACAATTGCGTGGTCGTGTGACATGGCTCCCAAACAAAATTGGCATCCTTTTTTTCCCCACAAATAAAGCTTTCTTTTGGTGGCATTTGATCACCTCTGTGATTTTTATTTTTTGCTCTATAAACAAAAATAGAGCGGCAATTTTGAAAAAAATAAAATATTTTTTACTTTTTGCTATAATAAATATCCCCAAAAAATATATAAAATATATTTGTTTCCTCATTTTAGGCCGATACGTATTCTTCTACCTACTTTTGGTAAAAAAAAATCCACAGAGAAGAACGGGGAAGGTTTGTTTAAACTCACTTCTGCTCGTTCTTCAGCTCCTGTGACCCGATCGCGGGGCACCGGAGGCGATTGGGTCGCGAGTGCACCACCGGCAGCGCGCTCGCGACCCACGACTGGGCTCTTAAATATACGTATATATACGTCCATGTGCCCAGCCGTGCCATTCTGTTGACGTATATAGTTGTGTGGCAGTCCTTAAGTGGTTAAACAAATAACACATAAAGAATTAAATGTTACCATGTTTTTATTGATGTGCATGTGGAAAAAGTATGTGAACCCCTAGACTAATGACATCTCAAAGAGCTAATTGGAGTGAGGTGTCAGCCAACTGGAGTCCAATCAATGAGATGAGATTGGAAGTGTTGGTTACAGCTGCCCTGCCTTATAGAAAACACACACACACCAGTTCTGGGTTTGCTTTTCATAAGAAGCATTGCCTGATGTGAAAGATGCCTTGCACAAAAGACCTACGATTAAAAATTGTTGACTTGCATAAAGCTGGAAAGGGTCATAAAAAAATATCTCCAAAAGCCTTGCTGTTCGTCAGTCCACGGTAAGACAAATTGTCTATAAATGGAGAAAGTTTAGCACTGCTGCTACTCTCCCTAGGAGTGGCCGTCCTGTAAAGATGACTGCAAGAGCACAGTGCAGACTGCTCAATGAGGTGAAGAAGAATCCTAGAGTGTCAGCTAAAGACTTAAAAAAAATCTCTGGCATATGCTAACATCCCTGTTAGCAAATCTACAATATGTAAAACACTAAACAAGAATGGATTTCATGGGAGGATACCACAGAGGAAGCCACTGTTGTCCAAAAAAAAAACATTGCTGCACGTTTACAGTTTGCACAAGAGCACCTGGATGTTCCACAGCAGTACTGGCAAAATATTCTGTGGACAGATGACACCAAAGTTGAGTTGTTTGGAAAAAATACGCAGCACACCAACATCAAAACCTCATCCCAACTGTGAAGTATGGTGGTGGGGGCATCATGGTTTGGGGCTGCTTTGCTGCGTCAGGGACGGATTGCTATCATCGAAGGAAAAATGAATTCCCAAGTTTATGAAGACATTTTGCAGGAGAACTTAAGGTCATCTGTCCACTAGCTGACGCTCAACAGAGGATAGGTGTTGCAACAGGACAACGACCCAAAGCATAGAAGTAAATCAACAACAGAATGGCTTAAACAGAAGAAAATATGCCTTCTGGAGTGGCCCAGTCAGAGTCCTGACCTCACCTCGATTGAGATGCTGTGGCATGACCTCAAAAAAGCGATTCACACCAGACATCCCAAGAATATTGCTGAACTGAAACAGTTCTGTAAAGAGGAATGATCAAAATTACTCCTGACCGTTGTGCACGTCTGATCCGCAACTACAGGAAACTTTTGGTTGAAGTCATTGCTGCCAAAGGAGGTTCAACCAGTTATTAAATCCAAGGGTTCGCATACTTTTTCCACCTGCACTGTGAATGTTTACATGATCTGTTCAATAAAAACATGGTAACATGTAATTCTTTGTGTGTTATTAGTTTAAGCAGACTGTGATTGTCTATTGTTGTGACTTAGATGAAGATCAGATCACATTTTATGACCAATTTGTACAGAAATCCATATCATTCCAAAAGGGTTCACATACTTTTTCTTGCAACTGTATGTGCCTGCTGTACCATGTACTTGTAAGAAAAAGTGTCCTGTTCTCTTTGTATGAAATACCTGGTGTTCCTGCTAGTCCCTCTGTTTTTCCATAAACAAATCTGACCACCCTAGGCATGAGAGCAGGCATGGTCAGTTTTCTGCTTTTGCTGAGATCTCAGCCTGCTCTCCTCCAATGAAAGGAGCTTCCCTCCATATACTTGTCCTGACAGGCCCTCCATGCACAGCCATTCAATGGAAAGATCAGTGTGCTGCTTTTTTCCCTTTCTCCAACTCTCTGAGCACCTTATGCAGTTGAGAACAGAGGGTATGCAATCACTTATTTAAAAAAAGGTTAAAAAAAATGTATAATATTTATATATATACACACACACACAAATTATATACTGTAAAGAATAATATTTATCAAGTTTTTCAGCAAAACATGTGTCAATATATCTAACTAGGCCATAAATTGGTTCTAAATATAAAGCATTTTTTTTTAATCTTAAAGTGGATGTAAACCCCCCCAAAAAATTCCAGATAAAAACTTGCCAAATTATAAAGTCTGTTTCTCTGTTCTTGCTTTGAGTGACAGGTTATTTACATATCTAGCTTGGACATGTTTATCATATGCTATGTTATGTTTATCATAACATGAGGTGATCCAAAGTTCATTGTATATTACCAGGATGTGTTATGTGGGGGAGGGGTGGATTTCTCACTTTTTATACTTGTTCATTTTTACTGAACATTAAAAGAGGATTACTCAGATCTGGATTAACTCTGTGTGGCAAGACTGGGCACAGATGATAGGGAATCTTATGCCGCGTACACACAATAATTTTTTGTGATGAAAAAAAACGACGTTTTCTGTGAAGTAAAAAACGACGTTTTTGAAACGTCACTTTTCAAAGACGATGTTGCATACACACCATCGTTTTTTTCACAAAAAGCGAGGTTACGTTCACCACTCTTTCCCATTGAAGCTCGCTTCATAACTAGCTTCTGGGCATGCGCGGGTTGAAAAACGTTGTTTTAAACGATGTTTTTGCTACACACGGTGACTTTTTGTGAAACAAAAAACGACGTTTTGAAAAACGACACAAAAAATTCAAGCATGTTGGAATTTTTTTTTGGTCGTTTTTTTTAAGACAAAAAACAAAGTTTTGCCCACACACGATCAATTTAAATGACGTTTTAAAAAACAACGTTTTTTTTCATCGCAAAAAACGACCGTGTGTACGCGGCATTATACTCTACATTGTGACATAAAAAAAAAGTTATATGGCGGCAGGTCGGCTCTGCTGGGCGAGAGCACGTAATTATACGTCACCTCGCCCAGCAGCCAATAGGGGTGCGCCACTCGCCCCCGACTCCCGTGCGCGTGCCCGGCAGACACGATCGCTGCCGGGCACCCGCGATCGCTCGTTACAGAGCGAGGACCGGGAGCTGTGTGTGTAAACACACAGTTCCCGGTCCTGTCAGGGGAGAAATGCCTGACCGTCTGTTCATACAATGTATGAACAGCGATCAGTCATTTCCCCTAGTGAGGCTACCCCCCTACAGTTAGAACACACCCAGGGAACATACTTTTTTTAACAGAAAGGTATATTTATTCACAAAACAGCATTACAAGATATGCATTAGTCGACAATCAGATTTGCAGAGAAACGGTGACAGTTAGAAACAAGCAATTTCAGCGTTTGCAGATAGTAAAACAAAAGAAAATCAAAAATAGGGGAAATAATAAAAGTAAAATAATCTATCGAGGTGCAAGTTCATAGCTCTCTCACCTCAGTGCCCCCCATCTGTAAACCATCAGGCGCAGACCCAACCGGAGACCTTCCCAGAGTACACTAGGGTAAATGACCGTCGCCCCTACGCCAAAGCCACATATATCCAACCAGAACATGTAAGTAACTCAGCAGTCGATCGAGTTAGGTGGCGCCCCGGGAGAGAGGGGAGGGGCAACAGCCCCCATACCGGGCGGGGGGGGAATCCATCTCTAGTCAGTCCAACCCCCCAGCCCCCCACCCCCGCGCATCCACCCAAGCCGACCAAACCTTATCGTACTTAGCAGGGCACTGCCTACTCTCATACGTGAGTTTGTACAGGGGCAAAGCCGAGTCCACCGCCTTCCTCCAGGAACCAAGGGTGGGGGGTCTCACCGACTTCCACCGTAGCAGTATCTCCCTCCTAGCATAAAACAGTGAGAATGTAATACATAGCTTAGTATATCTGTCTCCCTCGACCTCACCCAAATGACTCAGAAGGAGCACCATGGGATCCAGCGGCACCCTGGTCCCTCCTATATCGCTAAGCCTCTCTGCTACCCCCGCCCAGTACGGCCTAAGCTTCGGGCAGACCCAGACCATGTGCCAAAAGGTACCCACCCCTACCCCACACCTAGGACAGTTCGGATCCAGATGTGGGAATATGCTGGCCATTCTATGAGGGGTGAAGTAGGCCCTATGTAGGAACTTGAGCTGGATGAATCTGTCTTTAGCTGCTATCATGGACGGGATGTAGGTGGAGACACATTCCTCCCATTCCTCCTCCCCCAAAGCTGGAATGTCCCCCCTCCATTTATCCATTACGAGGGTGAGTTTAACATCATGGCCCCAGGGAACATACTTAACCCCTTCCCCGCCCCTAGTGTTAACCCCTTCACTGCCAGTGGGATTTTTATAGTAATCCAATGGTCCCGAAAATGTGTCAAAAGTGTCCGAAGTGTCTGCCATAATGTCGCAGTACCGAAAAAAAATTGCTGATCGCCGCCATTACTAGTAAAAAAAGATATTAATAAAAATGGCATAAATTACCCCCTATTTTGTAAACGCTATAACTGTTGCGCAAACCAATCAAATGATTATTGCGATTTTTTTTTACGAAAAATATGTAGAAGAATACTTATCGGCCTAAACTGAGGAAATTTTTTTTAATATATATTTTTGGGGGATATTTATTATAGAAAAAAGTAAAAAATATTCATTTTTTTCAAAATTGTCGCTCTATTTTTGTTTATAGCGCAAAAACGAAAAACCGCAGAGGTGATCAAATACCACCAAAAGAAAGCTCTATTTGTGGGAAAAAAAGGACGCCAATTTCGTTTGGGAGCCAAGTCACACGACCGCGCAATTGTCAGTTAAAGCGACGCAGTGCCGAATCGCAAAAAGTTCTCTGGTCTTTGAACAGCAATATGGTCTGGGGGTTAAGTGGTTAAATACGTTTTTTGGGCTTGCTGTGCCCCCCTACCCCTCTAAACACTTATCCCAGTGCTGTGCCAAGCTCTCTTTCTCTCTCTCTCCGGTGTTCCTCCCATTGATACCTAATAATCTGTGGATTCATCTTGAAAACTGAGCCATAATCAAACCCCCCTCTGCCTACTCTATTTCTGGTCCATTATCAGCTCCCATTCTACCTCTCTCCTTCAGTTAGGATCATCTTTCACAGGATCATCTTGACAAGATCAGATCCATCTCTGCCTCTGTTTTCTTCATCCCTGATCCATGACCAACTTCTGCTCTGTAGCACTACCCCCAGAGGAGCTGCTGGTTTGTTTTGGGTGGCATGTTACCTCTGTGACTCCGCTGTCTAGGGTAGTTGATGAGAGCCATAGTAATGGAATGCCCATAGGTGTCTTTTTCTTGTGCTTTTATTTACCAAACAAGGTAAAACAGTTGAACTTGGTGAAGAATAGAGGAATAGCAGAGATGGAGAACACAGATTCAGGTGTAGGTCCTGCTTCCAACGACATAGCGCACCTGGACAGGCCTCTCTCACAAGCCTGGCAGCCAAAATGACACTCGAACTTGGGGATGAGTCTTTGCCACAGACCCTCCCAATGGTTGCAGAAAATAGTGTCCAATGTCCCCTTGGCTGGACTTAACACCTGGATCTACTTCAGGTAGTTTAGATTAGGTTACCGACTGATAGGCTTCCAACATCCAGCCTCTCAGTGTCCAGTTCCCCTGGTCCCTGATGGATGGTCAGGCCCCTATTGGAACACCAGCCTCGCTTGGCAGTCCTCAGGCAGACTTTCCACGAACAGGTTCCTCCAAAAAGGACGGACAGCCCAGGACCTCTTTAGAAGGGACCCAGTCGATTACTAAGTCCCAAGTGGCAGATCAACTGCTCCCGGCCAACATGGTCTTGAAGCCAGGATCTCTGCATAGCACGTGCACCCCAGCCCGGAAGGCCATCTGCTGGGGTGCTGTGGAATGGCTACCCTGAAGGTGGGCACCACACGAGAAGAAGACCCATGAAAATGGTGTCTACCCCATAAATACCCCTCCCCAGCATGCACAGCGAAGAAGCCTTCTCCTGCTCGGAAAAAGTACCTAGTCCTTGACTCCACTGCTGCCACCTGCCGACCTGGGGTGGAACTGCACCCCAGGAACAACAGCATGAGCCCACAGCACAGCCAAGCTGGGGCAGAAGCTCCAAATTTCAACTAATTAACAATCGTCAGAGTTACTTAACTCTCTGACCCCCTCTAAATTTCAATAGCACCGGTTCTAAAAAGTAACCAGGTGCTAAACCAATATCACTTTATTTCCCCCAACCATAATCATCAACCCATATGACTCCCAGACATGATTAACTCCCACTCTGTTTATTCTTCAAATGGTCCACAATCAGCTTCCACTCAACTGCCTCTATCATTTTTCTCTGATAGAATACCCCTCTGTATTTTCTTTCCACTGCAGTACATCATCAAGTGAGCTTTGCCTCTTATTCCTATTTCCAATGATCAGCTATTTTATTATTTTTATTCCTCTTCCTCTATAAGTATTTATGCAATAAAAAGCTATACCCAAGTGTTAAACTCATTTCTATAAAGGAAAGCATGGTAAGAATTTAAAAAAAATATTTGAGAACCACAGGGTTTGTAGAGATCATCTGATGTGCAGAATTTTCTTTTTTTGGGGTGTATGTAGTTTAATTAGCATTACTTAGCACATGCTAATTTTAGGATGTATGTAGTGTAGTTAGCGCCCACTTTATACTTTTTGTCTTATTTATTAGTGTGATTCACACTTAAAGGGGCAGCTTTCAATTATAGAGATTGAAACGCGTCGGCGATACCCTATATGAAAACCATTTTGGTGAACTATATACGGATATTGTGACACTGTCATGTCCCGGGGTGTATTCGAACCTGGGTCTTCCTGGTCTTAAACCATAGCCTTACCTGATGTGCCACAGAAGAGATCTAGGCCTTGGGAATATCCTTATTGTGTTCAACACACACCTCGGACTCACTAGCTCCACCTGCTGCCAGCTGTGGACAATTCTCATTCTGGACAGCCTTTAAATAGGAAGTGAGGTCATCACTCAGCGCCCGTTTATTTGGATTACTTCCTGGGTGTTTTGTCTTCAGTGATCTGCATTGTATTGAACTCCTGCCTGATATCCCGACTATTCTACAGCCTGCTGATTTTGTACTTTACCGCCAGATCGTGTATGACCTTTGCCTGCCTGACCCTTCTCCGGAATCCGATTGTGAACTATTTGCCTGATCCGTTGCCAACCGTATCTGCCTGACGACGCTTTGCCTGGATCTCCAGCATACCTGTTCCACTTCGGACACTACCTTTTACAGGTACCTTACATAATAAACGGGCCACAATGGCAGTGGACCCTGCTGAGATTGTTAAGGCGATTACACGTCAGGGACAACTGATCGGAGCGCATGAACAGCATCTTTCTTCCCTGGACGCCAAGTTAGATGAACTTTGCACTATGCTTAAATCTTGTTTGCCTGGTTCCTCTGCAACGGTCCAGATGCCGGATCCTACTTCTGCTACGGTCCAACCCGCCTCTTCTGTACCACCAAAACTTCCCTTGCCTGACAAGTTTGGTGGTGATACTGAGGACTGCAGAGGCTTTTTAAATGTTTGCCGTTTGCATTTCCGCAACAACCCTGTGACTTTTAGCACTTCATCTGCCAAAGTGACTTTTGTAATTTCCTTGTTAAAGGGGAAGGCCCTGGCCTGGGTCTCTCCTTATTTGGAACGAAACGATCCTATACTTCAAGATGCTGAGAAATTTCTGGCTTCTCTCCAGACTGTATTTGACAAGCCAGATAGAGCATCTGCAGCTGAGTACTCCCTCTTGGACATACAACAAGGCACCAGATCTGTGGCACAGTATGCTATTGAGTTCCGTACCCTTGCTGCTGAGACTAATTGGGACTCAAGGGCATTACGTGCAGCCTTCCGAAAAGGTCTCACAGATCGCATCAAGGATGAATTAGTCTATAAGGATCTCCCAGAAGACCTTGAGAAATTCATAGAGCTGTGTGTTCGTCTGGATGTTCGGTACCATGAAAGGTGCCAAGAGAGACTTAGAACCCGCAAGTTTCCTAAGCCAGTTTACCGTTTGGCCCCTAACTTCCAAGCACCACCTCAGCCAGAACCTGAAACCTCTGTTGAACCCCAGGCACCTGTGGAACCCATGGATGTGAGCCGTCTCCACCTAACTGAGTCAGAGAAACAAAGGAGGCGTTCATTGGGCCTATGCCTGTACTGTGGACTTAAAGGACATTTAGTATCTGTCTGCCCTTCCCGTCCAGTAAAAGGCAGGGTCTAACCAGTGTTGGAGGAGCTGGCTTAGACCTTACAGGTAGATCCTCCAAGACCAAGATTACTGTTCCGGCTACTATCCATTTACCTTCTAAGCTTGTTTTCTGCGAGGCTTTTGTGGATTCTGGAGCTGCTGGCATATTCTTGGACTACAATTTTGCAAGAAAGAACAACATCCCGTTTGTTCCAAAGTCTAGACCCCTGAATATTACCACCCTGAATGGACAGCCCTTGGGAGATGGCATTGTGAAATTCGAGACTACGACAATCACCCTTCAGGTAGGCCTCCTCCACAAAGAGGAAGTTGTCTTGTCTCTCATTGATTCTCCGCTTCTGCCTATCATCCTTGGTTACCCATGGTTGCAACTTCACAACCCTTCTTTTGATTGGGAAAAGGGAGAACTAACCTCCTGGGGATCGTGCTGTCGCCCTAATTGTTTGTCTCAACCCAAAAGACTTTCTGCTTGCATGTTGGCTCCTGTGACTATTCCACCTACCTTGCCTCGTGAATACCATGACTTTGCAGATGTATTTTGCAAGCAAAAGGCAGAGGTGTTACCTCCACATCGTCCTTTTGACTGTACAATTAAATTGATTCCCGGAGCACCTCTTCCCAAAGGAAAGACCTACCCCTTGTCTCTGCCTGAACAAAAGTCTATGGAGGAATACGTAAGAGACAACTTGGAAAGAGGTTTTATGCGACCCTCTTCTTCTCCAGTAGGAGCAGGTTTTTTCTTCGTTGAAAAGAAAGATGGGGGCCTTCGACCATGCATAGACTATCGGGGGTTAAATCAAATCACCGTAAAGGACTCCTACCCTTTGCCTCTCATTCTTGAACTGTTTGATGTACTTAAGGGGGCTGTCATCTTCTCCAAGCTAGACCTACGAGGGGCATATAACCTGATTCGAATTAAAGAGGGGGACGAGTGGAAGACAGCATTCAACACTCGTAATGGACACTTTGAATATTTGGTCATGCCATTTGGGTTGTGTAACGCACCTGCTGTCTTTCAACGTTTCATGAATGAAATTTTCCATGATTTCAGCAACCGCTTTGTGATCATCTACTTGGACGACATTTTAATCTTTTCCAAGACTCATCTAGAACACATCTCGCATGTGAAACAGGTATTACAACGACTTAGAGAAAACCATCTTTATGCAAAAATCGAAAAATGCAGTTTTCATCAAAGCTGTATTCCTTTCCTTGGGTACATCATAAGTGCTGACGGTTTCCAAATGGACCCTCAAAAACTTTCCGCTGTCTTGCAATGGCCCCAACCGACCACTTTAAGAGGACTCCAAAGCTTTTTAGGGTTTGCAAATTACTACAGACGCTTCATTAAAAGTTTTGCCTCCATTGCGGCACCCCTTACTGCCATGACTAAGAAGGGTACAAATTGTAAGGTGTGGTCTTCAGAAGCAAGATCGGCTTTCCAGCGATTAAAGGACACGTTCAGTAAAGCTCCAATTCTTCAGCATCCAAATCCTGATCTCCAGTACATTGTTGAGGTTGATGCCTCTGAGGTTGGAGCAGGTGCCGTACTCTCCCAGAGACAGCCAAAGTCTGGTAGAATCCATCCAGTAGCTTTTTTCTCTAGAAAGTTTTTCTCCTGCAGAGATGAATTATGATGTTGGGAATCGAGAACTACTGGCCATCAAATTGGCATTGTCTGAATGGCGACACCTTCTGGAAGGGGCTCCCAAGCCTTTTACTATCCTCACTGACCAAAAACCTACTGTAATTCTACTGTATCTTCAGACTGCTAGACGTCTGAACTCACGTCAGGCTCGATGGGCTCTGTTTTTCTCCCGTTTTAATTTTGTCCTTTCTTATGTTCCAGGGCATAGAAACAAAAAAGCCGATGCTCTTTCCAGACAGTTCGCTACCTCTGAAGAAGATCAACCAGGCGAGCAGTATATAATACCACCTCACAAAATTGTTGCGCAGATCTCTACGGCTCTTTCCCAACAGCTACAAGAATCCCAGAATCGTGTTCCCCAGGGCTTGAAGATACCACCAGGTCGCCTGTACGTAGCCCCTAGTCTCAGAAAACCTGTACTCCTCTGGGCACATAATGGCGTGTTATCCGGTCACCCTGGTGTCACCATCACTCTTAAGACCTTGCAACGTCATGTATGGTGGCCTCATATGAAAAAGGATGTTACTGACTATGTAGCTGCCTGCCCAACTTGTGCTGCTAATAATAAAGTACCCGCACATTGCCTGCTGGACTGTTACATCCACTTCCGGCACCTCGCCAGCCTTGGACCCATTTGACCATGGACTTCATTGTAGACTTACCCAAGTCCGAGGGCATGACTGCTATATGGGTCACAGTGGATCGCTTTTCCAAAATGTCTCATTTTGTGCCGCTCCCGGGATTACCTACAGCGAAAGCACTGTCCACTCTTTTTCTTTCCCATATTGTAAAACATCATGGCATACCTACCAATGTCGTCTCAGACCGCGGATCCCAGTTCGTTTCCCGATTCTGGAGAGCGTTCTGCAAGAAACTGGGAGTAACGCTCTCGCTCTCTACTTCACATCACCCGCAAACTGATGGTCAAACCGAACGCATGAACCAGACCCTAGAAACCTATCTTCGACATTATGTCAATGCCTTACACTCCAACTGGTCTGAGTACTTGCCTTTAGCTGAGTTCGCCCTAAATTCCCGTTGGCACAGTGCTCTTCATACCACACCATTCTACGCAGCCCTAGGCTATCACCCTCAGACTTTTCCTCTACTTCAGCCTTCTTCTGGTGTACCAGCAGCAGATCAGCGGGTAAAGAATATTCTACTACATTGGAAGAAGATTCGTTCATTACTACAAAAGTCAGCAGGCAAGTACAGACTTTTTTCCAACAGACGAAGACGCCATATACCTCCATATGTGGTGGGGGACAGAGTTTGGCTATCAACCAAGTATGTGAGACTGAAACAACCTTCTACCAAATTGGGCCCTCGATTCATTGGTCCTTACAGGATCATTGCTCGAGTTGGGCCAGTTTCCTATCGCTTAAAATTACCTTCCTCTCTCCGGATACATCCTGTGTTTCACGTTTCCCTCCTCAAAAAAGCTATTTTCAACCGCTACTCCAGATCACAACAGCTACCTCCTCCTGTTCTTGTTGATGGACAAAGTGAGTTTGAAGTCTCCAAGATTCTTGATTCCAGAAGACATGGCCGTGGCCTTCGGTATCTGGTTCATTGGAAGGGATATCCTGTCACAGACCGCTCCTGGGTTCCAGCCAAAGATCTGCATGCCCCTTCTCTTATACGAGACTTCCATGCCTCGTTCCCCACTAAACCCCGCTAGGCCCCCGGAGGGGTCCATTGGGGAGGGGGCCCTGTCATGTCCCGGGGTGTATTCGAACCTGGGTCTTCCTGGTCTTAAACCATAGCCTTACCTGATGTGCCACAGAAGAGATCTAGGCCTTGGGAATATCCTTATTGTGTTCAACACACACCTCGGACTCACTAGCTCCACCTGCTGCCAGCTGTGGACAATTCTCATTCTGGACAGCCTTTAAATAGGAAGTGAGGTCATCACTCAGCGCCCGTTTATTTGGATTACTTCCTGGGTGTTTTGTCTTCAGTGATCTGCATTGTATTGAACTCCTGCCTGATATCCCGACTATTCTACAGCCTGCTGATTTTGTACTTTACCGCCAGATCGTGTATGACCTTTGCCTGCCTGACCCTTCTCCGGAATCCGATTGTGAACTATTTGCCTGATCCGTTGCCAACCGTATCTGCCTGACGACGCTTTGCCTGGATCTCCAGCATACCTGTTCCACTTCGGACACTACCTTTTACAGGTACCTTACAGACACTATGTTATGTGAATACCATTTTTATTGTACACCAGAGCTCTTATTGTCGTTTCCATGTAAATGTATTTATTTCCCTTATATTTCACATTTTACCATGTAAACTTGATACTTTTTGAATAAAATAAATGATATTTTTTTACTTATGTGTAAACATTCAATAATTGATCTTGCTGCGCATAAGCCCTTGGGAGTAAATTTTATTTTCCTACATATGGCTGGTGTAGTTACCCCTATTGTCCACATAATGGCGCTAGAGGGAAACTTGGATTATGTAAGACACCAGTAATCACCTAAAGTTAGTGCCAGCTCTGCTCTTGCCAGCAGTAGGGCACCTTGAGTAGAGGACTAGAGTATAAACAGTTTTGTTTGGGAAAACGCCATGGGTCCATCATGGGAAGTGTCTGAGAACCAGACTACAGCAAAGATGTAGAATATAAGGCTCAATCTTTGCGAACTTCCCCTTGGGGTACAGCAGGACATTTGTATTACTCTTATCTCCCCTATAGGAATGCCAAAGTCTGGGCAACCCCTGTAAGACCCCTTTCACACTGAGAAGTTTTTCAGGGCGGTACAGCGCTAAAAATAGCGCTGCTATACCGCCTGAAAAACTCATGCCCAGCAATCTCAATGTGAAAGCCGGAGGGCTTTCACACTGAGGAGATGCTGCCGGCAGGAGAGAAAAATATCTCCTGCAAGCAGCATCTTTGGAGTGGTGACAGGAGCGGTATGTATACCGCTCCTTCACATTTAAAACAATGGGAAACCGCGCTAATACTGCCTGCAATGCGCATCTGCAGAGGCGCATTGCGGGCGGTATAAACCCTTTATCGGCCGCTAGCGGGGGTTAATATCGCACCGCTCCCGGCCGAATCCTGCGGCAATTACGACTATTTTTAGCGGCGCTATACCGCCACCGCGGCTCCCGCCCCAGTGTGAAAGGGCCTTAGGGTACTCCCCAACGTTCTCTCTCCTCACTTATCAACTGTTCTGTTTGCAACTGAAGTATTTTTCTGTCACCTGGGATCGGGTTGACCATATGATGTGAATATGAATTGTTGAAGTAAAGCATTGAAAATGCTTTTTGCTTCTCAACTGTTTCATCACCTAACCCTTATTGGAAATGTCTCCTGATAACAGGCTTGAGTCAGCGTGGTCTGCTGTGGGACTCAATGATGTAACTTTTGTAGCAAATACGTGGAAGTGCAGCTGGAGAATACTAGTCAGGCCAGAGCAGGTATTTCTAAAGGGAAGCTTTAGCACAGATCCCTGTTGTACCATGTGGAGCCCTGTGCCCAAAGTATCTCAGTATGTTCAGGTGAACCACTCCCACTCCCATATTCAGGCATGTATGGGTTAAGGAATACATGTGGTGACCATGCAGCTCAGCACGTAGAACCCCACCATTACACAACACTACTTCTTAAATAGGAGGTTTTAACCTTCGGCCTACAAATATATCATTTCTATCTGTCTCTGTCCAAGTTGTTGTTACTGAAGACTGTCTGCTTACTTTAGCTGCAGCTACAATAAATGGCAATTATTAACTTGTTCCAGGAAGCTCTTTAAAGAACACGGCACTGATAGGTACAATGCTTTATTTTCAGAGACACCAGCTGGCCTCTAAATATTTACTGCTCACGCAGATCAACAGTTACATGTAACAGGAATAGTTATGTAAGTAGGTCAGCTGGCCTCAGTTGCTTTAATTATATAATACATAAAATAATTCTCTTATCAAAGGTCAATTGGAGGTGTAAAAACCACCTTATCAGATTTTTGTGCTTCATTGACTGTTGCTGTTTGAGGCTTGTCTTAATAGACACGTTACAAAATAAGACTGGTGCTGTGGCCAGTGCCGGCCCAAGACATTGTGCTGCCTGGTACCAAGAATAAAATGCTGCCCCCTCCCCAGAAAAAAAATCACGCCCACCAAAATGCCCCCACATCCTTTATTTGATATCATTATAACTAAAGAGGACCTGTCATGGCTCTATACATGTATAGGAGTATAAAGAGGACCTGTCATGGCATTATACGTGTATATAGAAGTATAAAGAGGACCTGTCATGGCTCTATCCTAGTGATTAGGAACAGAGATCTCTCTCTCCTCCTCCAGTCAGTCCCACCCCCCCCCCAGTTAGAAACACCTCCCAGGGAACACATTTAACACCTTCCCTGACAGTGACATTTAAACATTAATCAGTGCATTTTAATAGCACAGATCGCTGTATAAATGTGAATGGTCCCAAAAATGTGTCAAAAGTGTCTGACCTATCCACCTCAATGTCGCAGTCTCGGGGGAAAAAAACAGATCACTGCCATTACTAGTAAAATAATAATAATAATAATAATAATAAAAATGCTTGAAGTGCATAATTTCTATTATTACATTGTTATATAAAATAGTTCAACTCACCATATTGCAGAATCAGTAGGAGCCCCGAGCGTGTCAGTTGCCAACGTCACCTGCCTTCAGATGTGGATTGTCACTTGCCGCGTCACCAGATGCGGGTTGTCACCTGCCACACATTGCAGATTGTTACTTGCCATGATGTCACACATTGAGGATTGTCACTTGCCACCTGCCACACCATGCAGATTGTCACTTGCCACCTGCCACACCATGCAGATTGTCACTTGCCACCTGCCACACCATGCAGATTGTCACTTGCCACCTGCCACACCATGCAGATTGTCACTTGCCACCTGCCACACAATGCAGATTGTCACTTGCCACCTGCCACACAATGCAGATTGTCACTTGCCACACATTGTCACTTGCCACAACGTCACCTACCACACGTAGCAGATTGTCACTTACCACATCACCTGCCACACATTGCGGATTGTCACTTGCTGTGTCCCAGAGTAAAGGCAGGCAGCAGAGAGATAATGTAATCTCTCAGCTGCCCGCACAGTGGGGGTGGAACTGCAATAATGCAGAGCGGGCAGTGAGAGATGATGTCATCTCTCTGCTCCCCCGCTGGCTGATTGACCAGCAAGCCCGCTCACCTGCTGACTGTCCCACCCGCTGACTGTTCCCCTGTTCTGCCCGCAATGCCCAGGTGAATGGAACGTGCTGGCAGAACAGGTGGAGCGGGCTGGCTGGCGCGTGGGTGGGTGTCAATTTGCCTCACAGTGGAGCACGGAGCAGGCAGAACGGGTTGGCAACAATTTGTCTCAAAGTGCAGCGGGGAGTGGAGCAGGCTGGCGGGCGGAAATTTGCCCCTTAGTGCAGGCAGGGCCGGTGCTAGGCAATTTGGCGCCCTAGGCAAGACCAGCCACGTGCGCCCCCCCCCCAAAAAAAATGTCCCTGCGTCCATCATATGTGATGTGCACAAGTAAATTTAGGGGGTGGGGAGGTATGAAGATGACAGGGGTGGATGGTACGAAGCTGACAGGGGTGGATGGTACGAAGCTGACAGGGGTGGGTGGTAGAAAGCTGACAAGGGTGGGTGGTAAGAAGCTGACAGGGAGGATGGAGATGACAGGGGTGGGTGGTAGGAAGATGACAGGGGTGAGTGGTAGAAAGCTGACAGGGTAGGGTGGTAGGAAGATGACAGGGGTGGGTGGCAGGAAGAAGACAGGGAGGATGGAGATGACAGGGGTGGGTGGTAGGAAGCTGACAGGGGTGGGTTGTAGGAAGCTGACAGGGGTGGGTGGTAGAAAGCTGACAGGGGTGGGTGGTAGGAAGCTGACAGGGAGGATGGAGATGACAGGGGTGGGTGGTAGGAAGATGACAGGGGGTGATAAAATGTATGACAGGCCTCAGAGGTAGGGTGGTGGGATCATCAAGCTCCTCGTCATCCCCCTGTTCCTGGCATCCCACTGGGTTGCCAGGAACAGGGGGATGACGAGGAGCATGATGATGACAGGAGACAGTAGATGGCATCACAGCATTAGGGCTGTGTGTGAGGTCATCACAAGCAGCTGGTAGCAGGGATGTTCGGGCGCCCTTGTTCAGGGAGTGAAATCGGATGCTGTCAGTGTCAGGCAGCGGCAGCGGACCATCATGCACAGTACCTCGCCGATGATCGTGCTGCTCTGGCAGGTCTTCCACACTATGGGCGTCCATCCTGGAGAGGAAGTCAAGGAGCTGCTCAGCATCATCCGCGCTCTGCACATGGTACTTGGTAGAAGATTCGCAGAGTGCGGGAGAAGGGGAGGAGCCAGGGGAGGGGAGCACATGGTTCAACTTATTGACCAAATAATTGGATGATCGAGGTTGCGACAACCTCCCAGCGCCACCTCCTCTTCCTCCACAGGACTGCGCGGCGGCAAGGAGTACATTATGTCACACATTAAGTGCAGGGGGTTTGAAGCGGGCGGAACGGCATGGTGGGCGGGCGGCAACTTGCCGCTCCCCTGAAAGTGCCGCCTGGTACCCATAGTACCACCCGGTCCCATCATAGGGCCGGCCCTGGCTGTGGCTATCTCTCCCTCCCTTAGACTTTAATAGCCATAAACAAATTATTTGAATGTCTGAGTATATGGAAAGACATTTCAGAAGAAAATGTTTTGGCAGTTAAGCCTCATACACACAATGAGAATATCAGTTGAATGATTGTTCAGTTTTTCTTTGCATGCTAGTCTCACATCGAAAATTAAGAGGTTAATAAAATTACCCTGGCCAGGTGGTCGTGGGGTTGACGTACTGGAATCTGAAAGCCCCTTTTAACAAGTGGGCCCCCAGATCCTGGGCCTCTTCCATGTGAATGAGTATGGGGTACATAGGGGCATGTGGCCTGGTATGGTTCAGGGGGGGGGGCTCACTCCCCCCCCTTTTCCTGCATTCTCAGATAGGGGTCTGGTGTGGATTTTTGGCGTGGAGTTCCCCTTAAAATATAAAGCAGACCTAAGGGCTAGATATGACTTAGGGGGGACACCACGCTGTTTTTACAAAATATATCATGCTATTCTTAATTAACAATGCTAAAAAAACAAAACAAATTCCGAAAATGAATTGGTCCATTGACACAATATTGGACCAATTTGTTTCCGGAATTTCGGAATTTGTTTTGTATAAAAAGTAAATAAAAACACCACAAGTTTTTGACAAGTCCTTTATTAAAAAAAAAAAATCAACAAAATGTCCCCTGGTGTAGATCCATCATCATTTACGTTGTCCGCCAGCTCTTTAATAGCTAGGGGGCGGGGGCCCTGTCGACATCACCGGGTGGCCCCGCCCCTTGTGACATCATCAACCAGGGCATGTTGGATCGATGATGCCACAAGGGGGTGGGGCAACCTGGTGACATTGCTGGATGGCCCCGCCCCTTAGCTATTTAACCTCCCTGGCGGTGTTCCCGAGTCTGACTCGGGGTTAGATTTCTGTGCTACGATCGGTAACCCCGAGTCAGACTCGGGCTCGCCTCGCAGCATCCACAGAGACAGTTTACTTACCTTCTCCGTGGATCCAGCGATGCATCCGCGCTGTGTTAGCGAGCGGGTGTTCGCTCGATTCACACAGCGTCCCCGCGCGCCGCCGATCTCCGTTCCCTGCGACGTTACGATGCACGGGGACGGAGAACGGCGCCAAATTCAAAAATGTAAACACTATACATACAGTACACTGTAATCTTATAGATTACAGTACTGTATGTAAAAAATACACCCCCCCCCCCATGTCCCTAGTGGTCTGCCCTGTGCACTACATGTCATTTTATATAATAAAAAATGTTCTTTCTCCCTGCAAACTGTAGATTGCCCATAGCAACCAAAAGTGTCCCTTTATGGCAAAAATTGTTTTAGAGCAGCTAAAAAACAGCGATAATAAATCAGAATCACTTGCAGAATTTAGCAATAGCGATTTGTGCGGAAATCCGTCATAAAAAAAAAAAATAATGACAGCAAAAATTCTGCAACTGAGCAAATTTCAGTGATTTTGATTTGATTACACTATTGAATAATTTTTACTATAATTATATTATTATTTGTTATAATTATTTATTATATTATAATTTTTAATAAAAAAAAAAAAAAAAATCATACCCGGGATGCCTATTAGACTCTTGTTCGGATAGATTTAAGTGAGTTATTCCTAAGAATTACAGGCCTACAGTATAAAACGCCAAATTCCCTTGCAAATAATGGTACCGCTTTCAGCACCTAAAATCTGAAAGAATCATACCGCCAGGGAGGTTAAGAACTGTCAGACGCCAGAGCTTGCAAATGGCAAGAACCTTATTCGGAACCAGAGTTTTTTTTTTTTTTGTGTGGGTGTTGTGATGGGACTTGTCAAAAACACTTTTTTGGTGAATAAGTATCCCATACTCATTTACATAGGGAGGGCCGGGATATGGGAGGTCTGGTATGGATTTTGCTGGGGGCCCCAAGCCATTTTTTTTGCCGTGGGATTATCCTTACAATCCATACCACACCCAAAGGACTGGTCTGCATATTTCATTGCCGTTTTCCTATCAATATGGGTCCCCTATCAGATAGTGCCCGGCCTGGACTGCGAGTGCGCAATCAGAGATCACAGAAATCCCAGAGAATGAACATCTGTTCCATCAGCTGTAGTTGGTGCATGCGCACTTAACACGTCACTCGCTCCCAATGCTTATCCACGCCGCTCACTCTATCAGATGGGGGACCCATCAAGATAGAACAGTGCTTTTTCTCTTTTTTGGTTTAATATTTAATTACGCCTTTCTTATAAGAAAATAAAGGTAAATTTATATATAAAAAAAAAAAAAAGATAGAAAAATTAAAATAGCAAATAAGAAACCACAAATGATGCGAAGACCATGGAGGAACCCATGGAGAAAAGCGAAGGGCGGAAATCTCGTGAGCTGGACCAACAGGGTGGTCCCCGGGTCGTGACTGATGTGAAAAAAAAAAAAAAAAAAAAAAAGAACAGTGCTGTCAAATATCCAAAAATTAGTCCGAAATTATAAGTGGACCAAAACGATTTGCACATGTCTAGTGATGGAATTCCTTTGTACCTATGGTTAAAATGAGAACAATAATATGTCCTCTGGACTACACCATCTCAGTACATCTTCTTGTTATATGTAATGATTCCTTATTTAGGAATAGCATATATTTTATGTCTTCATTTCATGTATAGTTTATTTCTCCTAATAAAAACTATTGAACATAAAGCATCTTTCAGCTTAGGTTTGGGGGGGGAAGATAACCGCAGATTGCACTAACTGTCACTTGGAACTAGTATGAAACGTGGAACTATTCATACTCACCTCTACATAATATTGTTGGGATGCTTCCAGAGACTGGAGCAGCTCCACCTGGTCACCTGATTGTCAGCAATAGCCCGCTATAAGCGGACTCTGGGTCACCCGAGAACAAAAGTAAGGCCCCTTTCACACTTGTGTGACTTTTGGACATCAGAGTCGCATGACAAATCGTATCCAATGGTTCCCAATGATAACCATTCATATCTGTGCGACTTCAAGTTGCACTGATTTCAAAGTAGTCCCTACTTTAGTCTGACTTTGATGCAAGTTGCGGTCCATAGACCTCAAGTTTACACAGGCATTCCCTGAAATTGCGGCAAAATTGCAGCAAAATCGGGACCACAGGTTGAAGGTTCCTCATCAACACAGACAGTGGTGATGTGGGAATCTCTCCTGCTAAGCCATCATCTTCTCCTGGCAGGGGAGGCGAGAGAAAACATAGGGCAGGAAAAGGCATCCCCAACGGGAGAAGACAGTGAATATTGCTAGCGACTATACCAGAGATAATCGCATTTAAAATCCAGCAGGCTGGTTATACCCAAGTTGCTCGATTAACTTGGTACAGTCAGCCTGCCTGTATATGATTCAAGCCATCTATGGCTGGCCTAAGTGTGCTCCTGTGACTCACAAAAAAAGGTTTTAACATACTTCTCTTATTAAAGTGGTTGTAAACCTGTTACGACCACTTTTACCTACAGGTAAGCCTAGATTAAGGCTTACCTGTAGGTGCAAGAAATATCTCCCAAACATCCACGGTATAGGAGATATTTAGAAATGAGACGGGCGCCGATGTCTACGGCGCATGCGCTGTAGATAGCGGCGCATGTGCCTTTTAGACTTCTTTAGAAACGGTGAGTGTGCGTGAAATTCAAAGTAACGTAAATATACATTACTTTGCGCAGCCAGCCATGTGCAGGAGCCAGTCTGGAACCGGTTAAGCTGACTAGAGTTTGGCTTTAGGGCTTATTCACACAGGTGAAATGCCCAGTACAATGTGTGTTAATGCCCCAGTTAGTGACAAATGTTCCATTTAAAAATCAATGGCAGGAGCGACTGTACAGTATTTCATAAAATGAGTGATTACATCTATACAAGGACAGATGCATGGCCCTGAATGCAGTCTGTCTGCTCAGATGCATAGGGAAATATGTACAGCCGATGTATCTGTCGGCATGTCATTGATTTTTAACAGACTATTGGCGGCGGTTTCACAGACTATCTGCCACACTCAGGTGCATAAACACACATATAAACATAGAGGGCCAGATTCTCAGAAGAGATACGACGATGTATCTCCAGATACACCGTCGTATCTCTGTTTCTATGGAGGTATCGATGCGACTGATTCTTAGAATCAGTTACGCATAGATTTGGTGTAGATCCGACTGGCCTAAGTCACTTACACTGTCGGATCTTAGATGCAATTCTACGCTGGCCGCTAGGTGGTGTTCCCGTCGATTTCTGTGTTGAATATGCAAATGAGCCTGATACGCCGATTCCCGAACGTATTTGCGCGCCGACGTCGTAGTTTACGTAGTTTGCGTAAGCGTAAGTTTACCCCTGCTATATGAGGGGTAACCTTGCGTAGGTCAGGCGTACACCATGTTAAGTATGGACGTCGGGACAGTGTCGTGTTTTTCTGTCGTTTACGTAACTCGTCGCGAATAGGGCTGTGCGTTAATTACGTTGACGTCGAACCAATGTATTTGCGGCGTACTATGGAGCATGTGCAGTGGGCTACGTTTACGGCCAGCGCATGCGCAGTTTGTTCGGCGCAGGTGCGCGCTTAATTTAAATACAACACGCCCACCTCCTTCCTACTTTGAATTACGCGGCCTTACGCCGGCCCATTTACACTATGCCGCCGCAAATTACGGAGCAAGTGCTGTGAGAATACAGCACTTGCCCGTAAAAGCTGCGGAGGCGTAGCATAAATGGGATACGCTACGCAAAAAAACGCCAATCTACGAGAATCTGGCCCAGAATGTATAGACCTCTACACCCATGTGAATGAGCCCTTAGGTTACATTCACATGAGCTTTCTATGTTTGTTTTATTTAAATGTTACAAAGTTATATACCTGTATATACTCGAGTATAAGCCGACCCAAATATAAGCCGAGGCACCTAATTTTACCACAAAAAATTGGAAAACATATTGACTCGAGTATAAGCCTGCATGCCTCACTGTGCCTCACTTTGCCTCACTGTGTCCATATGCGTGGCTCACTCTGCCCATGCCTCACTGTGCCCTTGTGCATGCCTCACTGTGTCCATGCCTCACTGTGCCCTTGTGCATGTCTTACTGTGTCCATGCCTCACTGTGCCCATGTGCATGCCTCACTGTGCCCATGCCTCACTGTGCCCATGCCTCACTGTGCCCATGCCTCATTATGCCCATGCCTCACTGTGTCCATGACTAGACTGATGTTTAACATGGGAGTCTATGGAAAAATTGGTGCTCCCCGGCCGTAGGTCCCCCGGACAACAAACTTTGCACACTTGTAGAGGAAGAGTGGGGCTACATGTGTGCTAACTTTGGAATCCAGGGGAATGGGTTCCCAAAGTCTGGGCGATCAGGCGCAAAAAGGTGACTCAAGTATAAGCCAGGGGGGGCATTTTCAGCACAAAACAATGTGCTGAAAAACTTTACTTGAGTATATATGATAGTTAGTTAAGTTGAAAAAAACAGGGTGGATTTAATTTAATCAAGATCGATTTTAAATCATGATTTAATTCACTAGTAAAAAGGCTTGATTTATATCATAATTTTAAAAGAGCAACTGTCATCTTTGTCCCGCTGTTGATTGACCGACAGTCCCATTCACTTTAATGGGAAGGCTGGTGATGTGGCAGTTACATAACAAGGTGAGGAACGTGGCAGCAGCAGGTGAGTGGATGCCCGCTAACAGGCGCTGCCATGAAGGATCTGATGACAGGTGCTCTTTAAATGTAAGGACTTATTTTTGCTGGTAGTTAGAATCTTTAATATTTGCAAACAAAATGAAGGTTTCCTATTTAGAATAATAATCTGTCAGGTTAGTAAATATTCCCAAAATGGGTCTCTTTTACGGCCTGCTGGCATTTTGCTTCTCAAGGGAGGAATAAAGCCCTCCAAGCTATGTGCAGAAAGATCACAAGGTTTAGAAAGGTGGCTTAGAAGGTTTCACTTTCATTTTTACTGCTTTCCCTTCCTCCTCACACTTAGAGCCTGGTACAGATGTATTTTTCTTCAAACAATCATACAGTTTGTAGTTTACGTAGATTTGTAAAACAATGGGATAAAGTAATATTCATGACCTATGTTTTATCTCAGGGTTACTTTGAAATTGTGTGAATGCATCAATGCCGTGCATGTTATCTTAGCTTGCAGAGCTTGGATTTATTGAATGAGTTTAGCAAAAATTAAAATATTGCAGAATATACAGTCACATACTACATAACTAAGCTCCATTTCATGCTGAATAAACTATTAATGTAGCTTAAATAGAATACTATCTTTAGATAGATTTTTACTCCAAATGCATTTTATTAAAACAATATATATATATATATATATTAAAACATCGATTTCTATCCACCCTGGAAAAAAGACACCAATCCATCTAGTTCAACCAATTGAAAAAAACAAATAGAAAAACGCCATAAACACATTCCTATACCCATAGTTGATCCAGAGAAAGCACAAAATATTTCTTCCAGATCCCCCAGAAGGCAATCCGATATTCCCTGGATTAACTACCCCTGGTGTTATCATCAATTATTTATCTTGTTACATGTTTTACATTTAGGAATCTTATTTTAAATATAGGCATCATGTTGGGCTTGCACCATAAGGAATCTGAATGCATCTAAATGTTTGACTGATACCATTTGAAATCATTACATGCATACATCTAGAAATGTCCTTTAGGTGAATATAAAGGCATGTATGTTATAGTCTGTGTGAATGAGGCCTTAGATTCTCCACCTACCAGTTCGGAACAGTGTTCTATAAGGCCTTGTACACACGATCAGACCGGTCTGATGAGAATGGTCCGACGGCCCGTTTTCATCAGACAACTCTGAACTTGTCTAATGGTCTGATCTGCGTACACATCATCGGACCAGAATCCCCTCGGACCAGAACGCGGTGACGTAGAACACAACGACGTGCTGAAAAAACAAAGTTCAATGCTTCCAAGCATGCGTCGACTTGATTCTGAGCATGCGCAGGTTTTTGGTCTGATGCTTTTGTGTACTAACCATCGAATCTGTCCGACGGACAGGCGTTCATCGGACAGGTTTTAAAGCATGTTTTAAAACTTTGGTTCGACGGACAACGGTCTGATGGGCCGTACACACCATCAAACTGGTCCGATGAAACTGGTCTTAAGACCAGTTTCATCAGACCGGTCTGATCGTGTGTACAAGGCCTAATATGCCAGGAATGGAAGCAGAGCACATTACTAAAGCCTGGTTCACACTTTTGCTTTTGATCAATTTCTGCAGTGCTTTTTATGTTGCATTTTTCACACACTTCATGCATTTTGCATTTTTTTATGCTTTTTTTGCCCAGTTTGATGTTGGACAAAATACTTAAAAAATCCACTACTTTGCTTTCCTGAAGTGTATATTCATTGAAGTCTCCTGAACCAAAAATGCATTGTTTTTCATTTAAAGTCCCCGACCCTTTCCAAAAATGCAGTGGCTGAAAAAAGCATACATGGAAATGTGTCCCATAGGAAACCATGTTAAATGGACTGTAGTGAGTTTCTGCAAAATGCACCAAAAAATGCATAAGTGTGAACCAATCCTGAATTCAATGTCATCTTTTCTATGGAATTTCATGCTAAATTAGACAAAAGAGATGTGATGCATGACAAGATTATCACCTTCTTGTCTCAAGACAATCATTAGGGAAGCAGCTGTCTAAAATATGTTACGTCGGCGCCTTTTTATGTTTGGAAATACTAAGGCTTACATGAATATTTTATAAATAATGTCATATGTTATGTAATTTCTGTCTGACAAGATTCCCATGAAGTCTTTGGCAAACCATCAAATAACATACTAATAGAAACATATGGCAGACCAACACCACCCAATAAATAAAACTAATTTATTTAGACATAAAATATCAGCTAGATTGAGTCTGTCAAATGTTACCAACTGTTTCTCTTAGCACAGAAATGAACTGGGACAGAAACATATGACAACAAATTGTGTAAGTCTAGCTTTTTAATCTTCCAGGGTTTGCTTCACACTCCTTTTTGTCATTGAACTTGCATTTTTTTTACTTCATAAGTAGAGCTATAACAGTTACATTCGCAAAATAACCTCATTTAGAAAATCTAATTTAAAATAACAACACAAGAATTGTTTCTGTCTTAAGATGGCATAGAAGTAAGTGCTGTAAGCTTTCTAATGCAGACGTATGAAACAAAACAGCATGCCAAACTGAGATGAATTACTGTAACCTCCAATATCTACTCGAGGCCATACCTCCTTCAATCCAGAAGAAAAATTCTAACACTAGTAATTAGGTTTATAGTTATACCTGCAGTTTACAGTTTAGAATAGATCCTCAAGAAAGGGCGTGGCTACGAGTGACACGTCACTGATCACTGTTCCCAATAAGAGGAACAGACGATCAGTGATATGTCACTAGGAGGAACGGAGACATGTGTTTACACTGACATCTCCCTGTTCTTCAGCTCTGTGACCCGATCGCAGGACACCGGCGGACATTGAGTCACGTGCAGGAGCACACAGCAGCAAATTAAAGGGGACGTACATGTACACCCATTTGCCCAGCCGTGACATTCTGTCATTGTATAAGTTTGTGTGGTGGTCCTTAAGCGGTTAAACATCCCCTGAAGTATTTGGCTGTAGAAGGCTAAGGAGTGGTGGGAAAGGAAGAGATGAGGGAGTGAACTTTAGTGCTTCTGCTGTGAATTCTTGCAGCTACAGAGGTCGTTTCAAAGCCCATGGACATTTGAATGTCCATAGACAGACCACAGTTACAATTAAAGAGTGAGAGGGCCACATGGGGCCACAAGGAAACATCAGTTTGACATACTAGTTCTAATGTAATGGCTAGAATTGATTGACTAGGTTAAAACTTTAAATTAAAGTGTTACTAAACTCAGAACCCTGCATTCACTATATCTGGTCTCCCACAGTACACAGAACATGGAACTGCAAATATTTTAATAACTACTGTTAAATACCTTTTTTCATCAGCAGTATATAACAGTCCTGTGATTTCTATCAGTGTCTGGTTAAAGCTTGTAGGAGGAGTTTTCATTCTACTCTTCTATGACTGTCCTATGAGACTGCAGGACCCCTGACCCTCTGTCTGGACAGTGTTGATTGGCCCTGTGCTGATGACATGCACCCTCCCAAGAAAAAACAAACAAAAAAACTCTCTAACAATACACACCAAACTGAGTGAGTGAGTAACTTGTATAGCACTACAAATGCGAACTAAATCGCCTCAAGGCGCTTTGTATCCAATGGTCGTCCAGATCCTTCAGAAAGGTAGGTCTTAAGTTTTTTTCTGAAGGCCCAATGGTTTTCTTCCATGCGTATGTTCATGGGTAGAGTATGTGCAGAGTGACTTCAAATGCTGTCAGGAGATGGACTGATGACTGTGGAATAAGGGGAGAATCAGAGAAGACAGGATCAAAAAGCTTTTTTTTACACAATGCAGATAATTAACCCCTTTAGTTTCCACAGTAAGTTTAACAAGCATGCTTTACTGTATATACAGACTGATTTTACTGTTGTGGGTTTAGTAATACTTTAAGCTGCTTTGTGTAATGCTGAACATCCCTTAACTTTTATCAGTTATCACCAAAATATAATTGTTGTACTCTGTATAATTACTTTCTTTGAAAGCCACAGCCAGATTCATTAGATGTGTAGATGGCAGAAATAACTAACACATCTAATGGGGCTAGCTCAATTAATGATAAAGAAATTCAATTTAGCTAAAATCTAATTAGTTGCGATGAGTTATTGAACGTTACACTTTAATATTGTTTTTTCCAATGTGCGTTACCATAAATCCTAGTCCCTTGCAGCATTAAAGTCCAAGGTCCAAGTCCCACCACTATATTTTCATTAAGTGTGTACATGCCCCTCCATTTAGTCTGGCTGCAGCCATTTTAACTGTGAGCAGCTGAAGCTGCTGCGTGTTCACTTCCTGGATTTACACAGACACACAGAGGCACACCTCCAGCTCTCTAGCTCTCATAGGCCCTCTTATGACTCACCCCCCTCCCTTCCTGGCAAATTCTCACGAGAGTGAAAGAGAGAGAGCGAGCTGTGCATGATTTCATAAGCCTAAGCTTTTTTTACCAGACAAGAAACAGGAAGTGGGCTGTATAAGGTATTTACTGGCAGAAAAAAATGTTTTACTATCCAAAGTAAAAAATAACAAGGGCAGAAGATTAAATAGATGGAAAGATGATAAAATTACTGAAGGTCCACTTTAATGTGTGTGAATCAGAAATGGTGACACAATTTAAAAAAAGTCATACGTTCCTCCATGGCAAGGACTGATGTGATCAGTGAACAGATGTATTGTACAGTTCTTTGTAATGTGTTGTTGTCATCATATACAGCAAACAAATAACCTGAGCATATATTAGTCTACAACAGGGATGGACAAATTCATTTTCCAAGGGGTCAAATGAGAAACTGACACTATTGTGGAGGGCTGACCTTCATTCTTTTCAGTAATAATTTTGGACCTAGGAAAATCGTAAGTTCATGAACATACAGAAAACAATCTCTTGGTACTAGGAAGTGAATAATAGGTACAACCAGGGCTGGGACAAGGTCACCCAGTGCCCAGGGCAAAGATGGCAAATTGCGCCTTCCCCCCAATATACCCCTTTCTCACACAAATCGCCCCTCTCAGCACAAACCGTTCCCTCCATTCATTTTCCCCTATATCCCCCCTTCCAGCATAAATTCCACCTAAGCTAGGGTGACCAGACATCCCCGGTTTCAGGGGACATTCCCCGGATTGAGGACACTGTCCCCAGACCAAGTCTGTCCCCAGTTTTGTCCCCAGATTGTATTTGAACAGGGGCTGGGGCAATTTCAAAGACAGAAGGCAGAATTAAAAAAAAAAAAAAAAATTCTAAATTACACATCCCCGCTCTGCTGCTGCTACTAGCTTAGGGGGTGTATTTTTCCTATTATCTGTGCCCCTTTCTGATGATCATGTGCTGGTCGGAGTGGAGGGAATATTTCTTCAGTTTCGGGCTCATGCCCATTCAACTCTGCTCGCATGTTCATCTGCCCTGGCTCAAGTCCCGGCCAGCCGCCTGCCTGCTTATCTCCTTGACTTCCTCCGCTCCCCACCCAGTAGTAGCCGAGGCCCGGAGAGTAATGCCACGTACACACGATTATTTTTTGTGATGAAAAAAAACGACGTTTTCTGTGAAGTAAAAAACGGCGTTTTTGAAACGTCACTTTCAAAGACGATGTTGCATACACACCATCGTTTTTTTTCACAAAAAGCGAGGTTACATTCACCACTCTTTTCCATTGAAGCTCACTTCATAACTAGCTTCTGGGCATGCGCGGGTTGAAAAACGTTGTTTTTAAACGACGTTTTTGCTACACACGGTGACTTTTTGTGAAACAAAAAACGACGTTTCTAAAAACGACACAAAAAATTCAAGCATGTTGGAATTTTTTTTGGGTCGTTTTTTTTTAAGACAAAAAACGACGTTTTGCCCACACACGATCAATTTAAATGACGTTTTAAAAAACGCGTTTTTTTTCATCGCAAAAAACGACCATGTGTACGCGGCATAAGACTTGGCAGGGTGTGAGGCAGGCGGCTGTGGCGATGGGCAGAGTGTCGCTAATTGCTGCCATTACTAGTAAAAAAAAAAAAAAAAAATATGTCCCCGGATTTAATTTTAAAAATCTGGTCACCTTAACCTAAGCCCCTCCTTCTTACACAAATTCTCTTAACTACTTGCTGACCAGCCGCCGCAGTTTTACGGCGGCAGGTCGACTCTGCTGGGTGAGAGCCCGTAGCTCTACGTCACCTCGCCCAGCAGCCACTAGGGGCACGCGGGCTCATCTCTGACTCCCGTGCACGTGCCTGGCGACGCGATCGCCACCGGGCACCCGCAATTGCTCGTTACAGAGTGGGGACCAGGAGCTGTGTGTGTAAACACACAGCTCCCAGTTAAGTCAGGGGAGAAATGCCTGACCGTCTGTTCATACAATGTATGAACAGCGATCAGTCATTTCCCCTAGTGAGGCCACCCCCCCTACAGTTGGAACACACCCAGGGAACATACTTAACCCCTTCCCAACCCCTAGTGTTAACTCCTTCACTGTCAGTGGCATTTTTATAGTAATCAATGCATTTTTATAGCACTGATTGCTATAAAAATGTCAATGGTCCCAAAAATGTGTCAAAAGTGTCCGAAGTGTCTGCCATAATGTCGCAGTACCGAAAAAAATTGCTGATCGCCGCCATTACCATTTAAAAAAATATATTAATAAAAATGCCATAAAACCACCCCCTATTTTGTAAACGCTATAACTTTTACGCAAACCAATCAATAAACGCTCATGCTATTTTTTTTTACAAAAAATATGTAGAAGAATACGCATCGGCCTAAACTGAGGAAAAAAAATGTTTTTTTTATATATTTTTTTGGGATATTTATTATGGTAAAAAGTAAAAAAATATATATTTTTTTCAAAATTGTCGCTCTATTTTTGTTTATAGCGCAAAAACGAAAAACCGCAGATGTGATCAAATGCCACCAAAATAAAGCTCTATTTGTGGGAAAAAAAGGGTGCCAATTTTGTTTGAGAGCCAAGTCGCACGACCGTGCAATTGTCAGTTAAAGCGACGCAGTGCCGAATCGCAAAAAGTGCTCTGGTCTTTGACCAACAATATGGTCCGGGACTTAAGTGGTTAATTCCCCCCAATCACCCCGCTCAAAAAAAATCCTCCAGCATCACCTCCTCCCAGCACAAATTCTCCCCCCATATCCCCCCTTCCAGTATAACTCCCCCTTTCTTACACAAATGCTCTTACCCCCTCAAATTACCCCTTCCAGCACAAATCTTGACTCTCAGCACAAATTCCCTCTTTAGCACAACCCCTCCTTTTTACACAAATTCTCTTACCCCACCCCCCACAAATCCCTCCTAGAAGCACAGATCCTACCCCCCACCCCCCAATTAAAAAATGCTTTCACCTCTATTTTCTCCCCAGCAAGAAACCTTTGAGGAACATTGTTTTCATTTTGTTTATTTACAGTTGGTGGGAACCAGGGATGTCAGACCCTGTGAGGCAAGCGACAGGTGCAGACATCTTTTTTTTTTCCGGTCGTCACCAGCTTTCATTGTGATTGACTCTGGATTTACTTCAGGGGACATTTTTTTTTAATAAAGGACTTTAATAAAGGGGTACAATGTACCAGGGCGGGGGGCATGATCTGGGGGCCCCCTTTTTAAAGGGTGCTCCATATTCCGATAAACCCCCCACCTGCAAACCCCCACAACTACTTTCCAGGGTTGTAGGGGAGGCTTTTGTCCCCCTCAATAATGAGAAAAAGGTGCTTTGGGGGGCTTCTCTGATCCAAAGCACCAACCCTAGTTTAGGGCATGTAGCCTGGTATGGTTAAGGTATGGTTTAGGAGGGGCGCTCACTAGTCCCCGGGCCCCCACCCTCCTGCTTTCCTGCATTGACCTATAGTGCACAATTGTGACCTATTTGCAAAAAACATGTACTCACCCTTTCAATAAACTGGTTAGGTACGGTGTGCTACCTATTTGAAAAAGATAAATGATGCATTAAGAAAATGCTATATACTCCCGCATGTTTGTAGTTTCTAAAAACTAAATGGATGTACTTGTGTGTCAACAGGGAATCAAAATGTAAACTAGCCCTTATCCTGGAAAAAATAATGCAAGTATGAGTTTAATGTGCTTATAATACAAGGACTTCTTTTAAGGCCATTGTCAAAAAAAATGTATTCAACCAAACAACAGGTTCTAATGGAGCACTCAAGTATAAGCCTATATTATTTAGTCAAAGTTTTTGCATAAACATGGAGTGTGTGCATTAAGCATTGGACCACCCAATATTTTCAGCAAAAGCTTTTGTCTTTGAATAAAAGCTACATGGAACACTTAAAAATTATACAACCAGATTGTTGTGTATCAGTGATCTGCAGTACACCCTCACGTGAACAATGAACACAATGTGGCACTGACAGTACTTTGACATTCACGTCTTTACCAGAGGAATGTTCACGGCTTCCTTCTAAAAGCTCTTGTGTGAGGGAAAAAACACTTATCGTTTAAGCTAATGAAAAAATAAAATCAATTCATGTTATTTGTATGAAAACACACCAGAGGGTCAGGGACAGAACAAAAATGATGTGCTGTGCGAGACTGCACACAAACCATGTTACAATATAACTTCTAATTATAAGCAAGCTGGTAAGCCATATTAAAGCATGAAGCAAATCAGCAGCATCCAGAAGAATATAGCACCATTTCCATCAGTATCAATTTTCCAAGTGCATGTATAATGTATTTCTGAATGTCAAATATAAGGAGACTCTCAGGATCAATACTCAGTCTCCATCACTGATAGATACATTTGCTCTGAGTTTTGAGTTGAACTGCTTATTTAAGTAAATGGTTTAATATCAGGAGGCAATTAAAATGAACAAGAAAGCAAGAAACTAGCAGTTAAGATGCTTCTAAAAAGTTACCATTGCAAAAAACTCTCCTAAATTGTTCTTGCATGCTCTTTAAAATTGAGTAGCAATACCAATCCTTAACCTTGCCCTAATTTTTTTTTTTTTTTTTTTTTTTTGTATTTTTGTATATATATATTTTTTTTTTTTTTTTTTTTGTATTTGGGTATGTTGTCTTGTCTTGTCTTGTCTAGTCCAGTTTTGTTTGTCTTGACCTGTCTTGTCATGTCTAGTCTTGTCTTGTCCAGTCCGGTTTTGTATAGTCTTTTTGAACAATATATGGAAACAAAAATATATCAGAAATTGATTAGATGAAATAACTATATTACTTATCTGAACACATCAATGTCTGTATTATATTCTATAATGTATTGTTATAACATAATAAAATCAGAATGGAAAAAAAAAAAAAAAAAAAAATTGAGTAGCAGGACACAAATTAAATGTTTTTGGTGGCTACCTCCACCCACCTCCAGTCACCTGCAGTCCATCAGCAGTCATGTGCTCCTACTGAGGAGACTTAAAATGCAATGTTATACAGAAAGCCTTGACGGGGCCTGCAGCTTACACATGCATTTGCAAATGCGTGCAACTAAACCTCTGATTTTAACACACACTGTTAGACAGGTGAATTTGGTTGGTTGCTGATTGGTCGGTAAGTTTGAGCCTGGATATTTCAATGTTTTTAAATGTTTTTGGTGGTTAGGTGAAACCAAAAACCAAAGAGTCTTGGTCATGGTGGGAAATAAACGTAGAACTAAAAATTAAAAAAACAAAAGAAACTAGTGTTGGGAGAGCGGTTCAGCCCGAGCATGAGTTTGGGCCGAACATTGGCTGTTTGTCGAACATCCAAATTAGCGGGGTGTTCAGCCCACAGAATGTCCACAATGTACTGTGCCACCACACAGTGCATTGGAAGCCCTGATTGGCTGAAGCAATGAAAGCTTTGCCCAACAAGGCACTGTCAGAGCCATGATTGGAGAAAGTAATGACTCTATACAAAAATATTCTCCCAATAGCGGCCATTTGCAGGGGATATTGGCATGGAGAGAGACAGAACAGGACTATGTTCAGAGCTGCTAGCGAGTTAGTGTACTATTGTGCTTCTATTGTCAGTATAGTATATCAGATTAGTGCGAATCTAGTGATAGTTCAGTGTGAGTGTGACCATTCATTTTTACTTTAGTGTCAGTCTTTGTGAGTGTAGTGTGACCATTCATTTTCACTTTCATAAATAAACATAAGGAGCTGCGCTCACAAACCATATATCTAAATAAAAAATGAAAATGGCACACGAAACCAAAAAAGTGCAAGTGAATAAATAAAGTGACAAAAAAAGTCTGAAAAATTAAAAAATAAAACAGTTGTAGCGCCCTGCTCCTGATGACCAGGCGCTATGTTCAAATTCAGTGGGTGTCTGAGCTGATAATTAGCTCAGACTTTGTTAATTAAGGCTAAATCAGCCTCCTTTTGCTGTGCTTGGAGGGATTTCCCTTTGTTTTCTTATAGGTGGCATTACCACCACAAGCCAATGTTGGAACTCAATCAGGTCAGGGTGTATTGGGTGTCTTTCTCTGGGAACAGCCCACTGGGAGGGGTCTCCCCACTGGGCATGCTGGGGAAGGATACTTAAGGGGCAGACGCCATTTTTCAAGGTCCCTTTCCACCTCGCGGCCCTCCTGGCACGAGGTATGTGCCAGGAGGCTGCCTTCCTGTCAGGTAGGCCCAGTTGTCCTGACGGGGGCCTACGCTTTGAAGGTGATCCTGTGCTGTCTGTCCTGCGGGAAGAAGCGGCTCAATGGAGGAAACCAGGGGAGGACCTGTCCCAGAAAGGACCGAGCGGAAGGCTGGTACTTTGGGAGAGGCCTGGTAACTTTATTGGAGGATGCAACGTAGTCTACGAAACCTTACAATGTGCCGGGTTGGCTTAAAGGCTCTAAGACTGTAAGACTGGATATCCGGGTACCAAATCCTGTAGCAGAGGATTCTGAAATCATTCATTTATGCTTGCAACCAGTCTGTGGCAGAGATTTTTTTGTTCTGTTTTTTGTGTTTTTTGTTATTTTTGTTCATGGGTCATCCCGGCTGCTAGGACAGGTGAGAGGGGCCTATCCGGCTGAGCAATACTCATTTAAAGGAAAGAGGTGAGAGTAACCTTGAAACCTAACCGTTCTCCAGTGATCTGCTTTGTGCGCCTGAACCTTCCCCTGATCCTTCATCCCTCTACCTATGCAAGTTGTTTGGAAAATAAAAGCAGAAAGAAAAAAAGATTTATAACTTGTGTGGACATTGAACTTTCTATAGACCAGTGATGGCAAACCTTGGCACCCCAGATGTTTTGGAACTACATTTCCCATGATGCTCAACTACACTGCAGAGTGCATGACCATCATGGGAAATGTAGTTCCAAAACATCTGGAGTGCCAAGGTTCGCCATCACTGCTATAGACTCTCTCTCATCCCCTAGACCAGTGCTCCCCAACATTTTTATCACCGCGGACCGGTAAACGTTTGATAATTTTTCCGTGGCCCGCTTGTTTTGATTTAATAATTTTAATTTAATTGTATTTAAACATGGCTTCAAAATAAATACTAATAATGTTGTTTTTTTTTGTTCGAGTTTTGGTGTTTATTGTTCTTTTATTATTAGTATTAATAATAAAAAAAAAATTTTAAGGTTAATTATTATTTATGTATTATTTCAAATTATTATTCATCTCATTTATAATGATTATTAGTTGTGCATTTATTTTACATTTACAGGAACATCTCTACATTTACAGGAACTTTAAAGCGGGGGTTCACCCTATAAAAAATTTCTAACATTACATCCAGCCGAGTTCTGCTAATTAATACAATTACACTGACCTTTTTTTTGTTACTGCCGTAGTTGGCGTTTATCCGAAGGATTCACCGCGGCTTCCGGGTAGATGTAGATGATCAAAAGGATCCGGAGACAAAATAGAGGAGAATCATCATAGGTAAAACATAGTAAGTTCCAATAAAAAATCCGTCCGGCAAAAATAATATGAACGACCGGGCAAACGGAACGTAGAACATCAGGGTGACGTCAACAAGTCGCTCCCCCCGCCGCATTGCGTCACAAATCTGACATCGTCCTGGGGCACGGGCGGCGTACTGATACACGCTATAAATAGTCAACACACACACTCAGGCCTCGGTCTGAGCCTTGAACGGTTGACGCTACCAGCGCCATTTTAGTTATGGGAAATCTGAAGAGAAAACCCGTAGAGGTAAAGGGCAATGAAACTAATAGTGGGAACGCAACCACCAATTTAGTGTTGTACCATCACACCCACCAAGATGGTCATAGGTGACAGGCCCAAAAAACACAAGGGTAGAGGCACCTCTGGGTGTAGGAGTTTTAAAACTATTTTAATAGTGTAGCGCTCACCCCCGAAGGAGCCGCTGGATTGATGATGGGACCGGCATGTTGAAGTTACCCTTGATTAGTCTAGGGATGCACCAGAACACTTTGCAATAACTTGAATGTCCAGACAGGCAATAAAGATTTTCTCATGCTTTAATTCCAGGCCAACATAGCCAAACATCAACTCGATAAAGAAGGACAGGTTGATGAATAAGATATAGAGATTCTTGATGTCAGGCCTGGATAAGCACACAGCGCAACTCAGTCACAGACAGCGCCAATTCACACACATCACCGTCACAACGCAGGCTAGGAGGAACGGGTCTATTCTCTCTCTGACCCGGCTCTAGGCCTCTGCCACAGGCCAATGTAATCTGAATAATTTGCCAGCACCCGAACAGAGCAAATCCTCCCAGCTATTTCCCATGCGTCCGGCACCATGCGACAGCAAAGAGTACCTGTCTTTGGCTCTAGTGCCGTATCTTCCCGGCGACGTTCAGGAACCCAGCCATCCACTGGGGTCCCTCTCAGATTCAGTCTCCGACCGAGACTCAGCAAGGCCAGGGCATTGGCCGGATGGGCCACATCGACGGGGTCCCTGGGTGCGCACACCCTAAAGGTGGATGCCGCACCCCGACTCCGGGATCCCCCGCAAGGAAAGCCAAAAGGACCCAGAACACCTGAACTTTCCAGATATACCCCTCCCTAGCATGCCCAGCGGGAGGAAAACTCTGGGTGCTGGGGAAGACTCAATCTGCCGGGAATCCCTCTAGCTCCCACTGCCGGCCAAGGATGAACTTACATCCCCAGAATGCAGTCCGAGCCAGTGGACCATCCCAGAATAAGACAGGCCAGTAACTCAACAATTGCGATTGAGAGCAAAGTAACTCTCCCAATCAACTATTATTTTTAAAGTGCAATACCCGTGCTAAACACAAGGGGGCGCTACAATAGTAAAGCAGTAAACATAGGCCACTCACATTTTCGTGGTAAAAATTAAGCATAGAAATTCTCAAAACAAGGAAGGGAGGTCGAATGGGACCACTAGGGGTGGGATTTTAAATGCTACCACTTCAAAGTTGGTTTTAATATACTAGATGCTTTAGTATGGTTATCAACATTAGACTATTATGTACTATCCTGTTACCCTTTAGAATTACGTACTTAGACCCATTACTTTTATGCATTACCATGTATGTTTTGCTGGACTAATTTTGTACCATTATAATATTTCTAGATGGTTACTATTTTTACCCTTATACCATCTTAATATGTATATGTCTTGCCTTCTTTGTGTGTTATTAAAATATTTGACCATATATTTTGGTTCATCTGTCAGTAATGTGCTTCATTTAAAATCCCACCCCTAGTGGTCCCATTCAACTTATCGGGGATGGAGGCATGCTAGCTGTGACGAGACCCTTGCTCGCCCAGATCCTGCTCTCCCGACACTCCTCCGCTTCTATTCGATCAGCTTGCAGCTTGCAACATCTGATGGTCCAGTCATCCAAGATTCCGGGATCCAATCTACAGCTATGTGCCGATTGGATCCATGAAGAACACACACCAAACGCGTTGTATGTATGTTCAACCAGAACTCTTTATTGAAAGTACACAGCACACTTTTATACAGAATTTGGAACATCCCGCCCCCAACAACTGCTTTTCTATTGGTCAATTGTAAAGTACATTTGTGGTTTTTCACTCAGGTCCTCTCTCATGCAAATGAGGACTTCAAAATGTCTCAGCAGGGATTGGTCCCAAAGCTTGAATAGCCTGACTATGGGTGTTGAGACAGAAGCCCCCAGGGGTAATTACTACAATGAAGCAATTAGAACAACAATTAACACCTCTACACACTGGACAATAAAATGTCTCTCACAAGCCCGGCTCCACTTATTTCACTAGTCGGAGCCAAGCATTGAAGGGTCATTGTCCTAGTAACCTTATTTAGGACAATTAAGCCACTTCCAGTATCTCTTGAAATATGTGCTCCACAATGTCTCATCTTCTGCAATACATGAATATGGATTTCACGTAGAAACACTTTAATATCTCATGGTCCATGACATTACTCCCCCTGGGAAGTAGTCAAACAGCCGCAGCGGGACCCAACTCGAGGATGTTGGACAAGTAGTCTTAAGGTTCCAGGACCGTCTGCCAGGATAACCCATCCGCCTTTCTGCTTTGAGGCCCTGGCCCATAATCGGACGGCAAGAGGCTCGCATTCAGTCCTCTCCAAAAGCCCCTGTCCCGGCTAGGCCTGTCACACATCTCTCCTTTTGGCAGGGGACTAACACAGTAGGAGACATCAGATGGGTTGACTCTGAATTTTGTCAGTAGTTCCAGTCCCCCAATGTCGGTATCCATACAGTACCCCAAATAACTTGCTCCAGACAGAGCATTACTCACCCCGCCATCCTCTGCCTCTCTCAGGGAACACGTCTGCCGCTGGGGAGGGGCCTGGATTGGCCCTTCTCCCTGGAGTCCTTTCAGCCGCTGGAGAGACGACAGGGTGGCTGGGCACAGTCTATCATGCTGTTGGGGATCTGGGCCAACTGGCCACCATTTATGGGGTATACCAGTGGAGACTGAAGTCCCATCCACTGGTGCGAGGTGAAAATCCCCTGGTGCTTGCAAAGCAAAGCCGACATCCTCCTGTCTCAGTCCTGTACCATTTTCTGGGGTTGTGTCAGTGGAGATCGAAGTCCCATCCACTACCACAGGAACCCCCTCTTCTGTTAGGTGAAAGCAGAGGCCCAGGGCACTCTGCTCTGTTGCCAGCTCTTCCGCTGGGTTGCTGTGAGTGAAGACCACAGTCCCATCCACCGATATCCGCACAAGCTGTAGTGGGGTGCAGCCGCCAGTAGCATCCTCTGAACAGTCCATACATTCTGTAATCTGCGGCTGGGGCGTGATCGCCACCTTCTCACCCTGAGCTTCTGGAACTACCACAGGGGTGGGGCAGAGGTCTTGAACCCTCTGTCCGGTGACCAGCGCTTCAGCTGGGGAAGTTCCTTGTAACTCCACAAATACTGCCCTTGGTGCTGGGCAGAGCACAGTGAAGTTTGTCCCTGATCCCAGCTCTTCTGCTGGAGGCTCCTCAGGTTGTTCTTCCTCAGCAGAAAAATCTATTAAATCCCCTGTCTCTGCAACTGGTGTCTGAGGATAGAGGTTCACCATCTCCTGTCCATGTAACCCAGAAGATGCTATAGGTACTGAGCAGAGGTTAGCAGAGCTCGGCCCTGCGGTCAGCACTTCAGCTTTGGGAATGGCAATCTCCAGATTTTTCACTGCCGATTCACTGGCATACTGCTGGACAGGCACATTCCTCCATTCAAGATCATCCCATGCAAAAACAGGATCATCAAGGTCAGTCGGCACTTTCTGCATCTGCCATAAGACCTCCTGGTCCATAGCTGCAGGGGCAGGTTGGCAAAGCACACTGTTACCCTGCCACATTGCCGATTCTTCAGCCAGGATTTCAGCACTGTCAGCTGATATTTCCTCATAGTCCCAGGCAAAGGGAGCCCCATCCTGCTGCTGAGCGGAGTCTAGCAGCTGTTTGTAGGCAAATTCCAGCTCCCATTCCTGAACGGCCAGAAATTCCAAATCTTCCTGTAACCAGTGGCCTTCCGAGATATTCAACTTTTCCTCTCTGTGCTCCATTATGTCCTCCAAGCGCCACTCCTGATCATTTCCAAAGTCGGGATCCCTGGACATCTTCCAATACAACAATCCCAGGCCATCATAGTCAAAGCCTTCCGTGGGGCTGTCATCCGCTGACCACGGGCACTCTTGGACTGCATGCCACCGGAGGGCTCTGTAGCTCTCGTCCAACCGCATCTCTGCCCGGATCAGCCTGTTTAACTCTGTTGTCCACTCCTGCTTTGGTTCTTCTCCCAATAACAGCATTCTTACTTCATACTGTGACCAGTACCTTCTATGGATGGAGGGGAGAGCTTTTCCCTGGTGTCGCTGCTCGCGGGCTAGCGCTTCTTTCCAGAGTTCACAGCGGATCGAATCAGACCATCCAAGCAGGACCTCCTTTGATACTGGTCCTCTGTACTGTATCTGCTTCTCTCGCAACCTCCTTCTGAATTCCTCTTCCATGGTTACCGCCAGTATCTTTACCTCTCCTCTTCTTTCATTTGGTGCTGCTTCTTTAGGCGTTGTCCCCGATCGCCGTATTTCTGCCATTCTCTGCTCATGTTGTCGCTCTCGTTCTCGTTCTCTCTGTTGTCGCTCTCGTTCTCTCTCTTGGCGCTTTCGTTCTTTCTCTTGTCGCTCATCCTGCAGCTGGATGTCTCTAATGGCCTCCTGTCTGGTGGTCTCTGATGGGTTAGCACCATATAATGCCAACCGCTGTTGAACTCGCTGCTGGAACAAGTCTTCAACTGACCGGGGTCCTGCATCACCATCCCTCTGATCCATCTCGGCTAGCGTAATGATCAGGGTGGCCTTGTTCTTCCCACCAGTCCCTCCATGGCTCTTCAAGCAATTCTTTTAGCATGGTTCTCCTGCAGGCTGCATAGCTGGTCATTCATGGTGGTGGTTTGGAGTTGTCCCAGTAACTGGAGAGCAAATCCCACCGCTGCCAACCAATGTGACGAGACCCTTGCTCGCCCAGATCCTGCTCTCCCGACACTCCTCCGCTTCTATTCGATCAGCTTGCAGCTTGCAACATCTGATGGTCCAGTCATCCAAGATTCCGGGATCCAATCTACAGCTATGTGCCGATTGGATCCATGAAGAACACACACCAAACGCGTTGTATGTATGTTCAACCAGAACTCTTTATTGAAAGTACACAGCACACTTTTATACAGAATTTGGAACATCCCGCCCCCAACAACTGCTTTTCTATTGGTCAATTGTAAAGTACATTTGTGGTTTCACTCAGGTCCTCTCTCATGCAAATGAGGACTTCAAAATGTCTCAGCAGAGATTGGTCCCAAAGCTTGAATAGCCTGACTATGGGTGTTGAGACAGAAGCCCCCAGGGGGTAATTACTACAATGAAGCAATTAGAACAACAATTAACACCTCTACACACTGGACAATAAAATGTCTCTCACAAGCCCGGCTCCACTTATTTCACTAGTCGGGGCCAAGCATTGAAGGGTCATTGTCCTAGTAACCTTATTTAGGACAATTAAGCCACTTCCAGTATCTCTTGAAATATGTGCTCCACAATGTCTCATCTTCTGCAATACATGAATATGGATTTCACGTAGAAACACTTTAATATCTCATGGTCCATGACACTAGCTATTGCCTCAACTAAAAGTCCCAACCTTAGCTTTAGGCCCCATTTTCAATTTATCGGTGATAGAAGTACATTACTATACTATTATATATTATATACATAACTCTGATCCCTGTGATCATCCTTTGCCATATGTTTCATTTTTCCCATCCCAGATCACCTCTGGCAGTCGGGGTTTAGCTTTCTCATTACCCCCGGGAGCTGTGATGCGCCTAGGGAGCTCCCCCCCCTTGGAGGGGCTGGTCGGGCTCTCGCCGCGTGTCAACGCCACGCCCCCATGTTCTGCAGGTGACGTCATTCGTGACACCGCGTCGCAGACGTGGGTGTTCCATCTGTGGTTACCACGAGGAGGGTTTGTGCGCCAAGCGCCAGGCACACTATTGCTTGGGCGGTGACGTGGCCCTCCTCCTATCTCGCTGCGTGGCGTTCTTGGTCACCATTGGTCCACGGCCGCTACATATACCTACTTACACTGGGCTATCACTTCGGGTTGTTTTCACTTCCACCTGACCCTACTCCTTATGGTTTTTATCTCCTTATCCACCCTTGCTGGGCAGGTACTTATGGTGCAGGCTCCTTACTATTTTGTCTGCACTCTTACTTTTCTACCTATGTCTTTCTCAACATACTGTTGCATGTTTCCACTCACACATTCACCTCATTATCTTATAATTCACTACTTTTGCTCAAGCTGGGTAAGTTTTCACTTTATTTATCCATTTACCCCCACAGATACCTCTGGGTTTTATCACAGACTGAATTACTTCCATTATCGTTGATATTCACTATCCGATGTTCACAGTCAATACTGGTTGTTGTTGCTGCTACTGCCGTGCCAAGGTGCTACCATTTCAGCTCCCGGGGGATGATGTCATCTATAGCTGCCCCCCCCCCCCTTATATTATCAGCCTACAATTTTACCCATTTTACTACAACTAGGTGAGATTGTTTGGGACCATAATCTGTTCCTCCTCTTTTCTATGTTTTCCATTATGTCTATTACCTTACTATGGCATATTTCTTTCTATTATAGATACCCGTACACTGTGTATCTGCTCCTGATGAGTGTTAAAGTGAACACGAAACGCGTAGAGCCATTATATGATGATATGTCACAGTGTATATGTTCAATATCTACCTTCCAACATTTGACCTTTATGAACCATTTTATTATCATATTTTTTACATGCTACCACTTCAAAGTCGGTTTTCATATATTAGATGCTTTACTATGGTTATCAACCTTAGACTATCATGTACTATCCTGTTACCCTTTAGAATTACGTACTTAGACCCATTACTTTTATGCATTATTATGTATGTTTTGCTGGACTAATTTTGTACCATTATAATATTTCTAGATAGTTAGGGCCAGATTCTCAGAGGCGTTACGACGGAGTATCTCAGATACCCCGTCGTATCGCCTTTTTTTTTGGCTCGTATCTATGCGTGTGATGCTGAGCATCACTTTTGCATAGATACGCTTCTACATCCGACAAGCGTAATACAATTACACTTTCGGATCGTAGATGTAATGACAACTCCGGCCACTAGGTGGCCTTTACGTTGTTTTTTCATTTGCATATGCAAATGAAGTAGTACGCCGATTCTCGATCGCTTTTACGCCGCCCCGGCGTCGCCTACGTCGTTTTCGTCCGCGTAAGGTTACCCCAGCTTCTATGTGGAGTAACCTTACGAGGTCCCGTCGGATGCCGTCATGTCCCGTCGGATGCCATGTTAAGTATGGCCTCGGGACCGCGTCGTGTTGTGCGTCGTTTACGTCGTTTGCGTACGTCGATTCTCAATGGGGCTGGCGTACGCTGCGATTACGTCGTTTACATTGAGAAAATGTGACGTCCTTTGGAGCATGCGCACTGGGCTTTTCCCCCGGCCGGCGCATGCGCAGTTCGTTCGACGCGGGGGCGCGCTTAATTTAAATACAAGCCGCCCCATTTGAATTGCGCGGGTTTACGCTGCGCGATTTACGCGACGTAAGCGAAACCTCGGGAGCAAGTGCTTAGAGAATCAAGCACTTGCTCCAGCAAGCAGCGGCGGCGTAGTGTAACTGGCTTACGCTACGCCGCCGGAATTCTATGAGAATCTGGCCCTTACTATTTTTACCCTTTTACCATCTTATAATGTATATGTCTTGACTTCTTTGTGTGCTATTAAAATATTTTACCATATATTTTGGTTCATCTGTCAGTAATGTGCTTCATTTAAAATCCCACTCCTAGTGGTCTCATTAAACTTATCGGGGATGGAGGCATGCTAGCTATTGCCTCAACTAAAAGTCCCAACCTTAGCTTTAGGCCCCATTTTCAAGGAAGGGAGGTCATCAGGTCATCAATTCGTTCTTGGTCCTGCTGGGGCACTGTGCTGCATGAAGTTAGCTCACGCCGCTGATAGATGAAGCCAGCTGCGGTGGAGGAAAACACTTCAGAGCGAGGCTTGGAGCGCTGTTGGTTATGCAAACGAGTGATGATGACGTCACTGGAAATGCAACGCGTTTCTGAGCGTACCGGCAGCGTGTGACGTGGATGCCGCGCTCCTTCATCAAGCTGGTGGGTAGGGGATGTGGAGCTAGATTTGTATTGCAATGAAGGGAAGGGTCTGGGGCGGAACATGCAGAATGATAGGTGGAGCAACTGGACGGGACATAAGACAGTGCAGGCTATGAAGTAGCAGTGCGATGGCTAAAATAAAATAAACATACATGGCCAAAAGAAAGTTGTATATGGCGCTATAAAGCGGGACAAATGCCAGGCATGAGACTGTAACGAGTACCATTGAAAAAAACCTAGACATTTAAAAAACAATGAAGAAACTGAACAATAATGATGACGAAAAAGAAGGAGAATAGGGGTTAATAATAATAATATTAATAGGCTAGCTATATATTGAATAATGTAAATCAGGTTTTTAATGGGTGAATGGGGATAAGGTATAACAGAACATTATGTACAGTATATGTGTGTAGATGAACTGGGATGGGGATATGTTAGATTAGTACGACCAAATGAAAGGGAATAATATTATAATGATCAAGCAGTATACGTGATCAGTAAGGGTAAGTGGGGTGGGAGTGGGGGATGAGTCTAAGGTGGGAAAATAATACCCACAGAAAAGTGGAAGATGGGAGGGGGAGGAGGAGGAGAAGAAGAAGAAGGAGGAGATGATGGTGGTATTGGTGCTCTATATTTAGATTGCAAGACAAATCATGTCTGGCAAGATGAATGGATAAATGGACAGGAGTGCTTATTTTAGTACTAATATATATATATATATATATATATATATATATATATATATTGTGAGGGATTTGCTCGGTAGCGGGTGTGTGTGACCCCCTAGATGGGTTCACTACACGCTTAACTATACAGAAAGGCAGTTGAGGATAGTTGGAAACAAAGGATATGGTTTATTCTTCCATATTGCTGGATACAAGTGCAAGCATCAAAACAGCATAAACAAAACAAAACATAAAATAAACCCTTGCCACTTGGGGCATCTATCACACAGGAACCTACCTATGGAGTCTGGCACAGCCTACTGCTGGGCAGAGACTGCTGGTCAGACAGTCTTTTTGATTTTTATCACACAGAAAAATCAACAACCACCTCACCTCTTCAGAAGACTTTCTGACTGCTCTCCTTAACTCAAAAAGCCTCAGGATGCAGCAATCAGTAGTCATCCTTTGAATAACTTATAGTGGCCTTAATTGCCTCATTCTGAACAGCTGAAGTTTTCCAACGCCCTAAACCTTTCTGGCTAATTCTGCAGCCGACACCTAATAGTAACTGGTGAATTGTCTAAACACGGCAGAAATGTATCTCCCGTCTGTGATAACACCCACAGATTTACCTGACTTCCTGTCACAGTATATATACTGTAGCAGAGCGTCCCAGAGAGAGCCTGGGAAAGTCCAGTTCGGGGTTTATACCTCTCCCAGGCTCCTCTCTTACACGTTCAGGGATCTCTGATCCTTGATCCAGGTCAGGTGTTGGCCCTCTCCCCCAGGCCAATTTAAGCTCACCTGAGCAGACAGCCATTGCTCTGTCCTGGGAAACAGTTAATGTGGATCTGTGAGAGCAAGGAGGTTGGTGAAAAACTGGTGAGAAGTGTGTGTTTGAGCTAACAAGAGGTAGGCTTGTTTAGCTTGGTAGTTAGGTCCTGCATATCGTGTAGTTAGAGCCGAGACACGGCTAGGTGTTTGTTTAACTGTTTTTGTTCGTTTTGTTTTCTGCACACTGTACAGCACCTGTAAATAGACTTTGTATAGCACCAATAAACATCCCACTGTTGTTCACTTATCCTATGGACTTTGGTATCTGTGCCGGCTCATCCCAGGGAGCTTTTGTACCCGCTACCTATCCCCAGCTTACATATGGTGGAGGCTGCGATCAGCAGTAGTAAGTTACTATTTAAAAGGCCAGTACCTAAAGTGACAACATGGAGGAAATCCTCAAACAAATGGTGTTATTCAATGCTGCACAACAGCAAGCAAACGCTGCACAACAGCAAACTAATGCTGCGCTGCAGCAAGCCAACGCTATCGCACAGGAGCAATCGCAGAGGCAAATTAGTGCTGTACAGGAGCAATCGCAGAGGCTGTTTGAACAGCTTGCCACTGCTGCAGAAGCGGATAGGAAAACCCTGACTAAGGTTGCAGAAACGCTAGCACAGTGGGCACCTGCAGAAATCAAGGATATTAGAGACAAGCCTTCAGCCATCCATGTGGCTCGCTTTCTGTCTAAAATGACTACGGATGATGACCCAGAGGCCTTCCTGCTAACATTTGAACGGACCGCTGAGAGGGAAGGTTGGCCTAAAACCAAGTGGGCAGGACTGATCGCCCCCTTACTTTCTGGTGAATCGCAGAAGGCCTACTATGATCTGGAGTCAGCAGAAGCGGGAGACTATGAAAAGGTCAAGCAGGAAATTCTGGCACGACACGGTGTCACCTTGGCCGTTCGAGCCCAACGGGTCCACAGCTGGTTCTTCCAAATTGAGAGGCGCCCAAGATCGCAGATGTTCGACCTAATCCACCTGGTGCGAAAATGGCTACAGCCGGAGTCCCTGTCTGCGCCACAAATAGTGGAGCGTGTGGTCATGGACCAATTCCTGAGGTCACTCCCAATTCCCCTGCAGAAGTGGGTGAGTCAAGGGGACCCCAAGTCGGCAGATAACCTGGTGGAACTCGCTGAAAGGTACTTTTGCTGCAGAGAACCTGGTCACCACCCCAACAGCCCCACGGACTTTCCACCCAAAGCCACGGTCTCCCCAGGCAACCGGTAAGACTGTTCCAGGGGAAGTGGGTGGTAAGCATGGCAAGGAAATAGGGGGAAGGATTTTTGGTGCCAGGACTGAAGTTTGGCATCCCAAGCAAGGGAAACCACTGTCTGTCAGCAAACCAACTTGGGGAAACATCAGGTGTTTTCGTTGCCAAGAGCTGGGACATGTTGCAGCAAACTGTCCAATGACTGATGAACCAATGCAGTGTGATCTGTCTATTAGAAGGCAGTCCATGTTTGCTGCTGTTTCATGCGCTGCAGTGCCAAATGTGGGGAAACACATGTGTCACATGACTGTTAATAATAAGCCTATTACGGCCTTACTGGACTCAGGAAGTCTGGTTACTTTGGTTACAGCTGAGATAGTTGGAACTGTGAATTTTCATACTAAAAAAGTTGCTGTAATCTGTGTACATGGGGATACCCGGGAGTATCCTATAGCCACAGTTCAGTTTAAAACTGGCTTAGGTACGGTGTCCAATGCGGTCGGACTTGTGCCCCACTTGGTGCATGAGGCCATCATTGGTAGGGACTTCCCTAAATTTTGGGAACTGTGGGATCATCCCGACCCGGTCGCAGTACCTGACTCAGTCGCAGAGCCAGAGCTCCTGGCTACTTCCGATATTGTGGGTTCAGGGGACTCATCTCGGGGCTCTCCGAGTTTTCCTTTCTCGGTTATGGCAGGAGAGCTGGAGGAGCCTGAGGAAGTCCCCACAACCAGTAGAGCCAGACAGCCTCCTGCCGACTCGGAGCCTACGTTGGAGTTTACTGACCTCAATGTGCACAAGGAAAATTTTGGTACTGAGCAGAGAAAAGACCCTACCCTTGCCAGGGCCTGGGAAAATGTAATGGTGATTAATGATGTACCTGTCGAACCAGGGGATAGGCCCTGTTTTCCCTATTTCAGCAGCAATGATGATTTACTGTATCGTGTATGTAAAAAGAATGATGAAGTTATTGAACAGTTGGTGGTCCCTAAGCCTTACAGAAGGGTGGTGTTGGAACTTGCCCATGGGCACTTGCTAGGAGGCCATTTAGGGGTTGAGAAAACCACTGAAAGAGTGTTGCACAGGTTTTACTGGCCTGGGATACAGAAAAATAGTGAGAATTATTGTCAATCCTGTCCTGTGTGTCAGATGTCAGCCCCCCAGCCCCACTTCCGAAGTTCTTTAATGCCATTACCCATTATTGAAGTGCCCTTCGAGAGGATTGCCATGGACCTTGTGGGTCCGCTCCCCAAATCCGCCCGTGGTCATCAGCGTATCCTCGTGATTATGGATTACGCTACCCGTTACCCTGAGGCCGTTCCCTTACGCGCCGCGTCTGCTAAAAATATTGCCAAAGAGCTGTTTATGGTGTTCAGTTGGGTTGGCATCCCTAAAGAAATCCTTACAGACCAGGGTACCCCATTTATGTCACGGATAACTAGGGAGCTGTGCAAGTTATTTAAGGTGACGCAGTTGCGAACCTCTGTGTATCATCCGCAAACAGATGGCTTGGTGGAACGTTTTAATAAGACGTTAAAGGGCATGTTAAAAAAGGTTGTTGACAAAGATGGGAAAGACTGGGACATCCTGATACCGTACCTGATGTTTGCTATCAGGGAGGTTCCCCAGTCCTCTACAGGGTACTCTCCATTTAAGTTGCTTTATGGGAGACACCCTCGGGGACTCTTGGACATAGCCAAGGAAACTTGGGAGGGGGAACAGACACCCCACAAAAGTATAATTGAGCATATTGCTCAAATGCAGGACAGGATTGCAGCAGTAATACCAGTGGTGAAAGAACATTTACTACAGGCACAAGCAGCCCAACAGAGAATATACAACCGGGGGGCCCAACTCCGTGTTTTCTCACCGGGTGACAGGTTCCTCGTTTTAGTTCCCACTGTTGAGAGCAAGTTCCTGGCTAGGTGGCAGGGCCCCTTTGAAGTAATTGAAAGAGTTGGGGAAGTCAATTACAAGGTGTATCAACCAGGTAAAAGGAAGCCCGAACAGATTTACCACGTGAACCTGTTAAAGCCCTGGAAGGATACACTGGCGTTAACTGCGAGGTCCCTCCCGGTAACGCCTAAGGGTACTGAATTCCCTCTGATCTCTGAGGTCACGATTCCAGACACCCTGTCATATTCCCAAAAACAGGAAGCTAGAGAGTTCCTAATAAGGAATAGAGAGAAATTTTCAGAGTTGCCTGGCACGACTTCAGCGGTTCAGCATGATATTGTTACTGAACCTGGGGTCCGTGTCAAGCTCAAACCGTACCGAATTCCTGAAGCGAGGAGAAAGGACATCAGTGATGAAGTTAGAAGGATGTTGGAGCTAGATGTGATTGAGGAATCCAATAGTGACTGGTCTAGCCCCATCGTGTTAGTCCCAAAACCGGATGGCACTTGGAGGTTTTGTAACGACTTCAGAAAGCTCAATGCAGTAACAAAGTTTGACACGTACCCAATGCCCAGGATAGATGAACTTATAGACCGACTTGGCAAGGCCCGTTATCTGACCACTTTGGACTTGACCAAAGGATATTGGCAAATACCCCTGACTAACAGTGCCAAAGAAAAGACTGCGTTTGTGACCCCGGAGGGATCATTCCAGTATAAGAAAATGCCTTTTGGGTTGCAAAATGCCCCTGCAACCTTTCAGAGGGCCATGGACAGGACCCTAAGACCGCACCAGCAGTATGCTGCAGCTTATTTAGATGACATAGTGGTGCATAGCACTGACTGGGAGTCTCACTTGCCCCGTGTCCAAGCTGTCCTTGATTCCCTCTTCAAGGAAGGTTTTACGGCAAATCCCAAAAAATGTGCCATTGGTTTGGAGGAAGCCAAGTATTTGGGCTACACTATTGGCCGTGGAGTTATTAAACCCCAAGTGAATAAAATAGAAGCCATCCAGGAGTGGCCACGTCCTACAAACAAGAAGCAGGTCAGGGCCTTTCTTGGCATTGCGGGATATTATAGAAGGTTTATTCAAAATGTTGCCACTATAGCTGCCCCACTGACAGACCTGACGAAAGGGAAAGACTCCGTAATGATAAAATGGTCCCCAGTAGCCGAAGAATCTTTCCAAGTCCTGAAGAAGGCTCTTTGTGCACAGCCAGTGCTATACTCCCCCGATTTCTCCAAAGATTTTTTGGTTCAGACAGACGCCTCTGATGTAGGTATCGGGGCAGTACTATCACAGGTACACAATGGGGAAGAACACCCTGTGGTCTACCTAAGCAGAAAGCTCAATGATCATGAGAAAAAATATGCAGTCATTGAAAAGGAATGTTTAGCCATAAAGTGGGCCGTGGACGCGCTCAGGTACTACCTATTAGGGCGCCAGTTTGAGTTAATAACTGACCATGCTCCCCTGAAATGGATGGCCCAAAAGAAGGAGACTAATAGACGGGTGAACCGTTGGTTTCTGGCTCTACAGGATTACTTTTTTCGGTAAAACACAGGCCAGGTGTTGAGATGGGAAATGTAGATGCCCTGTCCCGTGTTCACTCCTGTTGGGCTACAGGTGTTCCAACCTAGGGGTTGAAACAAGGGGGGAGGGTGTGTAGCAGATCGTCCCAGAGAGAGCCTGGGAAAGTCCAGTTCGGGGTTTATACCTCTCCCAGGCTCCTCTCTTACACGTTCAGGGATCTCTGATCCCTGATCCAGGTCAGGTGTTGGCCCTCTCCTCCAGGCCAATTTAAGCTCACCTGAGCAGACAGCCATTGCTCTGTCCTGGGAAACAGTTAATGTGGATCTGTGAGAGCAAGGAGGTTGGTGAAAAACTGGTGAGAAGTGTGTGTTTGAGCTAACAAGCGGTAGGCTTGTTTAGCTTGGTAGTTAGGGCCTGCATATCGTGTAGTTAGTGCCGAGACACGGCTAGGTGTTTGTTTAACTGTTTGTTTGTTTTGTTTTCTGCACACTGTACAGCACCTGTAAATAGACTTTGTATAGCACCAATAAACATCCCACTGTTGTTCACTTATCCTATGGACTTTGGTATCTGTGCCGGCTCATCCCAGGGAGCTTTTGTACCCGCTACCTATCCCCAGCTTACAATACACACACACATTATATATATATATATATATATATATATATATATGTGTAAAGCGAAGGCAATATGATTGGTACCATGGGAAGGGGAGAAGTGATCCAGAAGTGGGCAGAAGGGGGGGGGGGGGGGGGGGGGGGTTAAAGACATATAAAAAAGCAATACAACATTATCAAAAGTATGTAAGCGTTGTTTGCTGGATGACATAATGAAGATGTCACCAAATTGAATAAATAGTTATGTAAAAATACATAAAAAATTGATGCATATATAAGTACATACATATAGATACAATTACACAAAAATAAATAAATAATAGAGGGGGGAATGGTAGTTTTTATTATACTATGGGAGACCATAATGTGGTACCATAATGTGGAATGTAAAGGGGGAGAGGGAAAACAGAGAAGAAGGAAAAGATGGTAAGAGAGGGAAGGGGGAGGGGGAGAGGGAAAGGAGGTGGGAGGGGGAATGATAGGGGGGTTTAAAAAAGAGAGGGGGGTAGGTAAAGAGAGAGAAGGAGGGGGGAAGATTAGGAAAGGAAAGGGAGGGTATGCAGGTCTGGAGGCTATACTTAAGGACACCCGCCAGCCCCAGGATAAAAGAGATAGAAAAAAAACAATAGAAAAGCCTGTAGGATGCATATGTATATAGTTAGCCAAATAGAAAGGATATCCAAGGACTTATGTCTAAAAATAAAATATAAAAATAATTTAATGTACTAAAATGTTGTGCTAAAAGTATAGACAATGATGAGGTTATAAGATGGTGGTGATTTAAATGCTCTCATTGATACCTCCAGGTCGAGAGTACATCTAGGCTATAAATCCAGTAAGTCTCTCTGGCACAGAGCTTTTTGAATCTTTCAGCTGCCGGTAGAGATCTATCGATTTGTTTGATGACCCACACCTGGAGCCCTGAGGTAAATTGTTGGTGTGCCATGGCAAAGTGCCTCGGTACACTGTGAGGGTCTAAACCACCCTCTATGTATCTCCTATGTTCCCTGAACCTTTGTCTCAGTGGTCGTATACCACAAAGTTAGACGAGCAGTTGTAGAACTCTTTAAGGTGACATGCTTAACAAATTGGCATGTCTTGCACAGGGGTTTTCAGCATTGGTACATACCAACTAGAGGTAAAGGATTGGGTATGGGGGGTGGATTGGTAGTCGGTTTTAATTTGCTCGGAGTGATTTTGTTTTTCAAGTTGGGAGCCCTTCCGGTAGGTAACTCTGGGGTGAGCTGGAAGTACGGATTTCCGATGGGGATCCTGCAATAGGATTTTCCAGTGTTTAGACAGTATTCTTTCCATATTTTTATGCTTGTGGTGGAAGGTGGTGACGAATCTGGTTGAGCAGTCATTCGTATTTTTGTTGGATTTTGGTGGCTTTCGAGTTCTACGTAATCCGAGTCTTTGGTACAATTTTGTCTGAGGTGACAAAATTGGCCCTTAGGGATGTTACTTATCCATTTTGGGAGATGATAACTGAAGTGCAGGTAAAAGTTTCCTGCTGTGGGTTTCGTATAATTTTTTGCACAAATGATGTGCTCATCATGTCCAAGTTCAAGGTTCAAAAAGCCAATAGTAGAAGGATTGGAGACAGATGTAAATGATAGCCCATAGTTGTTGCTATTACAATGTTCGACAAAATGGATAATGATGAGATCAAGGGCACCGTCCCAGATGATGATGAGTTTATCTATGTAACGTCCAAAAAACACAATGTTGGCTGCATAAGGGTTGTTTTTGTGAATGTGATTGATCTCCCAAAAGCCCGTAGCAAAGTTGGCGTATGAGGGGTAAAAAAGTTAACCCCCATCGCCGTACCTTGTACTTGCTGGTAAAAATCTCCATCAAAGGAAAAATTGTTGTGCGTTAAGCAAAATTTTGTGTTTTGGACGATAAAATTTGTCTGATGGGGATTGATCAACAATAAGCAAAAATTCCTCTAGTGCCATTAGCCCAAAGGTGTGTATGATGGACGTATATAATGAACAGATGTCGAGGGAGAGCCATACGTATGTTGGCTCCCACCTATAAGGGGACAGAAGTTCTAGCACGTGTGTGCTGTACAATTTTTTTGCAAAAATTGATCTATGTAGAGACTGAATCCTGTAGTCACGCTGTCCATAGCCGCCACGATAGGCCTTCCTGGAGGGTGCTGGAGATTTTTATGGATTTGGGGTAAATCGTGGAAATAGGGTATCTGATAAAAGTTTTTCTGTAGAAATTAACTTTCTGTTTTGGTGATAATGCCTTCCTGAAGTGCATCGGAGATCAAGATGTTTGCTTCTCTGGCGAAGTCTATCGTTGGATTAGGCCGCGTACACACGGCAGAGAACCTCGACGGGCAGAACACATCGTTCCGCCCGTCGAGGTTCTCTCCCGGCCGTCGAATTCGGCGACCCGCCCGTCGGGAATGGCAACCAGCCATTCTTCCAGGCGGGCCGTCGAGGAAATAGAGAGCGTGCTCTCTATTTCGGCTCGACGGGCTTCCCGACGGGAAGCTCGCTGAGACCGTACACACGGCCGAGGTCCTCGCTGGAATGTGCATTCCAGCGAGGTTCTCGCTGATTTTCAGCGAGAACCTCGGCCGTGTGTACGGCGCCTCACTTTTAAGCTTAATGTAGGTTGTTTCATCGGAGAGGAGTCTATGGGCTTCTTTTAGATAATCTGTTTTTATCAAGGAGTGTGATTCCTCCTCCTTTGTCGGCAGACTTAATTATGGTGTTGTCAGCATGTATAAGTTGGTCCAGTGCTTTGGATTCAGATGGTGAAAGGTTTTTTGTTTGGACACAGAGGTGGAGTTGCACAACTTGACTAGGTCCGCATAGACCACTCTGTAAAAGCTCTCCAGGTATGGGCCTTTAGAGTGTGTCGAAAAGAAGATGGATTTTGGCCTCAGTGACAAGTGAATTATCGGAGGGGATGTGTCACAATCAGGCATCAGACTTGAAGACCAATTGCTACAGCAGTTGCAAAACTACCACTGACCAGCAAGATAGGTACCCAGGGCTGGCAGATGACACAGGCTCACCTGAGGTGCTAACCGGTGTTCACCAGAGCTCCTGATGGTGGAGATAGATTTTGCTGCGTGTTAGCACCAGGATCGCCCCACCAGGTGGTAAGCAAGCCGGAGTTCAGTAGCGGATTTAGGGGATCAAACAGAAGCGTGGTCAGTAAACAAGCCAAAAGGTTGGTAAAAAGTATTTGCAGGTTGGGATCAGGCAGAAGCATAGTCGAGGAACAAGCCAAGGGTCGATAACAAGCAGTAGAAAATATGGACGGCAGCAGGAAAGACAGGAGCAAGATACAGGCTGGACATAGCACAATATTCTGGCAAGGAGGAAGTGCAGAGACATGGCTTATATCAGGAAGTTCGTAGGAGGAGCAAAGAGTTCAAGGTTCAGCTGAAATCAAGGTACAAGGCAGAGTTGTCTAAAGGATCTGACAAGGCACTGTCTAGCATCTCAGATAGCACAGTGGGAAGAGACAATGCCGGACACAGACGAGGTCCCACGTTCAAGCCCAGGTCCTGACAGGATGTGACGGGATGTTGAGTATAGAGTCTTAAGATATCGTCCTCATCAAAGATATCAATATTAAGTTCACGTGACTCAATGGAAGATTCCAAGGGGTCAGAGGTAGAAATGGTAGGGGAACTCGTGGTCAGGTTATTAAAAGTATTGGGCCAGATTCAGAAAGCCCGGTGTAACTTTGTGCGGGTGTAGCGTATTTTCTTTACGCTACGCCGCTGCAACTTAGAGAGGCAAGTGCTGTATTCACAAAGCACTAAGTTACGGCAGCGTAAATGTGCGTAATTCAAAGTAGGCAGGTAGGGGGCGTGTTGTATTAAAATTAACCGTGACCCCATGTACATTATGTGGCGAACGAACGGCGCATGCACCGCCCGTGGACGTATCCCAGTGCGCATACTCAAAATCACGTCGCAAATAGTCAATGTGAACATAACCTGCGCCCAGCCCCATTCTGAATCGGCTTATGCAAACGACATAAACGACGTGAAATTTGACGGCTGTTCCGACGTCCATACTTAACATTGGCTGCGCCATCTTTTTGGTGGTTTATCTTTACGCCGGACGTAACCCTTACGCAAACTGCGTAACTGTCGCATCTACGTTCGTGAATCGGCGTATCTTACTAATTTGCATATTTTTAATGGGTACGCCGAATGCGTCCAGCGTAACTATGCGCCCACGATACGCCGGCGTAGGCAAGTTATGTCGGACGACTGAAGCCATATTTTTCGGCGTATCTTGCTTTGAGAATGGGCGCAAAGATTGGCGTATATTTGTACTTACGTCAGCGTATCTCCAGATACGCCAGCGTAAGCCTCTCTGAATCCGGCCCATTGTTTTTGTCTTTTTCTTGTTTGATGTCTTTGTCCGTATGTAGTAAAAAGGAGAAAAGGATTTGGCTTGTTTATAGGAGCAAAAATTTAGTTAGTGACTAAGAAGAGAGGTGTCCGCAGCAGATAGTCTATGAGAGGAAAGATTAAAGATTTTTTATAGTTTTTGGTATTTCTGAGTTTTTTGGCCATTTAGTTCGTCCTGCTCTGCAGCCTCTTCTGTAAGCTTTATTTTTTTTTTAAACTAGGGCCGGAGGAGGACTAAAAAAAAGATGGTGTAAGGACACCTGTGGAAGAGGGTAGGGTATTAATGGGAGCAGGAATTGTGGAAGCAGAAGCACTGGGAAGAGGAGATTCCTGGTCTGCGTGTTCCATGGGTACTGGTGGTATACAACGGGTAAACGTACTGGTAGAGGGAGCCGGTTCTTCTATTGTAAATGGGAACATGGTTGTTTTTAGGATACAGTCCTCGGTCATCTGCAGTACAGGAATTATTACTCAGAATGATAGGTGGTGTAAGGGCTGGGGTCGATCGAAGACTGGTCGATCTATTATAGAACTGATTCAGTGCTACAATAAGAGCATTATTTTTGTCTTTATTGTGTTTTTTGGCCTTGCTTTGACCTGGGTGGCATCCAGGGGTGTTGGCTTTACACACATATACATAATGTTCCGTTACACCTTATCCCCATCCACCTATTAAAAACCTGATTTACATTATTCAATATATAGCTATTATTATTATTATTAACCCCTATCCATCATCTTTTTCGTCATCATTCTTGTTCAGTTTCTTTATTGTTTTTTAATTGTCTAGTTTTTTTTTTATTGGTACTCGTTACAGTCTGTCCAGCATTTGTCCTGCTTTAGCGCCATATACAACTTTCTTTTGGCCATGTATGTTTATTTTATTTTAACCATCGCACTGCTACTTCATAGCCCGCACTGTCTTATGTCCCGTCCAGTTCCTCCGCCTATCACTCTGCATGTCCCGCCCCAGCCCCTCCCCTACCCACCAGCTTTATGAAGGAGTGCGGCAGCCATGTCACACACTGTACGCTCAGAAACGCGTTGCATTTCCAGTGACGTCATCATCCCTCACCTGCATACCCAACAGCTCTCCAAGCCTTGCTCTAAAGTGTTTTCCTCCACCGCAGCTGGCTTCATTTATCAGAGAGAGACACAAGAAGCAGCGCCCTCTAAGCGTAGCATGAAATTTATTTAAAGTAAATCAACAATTCGATTCTTATGAGATGGGTACTCACAAGACTGCAGGGAATCAAGGCGTATCAATATACAATGTCATCCGTGAGAGGCATCCTGGGTTGGTGAGGTCCGCTGGAGCGATGAAGTGGTGACAGCTCTCTTTGCTGGGAAATGCATGGCCTGCAGTTCCCACAATCCGTATAGGTTTCAACCACTGTGTGGGTCCCTGGATGATAATTCGGTGCTAGTTCACTGGGGAGGAAGCAGGGGAGCCGTGTTATTTCCTTGTCCGGTCTGTGGAACGCAGCCGTGGAGCGCAAAACAGCGCAACGTCACTTCCGTCAGGCTTCATTTATCAGCGGCTTGAGCTAACTTCATGCAGCACTGCGCCCCAGCAGGGCCAAGAACGGATTGACGGACCTGATGACCTCCCTTCCTTGTTTTGGGAATTTCTATGCCTAATTTTTACCACGAAAATGTGAGTGGCCTATGTTTACTGCTTTACTATTAAAATAGTTTTAAGACTCCTACACGCAGAGGCGCCTCTCCCATTGTGTTTTTTCCTGTAGAACTGTTATAAAGATGTGTAAATGTGTACGTGGATCTGTAATTCTCACTAACCTGTTTTCACTGAACCGAGCTGAATTGTGTTAGGATGATATGATTGCACTGCTGTTCTCTTTTTCTTTTTGTTTGTTTTGTCTAAATACTTGAATAAACTTTTTTGTTAAAAAAAATAAAAAATGTGTACGTGGATGCACTGTAAACAATAGAAGTGGTGTTTGGTGCACTTTAATTTAAATATTCACTACACAGACACGCTCCACACTATAATATACTTCAATATACTGCATCAAATGTGCAGTCACACACAGAACTATATGGCATTAAACTTGCAGTAATGCACAGAACTATACTGCGTTATTGTTTTATATTCTATTTTATTGTAGTTTTTAGAAAATCGATTTCTATTTTTTCAAATTCGATTTGAATTTGTTTTCGAATTCGATTTGAATTCAATTCGAATTCAAATTTCTTTCGCGTTTTTCGGATTTGTTTAAATTCGTTAATTTTGTCATTCGGAAATTCGGATGCATCCGAATTTCCGAAAAATTAAGAATTCGTCCGAATTCGAATTCGTAACGAAACAAAATGCACATGTCTACCTTTTTATGGCATAAAAAATAAATAATAATCCCAACTAATCTCAATATTAAACACGGCCAATGATATTTAAAAGTAGGTTTGCAAAAAATGTATTTGATATGTCTAAAGACTCTGTCGCAAATACATTTTATATATCATTGGCCATGTTTAACCACTTCAGACCCACGCTACCGTCAAATGACGGCAACAGCGCGGGTCTGAATAGCCAACATGCCGTCTTTTGACAGCATCTCCTTTGGGCGTTCCCAGCCCGCGCTGTAGAGCGCGCTGCGGGGAAGCCCTGTGTTGTCCGTGTCCCTTGGACACGGCCAATCACAGATCGCAGCGAACGGACAATCAGAGTGGCCGTTTGGAATGCGATCTGTGGGCGAATGAGAGATGATCTCATAGATCATCTCTCATTGCCGTTTTACACAGAGACAGCGTCCTGTCTCTGGAGAGGAGGAGCCCGATCTGTGTTCCTTCCTACATAGATACACAGATCAGTCACCCCCCCTCCCCCCACAGTTAGAACACACCTAGGATACACATTTAACCCCTTCCTTACCCCCTAGTGTTAACCCCTTCAATGCCAGCCACATTTATACTGTAATTAGTGCATATATATAGCACTGATCGCAGTATAAATGTGAATGGCGCCAAAAATGTGTCAAAAATGTCCGATGTGTCCGCCATAACGTCGCAGTACCAATAAAAATCGCAGATCGCCACCATTTCTAGTAAAAAAAAAAAAATAATAAAAAATAATAATTCTCTCCCTTATTTTGTAAGCGCTATAACTTTTGCGCAAACCAGTCGCTTATTGAGATTTTTTGTTTTTTTTTTTTATTTTTTTTACCAAAAATATGTAGAAGAATACGTATCGCTCTAAACTGAGAAAAAAAATTTAGCAACAAGTAAAAAATATTGTATTTTTCTTCAAAATTGTCGCTCTTTTTTGTTTATAGCGCAAAAAATAAAAACCGCACAGGCGATCAAATACCACCAAAAAAAAGCTCTACTTGTGGGGAAAAAAGGACGTCAATTTTGTTTGGGAGCCACGTCGCACGACCGTGCAATTGTCAGTTAAAGCGACGCAGTGCTGGAAGCTGAAATTTCACCTAGGCAGGAGGGGGGTGTATGTGCCCAGCAAGTGGTTAATATTGAGATTAGGTGGGATGATTTTTTTTCTGCCATTATACTCTATGGACATTCCCTTCTGTCATTCACCTTTTTATGGCATATAAAAATAAATAATAATCCCAACTAATCTCAATATTAAACACGGCCAATGATATTTAAAATTAGGTTTGCTCAAAATAAATTTGATATGTCTAAAGACTCTGGGCCAGATTCACGTACATTGGCGCATATTTTGACCGGAGTAGCGCACCTCCTTTACGGTAGACCGGCGCAATGTAGAGGCACAATTACCGTATCCTCGTAGCATTTGCGCAGAAATTTGCGCCGGTGCAACGTAATTTCCGAGGCGTAAGGCGGAGTAATTCAAATTCGGAAGGACGTGGGCGTGTTCCATTGAAATGAGCCGTGACCCCATGCAAATGAAGGGCCGGCCGGATTGCACATGCACACATGAAGCAGACCATGGTCAGCACCTCTCTGCGCATGCTCACAACTCGGGAACGGCGCAATCAGTGAAATTGGAACTAGGCCCGGTCAACTTAGTGAAGCTACGCAGAGAGCTTAAATAGACAGAGACAAACACCCTTGCTTTGCAAAAGTACATCCCTTTGTATCCCTTCCTATACAGCAAGGTGCTTTTGTTCTGTTGTGTGTTCGCGTTTGTCGGTTTGTGACTTGTGTTTGATATATTTCTTGACTGTTTAGTATAGTGTTTTTGATAGTGGTTTGCTGAGTGTTGTTTGGTGACTGTTTTTGATACTTTTTTGCTGTCTGATTTTTGCTGTCTGATTTTTGGTGACTGATTTTTGGTGACTGATTTTTGTTGATTGTTTTGATTCCAGTTTGTGAGAACATGAGTGAAAGGAAACGAAAGCTAATTTTTTCTTTAAGGGAGAAGGGCATTCTTGCCAGGGCCATTACACAATATGGCCGTTTTCTGCACGGCCCCGAGAGTGCCAACATCACCCCGGCCAGGAAGGCACAGATATTGCAGGAAATTACCGACCATGTAAACACGTTGGGGGGGGGGAGACCCGGACACGCCAGGGGATCGCCAAGAAGATTAATGACCTCCGGCGTGTGGTCCGTGGGAAGCTGGGCAAGATTGCCGCCCATGCCAGGGGCACTGGAGGGAGCCCACCCTGCCCTGTTAGGCTGACTGAGGAGGAGCGTAGGGTGGGCCAGACCTTCACCAGGCAGCAAGTGGAGGGGCTGCCTGGCTTTGAGTCCAGTCAGGAGGCCGTAAGGACAGGTACGTTTTTTTTCTTTTTTCTATCTGGTGTGTAGCATGTGTGGGGGGGGGAGGGAATATGTGGCAAGTGTGTGGATCCTCCAACCTGTGAATGTTTTGTGTCATCCACAGATGTGCAGGAGGGTGCTGGGCCATCTGGCCTGACCGCACCATCCCCGGGACAACAGCCTGATGGAGACCCCCAGACAAGGCCGGAGTCCTCTGAGGAGGTTGAGGAGGAGGAGTTTGAGTTGGAGGAGGAGGGCTTGTCAGGGAATGGCTTGTTTGTTTTGGAGGAGTCTTCCCCTTTGGCTGGCAGCAGCCAGGCCTCCATCAGGGGTAGCTCCTCTCACTCCTCCCCCAACAGGGCTCCCCTTCTCCCCAGCCACAAGCCTCATCTGGAGGCAGGAAGGGACCTGAGAAGGGACCAGGCCCTTCAGACCCGCCATCTGGGACAGGTCAGCCAGACTTTGGGGCGGATGGAGGAGAGCCTGTCCTCCATAAAGGATACACTTGGGGACATGGCCTGCAACTCCCTGGCCCTGATCAATTGCCTAAATGAACAGCAGGCTACCACAGCAGGCATTGGTCAGGATGTGCGGGCCCTCGGTCAGGATGTGAGGGCCCTCAACCAGGCTATCCAGGCCAGTACGGCAATGCTCAATGGCCTGACTCGCATTGCCGTGGCCTTGGAGGGCAGGCCGCCAGGTGGGCAGAGACCAGGGGATGCTCCTCCTTCCCCGGATTACCCCCCCCCCCCCATGAGTTGGCCCTGAGGAGCCGGGGCCGTGGCCGTGGGCGCCCCAGGTGTGGGTCATGCCAGCGGCAGTATTTTTTTTTTTAACAGAATTATTTTTTGCTGGTAATTTTTTTGGGTGCTGGACAATTAGATGAGGATGTGGTGTGTGTGATCTAGGGACCACAGTGGTGTGCATGCATGCATTCTCATTGTGCCATGAATAATGTGTATGTTTAACGTGCAAAGATGCCTAATGTGTGCTGGCTCCTGGCTGCTCTTCCCTCAGAAGACGGGGTAGCCTCGGTTAGCGGGGGATTGTCTGGTTCGGGGGTCAGGTCATCATGTATGTCAATCTCCAGGCCCTTTCTCATTGCAAAGTTGATCTGGCATACAAAGTTTGGGGAATACAACCGGGTACCATAGGGGGTTCCGCATAGAAGTCATGAGATGGGGTCCCTGTGCATATGCAGAGTCACCTTGAAGGGAAAAAACAGGAGGATGTTAGTAGTGCATGTGCCCCTTGTGACTTCTGCATCATGGGGGGAACAGTCATGCCTGCCACCCATATCACTCACCAACCAGCCAGCTGTCCCCATACATGTTCTGTTCGAATTCCATTGGAATGGGGCTATGATTGTATATATAGCTGTCATTGGTGTCATGGGTGGTGTCATGTGTTGGACTGGTGATGTCCTCCTGCAGGGTTGTGGTTAATTCCATGATGGCATGCCGCATGAGGGGTGAATCTGAAGATGCGAGACACCTCAGAATCACTCATGCCAAAGATGGCTATGCGTGTGTGATATATCCTCTCCCGTGCCCTCCTCCGTGCCCTCCTCCTTCTGCGCTCATCTAAACTCAGTAGTATAGCTATGAGCATGGATGCTCCTGGCATGGTGGCATACAGATTGTTGTCCTGCAAGTGTTGCTTTAGCTGACATGTAGACGGATTGTCTAATTTTAAGCAAGCTTTTATATTGCCTAATATTAGACAGGACGTGCAGCTGATGCGCACAGCGCGTAGCCTGCGCTGCACAAACGTACTTTTCTGGATCGCCGTAACTCCCTCATTTGCATATTTGCCTATCAAATCAATGGTGTGTCTAGCGCATTTTTTGCGCGCACGATGCCCCCGGTCTAACGAAATTACGTCGGTCTAAAAAGTCTAGATTTATGGCGTATATCGTTTTGGGGATACAGCATATCGATACGCAGGCGCATCTTTCAAATTGCGCAGGCGCACCTCCTGATACTCCAGCGTAAGTGCTTTGTGGATCTGGCCCTCTGTCGCAAATTAATTTTTAATTTTACCATTATTCTCTATGGGCATTCCACTTAGTTCCATTATTCTCTATGGGCATTCCATCTCCCTGTTAAAGTCTATGGGCATTTCATTCCTTTTAGTATGTCCCTAAGAATATGACTTTTGATTGACAGCATCAAGTTATACTGATTGGATATGCCCCCTATAGAAAAAGTAATCTGACAGTTAAACGATCACTTACTCTATCAATTTCGCAATGTGTTTGGGCAGTCTTGCATGGTGTAGTGGGTTGCAACCCACGCTTCGGTGCAGAACGTCACCGGTTCAAACCACCATGAGGCTGCTATGCTACCTGTACAAGTTTTTATTTATTAATTTATTTTTCTTGTAAAAAAAATTGAAGGTACCCTATTTTAGAATGTTTAAAAATACCCCTTATTTTTAAATAAGGGGTATAAAAGGAATGACAGAATGGAATGCCCATAGACTTTAACAGGGAGATGGAATGCCCATAGAGAATAATGGTAAAGAAAAAAAAATATCAATTAGTGACAGTCTTTAGACATATCAATTTATTTTTATTTTTTTGCAAACATATTTTTATATATCATTGGCCATGTTTAATATTGAAATTAGGTGGGATTATTTTTTTTCTTCCCATTATACTCTATGGACATTCCCTTCTGTCATTCACCTTTTTATGGCATGAAAAAATAAATAATAATCCCAACTAATCTCAATATTAAACACGGCCAATGATATTTAAAAGTAGGTTTGCAAAAAATAAATTTGATATGTCTAAAGACTCTGGGCCAGATTCACAAAGTCATTACGCTGGAGTATCAGGAGATGCGCCAGTGTAATCGGAAATATGCGCCTGCGTATAGTTATGCCGTATCCCCAAAACGATATACGCCATAAATCTAGACTTTTTAGACCGACGTAATTTCGTTAGACCGGCGCATCGTGCGTGCAAAAAATGCGCTAGACACACCATTGATTTGCTAGGCAAATATGAAAATGAGGGAGTTACGGCGATCCACAAAAGTAAGTTGGTACAGCGCAGGCTACACGCTGTGCGCATGAGCTGCATATCCTGTCTAAAATTAGGCAATATAAAAGCTTGCCTAAAATTAGACAACCTGTCTACATGTCAGCTAAAGCAACACTGTTAGTAAGAAGCTGAGCAGCCACACTTGCAGGACAACAATCTGTATGCCACCATGCCAGGGGCATCCATGCTCATGGCTATACTACTGACTTTAGAGGAGCACAGAAGGAGGAGGGCACGGAGGAGGGCACGGGAGAGGATATACCGCACACCCATAGACCTCTTTGGCATGAGTGATTCTGAAGTGTCTCGCATCTTCAGATTCACCCCTGCTGCCATCATGGAATTAACCACAACCCTGCAGGAGGACATCACCAGCCCAACACACCGCTCACATGCAGTGCAGCCACTGGGTAAGGTCCTGGCAACACTCCATTTCCTTGCCAGTGGCTCTTTTCAAAGAACAAGTGGAGTGGTGGCTGGTATGTCACAATCCTCCATGAGCAGATGTGTGCAACAGGTTATCCCTGCAATTCTCAGACGCATGGCCAACCAAATCATCAAACCCACCCAGGAGGACCTGCGGCAGAAGGCAAAGACAGATTTCTACAGAATTGCCAGATTCCCACGCACTGTGGGGGCCATTGATTGCACACATGTGGCACTCCAGCCCCCCCCGTGAGACAGAGCACATATACCGCAATCGGAAGCATTGGCACTCCATCAACATATATAAATAAAAAGTGATGAGCGCAAAAATATATTAAACTAGAAAGGGAGCGGACAACGCTCCTATAGTGAAAACTGTAAACATGTGCAATCACAACCAAAAGAAATGAATAAACAAAGTCCAGTGATAGTGGCCAATCCCAACTAAAGTGAAATAATAAATTATAAAGTCCAAAAAGAGTTGATTATAAGTGCAGCGATGATGATCAACTGTGTGTATCAACAAATACAGTAGCTTCTATCCATTTAGGCAAACGAACAATCCAGACGAGTCTTCAGTGATAGATATGCTCACAGAGCGCTTACCTTCCAACTGGAAGAAAGGGGCCTCAAAACAATCCTCAATGAATAATAGATCTCCGTCTTGGATGGATATGATGTCCAAGTCCAGCCGTACTTAAAGTCAGCTCACCGTAGGTTTAAAACATAGATGGATTTAAAGAAAATTAAGCTCTCATCGTGAATTAAGTAAAAACTGGGGTCAGTTTAATAGATAAAATTCACTTACAAGAAAACGAATAAAAAACGTCAAAACAACGGGACTTCCGGTCGGACGGTTTTATCATTAATATGAAAAACCAGATTAATATTCTTATCATTAGTGTTTAGATCTGCACAAAATTTCTCCAGTGATTCTTTGGTGCCCCTCCACACCATCAGCACGTCGTCTATGTATCTTTTGAAAAAGATCAATTCAATTTGCGGTATCCAAATATATTGCATCCTCCTCCCATTGCGCCATAAAGGCGTTGGCGACTGAGGGCGCAAATTTTGCGCCCATAGCTATTCCAGTACTCTGGTTATAGTAAAACTGGTTGTACCAGAAATAATTAGATTTTAAACAGAATTCTAAGCACTTAATGAGGAATTTCCGTTGCTTACAAATAAGCAAGGTGTAATTCTTAAGTAACCATTTGGTTGCACTGCAAGCTTGGTGATGTTTCACGATCGTGTACAAAGACAATACATCCGCAGTGGCAATCCAAGTCTGGCCTTCCACTACAGGAACCTCTTCTAGCACTTGTAAAACATGTTTTGTGTCTCTCAAATAAGCTTTGGTCTGTTAAATAGCTGGTTGTAGGAAAAAATCGAGGTACTGACCCATCCTGGCTGTCAGGGAATCAATCCCATTTATGATGGGTCTCCCAGGTGGGTTAACCTTATCCTTATGTACTTTCAGAATAGTGTATATTACCGGAATTCTATAAGTCTCCGGCAATAAAAACACTGATTCTTTCTTGCTCAAGATATCACTTTTCACTCCCAACTTAATTAGTTGTTTCAATTGTTATTTATACATTGTGGTGGGGTTACTTAGCAATTTAGTATAGGTCTCCACGTCTTCAAGTTGTCTTCGGAGTTTTGCGTCGTATTGATCTTTAGATTGAACCACTACCGCCCCTCCTTTATCTGCAGGTTGAATAACGATGTCTTTGCGCTTTTTCAATGATTGTATCCCTTTCTTGATATTTATCGGATCCCTCACCTTTTTGACCTTCAAACAGTCAAGATCCTGCAACACAATTTTTTTTAAAAACCTCAATATGGGAGTTGTTCCTGACTTGTGGGTTAAACACCGAATTGTTGCGCAGTGTGCTATATTGAATGGGATTAGTGGATATGGATGTTGCAGATCCATGTTTGACAGGGTTTCCTAGGAAATATTTTTAATGTTAATTTTTCTAATAAACTTTTGTATGCCTATATAGGTGTCGAATTTGTTTAAATTCTTTACAGGTGCATGCTTGAGACCACCATCCAACACCAGTAATTCTTCTGGGGTAAGGGGCTTCCCATTTAAGTTGAAGACTCCCTCCCCTTTTCCAATCTTTTTATTTTGGGATCTCTTTCCTCCTCGACATCCCCGTTTTCTTTGGGAATTCGGGTTTCCTTTTCGTTTGGAGGTCTTCTTGGAGATCTCACATGTTCCTTGGGCTTCCTTGGGGTTGGATCTTCCTGAGTCTGTCTCCTTGGAGATGGATAACGATCCTGAGGGAATCTCCTCAGAGAGTAATCCCTCCGATCTCTGTCTAAAAAAGAACTCTGAGGCCTCGTACACACGATCAAATCTGTCTGCTGGAAATGGTCTGCTAGACCGTTTCAGCAGACAGATTCGATCGTGTGTACGGGCAAACAGACGGATTTGGCCACCCGACAGATTTCAAAGCATGCTTTGAAATCTGTCGGCTGGGAACCCGTCCGCCCGACATGTCTGCTGGTTAGTACGCTAACCAGCAGACATGTCTTCTCGCACATGCGCCGAATGGTTTCGACGCATTCGCGGAAGTGTTTTACTTCCTGGTGCGGTGACGTGGAGGCGTCAACGTCACCGCCACGTCACCGACACGTCAGCGCGCTGTCTGCTGGCGGGGATTTTGGTTTGCTCGTGTGTACACGCGAGCAAACCAAAATCCCAGCAAACAGATCTGTTCAAATCGGTCGGTCCGACCGATATGAACAGACACATTTAATCGTGTGTACGAGGCCTGAGTATCAGGTCGATAGTAAGATGTATGGTGGGGATAGTGATCTTGGTGTTGGCGCAAAGGTTCAAAACGATTGTATGTTGGAATAGGGCTCCGTTGTGAATAATTATAGTACTGAGGATAATGAGGATTATGATTGGGTGGGGGAGGGGGATAATAAGCCGTATTTTACTGGTCTCGATGATCCGAATTACGACGTGTCCAGTTAGTTTTCTTAAAAGGTTTCTTAAAAGTTTTTTTTGGGCGTGTGTTTTGCGGTGTTTGGTGGCGTTGTGCTTCGCCATCTTTCGATTCTTGACACTCTTTCATAGGTAAGAGGGATTTGTCTTGCCATCCTAGTGTTTTAATCGATTTGTTTAAGTTCTGATTTCCTGTATCAATATCTTTTTCAGGTGTTGAATAAATGGAGGTAGGAACCGTCACTGTGGTTTTGACCTGATGTATTCCTTAGGTATTTTTTAGTTTTCCTTTTTTGAGCTTCAAGATCTTTAGTAGCTAATGTTTTGCTTAGTTGGGTGGCTAGTTTTTTAAACTCAGTTGAATCCTTAAAAGGATCCAAAAGAATTTTGGCTTCTTCTATTAGGTTCTCCATAGCTCTCAGCTTTTTTTGTTAACGTTTAAGGGGAACCCTTCTCCACCACAAATGAGGGTGACACCCCTTTTCCGGCAGGAATGTCACCCCCACATTCCAAAATCATTCACAACCCCAAAAAAATAAAAAATGACCAGCACCCAAAAAAAAATGTCCAGCAAAAAAAAAAAAAAATTACCGCCGCTGGCATGACCGATGCCTGGGGCGGCCCCGGCTCCTCGGGCCGACTCTTGGGGGGGGGTAATCCGGGGAAGGAGGAGCATCCCCTGGTCTCTGCCCACCTGGCGGCCTGCCCTCCATGGCCACGGCAATTCTGGTCAGGCCAGTATTTATTGTTGCCGTATTGGCCTGGATAGCCTGGGTGAGGGCCCTCACATCCTGACCGAGGGCCCTCACATCCTGACCAATGCCTGCTGTGGTAGCCTGGTGTTCATTTAGGCAATTGATCAGGGCCAGGGAGTTGTAGGCCATGTCCCCAAGCGTATCCTTTATGGAGGACAGGCTCTCCTCCATCCGCCCCAAAGTCTGGCTGACCTGTCCCAGACTGCGGGTCTGAAGGGCCTGGTCCCTTCTCAGGTTGGCAGGCAAAACCTCGGCCACCCCCTGGTCTTCTGGGTCGCCTTCCTGCCCCCAGATGAGGCTTGTGGGTGGACCGGGGGGGAGAAGGGGAGCCCCTTGGGAGGGGAGCCCTGTTGGGGGAGGAATCAGTGGGAGGGGCTACCCCCGGATGGAGGCCTGGCTGCTGCCAGCCAAAGGGGAAGACTCCTCCAAAAATAACAAGTCAGTCCCTGACATGACCTCCTCCTCCTCCAACTCCCCCTCCTCAGAGGACTCCGGCCTTGTCTGGGGGTCCTCATCAGGCTGTTGTCCTGGGGATGGTGCGGTCAGGCCCAGCACCCTCCTGCACATCTGTGGATGACACAAAACATTCACAGGTTGGAGGATCCACACACTTGGCACATATTCCCTTCCCCCCCACACATGCTACACACCAGATGGAAACAAAAAAAAAAAAACTTACCTGGCCTCACGGACTCCTGACTGGACTCAAAGCCAGGCAGCCCTCCACTTGCTGCCTGTTGAAGGTCTGGGCCACCGCACGCTCATCCTCAGTCAGCCTAACAGGGCATTGCGGGCCCCCTCCAGTGCCCCTGGCATGGACAGAATCTTGGCCAGCTTCCCACGGACCACACGCCGGAGATCATTGATCTTCTGGGCGACCCCCTGGCGTGTGCGGGTCTCCCCCCCAAACATTTACCTGGTTGTTAATTTGCTGCAATATCTGTGCCTTCCTGCCCGGGGTGGTGTTGGCACTCTCCGGGCCGTGCAGGAACCGGCCATATTGTGTAATGGCCCTGGCAAGAATTGCCTTCTCCCCTAAAGAAAAATTCAGCTTCCGTTTCCTTTTACTCATGTTCCCACAACCTGGAACCAAAACAATCACCTAAAATCAGACACCAAAAAACAAACACCAAAGAACAAACACCAAAAAACAAACACCAAAAAGCAGACAGCAAAAAAGTATCAAAAACAGTCACCAAACAACACTCTGAAAACCACTATCAAAGACACTATACTAAACAGTCAAGAAATATATCAAACACAAGTCACAAACCGACAAATGCAAACACACAACAGAACAAAAGCACCTTGCTGTATAGGGAGGGATACAAAGGGATGTACTTTTGCAAAGGAAGTGCGTTTGTCTCTGTCTATTTAAGCTCTCTGCGTAGCTCACTAAGTTGACCGAGCCTAGGTCCAATTTCACTGATTGCGCCGTTCCCGAGTTGTGAGCATGCGCAGAGAGGTGCTGACCATGGTCTGCTTCATGTGCGCATGCGCGATCCGGCCGGCCCTTGATTTGCATGGGGTCACGGCTCATTTCAATGGAACACGCCCACGTCCTTCACAATTTGAATTACTCCGCCTTACGCCTCGGAAATTACGTTGCACCGGCGCAAATATCTGCGCAAATACTACAAGGATACGGTAATTGCGCCTCTACATTGCGCCGGTCTAACGTAAAGGAGGTGCGCTACTCCGGTCAAAAAATGCGCCAATGTACCCGAATCTGGCCCATTGTCGCAAATTAATTTTTAATTTTACCATTATTCTCTATGGGCATTCCACTTAGTTCCATTATTCTCTATGGGCATTCCATCTCCCTGTTAAAGTCTATGGGCATTCCATTCTGTCATTCCTTTTAGTATGTCCCTTAGAATATGACTTTTGATTGACAACATCAAGTTATACTGATTGGATATGCCCCCTATAGAAAAAGTAATCTCTCAATGTGTTTGGGCAGTCTTGCATGGTGTAGTGGGTTGCAATCTGCGCTTCGGTGCAGAATAATTTTTAAATAAGGGGTATAAAAGGAATGACAGAATGGAATGCCCATAGACTTTAACAGGGAGATTGAATGCCCATAGAGAATGATGGAACTAAGTGGAATGCCCATAGAGGATAAATGGGCACAGTGGCGACAATGGGTACAGTGGTGACAATAAAAGGGCACAGTGGGGACAATTGGCACAGTGGCAACAATAGGCACCCCTAGATTGCACAGCAACACCCGAATCCCCAGGTTGTAGATCTTGGACTCTCACTTTAAGATTCCTCTTATTCCTTTTTCTCTCTAATGGTGGAGGCTTCCTTGCCTCTCTCATAAACTAAGAGCAATAGAGGTGTTGCTGTACATTTGCTGTACTCTCTGTCAAAGTGTGTTTTACAACTCATTTTGTGAGTATAACCATTGCTTTTAATTATTTTAATAAAAACCCTGTTATACGGTATCACACTAGGTCGGTGCGCCCTCCTTTCTTTTCTCTTTTTTTAGCCATATGAATTCCCACAATTCTAAGGAGGGCTGCAAGACTTTTGAATATACCTTTTAATCGGACCACGCCACCCCATAGTAGGAAATACCAGAGCGCAGGAGAATTTTTTGTTTGCTCTCTCATAAACTACCTTAAGGTTTTTCCTTAGCCTTTTCAATGTATCCCTTATAAGAGGCTTGAGAGGTGTGATCTATGGATGTCCCAAAGTCCACTGGTAGGCGAGCCTCTCTCCCAAACAATTGGTAGGGGGAGTATTCCATTGAATCATTTGAGGTGCTGTTGTAGGCATGGACTACTGCAGCGATATGGTCTCCCCAAAATTGTTTCTTCTCTAGTGGGAGGGTTCCCAGCATGTTCAAGAGAGTACGGTTGAAGCGCTCTGGTTGCGGATCACCTTGGGGGGTGGCAAGGAGTAGTTCTAGACTTCTTTATGTTCAAAAGATCACACAGTCTGCAAACCAGTTTGCTCTCAAAGTCCCTGCTTTGATCTGAGTGTAGGCACTGAGGTAACCCATAATGAACAAAAAAAAATTCTCCACTAAGGTCTTGGCCACCGTACTTGCTTGTTGATCCCTGGTGGGGAAAGCCTGGGCATATCGTGGGAAATAGTCTGTCACAACCAGGACATTACTCTTCCCGCTCAGATCAGGCTCCAGACACAAGAAATCAATGCACAAGTAATAACTCCATTGGCCCTTTACTTTGTAGATGGCCCATTGGGGCTGCCCTGCCGGATAAAGTCTCTCTCTGGATATACCTGACACAAGAGCATCAGTAACTTTCTACCTCCTTTCTCATGGATGGCCAGTAGAATCAGTCCCTGACTAGTTTGAAAGTTTTATCTGGGCCTAGGTGCCCATGGTCATCATGGAGAGTGGTTAACACAGTTAAATGATGTTTCTCTTGGAGGAACAGCTGACTTATACTTTTTGCCTCTTCGGAGGGACCTCTTCGATATATGATCTTGCTTTAAATAAACAATTGCGTGGTCGTGTGACACTGTACCCAAACAAAACATATGTGCTTTTTCCCACAAATAGAGCTTTCTTTTGGTGGTATCAACAAAAAAACAGTCACAATTTTGAAAAAAAAATATATATTTTTTACTTTCTGCTAATACATCCAATATTTAAAAAAAAAAAAAATCAAATTTCTTCATCAATTTAGGCCAATATGTATTCTTGCTACATAGTTTTGGTAAAAACAAAATTCCAATTATCGTATATTGATTGGCTTGCTCAAAAGTTATAGCGTCTACAATCTTTGAGATATTCTTATTTATTACATTTAAAAAAAAAAAAAAAAAAAGTGGCGTCGATAAGTGACATATAGCAGGTCTGCGATATTGCGGCAAATTGGATACCTAACTGACACTTTTTGGAGACCAGTGACACCAATACAGTGATGAGTGCTAAAAAAATATGCACTATCACTGTACTGATGACACTGCCAGGGGAGGGTTTAACATCAGGGACAATCAAAGGGTTAACCGTGTGCCTAGGTTGTGCTTACTCACTGTGGGGGAGGTGCTTTGACAAGGGGAATGCAAATTTCTGTGTTCCTGCTTAGCATAAACACAGGATCTGTGCCTTCCCTTCTGCTTTGTTTACATAACCAGATTGTCATTCTGCATGTGTCCTAAATAATCGTCAGACAATTCACATATTATCTCTGTTTCTATTACTTCTATTGACCCACTGCAACTAAATTGTTGCGTACATGGCTTGTGTATGTGTTCTGTGTTTACTGCTTTTAAAAAAATTCAATAAAAAAACATCTGATTTAAAAATATGATGGAGGAGACCACTTTGCCAGAAACCACATATATCCCTATTACTAGGATCTTATGCCTAGCTCTTAAGTTGCCTGCCAAAAGTGGTTATCTTCCAATTTACCAACTAAACCTCATAACATAACACAGGAAAAGCTGGTTTATCAACACAGAAATTGTCCTGCTAAAGTTGATAAAATTTGGGACATGTGGCTGGAGACACTTGGCCTAGCCCCAACTTTGTAAATCTTACACAGATTATTATCCTAAGAGGGGAACTGACTGGCATGCTTCCTTACAGATTGATAACAGCCTGTCAGGCCGCGTACACACATACGAGAACCTCGTCGGGCTAAACCCATCGTTCCGCCCGACGAGGTTCTCGGCCGGCCGTCGAGTTCGTCGACCAGGCTGTCAAAAAAGGCGACAAGCCATTAGTCCCGATGGCCCATCGAGGAAATGGAGAACCTGCTCTCTATTTTGGCTCGACGCCTCGCTCGACAGTTTGCTCGGCGAAAACGTACACACGATCGAGCTTCTTGGCAGAATATGGATCCCAGCGAGCTTCTCGCTGGATTCTGCCGAGAAGCTCAGTCGTGTGTACTGGGCCTCAGAGGTTCCTGACAACTGACTGATGGTTGTTATGTCTCTGGCTACACAATGTACACAGTAAGGCACATTAGAACGTTTTTTTTCTGTTACTTTTATTGTATTCTCAGTCTATTTACATTATATATTTGACGATGATAAAACTATATACAGTATATGACAGTGTTTACATATTCGGTTACATGCATCATACAGGATGTTGCTTTCTACCTATACAATAATGCTATGTGATGACCAGCTGTATTCCAAAGATATCTACACGTGTACTAAATATTGTTGTAACTGCAAAGTGTGCATTGAGTGTTCGTTTGTATCACTCTGTAATAAGAAAAGTCATAAACCAATAAAAAATATCTGACAAGAAAAAATATGAAAGCCATAGACAATCCTCAGAATAGAAATATGGGACTGCTATTTCTGACTTGTTTTATGGGGCATGTTTCAAAGCTGTCAAACCAAGCCAGTGCTTGGACAAGGTCTTCTGATATCCAAGGAAAAGGGGCATTCTGAAAAATTGGGAATTATGACCTGCTGTTCCAGGTAAGGTAAAGAAACAAGAATGACAGTGACTGTTCCAGAGCTTTCAGCGTTAACAACTTGGCAATGTCAGCTTCCATGTTTCAGTCTTGGCCAGTCCCTTTTAAGTTAAATTCTTAATTTTGTAGTAAAAAAAAAGCTGAAATTAAATGTATAAACCACTGCATATGTAGCACTAGATAACAAACATTGTCAGCTGACTGAATTTCTGTGACAGTGGTCGCTGGCTGAGCGCCAGTGTTTCTGACTGTACACCTATTCTAGGAGCTCAGTCTTCTCATAATGGATAAGTGCAGTCATATACAGGCAGTCCCTGAGTTACGAACATCAGACTTGCGAATGACTCCTACTTACAAACGGAGGCAGCGTGACGTCTCTGCCATTCGCAGGCACTTTTTCCACATCGTGCACTTTTTCGACAGAACATAAAAAAAAGGTACTGTTCCGACTTACAAACAAATTCGACTTAAGAACAAACCTACATTCCCTAGCCTGTTTGTAGCTCAGGGACTGCCTGTAATTACATATTAATATGATAAATCACTAAAAAAACTAAGATACAATAGCCTTTGTGCTAAAGCATTCATTCAGAAGTTGAGCAGAACATTAAAATGCTATAAAGAAAAGAACTAGAGGCCATTTTACACATTGCAAAATTTTAATATTGAGTTGTTGTTTTTTTTACCATGGATGTTGGATACGTTTTCTGATAAACCAAATTCCTCATGTTTTCTGAGAATTCAGAGGTCGTCTGACATTCAGAGAAAAGCAGGTTAATAGAGTTCACCATTCTGTCCAGCATATCACATTCTATCCTGTTTAGTTCCACTTAAAAAACATAATAGATAGCAGCTTAATTCAATATGGCTTGATAATCAGTGCCTAGGGAATCTACACAAGCAAACAAAATCATGCATTTATTATAGTCAAAGCCACAGTGTTCCTACTAGGGCAGTAGTATGTTTAATTCTGTTTTAAACACTACAAGGATGCATTAATATTTTTACCGAAGAGTCATATTTATAGCATATAAGCCAGAGTAGCAAATACATTCACGCTGCTCTAATTTCCAAGCCTTTTCTGTATATATCTCGTGTTTAATAAAGGTTCATTTAAAAAGAGACGGAGACAGCGGGAAGCAATCAGCATCTATTATGGCTCTACTACGTGCAGTCATTCATCAAGGCCTCTCCATCATACAATGAACCCAGTCCTGTCAACTTGGCATTACTGAAGTATAAATCCATAAATTGCACCTCCATTTGTTGCACACACCGTATATATCCAGAACTAAATATTCTGCCAAGGTTATATCATATTTGACAGATTAACTAATAAGACTTTATGAAGTAAGATCATAGTCACAACTAAATACCAATATCAAAATATAGTGACAACGTTTGTATCGTGAAAAAATATTTATTGAATTACTGGCTTTAATGAGATCTTCTTTGATGATCTAGATGGTCTTTCGTCATAGCAGCCCATGCAGCCTATTTAGAGTCTATAAATATTTTATTTAATTATTTATTTATTCTAGTTTACATGGATAGACAAAGCTTTCTTTTCCTGTCTATTGTTTTTTGATGTTGCTACAATTTTGTTAACCACTTGCTTACTGGGCACATATACCCCCTTCCTGCCCAGGCGAAATTTCAGCTTTCAGCACTGCGTCGCTTTAAATTAAAATTGCGCGGTCGTGCGACGTGCCTTACAAACAAAATTGATGTCCTTTTTTTCCCCACAAATAGACCTTTCTTTTGGTGGTATTTGATCACCTCTGCAGGTTTTTTTTTTGCGCTATAAACAAAAAAGAGCGACAATTTTGAAAAAAAACACAGAATATTTTTTACTTTTTGCTATAATAAAAATCCAATTGTTTAAAAAAAAAATGTTTTTTTTCTCAGTTTAGGCCGATATGTATTCTACATATTTTTGGTAAAAAAAACAATCGCAATAAGCGTATAGTAATTGGTTTGTGCAAAGGTTATAGTGGCTAGGAAATAAGGGATAGAATTCTGACAATTTTTTTTTTTTTTACTAGTAATACGGCGATCTGCGAATTTTGTCAGGACTGCGATATTGCGACGGACACATCGGACACTTTTGGAACATTTTTGGGACCATTCACATTTATACAGCGATCAGTGCTATAAAAACGCACTAATTACTGTATAAATGTGACTGGCAGTGAAGGGGTTAACACTAGGGGGTGAGGAAGGGGTTAAATGTGAGTCCTGGGTGTGTTCTAACTGTGTGGGGGGAGGGGGGTGACTGGGGGAGGTGACCGATGCTGTCTCCCTATGTACAAGAGAAACAGCATCTTTCTCCTCTCACTGACAGGACGTGGAGCTCTGTGTTTACACACAGAGCTCCGCGTCCCTGCTCTAAAAATGCCGATCAGCGGGTACCTGGCGGACATCGCGACCGCCAGGCACGCGCAACAGCATCTCGGGGACGTGCCCCCCAGTGGCCGGAGAAAACGATGCCGTCAATTGACGGCAGCTTGGATATTCAGATCCCCTAAGCTGCCGTCAATTGACGATAAGCGGTGACTGAAGTGGTTAAACAACTGTATGCACTTATTTTGGAATATTTTACACAGTACGGTACCAGGAAATAAAATATACTGTATATATATAGGTTTTATGCCACCCAAAGCTGTAGAAAAACACCAGGTTCCAGGACGCAGGAAACAGAAAGTTTTTTTTTTTCACAAAAATCCTGGACCCCCTCCCCTTTGAGAAACCTAGGTGGTACCTAGGTGGTACATACACACAATCTACAATCCTGCCAGTCAGTGCCTCACATGTTCTTCCCTCTGCAAAGTCCTGTGGAAGGGTGCACGTTTTGCTAACATACAGTGGATGTGTAGTAGTCCATCAGCATTTCCTTATTGGGTCCTTAGCGTGTGTTCTACATGAACTTTAAAGTCTTGGGGGGGCAAAAACTATCTTGTCACCCTTACTTTGTTCCCTTTGTTCCAAACCATCAACTGTAGCAGAGGATGGTGTGTAATCAGACATACAGAAAAAAGAATAGCACAGGAAAAACCCAAATTATTCACTGAAACCATAAAGCAAAAAAAGAAGAAAAGTCCTAAAACATTAAAGTCCATATTGTAAAACTCCATTAAGTCCATGAGGTGAAAAAAAGGGCAACACTAGTGGCAGCTCCCCATAGAGCGAAACAATTCTCTGAAGAAAACAGCAGGGTGCGCCAGACTAAGTGTAGCAGTTAATACAGCAGACGTTTATTGTATGCATCCCAGGTGCTGTACATATATTTATACACTGTATAGTATAGCTAGATCAGCTCTTCCTAATTCACTGGAAGGCAGGTGATTGTGCTAGCTGCAGTATTCTCACGTGGTGTATTGCCTGTGTCCTCTGCAGTGTGCACCATAAAGCTACGTGGTGTGTACTGCTCGTGTACTCTGTAGTTTGCACCTTAAGCTATGTAGTGTGTACTGCCATGTCCTTTGCAGTGTGCGCCTAAAGCTACGTGGCGTGTGTACTGTCTGTGTCTGTGCTATTTTTCTCAATGATTTTCATCCATATTGCAGGGACCAGACATTACATTAAAGCCGCAAGCAGTTTTAAATTACTTTTTTCTTATAGTAATCTCATTTTGTGCAGGGACAGTTCTAAACACGTGCTACTTCACAGACATACTATAGACACCCAGCAGGTACAATATTTAAAGGAATTTTTCATTTTTTTATTTTTTTTATTTAAGCATCATTAAAATCACTACTCCAGAAAAAACGACCGTTTAAAAAAAAAAAAATTCCATTCATACATGTTCCCTGGGGAAAGACCCGGGTTCTGAAAGACGTTTTCACAGGCATACTATAGACACCCAGCAGGTACAATATTTAAAGGAATTATTTTTTTATTTTTTATTTAAGCATCATTAAAATCACTGCTCCAGAAAAAACGACAGTTTTTAAATCTTTTTTTCCATTGATACACATTGATACACAATCACTGGGGCAATACCCGGGTTCTCAAAGATGTTTTACGACAATAACTAGCATATTGGGCTTTAGGCTCCATTCACATCTAGGCGACAAAACGCCTGTCGCGCGACGCTCGTGCCGCTAGAGGGGAAAAATCCCATTGATGTTCACATCTCTGAAACGCCGAACGCCTGTCGCCTGAAAAAAAGTCCCGGACCCTTTTTTTCAAGCGACATTGGCGTTCGGCCATAGACATCAATGGGGAGATTTGTAAAAAAAAAAAAATTAATCGAAGCGCCGCAAGTAAAGCCGCGTATGCGGCGTTACTTGCCGCATAGATGTGAATGCAGCCTTAAAATGAGCACTTTTGAATTCGGCCGTTCGAGTCCCATTGATGTCAACGGGGTTCTAAATGTTCGCACGAACAGACGGTCCGTTCGAAGGTTCTGGTGCGAACCGAACGGGGGGGTGTTCGGCTTATCCCTATTTACGACGAGTTCCTCGGTCGTGTGTACGAAGCTTTATACATGGAATTTGGGTTTAGACAGAACAATAAAATAGTTTTATGAGATTCCAGATCACAAAGGGGCCATCTACATCAATACTGGTCAGGATCTAGGTGATGGGAATAAAAAAGGTGAAAAAAAAAAACTAAGAATAAAATGTACAATGGAAAAAACAATATTGATATAATGTGCAAAGGATAAGTTATATGAACGCCTCTTGCTAGACCAGGCATGTCCAAAGTCCGGCCCGCGGGTCAAATGCGGCCCCCCTGTTGCTTTAATATGTCCCCCCTAGGGATTTGGATATATACCGTATTTATCGGCACTGGCTTGGAGGGAATAGGAAGGGGGCAGGATGAGCGCCATCAGATTACATGAAGAGAATCTCCTGTTTACTCAGCAGCATCTGTATTGGAAGTCCCATCTCCTGGGATGCCATTGGAAAACGGTTATGTATATCATAGGAGGCGGGACTTTGTATGAAAGAGACCACAGAGTAAACAAGAGATTCTCCTGTTTGTAATCTGTCGGCACTCGTCCCGCCCCCTTCCCTCTGCCCTCCGAGGCTGCAGATGGGCATCGATCAGGCTGCATTTATGGCACATGTGAGACTGCATTTATGGCACATGCGAGGCTGCATTTATGGCACATGTGAGGCTGCATTCATGGCAATGGTAAGCCTGTGCATGTTATACGTCGATAAATACGGTTTTTCCAAATAACACGCCCAAGCTCATCCTTAGTCCTGAGCAGTGCTCTGGGATTTGCTGGGGCCACAAAATAAATATATACAGTATATCCAAATAACACGCCCAAGCTCATCTCTTCACCACACACAGCCACATAGGCAAGAGAATTATTGTTGGGCAGTGTATTAGTGCTCGAACAAACACACTTAGACCACATTTTAATAGTTCAAAGAATGTCAGGCAAAATAGTCGGCCCTCACGCATGTTGACTTCATCAAATCTGGCCCTCTTTGAAAAAAGTTTGAACACCCCTGCGCTAGACCTACAAAACAACTAACAAATAAATATTACAAAATACAAAGAGACTAGGTGTTACCTATATAAAACATGGGGTATAATTTCTTGTGGAATAGAGAAATAACACACATGCATATCCAGTATTATGTCACAATGTCAAAGAATATAGTATTGTATCAAATAGTAATGTTACTAATGCATGACATGTAAAATCATGACATGTATAATCACTACTTACCACCCTAAAATTGAGCAGTAGGTGGTGAGGTCAATGTAACAAAAGGAGAAAAAAGGAATCCAAATACCTGGAAAAATTTTAACATACCGTTATTATATAGCTCAAATATGTAACCATCTGGCAGAAATGACATATGAAGGAAAACTGTATTACACCAGTTGAAAAAACAAACATGTCTATCACATGACAGTGTGTACCTTGGTTTCCTCATTCAAACCTTTTGGAGCTACAGTATTGAGGGGGTAAATCCAAAAGGTTTCTTGTTTACACAATCGTTGCAAACATTCGGCTGGTGAGTATTTTTCAGGTATGGATTCAATGACCCATACCTGAAGAATAATCTTCAAAATGTGTAAACGGTTCTTTTTTCAACAGATAGATTTGATCGCGTGTACGCGGCCTTAGATTACTTAAAAAAATTAGCTTCAGTTGGAAGCTCGGCATTCGCTTTCATTCACAATATTCTTCATGTCTGAAGAGTAATTTGTCACCCCCCCCCCCCCCGCAGGTCTGATGCAGGAGTCCATCATGAAGGAAGAACAACTGGTACTAGAGTTCTGGCCAGTGTAAGTAGTATGCAGGGCAGTGTCCTGAGATCAGTAGTATGTAGGGTACCTCCCAGGAGTCAGTAGTGTGTGGGGCAGTGTGCAGGGGTCCGTAGTAGGCACATCAGTGTCCAGTGGTAAGTAGTAGGTAGGTTTAAGTACAAAGGTCATTATCATGTTGAACAATGTACAGGGATCACGAGTATATAGAGTAGAATACAGACATCAGCAGTTTGTGGAGCAGATTATAGGGGTCAACAGGGCAAAAAACTAGAGGCAGTAGGGCAGTATACAGGGATCAGTAGAACAGAGAACAGGGGTCAGCAGGGCAAAGGACTGGGGGGTCAGGAAAGCAAAGTAAAGGGGGGTTAGGAGGGCACAGTAGGGGGGATCAGGAGGGTAGATGAGAATCAGGAGGGCATGTTTCATGGATATCAATAGGGCATACTACAGGGGGATCAGAAGGGCAGTAGTCTATGTTACAGAAGTGAATGAATGAATGAAAACTTATATAGCGCGGCACATGCAAACTAAATCGCCTCTGGGCGCTCGTTGTTCCTGTCTCCTTTGGTATCAAAAGAGATGAGTCTTGATCTTTCTCCTGAAAGCTAAGTGGTTCTCTTCCAACCGAATGCTGGTTGGTAAAGCGTTCCATAGTCTGGGACCCTGGACCGCGAATCTTCTATCTCCTTTGGACCTGTAGTTGGCTTTTGGTATCTGGAGTAGATTTTGATTGGTGGATCGCGATTGGGAATATGAGCTTTTATTTTTTCGCATAAATAATGGGGATCATTCCCATGGATACATCTATGCATTAGACAGAGTGCTTTAAAAGTAATTCTGTCTTTTACTGGTAACCAGTGAAGGGATCTCAGTGAAGGTGAGATTGATTCCCAGGGTTTTTTCCCAGTCACAAGTCTGGCGGCCGTATTTTGAACGACTTGTAGACGAGCGATTTGGTACTTTGGGAGTCCGAGGTGAAGGGCATTTGCATAGTCCAATCTGGAGTTCACAATTGCTCCCACCACGACCGCAATGTCTTCTTTGGGAATAAAAGGGATGAGTCTACGTAGTAGGCGCAGCAGATGGTGAGATCCGCTGACAACTGACCCTATTTGTGCGTCCATTGTCATGTAGGAGTCGAAAATGACCCCGAGACTTTTGACTTTGGCGCAGGGGGTGATGATTTTCCCTAGAATGGGTGGGGGACTCCAAGTTGTTACAGGTAGATTCTTACGCTTGGCGTGAAACAGGAGAAGTTCTGTTTTCGCTCCGTTGAGTTTAAGATAACTCTTTGTCATCCAGTCCTCTATCAAAGAGAGGCATGTCTCTAGACTGAGGTGGTGATCCTTTTTATTGCAAATGCGGAAGTACAGTTGTGTATCGTCTGCATATGAGTGATAAAGCAGTTTTTGGCTGCTAATGATTTCAAAAAGAGGACGAAGATAAATGTTGAACAACACCGGCGACAGGGGGGATCCTTGAGGGACTCCGCATGACACCGTGCGTTTTTCAGAAGTGAAAGGTCCTAACTTCACTATTTGCGACCGGTTTTCCAAAAAAGAGGAGAACCAAGATAGATCGCCTTCTGCGACTTTGGCTACTTCAGCTAGCCGGGTCAATAAAAGCTTATGGTCTACTGTGTCGAAAGCTGCGCTTAGGTCCAGCAAAAACCAGAAGACAAGATTCTCCTTCGTCTGCGGCCTCGAGAACATTGTCCCATATCTTGAGCAGTGCTGTTTCCGTCCCGTGTCCGGGGCGGAATCCTGATTGAAATGGATCAAGTAGGTTGTGGGTATCTAGATGCTGTTGCAGCTGTTGTACCACTACTTTCTCCATGACCTTAGAGAGAGCGTTTAAGCATGTTATGGGGCAGCGGTGGAGTGGATCCTTGGGATCCAGGGTGGGTTTCTTCAGGATGGGTCTAACTATGCCCTCCTTCAACTGTGAGGGTACTATGCCCTCCACGAAAGATTGGTTAATAAGCTGCGTGATAGGAGGTGCCAGGATGTCGGCGCATTCCTTCAGCAGCTTAGTAGGGATAATATCGTTCGGCGCAGTGCTGTTACGCAGAGTACCGATGATATTTTTAGTGGCTTGGGTAGAGATGGGTTCCAGCGTGAATTCACCTGGTTGTGGTGAATTACTACAGGTGTTGTGTAAATAAATACGGGGGGAAGGGGGGGCTACAGGGGGAATTGTTTTGCTGAATGCTTTGCCGGATACCCTCAGTTTTATTGATGAAGTAATCCGACAATTCATTGCAAAATTCTTGTGTGTCGGAATTGGGGGCTTCAAGACATCCTGGATTCATGGTCTGAGTGACCAGCTTGAAGAGTTTGCGGGGGCGATTCAGGGCGCTATTGATAGCCTCAGAAAAATAGTCTTTCTTGGCTTTGAAGATTTCTTTATGATATGTCCTTGTTATTGCCTTGTAGATGGAAATATTCTTATCTGATGAGTTTCTTTTCCAGGCGGCTTCTGCCCTTCTGTGTTCTTGCTTCAATAACGCCAGTTGGTTGTTGAACCAGCTGGAGTTTTTTTTTCAGATGTGGGTTTTACGTTTCGGCGCTGTTAAGTTAGCTGCCTGTAATAGGGCTGTGTTTATGGTCTCTAGTGTTTCTTCAGCCGTTTGATGCGGCTGAATTGTTTCTATTTTTTTCCTTAATGTTGCTTTGAAGAATTCCGAGTGGAGCTTCTTCTGACATCTAGTCCAGTGAGTTGTCACTGCATTTGATGTTTTTGTTAGGGGGGGGGGGAATTGGGGATAATGAATTTGATTGCATGATGATCTGTCCATGGCAATGGTTCATTTCCCAAGATTTCTATTTCCAGATCTTGTCTGAAAATGAGATCAAGTGTGTGACCTGAAGCATGTGTGGGCCCACATACTGGTTGTTGTAGCCCTAATCCTTCCATGTGGTCAATACAGGCGTCAGCAACAGGGTCTTGTGAGGAGTTGGCCCAGAGGTTAAAATCCCCGAGCAGCAGAAGGTGTTTGCTGTTCAGGGTATAGGTGGAGATAAAGTCCGTCCATGAAGGGAGAAGCTGCGATTTTGGGCCGGGTGGCCTATAGCAGAGTAGAATCCGGACAGTCTCCTGGGAGTTTACTTGCAGTTGCAGGGTAAGGGTTTCCATGAATGGAAGAGGGTTTTGAAGTACTGGTTTTGTGATCGCAAGATGAGTCTTATGGATCACCGTCAATCCTCCTCCTCTTTGCCCTATTCTGTTTTCCGTTATAATACGGTAGTTTTCTGGCACCAATTCTCCTAGAATGGTGTTACAGTCGGCTGTGAGCCAGCTCTCTGTAATAAAGAGACAGTCTAAATCGTATTGTAGGAGGAAATCATGGATTTCTAGTCGGTGTTTTACTGCCGATTTTGTGTTGATCAAAGCACATGATATGTGCTTAGGCTGGGGCAAATGGCTGAGATTTCTGATAGTCGATCGACGATAGATTCTCAGAAGTTGCTCAGTTCGAAGGGCTTTTTTGGTGATGGCTGGTAGTATTGCGGCAAATCGCCTCAGACCCCAGATTGTCTCTGCCGAGTATTGCAGATTAACCATAGTCGCCAACACCGGGGGGGGGGGGGATTTTCAAGGATTAACTGAATCCTCTATCCTGACTTGGTCCAGAGGAAGGCAAAAAAAACCCGACCGTGCTACGCCAATATGCTGCGGCAGGGGAAAAAATTCCTTCCTGACCCCTTGAAAGGCGATCGGGTGAACCCTGGATCAAGTTGTAATGGTGTTGAGAAAGGGGAGATTAGGGCTGGGTGTAGTAAGATGGCCACCGATCCAGCAGCAGGATCCTGACTGGTGAGCTCCCAGATTAAGTGGATCGGTGCTGCTGTGGGGGCCAGGATCGGTGGACAGGGGGTGGAAGATACTTTCCAGGGGTCTGGGGGGGTTTCTGGGCCGTTTGGTGTTTGGTGACAGTTCCCGGGGGTGAGAAGCGGCGCACCTCTAGGCCGCGGGTGAAGCCGCCGCCTTTCCTAGTTGCGGCTGCCGAAAATGCTTCCAGGCCGGCGCGGAGCAATGGAAAAACGCCCAAAAAGGCGTAAAATGGTTTCGGATGGGTGGCGGATGGGTAACTAGAGTGGGGGAGATGGCGTGGGGGTACAGGAGGGGAGTTATGGAGAGGGGAAGAGCCGAGAAATTGAGCAGGTTGTCCTGAAAAGGACGGCCGCCTGCACCTACAGTGGATGGCTTACCTGCTGGTTCCCCTGGAGAGGGGGTGAAGAAGGGGAGCCAGGGGGGATCTGGTGAAGCCGGGGGAGGCCAGATGGACGCCAGATGGTGAGTCTCTGGTCTCTGGAGGGATAGAGAGAGCCTGCCTAGCAGTCTGCCTGATCTCTGACTGTCTGTCTGGTCCCTGGCGAGAGCAGACTCGTGCGGAAGCATGGAGCGTCCTACCCAGTCTCCCACTGACACTGACTGACTGACTGACTGACAGTGAAACAGTCCATTAGGGTTCGTTCACACTCGTTCACAGAAATGGTGTCCTCATTCAGAGCAGTGCAGGAAAGCTGCTGTGACAGATCTACCTGTGCTGGTGCACTGATGCCCACTGGCCCTCCTCTCTCATCCATCACACATGATTTCACCCACAAGTGTCTGGGATGGATGGCAGAGGATGAGCTCCGGTGTCTTTAAGCATAAGTCCCTCCCAACCTACCTGAGCTATCTTGCCTGAAAGATGTCAAAGCTGACAGTGAATCATAGGCAGTGAATGCATTCCCCACCCTGCATCTGTAAAGGGTGTGGCTCTACTGCTTATAATTGGTGGCATAGCCCAAGCGGTTTTGGACTTGTGTGCTCCTCAGGCATATTGCTTTTCTGTGCCGGATCGCTAAGGCCCCGTACACACAAGCAAATAAATCTGTTCAAAACGGTCTGACAGACCGATTTGAACAGATCTGTCTGCTGGCTGTTTTGGTTTGATCGCTGTACACACGATCAAACCAAAATCCCCGCCGGCAGACAGCGTGGTGACGTGGCGGTGACGTTGACGCTGCCACGTCACCGCACCAGGAAGTAAAACACTTCCGCGCATGCGTCGAATCCATTCGACGCATGCGCGAGCAGATATGTCTGCTGGTTAGCGTATTAACAAGCAGACATGTCGGACGGACGGATTCCCAGCCGACAGATTTTAAAGTATGCTTTAAAATCTGTCGGCTGGCCAAATCTGTCTGTCCGCCCGTACACACGATCGAATCTGTCTGCTGAAACGGTCCGTTTTCAGCAGATAGATTTGATCGCGTGTATGCGGCCTTAGATTACTTAAAAAAATTTGCTTCAGTTGGAAGCTCGGCATTCGCTTTCATTCACAATATTCTTCATGTCTGAAGAGTTATTTGTCACCCCCCCCCCGCAGGTCTGATGCAGGAGTCCATCATGAAGGAAGAACAACTGGTACAGATCTGTCTGCTGGCTGTTTTGGTTTGATCGCTGTACACACGATCAAACCAAAATCCCCGCCGGCAGACAGCGTGGTGACGTGGCGGTGACGTTGACGCCGCCACGTCACCGCACCAGGAAGTAAAACACTTCCGGGCATGCGTCAAATCCATTCGACGCATGTGCGAGCAAATATGTCTGCTGGTTAGCGTACTAACCAGCAGACATGTCGGACGGACGGATTCCCAGCCGACAGATTTTAAAGTATGCTTTGAAATCTGTCGGCTGGCCAAATCTGTCTGTCCTCCCGTACACACGATCGAATCTGTCTGCTGACCGGTCCGTTTTCAGCAGATAGATTTGATCGCGTATACGCGGCCTTAGATTACTTTAAAAAATTAGCTTCAGTTGGAAGCTCGGCATTCGCTTTCATTCACAATATTCTTCATGTCTGAAGAGTAATTTGTCACCCCCCCCCCGCAGGTCTGATGCAGGAGTCCATCATGAAGGAAGAACAACTGGTACTAGAGTTCTGGCCAGTTTAAGTAGTATGCAGGGCAGTGTCCTGAGATCAGTAGTATGTAGGGTACCTCCCAGGAGTCAGTAGTGTGTGGGGCAGTGTGCAGGGGTCCGTAGTAGGCACATCAGTGTCCAGTGGTAAGTAGTAGGTAGGGTTAAGTACAAAGGTCATTAGCATGTTGAACAATGTACAGGGATCACGAGTATATAGAGTAGAATACAGACATCAGCAGTTTGTGGAGCAGATTATAGGGGTCAACAGGGCAAAAAACTAGAGGCAGTAGGGCAGTATACAGGGATCAGTAGAACAGAGAACAGGGGTCAGCAGGGCAAAGGACCGGGGGGTCAGGAAAGCAAAGTAAAGGGGGGTTAGGAGGGCACAGTAGGGGGGATCAGGAGGGTAGATGAGAATCAGGAGGGCATGTTTCATGGATATCAATAGGGCATACTACAGGGGGATCAGAAGGGCAGTAGTCTATGGTACCGAAGTGGTGTCCTCATTCAGAGCAGTGCAGGAAATCTGCTGTGACAGATCTACCTGTGCTGGTGCACTGATGCCCACTGGCCCTCCTTTCTCATCCATCACACATGATTTCACCCACAAGTGTCTGGGATGGATGGCAGAGGATGAGCTCCGGTGTCTTTAAGCATGAGTCCCTCCCAACCTACCTGAGCTATCTTGCCTGAAAGATGTCAAAGCTGACAGTGAATCATAGGCAGTGAATGCATTCCCCACCCTGCATCTGTAAAGGGTGTGGCTCTACTGCTTATGATTGGTGGCATAGCCCAAGCGGTTTTGGACTTGTGTGCTCCTCAGGCATATTGCTTTTCTGTGCCGGATCGCTAAGACCCCGTACACACGAGCAAATAAATCTGTTCAAAACGGTCTGACAGACCGATTTGAACAGATCTGTCTGCTGGCTGTTTTGGTTTGATCGCTGTACACACGATCAAACCAAAATCCCCGCCGGCAGACAGCCTGGTGACGTGGCGGTGACGTTGACGCCACCACGTCACCGCACCAGGAAGTAAAACACTTCCGCACATGCGTCAAATCCATTTGACGCATGTGCGGGCAGATATGTCTGCTGGTTAGCGTACTAACCAGCAGACATATCGGTCCAACGGATTCCCAGCAGACAGATTTTAAAGCATGCTTTAAAATCTGTCTGCTGGCCAAATCCGTCAGCTCGCCCGTACACACGATCGAATCTGTCTGCTGAGACGGTCTGTCAGACCGTTTTCAGCAGATATATTCGATCGTGTGTACGCGGCCTTAGGGCTGAGGGTTGGCAAAGCAGAGATGCAAATGCAATCTACCAGCCACATGCTCATGATCAACATGTAGATTGTGAATGATAAGTTTGACCCCTTCCTTAATGACTAAAGTGCTCACTTGGCCAGACACTTCCTTTCAACTCTTGAATAATTCCTCTCTGCCGTTTGCTATTTGGTTTGTAAATTTGCATGGACAAGACTTTGTTTCTCTGCCAATTGTTTCTTGAATGATGTTGCTACACTTTGCTATACAATTGTATGTACTTGCTTTTGGAACATTTTATTCAATACAGCACCAGTACTGCCCTCCCTTCTTATAATTATTACTTTGTACAGTGCTAAGGGAGATCAAGGTGAGTTAAAATGTGTTGTGGGTTCATTTGTATTCAATAGTCACTATATGAGTACTAAAGATAGTTCTGATGGTGGTTTTGCTAACTGTACCTGTAGATATGCATATTTTAAAATTTATCATGACAACAAGACCCCCCCCCTTTTTTTTGTATAACAATAAAATATTATTGATGTTAGATCAATTTTTTGTGTTTTCAAACTTTGATACTCTAAAAAAAATCCCAGTCTACACGTATTATCCTTTTTATTGATTAGTGTTTGGGATGTGGCATCTCAAAGGTATTTGGGTCTGAAAAACATGCTTTAGTAAATGCTAACTTATATTGTCACTCAATATGGTTGGTAACTAGGCAAACATAACATTGCAGAACAATTACTACGGGAGGGGCAGTCCTTTGAGATGTTACTCTGCTGGCTATTGTTGAGGCCCTTTAAGAGTGTCGGTGCACTCAACGACAATCCTAGTTAACCTGCATGCAGTATAGGTACGGTATAGCCCCTGCACAGGTGATGTGGTTTAGATGCAATAAAGGTTTGGTATAATGCGGTATTGGATTGGAAAGGGTGCAGTCTATCCCTATCAGAACATATGCCAATCCTTTTTTAACCCACACCTCCTCGATGCTTTTCTAGGTATCCCAACATATTGCATATTTAACAAGCAGGTGTAGAGAATATAGTAAAAAGCCAAACGTAAAGCAGCTAGATGGATTTCATTTTGCAAAAGAAAGATTAAATCTGATTGGTCATTGGTTGCAACATGCAGTCTATGAAGTGTCAATGTATTGAATATCAGTATTAAAATAACATGTTATAATTGATAAATGCTGTAAGGTGAGTGTAAAAGCTACAAAAGAACAAGGAGTTGCAAATATAACAATATAATTGTGTTTTTGGTTGTCACAAAAAACATAATTATACTGACAGCACAGATTGAGATTATGACTTTGAGAAATCAGCTCAAGGAGGTGTTCGCAGGGTTGCTGATTATTCTGATAGGCATCATTGGTAGTCATTCATCTGATGGGGGGAAAGGGTTGGGTTAGCAGGCAGGTGGTCATCGGCTGGATAAGTGGATGATAATCAATCAGTAGTCTTGGGCAGAATCAGGGGATTTTTCCATATATTCCATGTATATTGTTTAGTCTTTAAATACTACTGTACAACATTTTGTGCAAATGTATTATGTTAAAGGCCACACAAAAAAAACATATTTGCTCCCCCTTCTCCAACATTGTTTTTCTTACTAACAAAAACTCCTCATTCACTCTGTAATCAAAAAAAACTCTCTGGCCCAGATTCACAAAGCACTTACGCTGACATAAGTGCAAATTTGCGCCGGTAAGCGTATTTGTGCGCCAGACCCACAAACCAACATACGCCTAAAAACCGGCCACCCTACGCCGACGTAGCTTACATACTCCGGCGAAGCGTGGGCGCACTTTTCGTCTGGACGCATGTTGCTGCTTCCCTTGATTAGGCATTCAAACATGCAAATGAGCGAAATACTGCGATTCACAAACGTACGTGCGCCCGACATGGTGCATGTAAGTTGTACGTCCGGCGTAAAGTTATTCAACATAGAGAGGCGCAAGCCGGCAACAGACATACAAAGGTCTGCACCAGAGAATACAGGCCGGCGTATTGGGCATACCTTACGTTCGCGGCGTACGTGGTGATCCGGTGTAGCTTAGGCATTTGTGTCAGCGTGGTTGTGAGCATGCGCATTAGGGGGCTGTTCCATGCGTCCACGTCACGGTAACGTCACAGCGCATGCGCAGTTCGTGATACGCCGGGCGTAAAACCCTGCACCATGCTCGGACCATCATTTGCATGGGATCACTCCCACTACCTACGCCACGCCGATGCAGTGTTGGGAGCAATAGCTTGCTGAATGCAGTGCTTGCCTCTCCGCGCTGCGTCGGCGTAGCGTATGGCGTTTGCGCTACGGCGGCGTAATGTGCGCCCACTCTCTGTGAATCTGGGCCTCTGTCTTTTAGACACGAGACCTACACCGTTCAGGCCAACCTACACTGCTTTTCTATTCATTAAAATAGCAATAGGTAACCTCAGTTATCGTAATTTTATTAATGAAATTATTTATACAAGCCAGTATATCAGTTTGCTAGCATGCATAGATACTGAATGTAGCTGATTGCAACAATACAGATTTGATCTTTAACTAATTTAAGGGCACGGAGGGAGCGGGAGAGTGGCGGGAGGGGGGGGCCCTTTCCCGCCGCCGATAACGGCAATCTCGTGGTGAATCCACCGCGGAGACCGCCGCTATCTTTTACAGGATCGCTCGTACTAAAGATGGATACCTCGGTTGTGGCAGCAGCTGCTGCCGTTACCGAGATATCCATCTTTAAAGTGTGGCCGTAAAAACACGTACGGCGGTAGGGAAGTGGTTACGTTTCTTTTTTTTGTAACTATAAAAAAACGTTGAATGTTCCAGACTAGGGTCTCTCAAAATGCAATAACCATCTAACATCTTTCGAAACCCTGTGTGAATGTGTGTTGTGTGCTGTACCCTATACTAATAAACCACTAGTGTGCGGTAGCGGCAGAAACAGTCCTGGATGCCGAGACCAGGTTTGCCAGAACAGGAGGGACAAAAATAGCAGGTGTCACACCTATATCTGCATTTGCTACAGACACAACATCTTTTTTGGTAGGGGTACCAGGGAGGACAAATCCGGAAAATGCCTCTATTGGGAAATTGGTCCCAGTACCTTTTGGATACAGAAGGGCTGTGATGATCTCTTCCTGGAATTTTAGGAAGGATACACTTCTTCCTGATGCTTTGTATAGTACATAAGTGTTAAACCGAGCCAATTGGAATAAATATACATTTTTTTGTACCAGTATCTGGCCTTACAGGCAACGAAGTACGGCTCCATCATCTGATCGTTGAAGTCCACCCCTCCCATTTTAAGGTTGTAGTCATGGACACAGAGGGTCTTCACAAAAACACCAGTTGCCGAAACAGTTTGGACTGCCATATCTGCGTGAATGGAAGGCAGAACAAAAATGTTCTGTTTGTCCTTTCACCTTACTGCCAGCAATTCATTACACTTTAAGCAGGCTCTCCCCCTGTCTAATTCAGGTATTTATAAGCCATTGGGGAAAGCCCCGGCGATCAGATCACACGGTGCCACATGTGCCAATTCCAAATTCAAAGAGATGTCTAAAAAGTGGCACGCTTGTTTAATAATTGTCCATGTACAAGTGGTACCCCTTTTGGAAAAAGGGTGACGTTAATTCCCAAACAATCTTACCGCTGCTCCCTATGTTGTATGGGCAGTCGGGGGGCTCCACTCTGCTATTTTTTCCCTCGTAAATGTAAAAACTATGGGCCAGATTCACAGAGCCCTTACTCCGGTCTATCTAGCGTTAGACCGGAGTACTTTCAAATTACGCGCGTCGTTTCATTAGTCTGAAGCCTCAAACCATGAAACGACGGCTTCAGGCTTCAATCCGACTGGCTTACGTGTTCGTACGCCTTCGGATCTACGCTGCAATAAATTTGCGGCCGCTGGGTGGAGTTCCCGACGTTTTCCGCGTCGGGGTATGCAAATGAGCTTTTTCCGACGATCCACGAAGTTACGAGCGTCATTCGCAATCTCTTACGACATCTGTAGTCATCTTTTTGCCGCGTAAAGTTATTCCAGCTTTTATCTGGTCTAATATTAGCCAGCCCATGTTAAGTATGGCCGTTGTTCCCGCGTCGAATTTCAACGTTTGTTTTTATTTTTTACGTAAGTCGTCCGGAAATTGGAATGTACGTAAACAACGCTACTCAAATAAAAAATGATGTAACGACGTTATTTCGCGCAATGCACGGCGGGAAATTTCTGAACGGAGCATGCGCAGTTCGATCGCCGCGGGGACGTGCCTAATTTAAATGCTTCACGCCCCCTAATCGCGTATTTTGATTCCGCCGCGAGAAATACACTACGCCGCCATACCTTACGGGCCAAAATCGACATGAATTTGTCGTAGAGCCAGGTAAAATACGGCGGCGTAGTGTATCTCTGATACTCTGCGCCAATGTAATTGTATCTGAATCTGGCCCTATATGTATAGCCTATTGCCCTGTCACAGAGTTTATACATTTTGACCCCATATCTGGCACACTTGCTGGGGAGAAACAGTTTGAAAACAAGGCAGGTGTAAAACCTAATCAGGGACTTTCCTATGCAGACAGCTTGTATCTATTCCTGGCCATGGCAGAAGAGAACACGAGCATATGATGAATTGGGTCAGTGGACCAATATGACCGCAACTTATTCTTTTTAGTAATGGTCGTGTTGAGGGATAGGCCCAGAAAAGTGTTACGTTTGGAAACCCTGATAGTTTGCCATGCAGCGATATATTGATTGGCATATAAATTGCTTTGGTCTACAATAGATCTATACAGATCTTCCTTGAAAAACAGCTAAAAAAAAACAAGGGGCATTAGATCTTCTGTTTCCACCTGAATCCTGGGTTGGCCAGTGAATGAGGGAAGTACGGGCACTGCAGAATCTGTTGGCCGCCAATCAGGGGTCAGCCACTTCCTACTGGGGTCCACTCACAGGCTGACTCCCAACCCACGCTGCCTGCATCTATAGACACAGACAGTGTGGTTCAGCTATGTCCCTCGCTCACAGGATTTGACTGACAGAAGTGCCCAAATTCCAGTGAAAAGTGGAAGAGAAGGGAGAGAAGACTGCAGCCAGGACAGCGCTGAATCACTGACAGGCACATGTAAGTGTATAGGGGGAGGGAGAGAATTAGTCAATGGGATGTTTTTTTACCATGTAACCCTAGAAAACAAGGGGTTCTGCTCCAGACAAATATCCTTCAACTCTGGTGACTCTTATTTAAGGGTGCCAGCAGCGAAGGAACCTGTTCATCGACTCTGAAGGATACACGGGAAAGGAAGAAACACCACCGCACAACAACCTGGCACAAAAGATGAATCAACAAGGCACCCTGACTCCACCCTGGCCATGCTCTGATGCATTTTGCCCTGCCCATGGGGCTTAATGAAGGAGGTGGGGGGAAGGGAAATAGTAAGTGGGGTGTTTTCTACCTTAAAGCAGGGAATGCATTAAGGTAAGGAACACCCAAAGCCTTTATAACCACTTTAAAGCTACCTAAAGGAAAGGTAAGAGTTTAGGTCTATGAGACCAGCGTCTACAAACCCTACACTAATTTGTCCCTATGCACTTGATCCATTCTGTTCCCTATGCTTTCCCCATCACAGCTAACACATTGTCCCATGACCCAAATCTTGGCGGCGCTTCCACTCTTGACTCTTCTGTAACCCTCCCCCCCCCCCCATCCGAGACTGCAGATATGACATAAGACAAGAGATGGTCAGAGGCTGCAGACCTGGTACAAAAGATGGTCAGAGACTGCGGACATAGTACAAGAGAGCAAATGCAGCCTCGCTGTGCCCATCAGTGCACTCTCACTGTGCCCATCATAGCAGCCTCACTGTGCCCATCAAATTCAGCTTTAAGGTGCCCATGAATGCACTCTCACTCTGCCCATCAGTGCACTCTCATTGTGCCCATCATCGCAGCTTCACTGTGCCCATCATATGCAGCTTTACAGTGCCCATCACATGCAGCTTCACTGTGCCCATTAATTCAGCCTCACTGTGCCTATCGGTGCACTCTCACTGTGACCATTATCGCCGCCTCACTGTGCCCATCATCTCAGCCTTACTGTGCCCATCAAATGCAGCTTTATGGTGCCCATGAATGCAGCCTCACTGTGCCCATCAAATGCAGCTTTACAGTGCCCATCATTGCAGCCTCACTGTGCCCATCATTGCAGTCTCACTGTGCCCATGAATGCAGACTCACTGTGCCCATGAATGCAGACTCACTGTGCCCATGAATGCTGTCTCACTGTGCCCATCTGTGCACTCTCCCTGTGCCCATCATCACAGCCTCACTGTGTCCATTATCGCAGTCTCACTGTGTCCGTCATCACAGCCTCAATGTGCCCATCATCATAGCCTCACTGTGCCCATCAAATGCAGCTTTACAATGCCCATCAATGCAGCCTCACTGTGCCCATCAATGCAGCCTCACTGTGCCAAGTTAAAATAACGCAGTGCTGTATTACAAAAAAATGGTCTGGTCATGAAGGGGTGGTAAATCTTCTGGAGGTCTGAAGTGGTTAAATACTGTATCCCTAAATGGCCTCAAAATACCAATCATTATATAGTGCATAAACCTTTGATAATATGAATATATAAAGGTTTGTTTTTACTACAGCTTCCAGGAAACGAAAATGCTGTTGTCTATTTTAGTGCCATCCTACATGATGGAGAAACCTCTGCCACAGGTCCTCCCTGTGATTGTGTGATTGTGATTATAGACATAATCCTCCTTGATAGAATTGCGTCTGAATCTCCTTTAGATAGTTTTCAGGTACCAACTGAGATGTGACAAGTCTCTCAGTGTCCGGCTACCTTGATCCCCGGTGGTTTGTCGAGACCCTATTGGATTGCCAGCCTCTCATTGGCTCTCCTCAGATGGACTTCCCACCGAACAGCTACCTCGCTTGGGATCTTCAGGATTGGGAACCCAGTCGACTACCGGGCTCCCTGCCACATCTCAAATATTCCAGACCAACATGGTCCCGGAACCAGGAACACCACGTGGCACCCTGGAAGGCCATCACAACGGGGCGCCGTGATGTGCGGTCACCCTAAAGGTGGGTGCCCCACTCCGAAGAAGAACCCAGAACAATGGCATCTGCCCCATAAATACCCTCCCCCAGCATGCACAGCGAGGCTGAACTCTCCTGATAGGCTGCTGGGGAAGAGCACCCAAACCTCAACTCCAATGCTGCCACCCATCGCACTGGGGTAGTAACTACACCCCAGTAACAATAGCCAGCCCACAGCATAGCCAAGCTGAGACAGAGACCAGTTTTGAAACATAATGGCTGGATCAGAGTCAGTTAACACTCTGATCCCCCTCTAAAATTGACTAGCACTGGTACCTTTTAAGTAACCAGGCGCTACACACTCCCCCCACCTAAATAGACACTGTCCTCAGTGTCCAACAAGAAGGTGTTCAGTCCTGAACGCCTGACCTGAATCTGCTTTTACAGAACAGAGGAGAAATTAAAAGATGGAAAGATATAACAATATAAAACATTCTTTGTACAATTTTTACAGTGACACATTATGACATCAAAACATTCCTGACTATGTATTCTGTCCCATTCTCTGACAGTTTTGATAGTAGATCAATGACCTGCAAAATATAAAAATGGAAGAACATATGCAAATATACATTAATATACATTTAAAGTCACTAAGGGTAGAACTGAAGCTGCACCCAGTAAAGGCAAAACCTCCTTTCCTCCCAAAGAGACACATAAAAAAAAAAACTAAGTGCTGAGAATTTCTCAAGTTGCAAGGCTTATGCCGCGTACACACGATCAATTTTTGTGATGAAAAAAAACGAAGTTTTCTGTGAAGTAAAAAACAACGTTTTTGAAACGTCACTTTTCAAAGACGATGTTGCATACACACCATCGTTTTTTTCACAAAAAGCGAGGTTACGTTCACCACTCTTTTCCATTGAAGCTCGCTTCATAACTAGCTTCTGGGCATGCGCGGGTTGAAAAACGTTGTTTTAAACTAAGTTTTTGCTACACACGGTGACTTTTTGTGAAACAAAAAAACAATCAATTTAAATGACGTTTTAAAAAACAACGTTTTTTTTCATCGCAAGAAACGACAGTGTGTACGCGGAATTAAAGTAGAGGTTCACCCAAAAAACAAGTATATAACATTACATGCTGTATACCTCAAACATGTACAGTATGCGTTTTATTTTTTACATTTGTACATACGGTATCATTGGTATTTTCCACCCGGCGTCCGGGTCCTCGCTCCCGCGGGAGTAAGCGTTCCTGTGCAGTGGCGCAATGTCATCTGGAACTTTGCCCAGATGATTGACGTCTTGAGAAAAACGTCCCCCCCCCAGCGCATAAGGCGTGTCACGGAATTACGAAAATAGCCGAACTGCGAGTCGGCTCTATATGGCGCTATACGGCTCCTGCGCACCGACTAGGAGCCGTGTAGAGTTGACTGCACAGGTGCTGTATAGAGCCGACTCTCAGTTCGGCTATTTTGGGAAACTCTTATCCGCCAGGGGGAAAGTTTTTCTCAAGACGTCAATCATCTAGGCGAAGTCCCAGATGACATTGCGCCACTGCACAGGAACGCCTACTCCCTCGGGAGCGAGTACCCGGACGCCGGGTGGAAAATACCAATAATACTGTATGTACATCCCAAAAAAAAAAACATTACTGTCACTTTATTTACATTGGATTCCATTGGACTCTTTACATTTATTCACGTTATCCCTTTCTTGGTGATGATCAATGCTGCCATTTAGCTAAATTTAGCACTTTGTTGGACACATTGCACTTTATATTGTGATTTATGCTGCTATTTAGCTCTATTTAGCACTTCGCTGGACTATTGCACTTTATATTGTTTTTTTGCACATCACCACCACTTGGTGACCCTTCAGCTTTTATAGTGTGACGATCTGTTTATTTGCACTTTATATATTTATGTGTGATGTTTACTGGTTTAACCCCTTGTTTTGCGCAAATCCTTTATTTAACATGTAGCTAAGTATGATACTGGTATAAAAATGGGTACAATGATACCACTGCTGAATCCAGATGAGAAGGGGTTAACATCAGTCCGTTGGCATGTAGATGTCCCATGAAGGGAACTATCATAACTCCCAATGGATGGTTGTAGAATCCCAGGTTGATAGAGGGAAGTTATAGAGGGAAGTGTAACAGCCCTGGCGTGTGGCAGATAGTAAGGTCCCGCCGGCATGCAGATATGAATGCACAGCAAAGGAGTCCTTCAGATGGACACGGCAAGCCCCGCCAGTGTCCATGATGTCACCAGATCTCTGATGGAACTCCTTGAAGGCCCAGAACCCGGCGGAGAGGTGAGTACCAATCAAAAGAATTTTAATCGATCAAAAAATGTAAAGATTAATCGATGAATTAAAAGTTAATTTGCACAGCCCTAATTATATATATATATATATATATATATATATATATATATATATATATATATATAATATATATATATATATATACACACACACACACACAATTTAGTCTTTGCAGTGGTAGAATTTGCAGAACACTGCCCCTAGTGGTTAGTGCGCTGGTACTACCATCAATCATAAGGCAGTCCACTTTCAAATTAAAGCAATCAGGGAAAAAAAAAAAACTTTTCTTCTTCTTTTTTATTTTTTTGCTGTGATGAAGCCGGCAAGACCTTAATCTTACTGAGTGAGTGAGTGAGTGAAAAACGTATATAGCGCAGCACATGCAAATTAAATCGCCTCTGGGCGCTCGTTGTTCCTATCTCCTTTGACATCAAGTTTTGATCTTTCTTCTGAAGGCCAAGTGGTCCTCCAACTGAATGCTGGTTGGTAAAGCGTTCCATAGTCTGGGACCTTGGAGCGCAAATCTTCTTTCTCCTTTGGACTTGTATCTGGCTTTGGGTATCTGGGGCAGATTTTGGTTGGTGGATCGCAGAACGCGATTGGAGTTGTGAGCTTTTAGTTTTTTGCATAGATAATGGGGGCCTTCCCATGGATGCACTTATGTGCCAGACAGAGTGCTTTAAAAGCAATTATGTCTTTTACTGGCAATCAATGAAGGGTTCTCAGCGAAGGTGAGATTGATTCCCATGTTTTTTTCCCAGTCGCAAGTCTGGCGGCCGTATTTTGAACGACTTGCAGACGAGAGATTTGGTACTTTGGGAGTCCAAGATAGAAGCAATTTGCATAGTCAAGTCTGGAGTTCACAATTGTTCCCACCACGACTGCTATGTCTTCTTTGGGAGTAGGCGCAGCAGATGGTGAGATCCGCTGACTACTGACCCTATTTGTGCATCCATTGTCATGTAGGTGTCGAAGATGACCCCGAGACTTTTGACTTTGGTGCTAGGGGTGATGATTTGGCCCAGAATGGGCGGGGGTGTCCATGTTGTTGCAAGTTGATTCTTACGACTGGCGTGAAAAAGGAGTAGTTCTGTTTTGGAGTTGTTGAGTTTAAGATAACTCTGTGCCATCCAGTTTTCTATCAAAGAGAGGCATGTCTCTAGACTGAGATGATGATCCTTTTTGTTGCCGATGCGAAAATACAGTTGTGTGTCATCTGCATATGAGTGATAAAGTAGTTTTTGGCTACTGATAATTTCAAAGAGAGGGCGAAGATAGATGTTGAACAGCACCGGCGACAGAGGGGATCCTTGAGGGACTCCGCATGACACCGTGCATTTTTCAGAAGTGAAAGGTCCCAATTTCACTATTTGTGATCGGTTTTCCAGAAAACAGGAGAACCATGATAGATCGCCTTCTGCGACTCTGGCTACTTCAGCTAGCCAATTCAGTAATACTTTGTGGTCTACCGTGTCGAAAGCTGCGCTTAGGTCCAATAGAACTAGAAGACAAGATTCTCCTTCGTCTGCGGCCTCGAGAGCGCCATCCCATATTTTGAGTAGTGCTGTTTCTGTCCTGTATCCGGGGTGAAAACACGATTGAAAAGGATCGAGCAAATTATGGGCGTCTAAGTGATGTAGTAGCTGTTGTACCACTACTTTCTTCATCACTTTAGAGAGGACGTTTAGGCCTGTTTTGGGATCAAGGGTGGGTTTCTTTAAAATAGGTTTAATTATACCTTGTTTTAAGCAGGTGGGCACTATACCTTCTTTGAATGACTGGTTTATAGGCTGCGTGATGGGCGGTGCCAGGATATCGGCACATTCCTTCAGCAGTTTGGTGGGGATGATATCGTTCGGTGCTGTGCTATTTCGTAGGGTATCAATGATGTTTTTTGTGGCCTTGATGGAAATGGGTTTTAAAGTGAACTTTGTTGCTTGTGGCGAATTTGTGAGGGTATTAGGCGTATGGTTGAAGGGGGGGGTTAATGGGAGTTCTATTTTGAATGCTTTCACAGATTCCTTCAATTTTGTTGATTAAATAATCCGATAATTCATTGCAAAATTCTTGGGTATCAGAATTGGGGGCTTCAAGACAGACAGGGTTCATGGTCTCGGTAACTATCTTGAAGAGTTTGCGGGGACGGTTTAGGGCAACGTTTCTCAACCAGTGTGCCGCGGCACACTGGTGTGCCGTGAAGAGTCCCCAGGTGTGCCGCGGCAAAATGACCCCCAATATAGGTAGCTATGGCAGCCATCTGTTCTTATAACTACTGCTGGCCACTTGGTTAATATTTGTTATTACAGCGGTGCTGGTCCGCTGTGTAAAGCTCACTTCCTGCTGCCACAGGCACTCAGGAAGCTGTGCTGGCTGTGCGGGCCTTCCAAACGCGTCTTGCCAACCAATTACATCATCGGTATGGGAGGGTCGAGCGCACGCACCGCTATCTGTGACGTGTGAGCCGCAGGTGTCAGAGTAGATGCTGGCTGGCGCGCGTTTCCCTGAGGGGAGGAGAAGAACAACGCGAGTAGAGGTGAAAGAACAGTGAGGAAACAAAACAGTGAGGAGACACAGGTACAGTACTTGTACCTGTAATTTTCAAAGTATGATATCTTTTATTGCAGGCCTGGTGTTTCTAAAAATAAAAAAAACTACATAACACTTGTTGGCACTTTCATTGCCTCACTTTTCATTGCAGGCATGGTGATTTTAATATAATATACATGGGCTATGTGGGTTATTATTGATAATGATAACTGTAAACTTCAATACTACAGTTTGGCCACAGCGTAGGTGTAGCGCAGGGTTCCTGCGGTTTTCATGTGGTTTCTCATTGACTTCTATTATGTCCCTAATTTTTGGTGTGCTTTCAGAAAATGTACCAAAAATTTACTACATAATAGAAGTTTGAGAAACCACATGAAAACCGCAGGTACCCTGTGCTACACCTACACTGCGGCCAAACTGCAGTATTGAAGTATACAGTTATCATTATCAATAATAACCCACATAGCCTATGTATATGATATAAAAAATAAATAAAATCACCATGCCTGCAATGGAATGAGTCAATGTGAAAGTGCCCTAATTGTAACAAGTGTTATGTAGGTTTTTATTTTTTTCCCCACAAGACCACAATTCGTTACAGATTTGGAATGGTTTGCCGGGGTTATGGCTGAACATCAGCCATAACCTTGGTATTTTGTTTTAATTCATTGAAGTGAAGTTTTTACAAAAATAAATGAGTTTCCGCATTTTTGGTTTAGTGTGCCTCAAGATTCTGATAGATTTTAAAGGGTGCCTTGGTTGAAAAAAGGTTGAAAAACACTGGTTTAGGGCATTAGTGATGATATTGGCAAAATGTTTTTTTTTGGCTTTGAAGATTTTTTTGTAGTATTTTTTTGTTATTACCTTATAGATGGTGTGGTTTTCCTCAGAAGAGCTTCTTTTCCAGACGGCTTCCGCTCTTCTGCGCTCTTGCTTCAGCAACGACAGCTGGTCATTAAACCAGCTGAGTTGTTTTTCCAGATGCAGGTTTCTGCGTTTGGGCGCTACTAAGACGGCTGACTGTAGTAGAGCCGTGTTTATGGCATCCAGTGTTTCTGTGGCTGTTTGGTGTGGTTGGATTGTTATAATTTTTTTCCCTAAAGTGGTTTTGAAGAGCTCTGAATAGAGCTTGTTTTGTGATCTAGTCCAGTGTGTTGTCACCGGTTTTGACGTTTTTGTTAGGGGGGCATTTATGGTGATTGTGAGTTTAATTGCATAGTGGTCTGTCCATGGCAACGATTCATTTTTTTGAATGTTTATTTCCAGATCTTGTCTGAAAATAAGATCGAGCGTGTGACCGGAAGTATGTGTGGGCCCACATACTAGTTGCTGCAGACCTAATCTTTCCAGATGGTCAATGCAGGCGTCGGCAACGGGATCCTGTGAGGAGTTGGCCCAGAGGTTGAAGTCCCTGAGTAGCAAAAGGTGTTTGCTGTTTAGGGTGTAAATCCCTAGATTGCTCACTGTTAGAGCAAAAGGAGGGGGGTATTTGCGGGGGGGGGTACACGATCCCCTAAAACCGCAGATGGGGACCAATTCCACCGATCAGGCTGTGGAAAGGGTTGAGTGGTAGGGTTGTAGCAGTTGCTGGGGTGGCTGGAAGGAGAGAGCAGGATTGCTAGGGTGTAGCAAGATGGCCGCCGGACCGGGACTAGGCCCGAGCCGGGGGCCTGAGGTTCAGGGGCAGTGTGGAGAGAGGTGGAGATGGTGGGAATCCTCCTGGGGGGCTGGGGGGTTAAGTGAAGTTTTTGCAGGTGGGGAGATTTAGGCTAATTTTGATTGCGGCACGCCCGCTAGGCCTCGGCTGAAGCCGCAGACTTTTCTCGCTGTGGCTGCCGCAATCTGGTGCCGGATTCGAGTAGGACGATGGCGGTTGATAGTGGGAGCGGTGGCGGGGGGATGGTAGGGGGGTGTTTTCGCTGGGATGGTGGTCTGGGGAAGTACAGGTGGCTGAAAAGGACTGGCGCAACACTGCTCCTGGGCGGGAAGATGGATCGGAGGCCGGAGAGAGGCAAGCCTTACCTGTGAGGCAAGTCTGAGGGGGAAAGTAGACACAGGCGATCCTGGATGCTGTAGCCTGTCCTGCTGCAGGTGGCCGGAAACACAACCTGTCTGTCTGATCTGGGTGAGAGCAGACTCATTAGAGAGCGTCTGCTGGATGCAAGGAGACCTGCCTACTTCTAGGATGCGTGCGCCGTTCTGAGCTCCTGTTGCTGTGCATGCTCTGAATTACTAACTTATCAAAATGTTCCCTCCCCCGAAGCTCTTTACATTACAGACAAAATGTGGATCCGTAAAAAATAAAAAATAAATAAAAACAAAACTGAAAAGGGGCGATCATTCCCGTCCGTGACTTCTTCAGAAAGCAGCAAACAAAAGTGACACTATAGGCATTGGACCTATTTGTAGAATCTGCAAAGAAATCACATCATCTTAAGCATTTCTTGTGGTGATCGAATAAACTTGATCCACTTTTCCAGGACTCTTGAGAACCACTCGATCGCTGTAGATGTACCGACCAGGGTTCCATTATTTTAGGCAATCTTCAAACCGGTGGCCTAGATTGACAAAAGTATAGTCCGTGTCACGAGCAGCCGGGACATTCAGAAATTCCCAGATTGCATCCTTGCACCATTCCTCTCTCATTTCCTCAATTTGTGCCATGAGAGCTGGAGGCACATAGGGGAATTCCCACCCGTAGTCCTGGGCCACCTTCTTCATAACTATGCGCTGAAGGCGAGCCAGTTTCGGTAGGGTACAGGGGTGTCCAAGTCCTGTCATGACTATGGCGTCGGGTGCCCTTCTCACTACGGGCAGTGCGGCTAGCAGAGGAACAGTCTCTTTAACAACACTGGCACTTGGCACTGTAATTCCCCAAGTCAGTTGCGAAACATCCGCCTGTGGCGTTCCTAAAACATTTCTGGTGCTTGCAGGGCTTGGAAGCACGGGAGTTTCTGCCCCACTCTAACTCGGGCAGCTCCCGATCATCCACCATCCACCGATTACACTTTGTGCAAAACAAGCTGCACAGTGGAGGTAAGTATAACATGTTTGTTATTTAAAAAAAAAAAAAACATTTTTGCCTTTAGTGTTCCTTTAAATTGGGGCCATATTCAGTGGCAGCTGGTGCTAAACTTTTTTGGGGGGGCGGCAAACCCCCCCAGGTCCACACTCACCCCTCTACAGCTTCTCCTCCCAGCCAATCTGGTCTTCTTCAGATCCTCCTCCTGCCTTGATTAATCGAGAGGAGAAGCTGGAAACCAATAACGAATATTGATTTCCTAGTGTCACAAATGGGTGGGTTTAAGGTGCAGTGCTCTGCACCCCGATCCCAAACTTTTTTCAAGCCAAATGTGCTTGAAAAAAAAATGAATAGAAATCTATGAGTAAGGCGCCCCGTATGAAAACACATGCAAACTAGGGGGGCAGCAGTGGTTTTCTTTTTTAAATCCTTTATACAAAACAACAAAACTCAGCTCTGCCTGCTCATGTGCACATGACAATTTGTATTTTTTCTTTCAGCTTTATAGAGCTTTCCAAACAGTTTTTCAGATCCCACACCTATTTCTATCGTTTTTTTAAATATTTTTTTCATTGCTTCTTTTGTTAGATATAAGCTTACAGTATAAAAGGGTTTATAATTGGAATAACCTCTTTAAGTATACGATGTGATAGATAATACAGTGTGGGAAACCACATCAGTGATGTGTTGTATTTTCCTCTCTTTGGTTTTGCTTGGGTTGTATGGTTTGATGTGGGACTATGTAACTCTCTTACCAAATGTTTTGAACTTTCCATGTGTGTGAACTTCAGAGCCTTGTCTAGCTGAATTGTATGTGTTAACCCTACAGTGCTGTATTTTTAAACAATGATTAGACTAAAAAAAGTACTGCCTCTTAGCTGGTGGCGTAAAACATAGGAAAAATTATTAAATTAGAAACATTACTATGCTGATGCGCTCTATTCAAGCTTTCCTCCTTTTTGGGGTGTGTATTTTTGAAATGAGTGTGTAGCACTTGATTTCACCCTTAGTCTAGAATTAATGCACTTTTCTCCCGCTAGGTAGCTGGTTACCTGGTGGCATTAGACAAGACAAGGGCAAACCAAGGGCAGATTAGGAGTATATGGGGTATCTCAGCCAATGAGCAGGGTTTTTTTTAAATCCTTTTGTCTGCTGGGAGAACATATATATTTGGGTGGAGTCAGGTGATCGTTGTTCTGTGCCACCTGGACGGCTGTCTCGTGGACATGTTTTCTTGTACTGCCCAGCTTTAAGGCCAGAGTTTGGGCCTATTCCAGGCACATCTGGCTGCTAAGCTGCCTGAGGGCCTATCCAGAAGCAAGAGAGCAGCGCAGGGTTGGGAATGCGGCTTGCAGCCCAACCAAAAGTGATGGTTCTGCCGGCTGGAGAACCTGTCGTGGTTGGAAGTAGAGGGTAAGCTGTCGCCACTAAGGTGCAGACTCTGCAATGGATCAAAGAGAAAAAAAGTCCTGAATGGCCGCACACCAATATAACACCTTTAACACCTTTATTGTGTAAATATAAAATCCAAAACAGTCAGTCCATACAAGTCAGAGGTGTAAGGGCAATTGCTAACACGTTTCACACCGTGGGTTGGTGCTTAATCATCTGCAACTACCTAAGGGTTTCCTGGCCCTAACCCTCTCTCCCAAAATTCTGTTTAAGAGAAATAAAATCTCTTTGCATTCAAGATGTCTGGCACCCATGAATCTAAATTGCATTACACCCACTATGCCTTACAACCCACTCCACCTATATGGAAGGATGTCCGCAGTTCTTGGCTCTAAAGGTTCTCATTAGACTAGAGAAGCCCTGGGACTTTGCTACAAGTGTATTACCTGCGTAAATGTTTATATATTGGTTTTTCAATTCTCATTGTAATATTCTTCAAGTTACCATATTTTTTTATAAATTTTCAATGTAGTGGTGTTTCTTCTATTATGAATTTGCTATCGCAGGTGTCTGAAGTAAATTATATGTATTTGTATATTTTTTTTGCCGTGTTGGCAGTGTCATTACAAAGGTGGGGTGGTGAGTGCAATCCACCCAGGATGCCATGGATGCCACGAGATTTCAGGCACAGCCTGGCAGATGGATATTCTGCCTAACAATGACTGCACAGGGCCAGATTTGGAGTCTATGCAGAGTACAGTAGATACTGTGCCAAGCTGGTTTCCAGTTTTACTCCACCAGTGAAGGGCATGCTAATTTCCTGATTAGCATGCCCCTGATTTCAGGCACAGCCTGGCAGATAGATATTCCGCCTAATACTACTGCAGTGACATCACCTCTGGGAATAATTTCTCTCTAAGATAAGTTTACATGGCACCAGTGGGAATCATCTTTATCACAACTGACTTCAAAAGGTCTGTGGTAATGGTGTAAGGGGTATCCTATTGCTGCTGACCACAAATATTTAAAGGGGATTTTTTTGCCACTGATCACCAATGTTTGGGAGTTGGTGTGAATAGAAGAACCTAGGTGGTTTGGGAAGTAGAGTTCAAATGTCATTGGTGGTCACAAGGTTCTACTGTACATTTCTGGACTTCTGCAGGGTGTGAGTGAGGATTCGGCTGTCCCTTTAAAGTGGAACTAATAACATTGATTCAACAGTTTCAAAAAACAGCTACTTTCCTGGCATGTGTCTCTAGGTTGCCTGTAGTTACATCTTCAATGGTGGACTTATTGCTTCCTACCCATGCAGCCCCTATACCCCTGAGACAAGCCCCCCCCCCCTATTTATATGCACAGGGTGGAGGGCAGAACCCATAAAACCCTGGGAAAAATGCAGAGCATTAACCCTTCCCTACCCAGGCAGCATTAGTAGGCACCTGTCTACACTATAACAGACCAATCTGACCTTAAAGTATACAATTAGTTATACTTACATCTGCAGGGCACAACCTTTAATTTTTTGACAAGAAACCTGCTGCTTCCTTAACGGTTTTTATAGTCATAGACTGTTAACACTGCTATAAGAGTTAACTGTGACATTACGGTTTGTGTGGGGTAAATTATTTTGCACAACACGAGAAGTCAGCATTTTGTTTCTCAGGTATGCATACTTGATGTCACTGCTTAGTGGCCTCTTGAAAAGCCTATACCTCACCTGCCATTCTGCTCCCCATTTACAGAACAGGGTATCTCCCATGCTGGGTGATGATTACACATTAGACAGCTTCACTCTAAGGCTAGATTCACAATAAAATGCTGTGCGGGAAACCCACATTCTGTGCAAAATTGCACTCCAGTTACAATCTGCAGTAGGTGACAGTGTGACGTTAACGACACCCCAAATGCAGTGCATTTGCCTTTACCGGGTCGCATGAGACAAAAGTACCATGTGATCCGGTTGCAGTGCATTTCCAAAAGTAGTGCATACACTACTTTTGGTGAGATTCAGTGTGATTTGAGCTAATTTAAAATGAATGTGCAATGCATTCCTGTGTGGTTCACAGTGTGAACTGGGGCGTAAAGTGTAAATAACATCTAAAACAAATTACATATACCATACTACTATATTTAGATCAGTGCTGTCATTCACAGTCTATAAAAAGAGCTTGTAGTTCCTAACTGTCAGCATATTGAAATCAGTATTATTCTGACAAAATGTACCTATGAAAGCCAACCTTTTTGTTATTAGTGTATACTAGTGATAAGCCGGAATGATTAAGGCACTATATTTTTTAAACTGGAGTGATTGTTCCACAGAATAACAAGGAATGAATCATATTTCCAATGAGTCAGAATAATGTTCAGGGGGATTTGTCATTTGAAACATCAGTAAAGCTTTCCTATCTGTTCGTTACTTGGCTTTGGTATATGCTAAAACTGGATCTTTTTAATGATAAATGATAAGGTGTTAATGTTCTTTTTTTTACCGAACAGTAGTTTTCACTGAAATCTATACCTATAACTCCCTCCATCTTTGATAGTCCAGCACAGGCTTTCTCAGGCAAAACGTCTACTGAACCATCATGGCCTCAACACACCTATTAAGAGACATTAGATCTTCTATGAACTTATAAACTTGTAACGCACCCCCTAAAGAGCCGCAAGTAAATTGGGATCCTCCACCCTGCACAGCCAGCCACACTGAATTTTCAAAGGCAGTCCTGAGACACAGAACAGTTTGTGGCTTTGTTTTTGTTATTTATTGAGGGTAATAACTTGGATAGGGAAGATATAGGATGCCCACTTGACTTCAACAACTTTAGTGACAACTCTTCCTATTGTGAGTGGTTAGCTCAGTAGCGGGTGTGTGTGTGACCCCCCTGGATGGGTTCACTACACGCTGAACTATACAGAGAGGCAGTGGTTGAAAACAAAGGATATGGTGCATTCTTCCATATTGCTGGATACAAGTGCAAGCATCATAACAGCATAAACAAAACAAAACATAAAATAAACCCTTGCCACTCGGGGCATCTACCTTCAGAACACAGGAACCTACCTATGGAGTCTGGCACAGCCTACTGCTGGGCAGACACTGCTGTTCACTCAGCAGAAAAACAATAGTCTCTTTGATTTTTATCACACAGAAAAATTAAAACCACTTCACCTTCAGGAGTCTTTCTCAGCTCCCTGCCCTCCTTAACTCAAAAGCCCCAGGATGCAGCAATCAGTAGTGATCCTCTGCCTTAATTGCCTCATTCTGAACAGCTGAAACTATCCAAGGTCTTTAAACCTGATAGCAATTGTTGAATTGTCTAAACAAGGCAGAAATGTATCTCCCGTCTGTGACAACACCCACAGATTTACCTGACTTCCTGTCACATACCCCGCCCTCTTGTTTCAACCCTAGGGTTGGGACACAGGCTGCCAGGCACGCATGCATCTGCATTCCCCATATTAACACCGGGGTGATGCGTTACCAAAAAACTAAATTCCTGAAGGGCCAGGAACCATCTATTTATTCTCCTATTGGTCTCCTTGTTCCGTGCCATCTACGTCAATGGGGCATGATCCGTCAACCAGTTCAAACTGTCTATCCAGGAGGTAGTACTGGAGAGAATCCAAAGCCTAACTCACTGCCAAACACTCTTTCTCAATGGTGGAATAATTCTCCTCATGGGCCTTCAACTTTCGGCTGAGGTAAAGGACAGGGTGTTCCTCCCCCTTGATAACCTGGGACAGTACATCTCCTAACCCCACATTTAAGGCATCTGTCTGAACCACAAAATCCAGTGAAAACTCAGGTGAATTTAAAACTGGCTGACTACATAAGGACTGTTTTAATGCCTGAAAAGCTGCTTCTGCTTCGGGAGTCCATTTGACCATGACAGACTCCTTCCCTTTGGTCAAATTGGTCAGGAGAGCAGCCTGTGAGGCAAAATTCTGGATAAAGCGGCGATCCCCAAAAATGCACGAACCTGTTTCTTGTTGGTGGGACGTGGCCAATTCTGAATAGCCTCAACTTTGTTTATTTGGGGCTTGATTAAGCCTCTTCCAATGGTATACCCCAGATACTTTGCCTCTTCTAGCCCAAGGGTAATTTTTTTTGGATTGGCTGTAAATCCGGCTTTCCAGATGGAATCCAACACAGCCTGAACTTTTGGTAAGTGTGAGTCCCAATCCTCACTGTGGATGACAACGTCATCGAGGTATGCAGCAGCATAGGCTCGATGAGGCGGAAGGGTCTTATCCATGGTGCGTTGAAAACAAAGGATATGGTTTATTCTTCCATATTGCTGGATACAAGTGCAAGCATCAAAACAGCATAAACAAAACATAAAATAAACCCTTGCCACTTGGGGCGTCTACCTTCAGAACATAGGAACCTACCTATGGAGTCTGGCACAGCCTACTGCTGGGCAGCACTGCTGGTCACTCAGCAGAAAAACAATAGTCTCTTTGATTTTTGATTTTTATCACACAGAAAAAATTAACACCACCAGGTCTTAATTGCCTCATTTTGAACAGCTGAAACTATCCAAGGTCCTTAAACCTGATAGCAATTGGTGAATTGTCTAAACAAGGCAGAAATGTATCTCCCGTCTGTGACAACACCCACAGATTTACCTGACTTCCTGTAACACTATATACAGTCTTTATATACAGCTCTACATCCTCCAGCATTCACTTGCATGCAGAACACAACTGAAATACTGTAAATATCTGACAGTGACTCAGTGAGTCAGATTAAAGCAATGGCCCATTGCAGGCAGGCCCCTTAGTTGTGTAGCAAAATGTCAGTGTTCCGCTTGCATTACTACTGTGGCTACTGATTCCAGCACCACCTCTTCAGGCACCGCCAACCCACCTGTCTGCCACTGCCCCTTTCATTAGCCCTCCAGGCTAACCTTTGCCCACAGTTCTTCAGACTGACACTCACCAGCCCACCAGGCTGACCCTCTGGAGGTCTCCCAGACGTGCTGACCTGCTCCCGCTGTCCTCTCTCCTTGCTCCCATGCCTCCAGGAAGAGCTTCCTAATGTGTTTTGGTAGGATCCTTCCAGCACCCAAGATTAGGGGGCACCCTCAAGGGCCACCAAAAGCCTCTTCAGAACTCCATATCCCACCCGACTGCCCCTGCTGGCATGCCTATTTATGAGGTGGCCTAGACCTTTACTGGTGATTGGCTGAGGTCCTCATAAGTATTCCAAGCTGTGCCTCCTAACCTACACCCACTATGTCTAGAACATTCTACAATGTCCAGATTCATAGCTCAGGCTTAGCCCTAAGCTAAACTAATTTTTTCCTACACTAACAAACATATGTACATCTAGCACAGTATAGACTCTTCAGCAAATATCACATTCCTCCATTAAACCCATCTGGCACTGTAATCTACCATGAAATGTACTTCTAAACATTTTCTGATCTCATGGTTTCTTCCCAACCATGATTGCTAAAAGTGTTGCCATAGGGTTGGACAGAGGCCACATCTTTTTATTAAAATGCCTTTATTAAAAGGCCTCTGTTGAATGTTAAACGACCAATATCCAATGTACATAGCCCCAACAAACAATCAATTAAATGACTGAAAATTGAGGAAAAAAAAGAGAGTAAAAGAAGGTAAATCGATACTAGCAGGAGACTTCTTTTAAAACCCTGACTCAGATACAAACCCCCAATCTTCAGGAGTCAGACCCTCAAGCTTAAATCTGAGGAGTTGACTATTGAAAAATTTTGACATCAGGTACAGCTAGAAGATGCCTAGTGATTTCAACACCTCAAGGGGAAAGATTTCACCTATTTCTCTAAGGTGCATGTCTCTTATTTGAGGATAAGTTTTATTATGCTCGGTCATCAAGTCCACAATTCTCCAGCCTCTGTGCTTGATATTATACACACTTTATATTATATATATAAGATCATGTATGGATCTTAGTCACTTTAGCACTTAAACCTTTATTCATTTCAATCACTAGAATAAATTAATATTCTGGCCAAGGAAATTAAAGGGTCACTAAATAAATTTTATTTTTTAGCTAAATAGCTTCCTTTACCTTACTGCAGTCCTGGTTTCATGTCCTCATTGTTAGTTTTTTGCTGTAATCCTTCTCTGTTCTGGACACATCCTGGTTGTCTGTTTCCTGATGAAAAAAGTCATGGGAGCTTCTCTTTGTGGTCTCTAATCAAGGAGGTGTGATTACTGTGTGTCTAAAACCCCTCAGAACCAATCAGTTTCATTTTAAAAACAAACACTGCCCTGTCTTGGCTCTGTGTCTCTGTACTTTACAGAAGCATGAAACTAGATGAAAAACGAAACTGAAACTGCAGGCACATTATATGATTGATTTTTATCTATTTTTAATCATTTGTAAAATGAATCAGTTAACTATTATGTCTCTATACCCTGTAAACATTCATTTCAGCGAAAAAAAAAAATTCCCTTTACAACTCCTTTAATGAACACCCAAGCTCTGGGCGCACCTAAATGCATTTGCAAAAACTCTGCTTGAATGTGTTTTGAAGCTGCCTTTCTCCTGTTTAGAAGAGCCCCAGTGTGCATGGGGCTAATAGGGTGGGGCAAGGGTACAAAAGGTAATAACTGTTAGGAATGATATGATGGAAGAATTCAAAAGTCAGTTGTTAGGTGGAGATGGAATAGGCTTCCCTGAAGAAATGAGTTTTCAGGGATCGCTTAAAGGTGACCTTAGAATGATATAGTTGGACAGATTGAGGTAGAGAGCTCAAGAGAATGAGAAAGGCTCTAGAAAAGTTCTGGAAAAAAGCATATGAGGAGAAGACAAGAGAGCTAGAGAGCAGGAGGTCTTGGGAAGAGTGGAGAAAATGGTTTGGGCGATATTTTCAGACAAGATTGGTGATGTAGCTTGGGCAGAGTTTAAAATGGCTTAGTATGTTGTTGTTAGTATGTTGAATTTAATACTCTGTGCAATCAGAAGCCAGTGAAGGTATTGGCAGAGAAGGGTGGCAGACATTGAGCGGTTGGTAAGATAGAGGAGTCTGGCAGCAGCATTCATACTAAACTAAAGGGGGGGGGGGGGTAGCCTGCTCAGAGATAAGTCTAAGAGAAGATAATAGCAATAGTTGAGGCGAGAAATAAAAAGGGAGTGAATTAGTAGCTTGGTGGTTTCATTTGTTAAAAATAGGCACATTTTAGAGGTGTTTTTACAAACTTGTGACAGTGATTTGGGGATGAAAAGACAGGTCAAGGTTTGAAGGTGTAAGTAGAGAAGAGAAGAGGTCCAAGAACAGAGCCTTGGAGGACCCCTACAGAAAGAGAAAGTGGACAGGATTAGTCAGAGTTATAAGTAAAACTGGAGTACTCTGATAGAAGAACCAGGATAGAGCAGAATCTTGGAGGCCAAAGGGGTGAAGTTTATTAAGGGGAAGTGGGTGATCAACAGTATCAAAGGCCACAAAAAAGTATATTGGTAAGAATATGGAGTAGTGGTTTTACCAGTTAGTAAATCATTTGAAAGTTTTAGTAATGCAGGTTCTGTGGAGTGCTGCGAGCCAAATTGTAAGGGGTCAAGAAGGTTGTTTTCAGTGAGGTAGGAGCTCTGATGGTTACAGACTAAGCATTATAGGTATAGATAGGTCTTAGGTTTTTCAGGTTGGTGGGGCCCACTGAGGGCTTTTTAAGTATGTGGGGTGACCTGTGCATGCTTTAGAGGTGAGGGGAAGGTGCTAGTAGAGAGGGGGAGATTAAAGATGTGAGTAAGAGAGCATAGGATAGATGAAGAGGGTTTCCATAATAGTTGTGAGGGAACATGATACAGGGGACAATTGGTTGGTGTTCAGGCAGGGTTGCTAGTAAATTTAGTTTGCCAGGTGGTAATTGCCCTGGTTAATTGTTAGTAGATCCACTGTTTGCTCTCTAGTTCTGGGCTTGCTGCACCTCCTCTCTTCTGTGGCTAGGTGGCGTTTTACTGGTGACATTAGATAGACAAGGGCTTAGCAAAGTCAGGTTATAAATGGATCGGATGACTCAGACAATTGGCGTAAGAGCCTATTTATTTTGGTGGAGTCAGGTGATCGGGGTTCTGTGCCACCTGGATGGCGGTCTGGGTGGACGTGAGTAATGCTGCCTCGAGCTGCTAAGCCTTAAAACGTAATGCCGCGTACACACGATCACTTTTCGGCATTTGAAAAATGTCATTTAAAATGATCGTGTGGGCTACACATCATTTTTCAGGTTCTAAAAAACGACAATTTTTTTTCTCGAATATGCTGCATTTTTTAACGTTGTTTTAAACTATGTCGTTTTTTGGGTTGTAAAAAAATATTGTGTGTGGGCAAAAACGGCGTTTTAAACCTGCGCATGGTCAGAAGCAAATTATGACACGGGGGTGCTCGTTCTAATACAAAACTACCGTTCATAATAGAGTAAGCACATTCATCACGCTGTAACAGACAGAAAAGTGTGAATCGTTTTTTACTAACAAGGAATCAGCTAAAGCAGCCCAAAGGCGAATAGAACTTCCCCTTTAGAGTGCCGTCGTACCTGTTGTACGTCACATCGCTTTGTTCATCATTTTTTATGGTGTGTGGGCAGCATCGTTTTTAATGATGAAGTTACCATAGAGCAACAGCAGTGTCATTTATCAATAGCATGAACATGGGTAAAAATCATCCTCTAGGTCTCCCTGCTATTCTACATTCCCAAAAGACTAATGTCTCGACATTGGGGAGCTGAAAAACCATTGTGAATCTATAAATGGTCTGGACCATATTCAGTATGCCCGAATGCTGAGCTCTGACCTTAATACCCAATCTATTGTACTTTGGGCCAAGATAAAGTGCAATCCAACCTAGAAAAACACAATCGTATATCCACAAAAACATTCTTAACCACTTCCTGCCTGTAGGACATTATATCACAAACTGGACTTTGTGTGGAAATACCGGGATGATGCCTGCAGCTACATGCATCATCCCAGGATCTTTTTTTTCACCAGGTGATGGTCTGTGATGTAAAAGCAATCCTAGCGGCTAATTAGGGCCTTTTCACACGGGCGGATCAGTATTGATCCGCTCCGTGTGTGTCCGTAAGCTCAGCGGGGATCCCTCTGTAAATCCCCGCTGAGCTGTCATCTCACAGGGCGGTCCCCGCACACTGTGCAGGGACCGTCCTGTCTTTCCTCCGCTCTCCCCTATGGGGAATCGGATAAACACGGACCGTATGTCCGTATTCATCCGATCCGCAGACGGAAGAAAAAATAGAAATTTTCTTCCGTCCGAAAAAACAGATCTTTAACGGATCTTTACGGAGGCAGACAATTACGGGTGTCAGGAACAAGAGAGGCTGGAACGTTTTAGAGGCAAACAAAAAAAAAATCACTGAATTTCAATGAGGAGCATTTTGGCTGAAAAAAAGTCAAAACGCGCCTAAAAACATGTCTTAACCCGCCTGTTGCCTTTACATGTGCCTGGTTTACTATTTACTGTAAATATTTAGATGCATGTAGACCAGGGATCCTCAAACTACGGCCCTCCAGCTGTTGTGGAACTACACATCCCATGAGGCATTGCAAAACTCTGACATTCACAGACATGACTAAGCATGATGGGAATTGTAGTTTCTGAACAGCTGGAGGGCCATAGTTTGAGGACCCCTGATGTAGACAGATGTCTTGTCTGCTGTCTATTCTAATGTCTGTCTCATATATAAAATTTTAATAAAATAAAAAATAAACTAAACTGAAAAAGATGGGGTGAGTCATTAGTGTATTACTACAGTATGATTTGGCTTTCTTTCTTTAATGGTTTTCCATTCTCTTCACAGCAAGTAAGAATTACTCATAGTGCCATTATAGACTGTACACCTGTTATCAGAGTAGTATGTTTTTAGATCTGCTACCTCACTTATATATCTGTCTTCACAAACTATGATTATTATCCTTTGTATAGCCCAGTGAATTCTGCAGTAATGACTCATTTTGGGAAAAAAAAGAAAGTCAAACTACAGAAATACATGCTTGCATAGAACAGCAACAATAGAAAAGAGCAGAGTTTACAAGCTGTACCCTCCACCATAGCTGCGTAACAGTAACAATTCTTGTATATTCCACATTGTAGCTAGCTGCATGTGTTTAAAATTACTTAGTGACAAATGGGTTAAAGTGTACACATGTTACCCCAAAATTTTATATTCCTGATACGTGTCTGTGTTACCATGTACTTGTATAAAATAAAGTATCCTGTACTCTTTGCATCGCTTCCTTTGTGTGAAATACCTGGTGATCCCGACAGTCTCTCTGCTTTCCTATTTAAGCACATCCATCCCAGCATGGTCAGTTTTCTTCTTCGCATTGTACTTGGGAGCACATCCTGCCTGTAATTTATCAGTCAGATTTGTGCTGACATGGCCCCCATGCACAGCTAATCACTGAAAAGATCAGTGTAGTGCAGAGGTTCCCAACCTTGTCCTTAACCACTTAAGACCCGGACCTTTAGGCAGCTAAAGGATCTGGCCAGTTTTTGCAATTTGGCACTGCGTCGCTTTAACTGACAATTGCGACGTGGCTCCCAAACAAAATTGGCGTATTTCTTTTGGTGGTATTTGATCACCTCTGCGGTTTTTATTTTTTGCTCTATAAACAAAAATAGAGCGACAATTTTGAAAAAAATGCAATATTTTTAACTTTTTGCTATAATAAATATCCCCCAAAAATATATATATATAAAACAAAATTTCCTCAGTTTAGGCCGATATGTATTATTCAACCTATTTTTGGTAAAAAAAATTGCAATAAGCGTTTATCGATTGGTTTGCGCAAAATTTATAGCGTTTACAAAATAGGGGATGGTTTTATTGCATTTTTATAAAAAAAAAATTGTTTATTACTAATAGCGGCGATCAGCTATTTTTTTTGTGACTGCGACATTATGGCGGGCACTTCGAACAATTTTGACACTTTTTTGGGACCATTGTCATTTTCACAGCAAAAAATGCATTAAAAATGCATTTTTTACTGTGAAAATGACAATTGCAGTTTGGGAGTTGGATTGGATTGGATTGGATTAAATACTTATAGAGCGCCAAATGCAAGTTGTGATACTCGCGTCTAAGCGCTTACCAACAAGCTAAAAAAAAAAGGGCTTGGAAGGGCAGGTCTCTATCTATAGGCTTGTGAAAACAAAAGTGTCTTCAAGCCCTTATGGAAGGCCATCAAGGAGGTGGATGCTCGGAGCTGATGAGGGAGCTGGTTCCACAGAAAATTCCCCAGTGTTTGGAGCCGGCGGCCACCTTTCGAAGCTAATTGGCTAGATTTAATAATCGCTAACAGGGCGTCAGTCGAACGAAGCTCTCTGGGTGGACAGTAATGTTCTGTCATATTTGATAAATACATCGGACCTAGTTGCCAATAGGCCCGAAACACCAAACAGAGTGCCTTGAACTCAACCCGTTTTACTATCGGGAGCCAGTGTAAGTTCTTTAGTACCGGGGAGATGTGATTCCGCCTTGGGCAGTTTGTAACTAATCTTGCAGCATGGTTCTGTGTAATCTGCAATCGTTAACCACAAGGGGGCGCTGAAGGGGTTAAGTGTGACCTCATTTGTGTTACTAACTGTAGGGGGGTGTGGCTGTAGGTGTGATGTCATTGATTGTGTTTCCCTATAAAAGGGAACACACAATCAATTACAGTGCAACAGTGAAGAACGGGGAAGCTGTGTTTACTCACAGCTCTCCCCGTTCTTCAGCTCCGCGGACCAATTGCAGAACTCCAGCGGCGATAGGGTCCACGGGTCCCACGGTCACAATCACGGAGCTTCGGACTGGGTTGCGGGCGCGCAACGTGACCCACGGCTGGGCACTTAAAGAGGACTTACCTGTACGTGCTTGTGCCCAGCCGTGCCATTCTGCTGATGTAAATGTGCAGGAGGCGGACCTTAAGTGGTTAAGTACCCCCAACAGGCCATGTTTGCAAGTTTTCCTTTATCTTGCACAGGTGCTTTAAATCAGAGTTAATGGCTTAGTATTTTGGACAGCTCTTTTTTCAAAGGCCCCTTTCACACGGGCGGACTGATCAGGTCCACCTGTCAGTTTTCTAGGCGGACCTGAACGGACGCACCATGCAGGTCTATGGAGTGACGGATGTCAGTGGTGAACCACTCCGATACTCTAAAGTGTGGTGGATGGAACCCCTACTTTCCATCCGTCTGGCGGATGAGATGAAAACGGACTCTACGGTCCGTCTTCATCCAATCCCCCATAGAGGAGATCGACGGTCTGGAAGGTCGGTCCCTGCACAGTGTGCAGAGACAGGCCTGCCATCTGCCTGCTCAGCGGGGATCAACGGAGCGATCCCCGCCGAGCAAAGCGGAGCCTGTACACGGACACATCCATGTGAAAGGGGCCTAAGAGAAATTTCCAAAACATGTCCTGTTGGGGGTACTTGAGGACAGGGTTGCGAACCACTGGTGTAGTGTACTGCTGTTTCTCTGCCTCCTGTTGACAAGTCCCCCGGGAGTCTCCACTCCACCTCTTTAAAACCTTATGAAGCTGAGAACAGAGGTCATGTGATCACAAAAAAGGTATTTCATTTTTTTTTTCATATATATAAATACACAAACATTCTGCTTTGCATTTCTATTCTAATCTGAATGAGTTGTTTTACAAGGTAAGGGTTTACATAAACAGTGCCTTGAAAAAAGTATTCATACCCCTTGAAATTTTCCACATTTTGTCATGTTACAACCAAAAAAATTAATATTATTTATTGGTATTTTAAGTGTTAGAACAAAAACACAAAGTGGCATATAATTGTGAAATGGAAGGAAAATGATAAATGGTTTTCAATTGTTTTCAAAAATAAATATGTGAAAAGTGTGGCATGCATTTGTATGGAACCACCTTTCTCTACAATCACAGCTGCAAGTCTTTTCAGGTATGTCTCTACCAGCTTTGCACATCGAGACAGTGAGATTTTTGCCCATTCCTCTTTACACAATAGCCCCATCTCTCTCAGATTGGATAGAGAGCTTCTGCCACAGCAACAGCAATTTTCAAGTCATGCCACAGATTCTCAATTGGATTTAGGTCTGGACTTTGACTGGGCCATTCTGACACATGAATATGCTTTGATCCAAACCGTTCCATTGTAGCTCTGGCTGTATGTTTAGGGTCGTTGTCCTGCTTGAAGTTGAACCTCCTCCCCAGTCTCAAGTCTTTTGCAGACTCTAAAGCCGCGTACACACGGCAGAGAACCTCGACGGCCAGAACACATCGTTCTGCCCGTCGAGGTTCTCTGCCGACCGTCAGATTCGGCGACCCGCCCGTCGGGAATGGCAACCAGCCATTCACCCCCCTGGCCTGTCGAGCAAATAGAGAACATGCTCTCTATTTCTGCTCGACGGCATTCCCGACGAGATGCTCGCCGAGAGCGTACACACGGCCGAGGTTCTCGCTGGAATGCAGCTCCCAGCGAGGTTCTCGCTGGTTTCCAGCGAGAACCTCGGTCGTGTGTACGCCGCCTGACAGGTTTTCTTCTAAGATTGCCTTGTATTTGACTCCATCCATCTTCTCATCAACTCTGACCAGCTTCCATGTCCCTGCTGAAGAAAAGCTTTCCCACAACTTGATGCTGCACCGCCATGTTTCACAGTGGGGATGGTGTGTTCAGGGTGATGTGCAGTGTTAGTTTTTCACCACACATAGCATTTTGCTTTTAGGCCAAAAAGTTCAATTTTGGTCTCATCTGACCATAGCACCTTCTTCCACATGCTTTCTGTGTCCCCACATGGGTTTTCACAAACTGCAAACTGGACTTCTTATCGCTTTCTTTCAACAATAGCCTTTCTTCTTGCCACTCTTCTATTAAGGGCCAGTTCACACCAGACGCAGTTCCGTACAGTTTTGTGTGCATTTTTTCTGCACTAAAAATGCATGCACAGTGTTTCCCATGTATTCCAATGGCACTAGTTCACACCATGCAGTCAGTTTCTGGTCAGTTTCCCGTGCAGAAACTGACCGGAAACTGACTGCATGGTGTGAACTAGAGCCATTGGAATACATGGAAAAGAGCACGTCTGGTATGAACTGGCACTAAGGCCAAATTTGTGGAGAAATCACACACAGGTGGACTCTATTTACTAATTAGACAGCTGTCCCACAGGACACAAAATGTGGAAATTTCAGGGGATATGAATATTTTTTCAAGACACTGTACTTTTATATGTATGAACTAGCATTTTAGTGTAATGCCACGTACACACAATCGGTTCATGCGATGAAAACAGACCGATGGATTTTTTCATCAGATATCCGATGAAGCTGACTTTCATCAGTCTTGCCTACATACCAGCAGTTAAAAATCCGATCTTGTCCAACGCGGTGACGTAAAACACTACGACGTGCTGAGAAAAATTAAGTTCACTGCTTCTGAGCATGCGTCGACTTGATTCTGAGCATGCGTGGATTTTTGACTGATGGATTTCCCCACAGACGATCGTTTTTTTCTATCGGTTTTTTAACCATTAGAAGATTTTCAAAACCGATGGTAAAAAAAAGATGGGGCCCACACACGATCGGTTCGTCCGATGAAAACGGTCCATCGTCCGTTTTCATCAGACAAACCGATCGTGTGTACAGGGCATAAGTCCTGCCATTGTCTTGTGGTTCATGTCACTAAGCTATCCGGTGGTGACAAATCCCCTGTAACAAGAATGTTAACAGACCACACAGACCACACATCTTTTGCTATGGAGTTGTTTCCTCACTAGATGCAACAGTGAGATGTTACTCCCTGGCTAGTAAGTGAGATTTGACAGCATTCTGGGCCAGCAAGCGAGTCATTCCATTAGGTGTAATAGAAACCTCTCCTCTGTGACTAACCAGAAAGTCCTTTAAATACTGCTGTTACACATCGGGGAAAAAGTGGGCACAATTTGAGGGATACCACATTTCAGTACATGATTAAATTATTTAAGTGACCTTTCAGGTATGTAGTCGATTTTTAAATACAGCCTCTTTGCCCATAATATGCAGCTTCTGTGTCCATAATATGCAGCCACTGTAATGACCAACCCCCACCGTGCTTGCTGTCTGACTGCCACTTAGCCCATACTGGTCGGGTCAGGCAGCAGGTGATGACAGCTCCTGCATCCTCCATGCTTCACTGTCCTCCCGTGGGTCTCTTCTCTTAGGCATCTAATCGGAGCGCCTGTGCCTTCAGCCAATCAGGTGACAGGTATTAGACCTGCGCCTCCTGGTTGGCTGAGAGGCAGTTCAGTGTTAGAAAAGCAAATACTAATTTGCTTTTCTAACACACCTGGGTGAACTACGAGCGCAATGCTCTGCGCTCCAAGTCCACCTTTTTTGAAGCCTATTAGAGCCTATAGCCCAGCGTCTGAAAACGGGGGTGACTACAGCGGTCATGGATTCATGCTATGCATGAATCTATACATTTTACATAGATGCGGTTGGCGTGGCCCTTAATGGACGCACCGCCACTGTATACTGTACTATGCAAACATTTAGGGCAGAGGTGAAAATGCTGTAAATTATGAATGCTTTTAAAAATATACTGTACATATTAATTGTTTATTTTTATCAATTTACAAAATGCAAAGTGAACGAACGGAAGAAAAATCTAAATCAAATCATTATTTGATTACCCTTTAGCTTAAAAACAGCATCAATTCTTCTAAGTTCTTGCACACAGTTTTTTTGAAGGAACTCAACTGGTAGGTTGTTCCAAACTTATTGGAGAACCAACTACACATCTTCTGCAAGCTGCCTCAAATCCTTCTGTGTCTTCATGTAATCCCTGACAGACTTGATGATGCTGAGATCAGGGCTCTGTTGGGGCCAAACCATTACTTTCAGAATTCCTTGTTCTTTTTTGCACTGAAGATAGTTCTTAATGTCATTACCTGAATGTTGGGTGGCCTTGTTCTGCTGCAGAATAAATTTGGGGCCAGTCACATACCTTCCTGATGGTATGGCATTATGGATAAATATCTGCCTGTATTTCTCAGTAATGAGGACACCATTGATCAGGCAATGTTAAAGCAGGAGTTCTGTCGAAAAAAAATAAAATAAAAGTCAGCAGCTACATATACTACTGTTGCTGACTTTTAATATATGGACATTTACCTGTCCAGGGCACCCGTGATGTCGGCACCCAAAGCCGATCTGTCCCTAGACTCCTGGTGATACCATCTTCGGTAAGGCTTCACAGCTTGGTTCCCTACTGCGCATGCACGAGTCGCGCTGCGTGATCTCACTGGTACCTGCTGCCATTTTTGGGTGGAACTCCGCTTTAAGGACCATAGAAGCAATGGTCAGCCAAGGAAGCTTAATGCAGCAGATGAACGACACATCTTGCTTACTTCCCTTTGACATCAGAAGATGTCTAGCAGTGCCATTAGCACTGGACTGGGAGAAACCAGTTGGACCCAGGTACACCCAACCACTATCTAGAAGCCTTCATGGAAGAACTGCAGCCAAAAAGCCATACCTCTGATGTGGAAACAAGGCTAAGCAACTCAACTAGCCACAAGAACATAGGAACTGGGGTGCAGAAAAATTGCAGCAGGTGCTCTGGACTGATGAGTAAAAATTTGGCAGGCAGAAATGCAGTGAAGAACGGTATAATAATGAGTGTCTTGCAGGCAACAGCAAAGCATTTTGGTGGTTCCTTGCAAGTTTGGGACTGCATTTCTGCAAATGTTGTTGGAGATTTAATCAGGAACATTGATGTCCTCAATGTTGAGAAATACCGTCAGATACTTATCCATCATGCCATACCACCAGGGAGGCGTGTGATTGGCCTTAAATTTGTTCTGCAGCAGGACAACAACCCAAACACATACAGCCAATGCCATTTGTCATTAAGAACTATTTTCAGCGTAAAGAAGAACAAGAAGTCCTGGCAGTGATGTTTTTGCCCCATAGAGCCTTGATCTCAACATCATCGAGTCTGTCTGGGATTACATTAAGACACAGAAGGATTTGAGGCAGCCTACATCCACAGAAGATCTTTAATATGTCCTCCAAGATGTTTAAAATAATCTGCCTGCCGAATTTTTTCACAAACTGTGTATATGTTTACTTTTTGAAAAAATAAAGACTGTTTTGCTTTTACTAACACGACCCTGTGGTGATCCAACCCCCCCCCCCCCCCCCCAAATATCACACTATACAGTATATGCAATAATGCATTTAATAATTGCCATTACAATAGTTATTTTTAGCTATGTGACTTATTTTCAGCTCTCTTTGACCCTTACTAAAAACTTTTGTTATGGCAAATCACAATCATTATAGCCTAGCAAGGGGTCTGTCACTGGAATCAAAGAATAGGCAGAGCGACAATAGACATGTAGTCAACGTTGTGAATATTATTAAATCTAATAGTATATACAGTATATATATATAGAATATAATGAATGTTATTATATACTTTATTTATAATATACATGTGTTACTCTAATCAGTTGAAATGCCAGGTCATGTTTCAAATTTGTTTTTTTTACAGTGGCTTTGTAAAAATAAACTAAAGTGTATCATGTTATGAAAATATGCTGTTTGCATTTTGATCAGATACATGCATTATGCATGTCTATATTCTCGGTGAAGCCTTAAGGATAGGTTTGTAATAAGCATGCTCTTTTGAGATTTGCAGAAGTTATCTTTGTACAATGAAACATGTAAATTATTAATTGTATATAGAAATGTTGGATCACTACTAAGCAGTAGAGGTTGAAGTTGATCATATTGTAACATGGGGATCTAGCAGATGCTGGAATGCATTCAGATTTGTAATATGTATTTTATTAGTAAGTTTTTACTTGTGTGTGTCAGACATGAGTTGGGAAAGGGTCAGCCCTGGAGTTTTGGGATTATTGTGGTGATATATCACTGTCATAGTTCTTCTGTAATAATAATAATAAAAAAAAAAAAATGAATTCAACTTTAAGGGGTTGTAAAGGTAAAACATTTTTCCCTAAATAGCTTCCTTTACCTTAGTGCAGTCCTCCTTCACTTACCTCATCCTTCGATTTTGTTTTTAAATGTCCTTATTTCTTCTGAGAAATCCTCACTTCCTGTTCTTCTGTCTGTAACTCCACACAGTAATGCAAGGCTTTCTCCCTGTTGTGGAGAAAGCCTCTTGAGGGGGCGAGCAGGAGTGTCAGGATGCCCACTAACACACAGCTCCTTTCTCTATCTGCAAAGTAGAGAGAGTCCTGACACGCCTGCTCGCCCCCTCCCCCCTCTAGAGGCTTTCTCCACACCAGGGAGAAAGCCTCACATTACGGTGTGTAGTTACAGACAGAAGAACGGGAAGTGAGGATTTCTCAGAAGAAATAAGGACATTTAAAAGCAAAATGGAAGGATTAGGTAAGTGAAGGAGGACTGCAATAAGGTAAAGGAAGCTATTTAGGGAAAAACATTTTTACCTTTAAAACCCCTTTAAGAATTGTGACTCTCTTGTAATTGTCATGAGAGGTAAGCTAACTTAAAAAACTCAAGTGCACAGAACCTTCCATGACTGTCCATGATAGATGCAGAATAATTAGCATTTTGACAATTAGTTTGGTGCACCTGACAGCATTTATGTACTATTATGAACAATAAAGTAACTGACAAGAACCATCTCTATGTATGTATTCAAACCCGGCTCCCCATTTCTTTCCTGATCCTGTTGAGGTGCTTTTCAAAGAGCCTTTATGTCACATTGGTTTGAACAATATACAGATATACATACAAATACCGATTTCTGTTTTTGATATGCCAGGGCTGTTTTTTCCATTTCAATAAATTTATATTAGACATTGGAAGAAATACATTGACATCAAGCCAGTATTTTGTTTTCCAGTGATGTACAATGAGTTATAACTTACAATGCATGTATACAGTAGCTGACATCTAAAACATGTAGGGTGTTTTTACAGCATTTTACATGTTTACTTAATAAAAAAATAAAAAAATGTGGATGTCATTCGAAGTGTCAACCATCCCTTTTCTTACTCTGGTACGTTGGAGGTGTCAGCAGGCTCCAGGCCTGAGCACCATGTGGAGCTCTTTTGTGGGAAGGTTGTAGTGCCTATACACCTATTTTCCTGTGATATGTATAATAACCAGCAGTGGACCTAGCATATTCTTTATTAAAGGTAACTTTTTTACTTGTGTTCTTTCAATTTTTCACATACTGTAGTTCCTTTAAATGGTCTTTTCTTTTACATTTTCATAATTTATTGTTACTGTAAAAAGTTGCTGATATTACCAATTTAGCAATATTTTGATTAAAAGGAGCATAATCAGGAGCCTAATCATTAATAACTTTGGGCTTTCCTAGCTTATTTTATTGATCTAATCTGAACTGGAAGTTAAATAAGAGCAACACTTCTAGAGCCTTAAATATGGATTATGGGAGGACTCCCAAACATTGCTTAGAATTACTCATGATTTACTTGGCTTTGAGAATGCAGATTGCTTGAAATTTTTTATGCCTGGCAACTAATTTAGCTCATATAATAAGCAGATTGTGTTGGTAAATAGTGATTTTCAGTTGCCAAGAAGAGGTGGTAACTCAAAATCCAGGGTAATCAAGCTTAGTTGGAGATAATCATAATATGCAGAATATTTATTTATGTATCTATGTGTATTTCTTGCACTGGTACTATTTTGCCTGGTAAAATTTTTATGTAGCAACTGTAAACACAAATCTGAAAAAAGTTTAAAGCGGCAAATCGGTGTGACAATTGTACCATAGTGCAATAATTCTGTTTAAAATATATACAATAATTATTTTATTGACCTGCAAAAATTGGTGCACTCTCACGGAAAAAAGTTTTAAGGCTTCCACACAGCTTTACCAAAACAAAATTGAGTAAATAAATTATATTTACTTAGTATCTTAATGTGTTAATAACAAAATGTTTATGCCCTTAACAGAATTAAAAATATTGCCGTTATTAGAGGTATGTACAGTAGTTCTTGTTTGTATGTGTAGTTGTATCCTTTAGAGCAGAAGGTGAAGTCAGCAACACATCAACAATAACTGGATGAAGAGGGCACTGACTGCTTGCTTTAACATCGGCTGCAGTCACGTCTCCCATGAGTTCATGTGAGGAATGTTGAACCTGGTGTCTGTAAAGACCTATTTTTATCTGACTACTATTTATGTGATTCCAGGAATACCATTATGAGCACGTTCAATTCTTGGAAAGAAGCAGCCTACTCTCCTTCTATTTTACAGATACCCATCAACTTCAGCAGCAGAAACAAGGCCTTGTATCCAAGGAAACAGGGCACTCACATAGCAAGATTAAACACGAGCAAAACACTATGCAGTACACAGCATGTGACTAGTCCATTAGACCGTTCATGTGCCTTAAAAGAAGGCTTTCACTACTTTATACTATGAACAAATTGTTCCAGAAACCTTCACAAATAGATGTACATTGCAGACATTTCCTCCATTTGTGAATTTACTATCATCAATATGAGTCTTTAATAACATGGCAGTGTGGTCTTCTTTAAGCCTACTGATGTCACCTAACAATATGTCCAACAGATGTCACTGTAAATAAAAGCACCTTATTGTGGTTGTAAACCTGTACTACCACTTTTACCTACAGGTAAGGCTATAATGAGGCTTACCTGTAGGTACTGCAAATATCTCCTAAACTTTCACCGTTTAGGAGATATTTACTGTAGCACTGAAGAAACACCTCGCTCGTGCCATTTTTTAGTAGCTGTACTGTGACCGGTGGCTCCCGAGCGCATGTGTGGGAGTGACATCATCGCGGCTCTGGCCAATCGCAGTGCCAGAGCCCACGAACCCGGGAATAACTCCAGGAGACATGTCACCGGCCACATCGGTGTACAGGACTGCTTTGATCTAGTGTAAGCAATGCATGCTATGCATACTAGTACTTTGATTGCAGGTTGTTTACAACCTCTTTAAATCTGCTCAAACATGAATATTTGTATGAACATTTGTAGAAAATTCTCAGTACATTCAATAATTTGACAAATGTTGTTCGAAAGTACTTTATATTTTTTATTTGCTTTTAACATTCAAAATTTTGCAAACGAAAACACCTACACTGTTTGAAATTTGTTTGTTTGAGAAAAAATTTCAATCCTACTCCTTAGAATTTGCTTGTCGCCATGGTCGAAAATGAACATACAGTTTAACCCAATAATGATTACAAAGTGGAAGGAATGTTTCTAAAACTAACAATTTTCACTTCCTTCCCATCCCTCCTCCTTTTTATTTCTTTACCCATTTCTTCCCCCATCCCACACCCCATCCCTCTTTTTTTTCCTTACCATTCCCCTACTATACAGTATGTTATTGCAACATCCTTTGTGTTATCGCATCATATGCTATGTTTATCATAACACTAATGTTGTTTCATCTCATTGCCAATACTGTGAACATTTTTTTTTCTGTTATTCATTTATTCATATGTTACTATTCTTGTTGAACATGCTTATATTTGGTTTACTTGCATTGTAAAACTTTTACATCTTCAAATAAAAAAAAAATATAAAAAAAAAAATGAAAAACTATTTTGAACAATATTGTATGGCCAGCTTAAGGCACTGCATGGCATGGCATGGCACTGAAAAGATAAGAAAGTGAAGTTAAAAAAAATGACTAGTGTTATAAAGATGACATTATTATTTTTAACAAACAGTATGTATTGGAAATTGAGATACAGCTCTTGCATATATAGAATAAAAAATAGAGAGAAAGCCCTTTGAAGAATTTACACTAGCCAGACAACCTTTAACCCGGAAGACAATTGCAACGCATTATGTCAATAACTCCAAAATACAAAGATATCTATACAGCCCAAGTTTGATGCATGGATGCTCCCATCTATTGATGCTATTTGAGTTGATCCCAATGGTGCTATGCCAGACTAAAGCTGGCCATAGATAAGTAGGATTTAATAATTGTAATGTCCATTCATTCCAAAATCAAATGTTAAAAGGAAACAAAATCTCGTGAAAGACATTTGAAAATTCTGATTCTGTTTTGAGTATTTTTGTAAGACTTTTTCTATAAAATATTTTTCTTTTATTTCAAATTATTTTTTTTTTTTTCAAATAACAATTTTTATTTTCATAAAAGGTCGTTACAAAACATAGCAGCAGTTCAAGTGCATTAGATAAGAAGGTGTACAAAATTCCAGCTAGTTAGGCTTACACAGTGGTTTTGTATCTATTTATACTATCAGTAACTTGTAACACAATTGGGGATTCAAAAGAAAAAAAAAAGATAAAAAAAGAGGGGAGATAGAAAAAGGGGGATGGGGTGAAGAGAGGGAGACAGGGAGGAGGGGGGGCGAGGAAGAAAAGGAGAAGAGGGGAGAGGACAGGAGAGAGGGGTGAGGGGGGGGCAGGCAGGATTATCGGGGGGAGTAGTGTACCTTGGTGACCTGTTATCGGCTCACGGCGGGTCTTTCTCCACGTGCCACCTCTCCCAGACCAGGTCGTGGTCCTCCAACCTATCCCGGATCCTAGCCGTCATTTTTTCCATAAGTTCTACATCTTTGACCCTAGCATAAAGGGCTTCTTGGGATGGGGGGATTGGTTTCTTCCAATGAAGCGCTATCAGGCACCTCGCAGCCGTGGTTATGTGTCTCAACAGTTTCTTGTAAGGTTTAGCTATGCGAGGTTGGGATAGGCCCAGCAAAAACAGCTTCGGGGAGAGGGGTATGGGTGCCTCCAGGAGGCGGGATAGGAGCTCTCGTGTCTGAGTCCAGAATGGGACAATCAGGGGGCACGTCCAGTAGAGGTGGAACAATGTGCCCTTGGCTTGGTTGCAACGCCAGCATCGGTCAGAGGCGGAGGGGTAAATCTTGTGGAGGACGTCCGGGGTCAGGTACCAAAAGAACAGTATTTTATACGTGTTTTCCTTATAAAGGGTGCAGATCGAACTTTTGGCCGCCTGCCTCCAAACCGCCCTCCACTCATCCTCCGAGAACACCTCCCCCAGCTCTCTCTCCCATCGGAGCATATATGCATGTTTACCTTTGGTTTGTAAGGGGTATTCCAGTAGTAATCGGCGTGCGTCCTAAGAGTAGGACGTACGGCTCCTGGAGCCAGATAGGCAGGGTTCTCCTCCCCCAGCATCAGCCTCCACTGTCAGATCCGCTCCGACCTCGAGCCGCCCCTGGATCCCCTGGTTTCTCTCTCCCTCTGGAGCCCCCACCTGCCAGAAACCAGACAGGCAGACGGTGACAGACACTGCTAGGCAAGCCTGCACTATCCCTCCATTCCTCCGGCAATCCACCGCTTGGCTTCCCCCTGCTTCACCTGACCCCCCTGGCTTCCCTCCGTCACCCTTCTCCAGCAGGTAAGCCTTTCACTGAGGCTGCAGACGGCCGTCCTTTTGAGGACAGCAGCTGCTGCCACTTAAAAGCCCCTGCTATCTCCCTATCCACATCTCCCCTCCTATACCCCCTCACTACCCATCCGCCACCTGCCCTGCAATCCTTGGCAATTTTCAGCCATTTCTGGCATTTCTGGCTTCCAGGCCGGCGTTTTTCGATACATCCGCGCCAGCCTGGAAGCAATCGCGGCAGCCGCAATTTAGGAAAGGCCGCGGCTTCACCCGCGGCCTAGTGGCGCGCCGCTTCTCACCCCCTCCAACCGCCACCAAAGTCAGAAAACGGACTTGAACCCCACCCCATACCCCCAGGAAAGTTACCTCACACCCCGGTCTAGTAATCCTGGCCCCAAATAGTAGCACCGATCCACCCAATCTGGAAGCTTTACCAGTCTGGATCCTGCTACCGATCGGCAGGCCATTTTTGCTGCACCCAGCCCCAAATCTTAATCACCACTACAACTTGATCCAGGGGTTACCCGATCGCCTCTTACAGGGGTCAGGAAGGAATTTTTTCCCTGCCGGAGCATATTGGCCGAGCCCTGCCAGGGTTTTTTGCCTTCCTCTGGACCAAGCCAGGAGAGAGGAGTTTAGCCAATTCCTCTCCCCACTGCCCTAAAATCCCCCCCTCCCCCCCCTGGTGTATTGGCGAACATGGCATGTAGGCAATATTCTGCCGAGACCATTTGGAGTTTGAGGCAATGCGCCGCAATACTGCCAGCCATCACCAGAAAGGCCCTAAGAACTGAGCGACTATGGAGAACCAATCATAGATCGACGGTTAGACATTTCAGACATTTACCCCAGGTCAAGCACATATCATGTGCTCTGATCAATACTAGATCGGCAGTAAAACACCGACTAGAAATCCGCGACTTCATTCAACAAAAGGATCTAGACTGTCTTTTTATTACAGAGAGCTGGCTCACAGCCGACTGTAACACCATTCTAGGAGAATTGGTGCCAGAAAATTACCGTATCATAACGGAAAACAGAATAGGGCAAAGAGGAGGCGGCCTGGCGGTGATCCACAAGACTCATCTTACGATCACCAAACCAGTCCGCCAAAACCCTCTTCCATTCATGGAAACCCTTACTCTGCAACTGCAAGCAAGTTCAAAGGAGACCGTCCACATTCTGCTCTGCTATAGGCCACCCGGCCCAAAATCGCAGCTGCTCTCATCATGGACGGATTTCTTCTCCACTTATACCCTCAACAGTAAACAACTTTTGCTGTTAGGGGATTTCAATCTCTGGGCCAATTCCTCACAAGACCCCATTGCCGACGCCTGTATTGACCACCTGGAAGGATTAGGATTGCAGCAACTAGTATGTGGGCCTACACATGCTTCAGGTCACACACTCGATCTTATTTTCAGACAAGCTCTGGAAATAAAAATTAGGGAAAATGAAAAATTGCCATGGACAGACCACCAGGCAATTATATTCAGTATTTCCACCATCCCCCCCGCAACAAAAACATCGAATCCAGTGGCAACACACTGGACTAGATGTCAGAAGAAGCTCCACTCGGAACTCTTCAAAACGACTTTAAGGAAAAAAATAGAAACAACCCAGCCGCAGCAAACGGCCGTTGAAACATTGAAAGCCATAAACTCGGCCATGCTACAGTCAGCCGACTTGGTAGCGCCGAAACGAATAACCCGCATTCGGAAAAACAACCGCAGCTGGTTTAACAACCAGCTGTCGTTACTGAAGCAAGAACGCAGAAGGGCAGAATCTGCCTGGAAAAGATGTTCTTCTGAGCTAAACCTATCCATCTACAAGGCGACCACAAGAAAATACCACAAAGGAATTTTCCAAGCCAAGAAGAATTATTTTTCGGAGGCTATCAACGGTGCCCAAAACCGCCCCCGCGAACTCTTCAAGATGGTCACCCAGACCATGAAACCAGGATGCATTGAAGCCCCCAGTTCGGACACACAAGAATTTTGCAATGAGCTATCGGATTATTTCGTTAATAAAATCGAGGCAATCCGTGAAAGCATTCAGCAAAATTTTTCTCCCCTCAGCCCCCCCTGTAGCCTCTCACACAGCACCCATAGTAATTCTCCGATATCAGGTAAGTTCACCCTGGAACCCATCTCCATCGAGTCCACTAAGAATGTCATTTGTACTCTGCGCAATGGCGCAGCACCAAATGACATTATCCCCACAAAACTGCTGAAGGAATGCGCCGACATCCTGGCTCCTCCCATCACGCAGCTTATCAACCAGTCTTTCTTGGAAGGCATAGTGCCCTCACAGTTGAAAGAGGGTGTAATCCAACCCATCCTGAAGAAACCCTCCCTGGACCCCAAGGACCCACTCCACCGCCGTCCCATAACAAGCCTCAACGTATTCTCTAAGATAATGGAAAAAGTAGTGGTACAACAGCTGCAACTGCATCTAGAGACCTACAAGCTACTTGACCCATTGCAATCAGGCTTCCGTCCCGGACATGGGACGGAAACAGCATTACTGAAAGTATGGGACGATGTTCTCAAGGCCGCAGACGAAGGAGAATCTTGTCTCCTGGTTCTGTTGGACCTAAGTGCAGCTTTTGACACTGTAGACCACAATCTGTTACTGACTCGGCTTTCTGAAGTAGCCAGGGTCGCAGAAGGCGATTTATCTTGGTTCTCCTCTTTTTTGGAAAACCGATCGCAAACAGTGAATCTAGGACCTTTTACGTCTGAAAAACGCACAGTAACATGCGGAGTCCCTCAAGGATCGCCTCTGTCACCAGTGCTATTCAACATCTACCTTCGTCCTCTTTTTGAGATTATCAGCAGCCAAAAACTGCTCTATCACTCATATGCAGATGACACGCAACTATATTTCCGCATCTGCAATAGACAGGATCACCACCTCAATCTAGAGACATGCCTCTCTTTGATAGAGGACTGGATGACAAAGAGTTATCTTAAACTCAATGGAGCGAAAACAGAACTTCTTCTGTTTCACGCCAAGCGAAGGAATCAACCCTCAACAGCGTGGACCCCCCCGCCTATTTTGGGCAAGCTCATCACCCCTAGCGCCAAAGTCAAAAGCCTAGGGGTCATTTTTGACTCCTTTATGACAATGGACGCACAAATAGGGTCAGTGGTCAGCGGATCTCACCATCTACTGCGCCTACTACGCAGACTCACTCCGTTCATCCCTAAAGAAGATTTAGCGGTCGTGGTGGGAGCAATTGTAAACTCCAGGTTGGATTATGCAAATGCCCTTTACCTCGGTCTCCCCAAATACCAAATCGCTCGTCTGCAAGTCGTTCAGAATACGGCCGCCAGACTTGTGACTGGGAAAAAACCCTGGGAATCTATCTCACCTTCACTGAGAGCCCTTCATTGGCTGCCAGTTAAAGACAGAATCGCTTTTAAAGCTCTCTGTCTTACGCATAGATGTGTCCATGAGAATGCCCCCCTTTACTTATGCGAATTAATAAAAGCGCATAATCCAAATCGCGTTTTGCGATCCACGAATCAGAACCTGCTCCAGGTTCCGAAAGCCAACTTCAAGTCCAAAGGAGAAAGAAGATTTGCGATCCAGGGTCCCAGACTATGGAACGCTTTACCAACCAGCATTCGGTTGGAGGAGAACCACCTAGCATTTAGGAAAAAGGTCAAGACTTTTCTCTTTTGATATCAAAGGAGACAGGAACAACAAGCGCCCAGAGGCGATTCAGTTCGCATGTGCCACGCTATATAAGTTCTCATTCATTCATTCATTCATTCATTCATTCATTCATTCATTGAGAATTTGGTAAATATCAGATATGAGGCCCCTTCGGGCTGTGCCCTCGAGTATGATTCGCTCAAATGGGGTCGGTTTTGAGAAAAGGAGCCGGGGGCGATTGTGTGGGCATAGTGCCTGATCTGTAGGTAGCTGAAAAAGGCTTGTCGTGGGATGTCATGTTTGGCTTGGAGATCAGTGAAGGAGTGTAGGGTGCGGGATCTATTAGATGACCAAAGTGGAATAGGTTTCGCGAGGCCCAGGGCCAGGACATCTGGTGGGTGAGACTGGTCGGCACTTTAGGGTTGTAGAGGAAGGAGGTCAGCGGGGAGCTATCGGACTGAAGTTGACCGTCTCGGGCTAGCCTCCTCCAGGTACTTTGAAGCTGCCGCATGGAGCCCAGTAGACGTCCGGGCTCCACTACCGCATTTGCGTTCCACAGGAGGTTGTTGGGGTGTATTGGTGCCAACCAGATCTTTTCCACCTCCGTCCATCTATTGTAAGACTTCTGGGGAAACCATGATGCCACTGCCCGGAGTTGTGAGGCCTGGTAGTATTAGACCAGGTCTGGGAAGGCCAGGCCTCCCTCGGTTTGTGACGCCGTCATAACCGAACGTGGGATCCTGTGGCGCTTGTAGTTCCACACGTACCGGAGGAGGTCGGCTTGTAGGGCTCGTAGATGAGCATAAGGGACCGGGATAGGGAGGGTCTGGAATAGATATAATAGTTTTGGGAGGACAACCATCTTTATGGCCGCTATCCGGCCCAATAGGGATATCTGGTGGGACTTCCATTTATGGATCAGCGCCCTTATTGAGCTGTATAGGGGGGGGGGTTGGCTTGATATAGGGATGCAAAGCTTGGGGTCAGGTGGACCCCCAGGTATTTCAGGGAGGTTCGCTCCCAGTGGTATGGGAAAACGGACTGCAAGTGTAAGGCTTCTGGTTCGGGCATATTAATCGGCATGGCCATGGACTTGGACGTATTAGTCTTGTATCCCGAGAGGGCCCCGTAGCGTTCTAATTCCCTGTGTAGGTTGGGCAGGGAGATGCGGGGGTGCGTCAGTGTCAGGATGATATCATCGTCAAAGAGGGAGATCTTAAATTCCCTCCCCCTTACCGGGATACCTCGAATGTCCGGATTGTCTCGGATCGTCGCTGCTAAGGGCTCGACGCAGAGGGCAAAGAGGAGGGGGGAGAGGGGGCACCCCTGACGGGTTCCATTAGTAACGGGGAAGGTGGATGAAGTGGCCAAGGGTGTTTTCACCAGTGAGATCGGGTCGGTATAGAGGTGTCGGACCGCCTGTAGGAAAGGTCCCCTAAAACCCATATGCTTTAACGTGGCGAACATGAAGGGCCAGCCAAGGCGATCAAATGCCTTTTCTGCGTCCAGCCCACTTGGTCTTTATGGACCAAAGAGGGTAAAACTACATTTAGGCGGAGGGAGAGGACCTTCGTGAAGATCTTGAGATCAGAGTTCAGTAGGGCTATCGGCCTGTAGCTCGCGCATAGTGAAGGGTCCTTGTCTGGTTTGGGGATGAGGGTGATGAATGAGCGCTGCATGTCTTGCGGGATGGGGGTCTGCCGTAGAAAGGCGTTGAAGAGCTTCGTCATGTGGGGGAGGAGTGTGGGGAGGAAGGTCTTATAATATTCATATGGGAATCCGTCAGGGCCCGGAGATTTATGGGCGGGTAGGGACTTAATGGCCATGGTCAGCTCCTCACCTGTAATGGGGACGTTAAGGGAGGCTAGGTCGTTCGGTTGTAGTCGGGGAATGCCCGCCCGAGTTAGGTATTGTGTCATCCTATCTAGCAGGTCGGGGGGGGGTGGGTCATGGGGGATTTCCGGCTTGTTATACAAGTCAGCGTAAAATGCTGCGAAGGCATCTGCAATACTCTGAGGGTGTGAAAGAATATTGCCCGAACTATCCTGGACCTGGTGTGGGGTGGACGCGAGCGAGCGGTCCGCTAGTTTCCTCGCCAATAGAGCTTGAGCCTTTTTGTCCTTGTCATAATATACCTGGCGGAGGCGTACTAGAGCTTTCTCGACTCGACCCAGCGCAAGGTCCCGGAGCGTTGACCGTACCAGGGCGATACGTTTAAGGAGCGTCAGGGTGGGGGAAGTCTGTAGGCGAATTTCTAGGGCTCGGAGCTGCGCTTCCGCCTGTTTCCTAGCCGACTCGGCATTCCTCTTAAGGGCCGAGGAGATGGCCATACACCGTCCCCTGATTACCGCCTTGTGAGCGGCCCACAGTGTGGTGGTGGAGATGTCCTGCGTGTCATTTTCGCTAAAGTAGAGTTGCAGGGCAGAGTCTATTTCCATTTTGGAGGGGGTGTGTTTCAGGAGAAAGTCATTCAGACGCCAGTTATAGGGCCTGCGGGTGGGAGTATTGAGGTCAAGGGTCAGGGTGATGGGGGCATGGTCGGACCAGGAGATGGGCAGGATCTGTGCGGAGTCAGTGACACGTAATGTAGTATTGTTGACTAGAAAGTAATCTATACGTGAGTGCGTGTGGTGGGGGGATGAATAGAAGGTGAACTGGCGATCCCCTGGGTGAAGCGCCCTCCATGCGTCGAATAGAGCATGTTTCCTTGTAAGCTGACGGAAGAGTTTAGAGTCCCGCAGGGCTTTCGTCTGAGAGGCCCAGGGATTCACCACCAGGCGGTCCCAGGCCACCGAATGGGGGAGGTTAAAGTCCCCCCCCACCACCAATAGGTCGCGGGGGGATCTGGCCAGGTGGGTAAGAACCCGGCTTAGAAATCTGTGCTGATGTGCATTGGGAGCATACAGGGTGCATAGAGTGACGTCTCGTGAGTGCCATGTTCCCCTCAGAATGATGAAGTGGCCCAGAGGGTCGATGTAGGAGTCTGTGCATGTGAAGGGGGTGCCTTGTTTAACCAGGATTGCGACCCCTGCCCGTTTACGTGAACTAAAGGCCTGGTATACTAAGGGAAAGTACCTGGATGCAAACGTAAAGGAATCGCCCTTGGAGAAGTGCGATTCCTGTACCATTATAATCTCCGCCCCTGATTGCCTGAATTCCCTAAGTGCTAGATGACGTTTCCTATTGGAGTTAAGCCCGTGTACGTTTAAAGATAGCAACTTAGCCATACTGTGGGTGGAGTGATCGTGGGTTGTACTTAGCTGGAGTCAGGTGCGCTGCATCAGGTTCTGGGAGGGTGAGTGGGGAGACCGCCGAGGCGACAGCCACCAGGGTGCGTTGTCGGGTGCTGCCTGCACAGGAGAGGAGAGAGAGATATCTGAAAAGAAAGAAAAGGGTGAGAGCAAAAACAAAACATAAGGAGAACACATCAACATTCAACAGTGAGGGCCCAAGCGGCCCGGGGGCCCTCAGGTCCCAACAGTTCCTTAAGGACCTCCCGACCAAAAAGTCCAAAAACATAGGTCGGGGGGGCAAGGGGGTGGTGTGGAGAGACTCCACTGTGGGGGTTAGGGGAGAAGGAACTCTCAGGCTATAAGCCATGGGGGGGTCCGTGATCAGAAGGGCAGCCTCTTCGGTGTCTCATCCTAGACAGGCCCGATGTGTGGCGTAGGGGTAAGGCTGGGGCAACCGGGGGTAAGGTGATGGAGTGAATTTAAAAGCAAAAACAAAAGCAAAACAGGAGGGCTTCATGCAGTGCTCAAGGCGACTCTTGTGGCCAGGGCTACCATCCTAGGTGTGCCCGTGCCTGGGGGAGTTGCGGGCAGGGTTTCGGCCCCTAGGGCGTTTGGGCGGTGGGACTCTCTGCCAGACTACTGGCGGGGGGGGTGGTGTGGCCACGAGGTCCCAGTCCGGCAGCCGGGGAACAGGGATGTCCAGGGTTCTGCAGAAGTCGTCCAGGTCCTCTGGGTAGCGTAGAGTGGCTGAGGTCCCCTGGTGGTTGGCGGACAGGCTGAAGGGGAAGCCCCATCGATACACAATGTCCTTGTCCTGTAAGGTGCGGAGCAGGGGTTGTAGTAGGCGTCGTTTCTGCAACGTGATCCAAGAGAGATCCAGGTAGAGCTGCAGAGGGTTGTTGTCAAAGGCCAGGTTGCGCATGGAACGGGCTTTGCGCATTATGTTTTCCTTCAACTTGTAGGAGTTTATGCGACATATGACGTCACGTGGGTTGGAGGCTGGGCTCTTTGGTTTAAGGGCTCGGTGGGCTCTGTCCATCTCGATGGTCTTGTCTGGTGGTTCACCCAGTATTTCATTAAATAAATTCTGAAGGGTGAGCTGCAGGTCTTCTGCCCCGTCTGCTTCAGGGAGACCGCGTATGCGGATGTTGTTGCGGCGCCCCCTGTTGTCCAGGTCCTCAACATGCCGCTGCATGTCTCTTAGCATGAGACGGTGGTCTGATGCCTGAATCTGGGTGCGATGCACCGCCAGTTTGGTCTCTTGGATCTCCTCCTCTGCCATTTCCATTCTGTCAGTTAGGTGTTTGAGGCCCGTTTGGAGAACTTGAATTTCAGCGCGGCAGGTCGCCTTAACGTCCTCAACAAGCTGTTTAAAATCATCTTTCGTGGGCATGGCCTGCAAATAAGACTGCCATGGTGGGGGGGGTGGTAGGGGGGTCCCCTGACATCATAAGTAGGCTGTAGTGGATCAGTGGGGGATGGATGGCGGGAGGGAGCTGATTCCCTGTGCTGTCTGGCCTCGAGGGGGGGTTGCTGGGGTAAGTCCCATGGGTTGGACCAGGCCTCAGCCTGATCCACGAGTGGAGTGGGGGCCCTCCCGTGCCAGGGCGCACTGGTGCTGGCCATAGAGGCATATGAGGGGGGAGAACTCCCCAACTGATGATGAAGAAAAGAGGGAAGGACGGCCGCACTCCAAGGATTTTCAAACGAAAAAAGTTGTCTTTATTGTAAATCCAAAAACATGTACAGTCACAGCAATCACAGAAAACAGGACAGCCAACTCCCCAACTGATCCCCATTCCCCGGATGGATGGTTGGGTGAGTCTGTCCCTGAGCTGCGGGGGAGGTAAAGCCTGGCCTGGCATCAGCAGAGGAGCTGCTGCGCTCTGGGAGTCCCATGGAGGCCTGGGAGCGTGAGGAGGCCTGCAGGACCGGGAAATCCTCCTCAAACGTGGGTGAGGGAGAGATCTGCGGACCGCTGTGCTGCTCAGGATCCGGGGCCGTGCGTAGCTGGAGGGGGAAGGCCCCCGTGCATGGGGTGTCCCGCTCCGGAGAGGTGAGGAGGGCCGTGGCCTGTGCCTCGTGATCCGCTGCGGGGGGGTGGGGGTGCTGAGGTTCACTCACCCACAGCTGTGAGCCATCCGGGCTCAGGGATGGAGCGGTGGTCCGCGCTCGGGTCGGGAATGGCTCCGGATGGTCAGGCAAGGGGGAGCGAGGAGGAGAAGTCTCTGTCCTTAGGGTGGCTGCGTCCGGCGCCATCTTGTCCCCTCCGCCCGGCGGCATGTCGGGCGGCTTAAAGTAGTCTTTTAGCGTCGTAGCGGAGCCTGGCGGGGGTTGGGATGATCCCCTTGTTTTGCTGGATCTGGTGGTCCGCGAACCGCCCATGGATGGCGGCGTATACCCCCGGTTTTTTGCCTGTAAGCTGCGGGCTGGAGAGGAGCTCTCAGGGGATGCTTCCTTCCAGGCTGGCTTCCGGTCCCGCCCCCTCAAATTATTTTTAATATCAATTTTATTTTTTTTTACAAAAAATAACGCCCACACAGGGGCTAAATTTGGCTGACCACAAACATCTACCAACATGTAGGTAGGTTACAAAACATGCCAAAATGAAGATGTTTAAACAACAAAAAAAGCTACCGTGTCCCATAGAACATTTTAAAGAGGTAAAAGAGATAACATAGTGTCCCACAGGCTGAGGCAGTGGGCCACACCAACCCCCCTCGAGTCCCCAACGTACAATCAACATGACACCAGAAAATTATCACTCCATCTACATATGAGCAGTAGAGTCATCTTGAAGACACTTGGACCAGACTTTATCAGACTTTTAGGGGAAGCCATATGGCAATAAGTATCTTTACCCAAAGGTAGGGCTGTCTTAACTAGTTGTTGCCAGAAAGATGATCGTTGGAGGGGAAGGTTTTTTCCAAGTAAGAGTGATGGCTTTCCTGGCATGAAATAATAGGAGTCCCAGTATTGTCCGTTCTGACACCACTGGAGCTAGATCTTCAACCAAGCCCAGCATACCTAAGAATTTTCATTTACAATTCTATCCATCTATGGCCAGCTTAGGTCTATCTACTGTTTACAGTACCTATATATCTATAATCTAGTTTTGATTACAAATATGTTTTGGTGGGATATATGTAGACAAATGTATTACAGCAGAGCACATGCAGATTTCAGAGAGGTTGCAGGGTTCTGACCAACTGCATAGGTATCAGTTACAGAGTATATTAATAGCTTTGCTCATCCTTGTTGGAATATGAACAGATAGTGAATCTATCCATTTTTATTTTAATTAATTTTAATTTTTAAGTCGACACATTATGTTAAAGCTTCCAAACCAGAAGTAGACATTTAACGTGGCATCTATACCCATATACATTATAGAGCACCCAAAAGTATCTGAAGCCCTAGGCTCGCTACTGTACAAGTAACTGTAGTGTTTAGTCAATGCTAATGATGGACATATTCAGAATGGTGCAGCAAAGTGTGACCTTAGTTCTTTTAAATTCCCTGACTAAAGTCATGAAGTGAACACAGGTTAGAGAGGTAAATCTGGAAGTTTAGGTTTATGTACAAGAAAATAAATGTTTGAATAGTAATGTAAAGACATATATAGAAGGATTACATGTATTTGATTTTTTTTTTGCATTGTATTTAAATGTGTTATTTTTGTAATTGTTATTTTCTGTTGTATCTGAATATATTTCTGCATCAAAATAATGAAAAGTAATAAAGCTACAGTAGATGGCAATGTGTCTGTTATATCTTTGACATTAGGAACATACTGCATCTGTGTATTCTCAGAAACTGGTTAGAAGGATGAGACCACATGATTAAGGACAAGAGGCTGCTTGAAACCAATTGGCATAGAAAATCACAGGTCAAAGAGTATTGGTTGGGACTTTCGAGGCACTGATAAGAAACCATAAAGATAAGTAAAAAATGATTTATTCACATAAAACAATATACATATAAAAACATTAGGGAAAAGCCCCACAGATCAGATCACATCAAGTATTCCCAGAAACTTACATAATCATTTAAAATTGGACACTTTAAGGTATGAGGCCTTTATTCAGAACCACAGTAAGTTTGTACTTTTCTTGAATACTCCAAAATTACAATGTCCAATAAGTTACATGGCTTTAAATTAATAAGGTTAAATATAATGAAAATACATTTGTTCCAGAATGACTAGAGAGCAGGAAAACCTCCTAAAATGTGAAAGAGATTATCAATTTGTTGTTAGCAACACCAGCAGAGGGAAGAACTCTGTGAATAGATTTTGTAAAGAAGAGCAGACACTCTATGCCCATCAGAAAATATATTTAAAGCTAATCACTGGTGTCCTATTTGCTACAGAGGCTTTTTGTGCATAGAGTAGGATATGTTCCCATAGCGCCTGAGAAAATGTAATTCACAAGTCTCAATCCCTTTTAAAAAGTTAGGTGGGGAGGAACAATTCTGGTGAAGTCACAAGTAGGGTATGTGACATTGATTACTCATGTTACATCGGTTTTGTCACTAAACAAATATGTTCAAATGCTGATGATTATTCCATCAGCCTTGAAAATGGCAAGTTATAAAGTGACTGATTTGGAGTGACGCCATATCAGCAAAGTAGAGGTGAACATTAGTTGAATGTCCTGTATATCGATTTCCATCCTGAGAGGTTCATGAATGGCAGGTCTAATTGGACAGTAGTAGTTGAAGAAATGTTCCATCCTATTGCTAAAAATGTGGTCCCACTGAATATCCTACTCCTAACCAAATCACAGGGTAACTAGTTTCCTCTCCTACTACCTCTCCTTTCTATTTCCTTTTGCAGATTTCTTCTTGCTGTCTTTGCTTTGTTTTTTATACTTTTCCCTGCTTTTCTCATGCTCATGACTCTTTTGCTCATTGAACTTCACGCTCTCTTAGAATTCGTAAATATATAGGAACGTTTATTTGTTTTCTTTTTCTTCATATTTACTTTTTTTATATATTTTTTAACATTTCAAGTTACCTCCTATTTCCATGCCTAGGCAAATTATGTCATATGATGTCATACATCACAGGAGTCTTCAGGGGGGAGTGCTTTCAGCTAAACACGCCTTCCTGCATGCATGGGCAGATGGAGAGGCCGTCCTGCTATAGTATATATGCGGTGGGTGGTCCTTAAGTGGTTAAATCATCTACCCTTACCTAAGATGGCCACTGCCAGAATTTCGGGGTGGGGGTGGTTTTCTAAATTATTTCTCCATGGATGGACAGGTGAGTTTGCTTTGAATGTTAAAAATGAATCCAATAGCATTCAGCATTCATCATTTAGATGAGGTGTAGTTCTGCTTTAATTTCTTGGAGCTCTTCAGAAACAATGCCCTATGTCCCTACTTTAGGTCTTATCCTGAATTCTCACCTTCCCTTAGGCTGGGTTCACCCTGTTGGAGCCAGTTCACATATCTCTGCTGCGGCTCCAGTGCAAATTTGCACAGGAGCCCTGTGCGTCTTTTGGTCTATTGCAGGTTTGAATTCAGCCAAAAAGTTGGGCTGAAATCGGACCTGAAACAGTGGGTGAGCAGCATGCAGAGATAGTGTGAACCCAGCCTTAATGTTACACGCAGTATGGCATTCTATACATATCAGTCCATCAGTGTAATACTCACTATATAACCCAAAAGTTAAAGCTTTGCTCATTTTGTCCTCTCACAAAATGATGATGCTCCATAATGCTATAGTGCATGTACTAGGTGAACTTTTATGTATAATTGCTTCCAGATGCACTTTTCTTCTTTTTTTTTTTTGTCTTATTGGACAAGAAATGCTTAATTCTGTACAAATCCAAGACTACTGCGGTTAGGGTAGATGGTTATGTGGTATTTAGTAAAGGCAGTCCTAGCTGTAGGAGAGTTTTCATGGTTGGGGCAATAAGTGGGTTTGATTTAAGTGAGCTTGGGATCTCATTTCCTATCCAGGGAAGGTTGTGAGAGGGGCACAGTGGATTGTTTCTGTTCTAATTGGATCTACCGCCTGGAGTCATCATTTCTACAGTAATCAAGTACTTTGGACATATGATCCTCCCTGTGGTATAAAAGTAGTTCTGGGAAACCTATACCACCTGCAGATGTAATTCTAGTGAATACAGAACTCTATGCACTCTATGGAATTTGTTGTCCCAGAGAAAAGCTTGTAAACAACACCAAGAATGCAAGAATTGCTGACTTATAGCAAATAGGTATAGTAACCTGGGTAGGACATTCATTTAAGCATGCTAGTTTCATCCAGATAATGAAAATGTTCAGTCTTGGAACTCTGTCCTGCCTAATAGTAGCTTAGTAGCAAAACTTATTTTCTTAAGGATGATCGGAGTTAAAGTGATTTTAAACATTTTTATTTCTTTTAATAACAAACAGGGTTATACTTACATGGTCTCTGCACACAGTGGCCTTGCTCCAACCCTTTAAGACAGTGCTCATCAACCCACTAACAGGCCAGGTTTTATGTATTACCTTGGGGAGATGCAGACTAGAATACTGAAATCACTGAGCAGCAAATGATATCACCTGTCATGTATTTCAGTTATCTTGCAAACCTTGGTCTGTTAGTGGGTCCTGAGGACAGGGATGATGACCACTGCTTTAAGACACTTGCTATGGAAGCCCACCTGAGGGCTCGCTCCTTCCTGAGCCACGCTGCCTGAGTCCAATGATACAGACAGCAAAGCTCAGCCTGACCCCCCCCCCCCCCCCTGCTCCCTCAACACAGGATTTGACTGATAATTGGCTCCCAATGCCTCAGAAAAGCCTGTGAGAGTGCACAGAGCTACTATAGAAGGGGACAGTGCTGTATCAAGTGAAGGCTTTAATACCATGTTTCCCCGAAAATAAGACCTACACCCAAAAATAAGATCTAACGTTATTTTCCAGGAGGGCTGCAATATAAGCCCTACCACCGAAAATAAGCCCCATTTTAAAATGCTTGTAAAATCCTATAATCTACTCTATTACAGTAGTATATAATGTACAATGTGTGTGTTTCTGTAATATAATTGTGGGGGAGAGAGCTCCGGAAGGGGCACATAACAAAGGTACAGTATTTGGCACAATTATATTACAGAAACACACACATTGTACATTATTTAATACTGTAATAGAGTGGATTATAGGATTTTACAAGCATTATAACTTGGTTCACACTGGGGATTCCTGTCACGCAGGGAGAGAGAGGAGGAGAGAAGACAGCACATTACATAGTAAGACCTACCCTGAAAATAAGCCCTACTGTGTCTTTTGTTGCCAAAATCAATATAAGGCCCGGGCTTATTTTCAGGTAGGTGGAGGAAAATGGCAACATCCCCAATAATAATATTAACCAACAAACAAAGATAATAGGAGGGGCATTTTTTGGCACCATTGCATAAGTATCTGTAGGTAATCATACACATTTTTATCATATAAAAAAAAATAAAAAAAGTAAGAGCAAGGTTGAAAACAGTACTTACTCCCCATGCAAGAGGATACACTATTTTCCACAGAACATCAAGAGATTTTTTACAATATGTAGAGACCAGATGAGTTTCGTTACATTTCTTCCTGAAAGGGATAGTGCATATCTGAAATATATGATTTTTTTCATTATATCTTTATTTATAAACAATAACAAATTACATGGTCATATCAAATTACTTTACAAAATAGGAGCATGAGTAACAGACTTGGTTTCCCCCACCGGGTCCGCACAAAGGTTCCGTAACGAGACTACGAAATATAACCCCATATTAAATGTTCAGATGTATATATAATTAAAGTGATCTCAAACCCAAAGCTGAAAATTTAATATATTGCAACTTACCAGTTATTTATTTTCTTTTTGCTCTTTTTTTCCTCTATTTTTACTTGTTGATCGTGTTTCACACAGCTCTCACTGGTGCTTAAGCGGTGTGAAAACGCGTTAGAGGTATGCAATTTTTATTCTGTTGTACGGACTAAGGCCCAGATTCATAAAGCAATTACGCCTGTCTAACTGGTGTTAGACAGGAGTAATTTCAAATTTCGCGCGCCGTATCACTAGTTTGAATCCTCAAACCATGATACGGCGGCTTCAGGCTTCGATCCGAGAGGCTTATGTCTTCGTAAGCCTTCGGATCTACGCTGCGATATTTTTGCGGCCGCTGGGAGGAGTTTGCGTCGTTTTAATGCGTCGGGATATGCAAATGTATTTTTAGGGCGATCCACGAAGATACGAGCGGTCTCCGCAATCGCTTACGTCTGTTTTTTTTACGTACTGTTAGACCAGCTTTTTGCTGGTCTAACGGTGCGTAGCCCATGTTAAGTATGGCCGTCGTTCCCGCGTCGAATGTAATTTTTTTTTTTTTTACGTAACTCGTTCGGGAATAGAAATGTCCGTAAACGACGATACTCAAACAACGAATGACGTAACGACGTGATTTCGCGCAATGCACGGCGGGAAATTTGCGAACGGAGCATGCGCAGTTCGATCGCCGCGGGAACGCGCCTATTTTAAATCCTTCACGCCCCCTACTCGCGTAGATGGATTGCGACGGGAGAAATACACTACGCCGCCGTCGTTTACTGGACAAAATCTACCTGGATTCCACGTAGAGCCAGGTAAAAAACGGCGGGGTAGTGTATTTCTGATACGCTACGAGAATCCAATTCTCTATGAATCTGGGCCTAAATCTTTAATAAAGGAAGAAATTATTTTTAGAGTGCATCATTTGGGTTTGAATTTTGCTCATATGCCTCCTCTATTAGTGAGACACAACTCACGAATGAGCATAGGAAGGCACAACAAACAGCAGCAATGTAAATCTGAGGGGAGTGAAGTGTAAAATGTATTAGCAGTTTTTAATATAATAGCAAATTGAAGCCAAACTCCAGCTCTCGCTTTATAAGCAGTTACAACAGTTTTGTTTTTGTTTTTTTGGATAAAAGTTTTACATAAATTCATACAAGCTGATCATTGTAAGGACACCTACCGGTGTTAAGTGGTTATCCTCATCCATGTAAACTGATACATTCAGCTGGAGAGTTTGCGCTGTGAAAAACAACAGACTTTCTGGCTGGATTACCAGATGAAAATAGAAGAAAGAAAGTCTAAAAAAGGAAACTAACACAGCCATGACATCTAATATTTGGTAAACTGGAATATAATAAATGTTTGCTTTTGTGTTTAATACTACTCTAAATACACTATATTACCAAAAGTATTGGGACACCTGCCTTTACATGCACATGAACTTGATAAAATTGCATCCAAGTCTTAGTTCGTAGGGTTCAATATTAAGTTGGCCCGCCCTTTGCAGCTATAACAGCTTCTGAGAAAGCTGTCCACAAGGTTTAGGAGTGTGTCTATAGGAATGTTTGATCATTCTTCCAGATGTGCATTTATGAGTTCAGGCACAGATGTGGACGAGAAGGCGTAGGATTGCAGTTTTCCGCTCCAATTCATCCCAAAGGTGTTCTGTTGGGTTGAGGTCAGGACCCCATCCCAAACTCGCTAATCCATGTCTTTGTGCACTGGTGTCCAGTCATGTTGGAACAGAAAGGCCCAGATTCACAGAGAGCAAGGCGCACATTACCCTGCTGTATCGCACACACCGTACGGAACGCCAACGTAGCGTGGAGAGGCAAGCATTGCATTCAGTAAGTCAGTGCTCCCAACACTGCGCCAGCGTGGCGTGGGTTTCGAAGGCACACGCCGGCGTAGGTGGAAGTGGGCGTGACCCCATGCAAATGATGGTCCGAGCCAGTGCTGGGACAAGGCCATTTGGTGCCCAGGGCGAAAATGGCAAACTGCGCCCCCCCCCCCCCCGTTTTTAAGAAAGAATCGATGTTTCAAAACAAGAATATACGTTCCCCCTTGAGTGGGACTTTGAAAGCCACAGACACTGTGATCACGCCCCCTCTCTCCTGCACCCGTCACAACAAACGATACCTATCTATTGCGCCGCTGCCACATATTCAGGTGTCGCCCCTTGTCGAGCGCCGGACATCTGAATTACGCGGTGGGGGTGTATTTGGAAGTGCCTGATTAGAGCCATAGGCTAAATAGGCTTCCTACTGAGAGGCGGGCTTCCAAATTGTTTAGACGGCGCACTCTGTGCGTTCTCTGCTTATGTAGTGCTGTGTTAGGGAATCGCCTCTCTAACACTGCCCGCCTCTCACCTTAGGTGCCCAGGTCTTGTTACGCATGATTGGCTGAAGCGATAGATTTGACAACAGGTAGGCCAGGCAGGGGGGGCACACTTGGGGCAAACTGGCAGGACCGGCAGCACACTACCAAATGATGGGGCACTGGCAGCACACTGGTGGTATTGATGGGCACACTGGCTGCACACTGGTGGTAATTGATGGGCCACTGGCTGCACACTGGCGGCAATTGATGAGGCAAACTGGCAGCACACTTGCGGCAAATATGGGGCAAACTGGCAGCACACTGGTGGCAATTGGGACACTGTGGCAGTTGATGGGCACACTGGTGGCAGCAATATGGGCACAGTGGTGGTGTGTGATGGGCCAGTGGCGCAAATGGCACAGTGGTTACATTTGATGGGCCAGTGGTGGTGTGTGATGGGCACAGTGGCGATACCTGGTTAAATGGGCAGTGGTGGCGTGTGATGGGCACAGTAGTGGCTGTGATGGGCCAGTAGCCGTGTGATGGGCCAGTGGCCGTGTGATGGGCCCGTGGTTACATTTGATGGGCACAGTGGTAGCGTGTGATGGGCAAGTGGTTACATTTGATGGGCACAGTGGTAGCGTGTGACGGGCACAGTGGTGGCGTTTGATGGGCATAGTGAGGCCAATTGATGTGTGTTTTTTTTCCGCGAGATGGCAAGCATGGCTCATTTAAAATGACCATTTTTTTATCTGACATTTTTTATTAATAAAGCTGGTCACCTCATACCTCCCCCCAATCCAGCCATTTTATTACCTGCTCTAACAGGTTCTGCTTATTAGTTCAAGCTTTCCTAGTAGGCAGGCTTGAGACTATCCTCGGCGGCGGCTCCTCCTCTCTACTCCCTGTGTGAGTCATGCGCGCCCGACACAGCTCCCTGCCATCCTCCATCTCCCCACTCGTCCGGCCGTGAGCAGAGTAGACGTCGCTGGCAAGCCCCTCCGTAGGGGAGAAAACTCGGGAAGGGAGCTGGGGCGGAAAGTGGTTTCCGGCTGCAGGAGCGGAGCGCAAGTCGGCACACAATGTCCAACCCGCGCTCCATGACACAGAGCACTGTAGGGGGAATACTTCGTGCGCCCCCCCTCTATACAAAATGGTATCGCCCAGGGCACTCGCCCTTTCCGCCCCTGCCTTGTACCGGCCTCCGTGTACGCCCGGCGTATCACGACACTCCCCCTGACGTGCTCGCACAGCACCTTCCTGATTTACAACTAGGACGATACTAGATCGAGACGCCGAGTATTTGCAATTGTACCCAAATACCCCCGAACCTAAATAGAATACTCCCCCCCCCCTGGGCGCCGCATACCGCCGCGTTAATCCCCATATACAGCGCGCATTACAAGCTTTCGTTTGTATACGAGGCGCTCATTATAGACAAGTTCTCGGGATACATCTGTCCAACGAAAGGGGGAGTGTCTTGCACGGATCCGTGTAAGACACTCCCCCTTGCGGGATTGGACGGATCCGCCCAATCCCAAGAAGGGGCGTGTCTATACATGCACGCTCATTACAAGTATACAAACGAAAGCTTGTATGCGCGCTATTGCACAGGGATTAACCCGGCAGCAGCTACTACAGGTATGGGGGACAGGACATGGCTGCAATATGTGGGGGACAGGACATGGCTGCAATATGTGGGAGACAGGACATGGCTGCAATATGTGGGGGACAGGACATGGCTGCAATATGTGGGGGACAGGACATGGCTGCATATGTGTGGGACATGACATGGCTGCAATATGTGGGGGACAGGACATGGCTGCATATGTGGGGGACAGGACATGGCTGCAATATGTGGGGGACAGGACATGGCTGCAATATGTGGGGGACATACATGGCTGCATCTGTGGGGGACATGGCTGCAATATGTGGGGGACATACATGGCTGCATCTGTGGGGGGACATGGCTGCAATATATGTGGGGGACATGGCTGCAATATATGTGGGGGGACATGGCTGCAATATGTGGGGGTACATGGCTGCAATATGTGGGGGGACATGGCTGCATTTGGGGACACATTTAAAAAAGTATCGGTATTCGATATAGGCGAGTACATGAAAAAAAGTGTCGGTACTTGTACTCGGTCCTAAAAAAGTGGTATCGGGACAACCCTACTTACAACCACGCCGGCACAACTGAAGCTACGCCAGATCACAGCGTACGATGTGAACATAACGTACGCCCAGCCAGACACACGTCCAATGCACAATACGCTGGCTTGTGTTCCCTGGTGCAGACCTGAGCATGTCTGTTGCCGGGTTGCACCTCATTTATGGGGAATAACTTTACGTCGGACGTACAACTTACGCGCATCTCGCGTGGCATGCGTCGGGCGCACGTACGTTCGTGAATCGCCATATTTCACTCATTTGCATGTTTGAATGGCTAATCAATGGGAGCAGCACCATGCATCCAGCCCATATGTGCACCCACCCTACACCGGCGTCTGCAAGCTACGTCGGCGGGGTGTAGCCAGTTTTTAGGCGCATGTTTGTTTGTGGGTCTGCCGCACACATACGCCGGCACACATTTGCACTTACGTCGCCGTAACGTGCTATACGTCGGAGTAAGTGCTTTGTGAATCTGGGCCAATAGATCCATCCCAAACTGTTCCCACAAAGTTGGTAGCATGAAATTGTCCAAAATGACTTGGTATGCTGACACCTTAAGGCCTTGTACACACCATCAAACATGTATAATGAAACTGGTCTGCAGACCAGTTTTATCAGACCAGTTTGATGGTGTGTACGGCCCATCAGATCGTTGTCCGTCAGACCAAAGTTTTAAAACATGCTTTAAAACCTGATTATTGGAGCTGATGCATAAACATTGAACCTGAAAATCTGAATATAGATAATTGGGTCGTCGGACAGAACCCAAAGTTCGATGGTTAATATCAAGTACAAAGATTATTAAAAGGTAAAGTTTATTAATTACAAAACAATAAAATAACACATAATTAAAACAATAGCATTGGACCAAAAACCTGCGCATGCTCAGAATCAAGTTGACGCATGCTTGGAAGCACGGCAAGGCTTGAATGTGGTGGCTGGGAGGGCATGTGTACGTTTTTTAAGATAAAGTAGGATTAATATCAGAGCCATGTAATGAATATGGGACAAATGAAAGAGGTGGTGCGTTGTTGTGTTCTTAAATGGTGTTGGGTGATAAGTGAGGAAGATAGACGAAGGGGGGGGGGGGGTGTGGAGGAGACACCGGAAAGGTACAGGGAGGAACTTCTGATTTAAGCAATTTCCGATAGGGGCATTTTGGTACGGCTTGCTATGCCCTTAGTCTGTTCACTCCCAGTACGCACATCAGACTGTCTGCCCCCATCAGACAAGTTCATCCTTCTCCATCTTGAGTTAATCTCTTAGTCTGATGAAAACGTCACTGGCCGTCTCCCTTTCAGACAATTTCATACTACGTCTCATCAGTCCTCCTTGGTGTCTACATGTCTTATATTATAGATTGTTTACAATAACTTTTTATTAACTTGTGTGTACTTTTCTTCACATTGGTAACATGCCTAATTTTATTGCCACGTACCCCGCCCTGCTACACGGTTAGGTTCGGACACGCCTTTTTTGCGACCCACCGTGATTCCGTCCAGCTGCTCCTCAAAAATCCCTGTGCGGGTCCCCGCCCTCACATAGTTTTTTCATGCCTTCTGGCTTGACCCGGCGTTTTTGCAACGGTCCCCACCCTCGTCACGCCGGGTTCCCAGCACCTCTTGGCTCCCAACCCTTGCTGGATTGATCGTGTGTGTTTTCCCCTGTCACCTTTCCACCTGCAACTCCTTCCTCCCCTTTACTCCCCCTCCTTCTCCTCCTTTCCCCTTCCCACTCTTCCTCTTTGTGATCCTTCATATAACCTTCACCCTCATCAATCTCTTTTCACTAGTTTTCAGCGCCAGTTGTCTTAAAATCCCCCTCCTAAAAACATAACCTGTGGCGCATATATATGTTTTTACCAAGCCGGGTTCCTTTAAACCCCAAATTTCAATTATTTTTTGTTCAACATTCCCCTTGCTTGAATTTTTTCTTCTCCCACTCCCATCCCTCCCCCCGTTCCCACTTTTCCACACCCTCCACCTCCCCGTCGTTTTTCAACCCTTCCCTTGTTCTTGGCCCTCCCCCCCCCCTTTTCCTCGCCACTTTTCCCACCCCTCCCTCTCCTTCCCGTCCTCCCTCTCCAACCCCCCCTTCCCCCTCCCTTACCTATCCTCCCCTCCCTTCCTCCCTTTCTCCTCCCTCCCCTGTTTTTTTCTCCTTCCCTGTTTCCCTGGCTCCTGACCCCCTCTTGTTTTTCCCCCCCTCACCTTTCCCTCCCCCTCTTTTCCCTCCCCCCTCTTCTGCGTTCCTCCCTGTACCTTTCCTTGGTTTCCGTCTCCTCCAACCCCCCCCCTTCAGTCACCCTCACTTATCACCCAACACCATTCACCTTATTGTCCACTATCACTCAGTGTACCACCTCTTTCATTTGCCCAATTCAAACGTATTAATCCTACTTTATCTTATACATTTGCCAAGTAGGTTAATGTAACATGCCCTCCCATGGCCACCACATGGGACCTGCGCCCAGCCAGCCTTGCCGTTCGCTCGGTGGGCTTTTTTAAAGCCTGAGCCCCTTGTCCCCCTTTTTCTTATTGCCTTTTTCCCCCTGTGATCATGTTTGTTTTTCTATGATTACCAGAAGCTCCTGAGTTATGAAAACTAGCGAGCTGCGACCTCAACCCACTGTATCATCCCTTTTAGATCTTCTTATGGTGTTGTGCTTGGTTAAGTTTTAATTATGTGTTATTTTATTGTGAATTAATAAACTTTACCTTTTAATAATCTTTGTAACTTGATATTGCTTTTTCTTATCAGTACCGTTTTTGGCCCCTCACTCGCTTTGGGTTCTTTGGTCCCGGGGAACTTAACCCAAACTATATTCATGCTTTAAAACCTGTCTGTGGAACCTGTCCGTCGGACAGGTTCGATGGTTAGTACAAAAAGCATTGGACCAAAAACCTCGCATTCAGAATCAAGTTGACGCATGCTTGGAGTGACTTTGTTTTTTCAACGTTGTTGTGTTCTACGTCACCGCATTCTGACGATAGGATTTTGGTACGATGGTGTGTACGCACATGACCATGACAAGTAGAGTTGTCGATGAAAACGGGCCGTCAGACAAGTCTCAAGACATGTTGATCGTGTGTACAGGGCTTGCCACGTACACACGGTGTTTTTTTGAAAAAAAAACTAGTTTTTTAAAACGATTTAAATTGATCATGTGTGGGCAAAACGTCGTTTTTTGTCTTAAAAAAACGCCAAAAAAAATTTCAACATGCTTGAATTTTTTGTGTCGTTTTTTCAAAACGTCGTTTTTTGTTTCAAAAAACACCGTGTGTACAAACCCGCGCATCCAGAAGCATTATGAAGCATTCAATGGAAAAGTGTGGTGAACGTAACTCTTTTTTGTGAAAAAAACGATGGTTTGTATGCACCGTCTTTGAGACGTTTCAAAAACATCGTTTTTTACTTCACAAAAAACATCGGTTTTTTTCACAAAAAACGCCGTGTGTAGCGGCATGGCCCTTTAGCTGGGCCAAGCCCAACCCCTAAAAAACAACTCCACATCATGCCTCTTCCACCAGACCAGTGCACAAAGCAGTGGCAGCTGGTGCTCCTAATTTTTTGGGGGGCGCAAACTGAAAAAAAACATCAATTGCAGCCACTGTGCCCAAATGCAGCTACTTTGCCCATCAATTGCCTCCACTGTGTCATCAAGCACAGCCACTATCACTGTGCCCATCAAAAGCAGCCACTGTCACTGTGCCCATCAAACGCAGCCACTGTGCCCATCAAACGCAGCCACTGTGCCCATCAAGCTCAGAAACTGTACATTCAAATGCAGCCACTGTCACTGTGCCCATCAAACGCAGCCATTGTCACTGTGCCCATCAAACGCAGCCACTGTGCCCATCAAACGCAGCCATTGTGCCCATCCAATGCAGCCACTGTGCCCATCAAATGCAGCTACTGTGCCCATCAATTGCTTCCACTGTGCCATTAAATGCAACCACTGTCACTGTGCCCATCAAATGTAGCCACTGTGCCCATCAAACGCACCCACTGTGCCCAACAAATGCAGACACTGTGCCCAAATATGCAGACACTGTGCCCAACAAATGCAGACACTGTGCCCATCAAACGCAGCCACTGTGCCCATCAAATGCAGCCATTGTGCCATCAAACGCAGTCACTGTGCCCATCAAACGCAGCCATTGTGCCATCAAAGACAGTCACTGTGCCATCAAATGCAGCTACTGTGCCCATACGCAGCTACTTTGCCGATCAATTGCCTCCACTGTGCCATCAAACGCAACCACTGTCACTGTGCCCATCAAACCCAGCCACTGTACCCATCAAGCACAGCCATTGTGCCATCAAATGCAGCCACTGTGCCCATCAAGCGCAGCCATTGTGCCATCAAACGCAGCCACTGTGCCCATCAAACGCAGCCACTGTGCCAAACTCAGCCACTGTGCCCATCAAATGCAGCCACTGTGCCCATCAAATGCAGCTACTGTGCCCATCAATTGCCTCCACTGCACCATCAAACGCAACCACTGTCACTGTGCCCATCAAGTGCAGCCATTGTGCCATCAAACGCAGCCACTGTCACTGTGCCCATCAAACGCACTGACTGTGCCGATCAAGCACAGCCATTGTGCCATCAAATGCATCCACTGTGCCCATCAAGCACAGCCATTGTGCCATCAAACGCAGCCACTGTGCCATCAAGCACAGCCATTGTGCCATCAAATGCAGCCACTGTGCCACCAAACACAGCCACTGTGCCCATCAAACTCAGCCACTGTGCCCATCAAACTCAGCCACTGTGCCATCAAATGCAGCCACTGTGCCCATCAAACGCAACTACTGTGCCCATCAATTGCTTCCACTGTGCCATCAAATGCAACCACTGTCACTGTGCCCAACAAATGTAGCCACTGTGCCCATCAAACACAGCCACTGTGCCCATCAAACGCAGCCACTGTGCCCAACAAATGCAGACACTGTGCCCAACAAATGCAGACATTGTGCCCAAATAGGCAGACACTGTGCTCAACAAATGCAGACACTGTGCCCATCAAATGCAGCCACTGTGCCCATCAAATTCAGCTACTGTGCCCATCAATTGCCTCCACTGCACCATCAAATGCAACCACTGTCACTGTGCCCATCAAGCACAGCCATTGTGCCATCAAACGCAGCCACTGTCACTGTGCCCATTAAACGTATCAACTGTGCCCATCAAGCACAGCCACTGTGCCCATCAAACGCAGCCACTGTGCCATCAAACGCAGCCACTGTGCCATCAAATGCAGACACTGTGCCCATCAAACTCAGCCACTGTGCCCATCAAACTCAGACACTGTGCCCATTAAATGCAGCCACTGTGCCCATCAAACGCAGCTACTGTGCCCATCAATTGCTTCCACTGTGCCATCAAATGCAACCACTGTCACTGTTGCCCATCAAATGCAACCACTGTCACTGTGCCCATCAAACGCAGCCACTGTGCCCAACAAATGCAGACACTGTGCCCAAATATGCAGACACTGTGCCCAACAAATGCAGCCACTGTGCCCAACAAATGCAGCCACTGTGGCCATCAAACGCAGCCACTGTGCCCATCAAATGCAGCCATTGTGCCATCAAACGCAGTCACTGTGCCTATTAAATGCAGCCACTGTGCCCATCAAGCGCAACCATTGTGCCATCAAAGACAGTCACTGTGCCATCAAATGCAGCTACTGTGCCCAAACGCAGCTACTTTGCCCATCAATTGCCTCCACTGTGCCATCAAACTCAACCACTGTCACTGTACCCATCAAACGCAGCCACTGTGCCCATCAAGCACAGCCATTGTGCCATCAAACGCAGCCACTGTGCCCATCAAGCGCAGCCATTGTGCCATCAAACGCAGCCACTGTGCCAAACGCAGCCACTGTGCCCATCCAGTGCAGCCACTGTGCCATCAAATGCAGCCACTGTGCCATTAAATGCAGCCACTGTGCCATCAAATGCAGCCACTGTACCCATCAAACGCAGCCACTGTGCCCATCCAGCGCAGCCACTGTGCCCATCAAATGATGCCAGTGTGCCCATGTCAGGGACTCTGTACTGTGACATGCTGTGTATACAGTGGGGGAGGGGTCTCATAGCCTGCAGTTAGCGTTCTCACATGTCTCAGTGTAGCACACACAGGCAGACATGTGCAAGGTGGTCTTCCAAAAACATTCCAAGTTAAGGAGAGGAGGGAAAGTGGAGAAAGTGAAAGTACAAAGCTGAAGGTCTGTACCTCTATAACACACAGATTGTTCCCGATCCCTTGCTCTCACTCTCTGTCTTATCCGTCCTGTCAGCAGAGGCTGGCGTTCCACACCAACACACACTCTGCACCTCTGCTGCTGCTGGCTTCTCCAAATCTGTTGAGGGTGGACATTACCAGCATAATCAATGTAAGTACTGCCGGAAGAGGTCTGCCAATCCTCCGGTCCCTGCCATCAGTAGAGGACGGAGACAAATGGAGAGTGGGAAGTGTTTAGGGCATAGTGCGCCCTGCAAGACCATGCTTTCCAGCTGAAGTCACACCTCTGACAAACTTTTAAAGACCCTTTTTTTTCAATTTTTTTTTTACTTTTTTTACAGTGTGGGGGCGACGCCTGAGCGCCCCCTACGGGCCGCCATAAAAAATCCATAAAGATATTGTAAAAAGTTCCTAAATCTTTACAACAATTGAAATAATTTGGATTTTTGATGTATCATTTGTTATGTAACTAAATAATATAATGTATGTATATCAAATACATTTATCTATCTACCTTTAATAGATGCCTCGTACACACGACCGGTGTTCCAGAGGTAAATATATGGGGGATTGGGGGCACACTGCTACCTAATTATTTTTTGGAAAACTGGGTAAAATAAATGGATCGAGGAGAGCTTTTGACCGGGAAAACAGCAGGAGTCCTGTTAAGATTTAAGTGAAAGTTTGGCGACCATGTGTATGCTCTGTTGAGGGTGGACTCGCAGTTTTTCCGATGGGAAAACTGCCCAAAAACCGATATTGTAAAAAGTTCCCACAAAAAAAAAATTTTTGAGACATTTGTTATGTAACCAAATACATTTCTGCTTCTTTTTTTTTTCACGGTAAAAACCGGCGGACCTTTGCCAGGCGTTTTTTGACAGTTTTCCTATGGGAAAAGCTGCGATGGAGCATACACATGGCTGAGATTCTAGACCAAAGCTCCATTGCGGTTTTCCTGTTGGGAAAACCTCTCGTGTGTAGGGGGAAAAACTGACTGACCAGGTTCTCGGCTTTCCCCTCTGGATTTACGACGGGACATTTTCGCGTGTACGGGGGATTACATTATTAGGCATTTAGGTGCATTTCAATATCAGGACACTGACTGGATGATTGCTGTCTCACACAGTTGGATTCCTGAAAAGAATGTCATCCGTGTAAAGGAAATATATTGCTTACTGATAATCCCATCTTAGGTATTGCATAAGGTTGAATGCCTTCCATGGCTATTGCCTGCACAGAATCTGTATGTGTGTCTTCTTCTTCCCACAAACCTAAAACATAGCAGTAAACGAACTACATTCTTCTGTATGTGTTATACGACTTTTATATGGACATTATATTGAAAGAACTTTTAGTATAGCGCTGTTGGGAACCCTGGAATTTGTTTCAGAACATGTCAGCACTAAATAAATAGGTATCCTCAAATATAAGTGTATCAGTCAGGGGCGGACTGACCATTTGGGATCTCGGGCACTGCCCGAGGGCCTCATGCCACTAGGGGGCCCCATCAGGGTTGCCAGCCTCAGTAAAACCAGGTACAGTATGTAAAAAATTATGTTTTTTTTTACTTCTGTCCCTGAAATATCCCTTACCGACATCCTTTTGGTCTAAAAATCCCAAGATTATAGCTGCCCGCCTCTCCAGTACCTTTTCAGTGTGTGTATGTGTATTCTGTGTGTATGTATACTGTGTGTGTATACTGTGTGGCCCCATAATCTCCTATTGCCTTGGGGCCCATAATTTCCTATTGCCCGGGGGCCCCATAATCTCCTATTACCCAGGGGCCCCATGAGTTGTCAGTCCGCCCCTGGTATCAGTACATCAGTTAGGCCGCGTACACACCATGAAATAAATCCGATCAAATCGGTCTGTCAGATTTGTCTGCTGTCACACGATCAAACCAAAATCCCCGCCGGTAGAGAGCGTGGTGACGTGGCGGTGACGTTGATGCCGCCACGTCACCAGGAAGTAAAACACTTCCGCGCATGCGTCGAATCCATTCGACGCATGTGCGGACAGATATGCTTTAAAATCTGTCTGCTGGAAAAATCTGTCTGTCCGCCCGTACACACGATCGAATCTGTCTGCTGAAACGGTCCGTCGGACCGTTTTCAGCAGATAGATTCGATTGCGTGTACATGGCCTCAGTGTATGTAAGCTATTTTGTTCCCTGTATAAAAGTACCATAACAATCTGCTAATTCTGCATATAGCAGAGATTCAATTCTGCATATAGCAATCAATTATATTTTTATTTTTCTATGCCTTTCAAGGAATGGCAAAATGAGGTAGTGAACTTGATTGTGTACTATGAGCAATATAACCAGTTCTTCTTTACTACATTTACAATATACATAATATTTTTATATGTAATGGTATGTTACCCATATTTTTCCAAGAACTGCTGACATCTGGTGGTGACTCTGAAGTACTACTTCTATCCCACACAGGAAAAAAAATACTACAATAATATACTGTACAATGAGATATACTATACAAAAAGTGAAAGTACATAGCAAATCAAAATGTTTGTGACAGAAACTGGAAAGCTAATTTGAAATCTACTCAGATCATCGTGTTTGTGTTCTGCTTGCCTCTAGCCTGGAGTCTAAGATAGGGTTCAGGGATGTTGTGTGAGGCTTCTTGGACTTACACTGGTAGAGTGAGCCGGATGACTCTGCACTCTGAGTTTCCAGCCAGCACCAAGCCCAAGCAAAGTCCTTACTGCCCCCGGGTGCTTCTCCACCAGTACTCCATCAATATTCTCTATTTCTGAACTGATATGGGATAATTGGTAGAACACTTGGTAAAAAATTCCTCTCTGTCTGTTAACTTTGGATATTGGAAGCTGTGTTGCTTCTCAGGGAAGATACCCATCCCAACTGGTGAGGAAGATTTTGAGACCTGTATAGACAAATCCTTTCAGGCCCTTTGTCATGGTTATGCAGTAATGTTTGTCTGTCAGCTTACCTCCTCCAAATGTCCTGCTTTAGAGGCCAGCCACTCTCACCTGGCTGTTTAAGTATTCTCTCCCTACCCCAGGCCCTATCAGGGAACACTACATTAACCTGTGCCCTGCTGTTTGCTTGCGGTGTGCTACATCTGTCTCTGGTTTACCTATCTTGGCTTGTTCTCTACTATCCCTGTCTGCTTGTGTCCTTGACCTTTGGTGTGTCCTATGTGTAGCCTTGTCTGCTAGTTGCCCCGACCTTTGGCTTATCCCCTCACTATCTCTTGTATCCTGAGCTGCTCCTTCCCCCTATCTTTATAGCCTACTGTGAGCATGAGCTGGGGGGCCGCGGCCTGGATCCAGTTGCAGCCCAGTCCATCCTCACCACTAGAGGCTTTGGTGAATACCTGCTGGATCTTAGACTCCGCGCCCTGGGGAATCTTAGGCTCTAGCTCCCTGTGGGATCCCTGTTAGTGCTCCAGTGGACCTGCCTTCCTTAACCACCCCGAGTTCCATCTGCATAAGTCAGCCATAGGGTTCACTACCATAGCAGTACACTCTTGACCCCAATGGTGTGCATCTGTCACCTGGCCTCAGGTGACCTGACAACCCTTGCATATTGGGATATCACAGATGTTCAGAAAAAGCACTCACACAAAGTTTAAGTTTAACTGCTGCTGAGCTAATTGGCAACCTTGCTGTTGGGAGAGCAGGAATGCACAACGTTGGAAGCGCCGTATGCTATGGATGGGTTGTAAAGCTTCCCAACTTAAAGCGGATGGTTCACCTCAAAAAAATATTAAAAGCAGCAGCAACAAATACTGCAGCTGCTGACTTTTAATATTAGGACACTTACCTGTCCTGGAGTCCAGCGGCGTCCGTAGCAGAGGACGAGCGATCGCTCGTCACCCTGCTGCTCCCCCCTCCATCCACGGTGAGGGAACCAGGAAGTGAAGCGCTGCGGCTTCACTGCCCGGTTCCCTACGGCGCATGCGCGAGTCGCGCTGCGCCCGTGATTGGCTCCCGCTGTGTGCTGGGAGCCGAGAGTTCCCAGCACACAACGGGAAAAGCCCGTCTTTTGCCCGAGACTGCGGGCCGGAAGTGGGTACAGATACCTGTCTTTAGACAGGTATCTGCACCCCCCTCCCCCCTGAAAGGTGCCAAATGTGACGCCAGAAGGGGGGAGGGTTCCGATCAGCGGATCTTCACTTTAGGGTGGAGATCCGCTTTAAAGCAGCTCTCCAGTCATTTAAAAAAAAAGTCAGCAGCTACAAATACTTTAATCACTGACTTTAAATAATAAGACATTTACCTGTCAGGGATCCAGCGATGTACTCACCCAGGCCGGTTCTTCATCAGTCTTCGGGTCCCAGACACATCCATGTGTCCCAGAAGGTTGTGGGCAAAGAAGGGGGGGGGGCAAATGTCTGGTGGAATCGCCTGGGTGATTCCAGCAATAGTGGGGAGCGGGTACCTGTAAAAACTAGGTATCCGATCCCCCCAACAAAAGTAGAAGAGGAGGGGGGGGGGGAGGATGAGAGTGGAACTTTTTTTAGAGAAGTTACGCTTTAAAGTATATGTTTGAACAGACCTATAAACACAAAGCAAAGAAGCTGATTAAATTGTTTCAGTATTTTAAAAAGGCCCATAGAGGGAGTGACAAATTGAAGACAGTCTAGAATTGGTCTATGAAGGAATTTTTCATTCAACTTATAACTCTTTAAAGGTGAATTGGCAGCAACATATACATTACAAACACGTAGGTTTTGCACTTTGTATTGTCTAAAAATAATATTGCATACACTGGAATCCCCATGTAGGATAACAATTATCTGAATGTGAAGATAGCTTTCCATAAACCTGTTATAATGGATTGCAATGATATTGCTCTGTAATAGCAGCTACATTTCTCCATTTCTCCCATCCACCTGCTGATATAATAAAATATGTTCTTAGCATTTGTCTAGTTGGAAGTCGGATGCTGAATCAACCTACATGTCTGCAGCTGTTCCTTGCTACGCATGTATGCGTGTGCACCAGTCTCCCTAACAACCTGAAATGTCAACTGTAAGTTCTAGCTGCTCGTGTAGTTTGTCATTCAATGCTGAAAAAACAGCACGATATCTTCATGAATTCTTTTTAACTTTACTGAATAGGTGAGTCAGGCATTCAGGCTTTTGTAAGTTTATAATACTCTCAAATGATCTTTTCCATTTATACGCACAAAGAAGTCATTGAGTAAGATTTACTATGTCATTAAAGTTAAAACAAATATATGATTAAATAGTACAGTGGGACACACCGTCCCAAGAACTGTGTTCAATTATCTGAGCTATTATGCTACATTATATAAAAAATGTTTTCTTGACAATCATAGTTGCTAGTTGTTATTATAGAATACGCCTGCTAGAAAGGAAGAAAATAAAATTGCACAGAGCTCTGTACAATTTAAAATAAACCTAGGACAATTTAAATAAATTATCTTTGTGGCATGAAGTCATGGTAGGGCCAGAACACAGTGAAGGATGGATCAGCAATTGTGGTTTCTAGGCTAATTTTGAAGCGCCATTATGCTTACAACATTAATAGTTAAAGCAGAACTCAAGGCAAACAGTTGAATAGAACAGCCTTAGCTTTCAAGGGATTTGTAGTCCTAGTCAGGCACTTATTTGATTCCTACATAAGATAATGCAGGCAATGGTTGAATGAGAAATAGAGGTGCACTGATAACACATAAACTCTGCTTACTCTCCTTTTCAGCACATGTGTATGCAGCAGAGCCTGATTGGCTCTTTCTACTGTCACTCCCTCTCACAGAGTTTTGCTGTGCAAAGTATATAGGAAGTATATATAAAGACATATTTAGGTACTTATGCTAGTAGTATGTAAAGAAATGGGACCAGCCAAAACTTTTTATTTTGTTTTGAAAAGATAAGGGAAACGATTTGTTGAGGTTTAAAGGACAACTGCAGACAAATACAATAATGACTTAAACGGACTATACACCAGTAGATTTTCCGAAAATGGAAAGAGTATGGCACAACTGCAAACCTACCAAGACATGGCCATACACCTAAACTGACAGGTGGGCAAGGAGAGACTTAATCAGAGAAGCAGCCAAGAGGTCCATGGTACGTCTGGAGAGGTGGCAGAGATCCACAGCTAGGGGTGGGAGAATCTGATCTGACGATGCGTCCAGTTTTACACCTTCGTCAGGGGTATATAGGATGGGGATTAGTGTAGTCATAAATTGTTTAGCTCGGTTAGAGTAATATCATAGAGAATGTGGCAAAGGCAGTTGTCAAAAAAGAAATGCAAGAGGACGCCAGCCCAAAAATACTATGAGTTGCAGGGTACACATATCACAAATGTGTGTAAACCAGTGAGTAGCAGCACCTTGAACTCCAGCGGTTATCTGCTGACAATGGCGCTTCCCAAGAGGAGACACACCATACACAGGAATAGACCCACATATATATGGGCAATATATGAAGATAGGGACCATCGGGTGTTACCAAGTGAGGATGGAACTTCATTGAAGGTTCTGGTTAACCCCTGTCCAGATCTTCTATAGCAGGGGTCTCCAAACTACGGCCCGCGTGCCACATCCGGCCCGCCAGGCCATTTCTTCCGGCCCGCAGCTTGAATCCTTAGTTCCCCTGTTAGTTTTGGAACCTGCGCTGCATAGTCGCCCCAGGCAATATGCAGCGCAGGTCCCGTAATCCCTCCCGGCGTCTCACTGTGTTGGCTGCTGGGACCAAGGCATCCCAGCAGCCAATGAGGTGTTTAGTGCAGACCCGTTGCCGCCTCCCTGCTCCCGCCTCCCGCCTCGCTGTTAACCAGTAACAAGTGTGTAATACCAGCGGGGCGGGAGTCAGGAGATGCAGCAGGTCTGCACAGCTAGTGATGGAGGCTTGGAGACGCGCTGGACACATGCAAGGAGGGGGGCTCATACACTTGTGTGGGGGTGGGTTGAATAGCTCTGATGGGGACACAAATGTGAGGGGGGGGCGAATCTTATGGGGACACAAATGTGGGGGGGTTGATAACTCTTATGACTCTGATGGGGACACAAATATGTGGGGGCTGATGACTCTGATGGGGACACACGTGATGGGGGGGGGGTTGTAGACTGATGGGGCCACACATTTTGGGGGGCTGATGACTCTGGTGGGGACACAAATGTGGGGGGGGGCTGATGACTCTGATGGGGACACAAATGTGAGGGGGGGCTGATGACTCTGATGGGGACATAAATGTGGGGGGTGATGGGGACACAAATATCAGTGGGGTCTGATGGGGACACAAATGTGAGAGTTCTGGTGGCTCTTATGGGGACACAAACATGTGAGGAGGGGGGCTGATGGTTCAATGGTGACACAAATATGCAGAAGGGGAGGTGATGGTTCTGATGGGGACACAAATATGCAGGCGTGGGTGGGCTGTGATGGGGACACAAATGTGCAGGGAGACTCGGATGAATGATGGGGGGGGCTCTAAAGGGGATACCAATTTGTGGGGATAGCCTGATGAGTGATGGGGAGACAGATGGATGGGAACACAGATGGATGGGACACAGATGAATGGGGAGACTGATGGGGACACAGATGGATGGGGACACAGATGAATGGGGACACAGATGAATGGGGAGACTGATGGTGTCACAGATGATGGGGAGACGGATGGGGACACAGATGGATGGGGTCACAGATGGATGGGGACACAGATGATGGGGACACAGATGATGGGGCCACAGATGATGGGGACACAGATGATGGGGGCAGAGATGATGGGGACACAGATGGATGGGGACACAGATGGATGGGGAGACTGATGGGGACACAGATGAATGGGGAGACTGATGGGGACACAGATGGATGGGGACACAGATGATGGGGAAACAGATGGATGGGGGACACAGATGGATGGGGGACACAGATGGATGTGGCCACAGATGGATGGGGACACAGATGGATGGGGACACAGATGGATGGGGTCACAGATGGATGGGGTCACAGATGGATGGGGTCACAGATGGATGGGGTCACAGATGGATGGGGACACAGATGAATGGGGAGACTGATGGAGACACAGATGAATGGGGGGACACAGATGGATGGGGCACAGATGAATGGGGGGCCACAGATGGATGGGGCCACAGATGGATGGGGCCACAGATGGATGGGGTCACAGATGGATGGGGACACAGATGGATGGGGTCACAGATGGATGGGGTCACAGATGGATGGGGTCACAGATGGATGGGGTCACAGATGGATGGGGACACAGATGAATGGGGACACAGATGAATGGGGAGACTGATGGAGTCACAGATGATGGGGAGACGGATGGGGACACAGATGGATGGGGTCACAGATGGATGGGGACACAGATGATGGGGACACAGATGATGGGGACACAGATGATGGGGACACAGATGATGGGGACACAGATGATGGGGGCAGAGATGATGGGGTCACAGATGGATGGGGTCACAGATGGATGGGGACACAGATGAATGGGGAGACTGATGGAGACACAGATGAATGGGGGGACACAGATGGATGGGGCACAGATGAATGGGGGCCACAGATGGATGGGGCCACAGATGGATGGGGCCACAGATGGATGGGGCCACAGATGGATGGGGCCACAGATGGATGGGGCCACAGATGGATGGGGACACAGATGGATGGGGTCACAGATGGATGGGGACACAGATGGATGGGGTCACAGATGGATGGGGTCACAGATGGATGGGGTCACAGATGGATGGGGACACAGATGGATGGGGACACAGATGTATGGGGACTCAGATGGATAAGGAGACTGATGGGGACACAGATGAATGGGGAGACTGATGGGGACACAGATGAATGGGGAGACTGATGGGGACACAGATGAATGGGGAGACTGATGGGGACACAGATGGATAAGGAGACTGATGGGGACACAGATGAATGGGGAGACTGATGGGGACACAGATGAATGGGGAGACTGATGGGGACACAGATGAATGGGGAGACTGATGGGGACACAGATGGATGGGGACACAGATGATGGGGTAACAGATGAATGGGGGACACAGATGGATGGGGACACAGATGGATGGGGAGACAGATGGATGGGGACACAGATGGATGGGGTCACAGATGGATGGGGACACAGATGGATGGGGACACAGATGATGGGACACAGATGGATGGGGACACAGATGAATGGGGAGACCGATGGGGACACAGATGAATGGGGAGACTGATGGGGACACAGATGAATGGGGAGACTGATGGGGACACAGATGAATGGGGAGACTGATGGGGACACAGATGAATGGGGAGACTGATGGGGACACAGATGGATGGGGACACAGATGGATGGGGACACAGATGGATGGGGACACAGATGGATGGGGACACAGATGGATGGGGGCACAGATGGATGGGGACACAGATGAATGGGGAGACTGATGGGGTCACAGATGAATGGGGAGACTGATGGGGACACAGATGAATGGGGAGACTGATGGGGACACAGATGAATGGGGAGACTGATGGGGACACAGATGAATGGGGAGACTGATGGGGACACAGATGGATGGGGAGACTGATGGGGACACAGATGGATGGGGACACAGATGGATGGGGACACAGATGGATGGGGACACAGATGGATGGGGACACAGATGATGGGACACAAATGGATGGGGACACAGATGGATGGGGACACAGATGGATGGGGACACAGATGAATGGGGAGACTGATGGGGACACAGATGAATGGGGAGACTGATGGGGACACAGATGAATGGGGAGACTGATGGGGACACAGATGAATGGGGAGACTGATGGGGACACAGATGAATGGGGAGACTGATGATGGGGACACAGATGATGGGGTCACAGATGATGGGGACACAGATAATGGGGACACAGATGGATGGGGACACAGATGGATGGGGACACAGATGGATGGGGACACAGATGGATGGGGACAAAGGTGTAAAGCCTCATGCACGCTGGAAGTTTAGCCCCGCTGCATGATGCTCCAGCGTTTAGGTGCCAGCAAAGAATATGGGAGCACCATCCAGTCCTGCTGTCAGCAGTAAGTGAAATTCTATTCTTCTTCTACTGTGGATTTATTTATAAATTATTTTTCCGGCCCGCGAATATCTGTAAATTATAGAATGTGGCCCTCGAAGTAAAAAGTTTGGAGACCCCTGTTCTATAGCACCATTGTCCGCAGCTAACTGCAGGAATTCAAGGTGCCACTACTCACTGGTTTACACACATTTGTGATCTGTTTACCCTGCAACTCCTAGTATTTTTGGGCTGGCGTCCTCTTGCATTTTTTTTTTTTTGACCACTGCCTTTGCCACATTCTCTATGATATTACTCTAACCAAGCTAAACAATTTATGACTACACTGTTCCCCATCCTATATACCCCTGACGAAGGGGCGTTATCAGGCCAAAATCACCAGGGTATGTAAACTTTTGATCAGGGTCATTTGGCTAGTTACTGTTGAGATTGTGATTTAAAAAGAGTATACACACTTAATTGATAATAAATGGCTTCAGCCAAACACTAACCATGAAATGTTTTTGTGTTATCATTCATATTCTCTGAAAAATAGCCAAGAAATCCCAAATTCTGTAAACTTAAGAGCACAATTGTATTTGTGAACAATTTTAAAAAACATTTATCATTTTACTTTCACTTCACAATTATGTGCCACTTTGTGTTGGTCTATCACATAAAATTGTGTTAAAATACATTTATGTTCTTGGTTGTAACATGACAAAATGTGTAAAATGTCAAGGGGTATGAATACTTATTCAAGGCACTGTATAATTATGGTAGAGGTCAAAGACTGAGTGACCTGAGCCAAAAGTAGACCTAATCAATAACAATGATGGTAGTTGACATACAGTAGCTGCTGGTAAGTAAATATGCAAGAATTTCAAGCTTCATTACAGGTTTATAAAAACAAATGAATATCAGGTGAACATATATAAGCTGATGATTATTGTCTTTGCCTTTAATAGACATGGTTCTAGATTTACCTTTTATTTGTAATACATATGTTTTCATTTTTTTCCAGCATTCTTGCTAAAATGACTGTGGCATGAAAGTGAATTACAGATGGTTGCCAGGCTACATAATATTTGAGTTAAGTTACACACTGGAATAAGTAGAACTTTAGTAACCCCTTTACCTTTACCTCATTCCTAATGTTCCCATGACACTCTGAGATGCCTGTGTGTGTCTAGCCAGAGCTAGTGACCTAGTGACATGTAAATATATGGAAACAAAAACAAAAGAACAAGAGAAACTAAAGGGAACAAAGGTGCACAGCAGTAACAAGAAATGAACAAATCAATTTAAAAAGTATCTAAAAAGTGTGCTCAATTTTTACAAGTTTTTAACAGCATCCTAACTATTTTAACCACTTCAGCCCCGAGCCTGTTTTTCAGATTCGGAGCTTACGAGACTAAAACAGTTTTTTTTGCTAGAAAATTATTTAAAACCCCCAAACATTATATATTTTTTTTTCTAACACCCTAGAGAATAAAATGGCGGTCATTGCAATACTTTTTCTCACACCGTATTTGCGCAGCGGTCTTACAAGCGCACTTTTATAGGAAAAAATTCACTTTCTTGAATTAAAAAATAAGACAACAATAAATTTGGCCCAATTTGTTTATATATTGTGAAAGATAATGTTACGCCGAGTAAAATGATACCCAACATGTCACGCTTAAAAATTGCGCCCGCTCGTGGCATGGCGTCAAACTTTTACCCTTAAAAATCTCGATAGGCGACGTTTAAAAAATTCTACAGGTTGCATTTTTTGAGATGCAGAGGAGGTCTAGGGCTAGAATTATTGCTCTCGCTCTAACGATCGCGGCGATACCTCACTTGTGTGGTTTGAACACCGTTTTCATATGCGGGCGCTACTCGCGTATGCGTTTGCTTCTGCACGCGAGCTCGTCGGGACGGGGCACTTTAAAAAAATTTTTGGGGGGTTTTCGTTTTTATTTTTATTTATTTTATAATTTTTAACACTGAAAAAAATAAAATAAAATTATCACTTTTATTCCTATTACAAGGAATGTAAACATCCCTTGTAATAGAAAAAAGCATGACAGGTCCTCTTATATATGAGATCTGGGGTCAAAAAGACCTCACATCTCATATTCAGGCTTAAATGCAAAAAAAAGTCAAAATGTAAACAAATTAAATGTCTCTTTAAGACGCTGGGCGGAAATGACGTTTTGACGTCACTTCCGCCCAGCAGAGGTATGGGGACGGCTGAGGGACATTTTTTCCATCAGTCGCATCCCCGGACAGCCAGTAAGAGGACCCGATCGCCTCCGCCGCTACCGACGGCTACGGTAAGCGGCGGAGGGCGCGGGAGAGCGGCAGGAGGGGGGGACCCTCTCCCACCGCCGGTAACGGCGATCTCGCGGCGAATCCGCCGCGATGACCGCCGTTATCGTTAACAGGTCCGCCCCACGAAGAGATGGATATCTCGGTTGTGGCAGCAGCTGCTGCCGTTACCGAGATATCCATCTTCAAAAAAATGACGTCTTTGGACGTGGGGCCGGTCAGAAGTGGTTAAAGCGTAACAAAAGTCCAACTTTGAAAAATTGCTAGGAGCATCAAATTTTGACAAAGCACATTTTTCTCTACTGTGAACAAAAAAACCTTCCCCATGCTGCTAGCGAATTTTCCTCAAGGGTGTACACTGCAGGTTTTATGTGCCTGGGTTATCATCAGTGGCCATCATCAATGGTCGAAGAGGATCGCCATGGGGTCTCAAAGAACTTCAGAAGGAATTACGATCACAGCCTTGACCTGTCATAGTTGGATGAGGACATACTGATGGTTAGTCAACGCCTAGGGCAGCACCCATAAAGCGGCCACACTACTGCCACTATGTAAGGCAGTGTTTCTCAACCTTTTTTCAGTCAAGGCACCCTTTAAAAAGATGGACAATCTTGAGGCACCCTCCAAAATTGTGGACAGTCTTGAGGCACCCCATTCTAAAATGTAAAAATTATTCTGATAATTTTACATAATGCAGCAACATCAATACTTGTAGGACACCCAACGTTAGAGATGATTTATTCTTCCAAAGCAAATACACTTTTTCAAACTGGTACTGACTAGTATTCCAATGTTTCTCTTCTCCCTCAGTTTTTCCCCATCTCCATTTGCTAATGAGACCCCAAAGCTGATGGAGAGAGGCAAGGGAGGGTCAAACAAGGATGATATGCAGGCAGTTGACATCCTTATCAACTGATGATGTAATTGGTCATTAGGAGGTTGGCAGCTAGGAGGTTGTAATGGTGTACAAAGAAAACCTGTGGTTTGCGTAACTAAAAGGCAGGTTTCATTCACCCTGCAGCTTGTATTCAATTTTGGGGCAATTATTAGGCATTTTTGCTAAGGGACCCTTGAAGAAACCTCAAGGCACCCTGGTTGAAAAAGGCTGATATAAGGGATGGCGCAGACACAAGGGACACTGAAATGGTCACCTATACCTGGCAAGTAGGTAGTAGGACTCTCCTGCATTGCTTTGCTTGTGTCAGTTGTACATACAGTATTAAGGAATCTTAATTTTATTTCTATTGATTGCTGATGAGAAAAATAAACAAATTCCTTGCAGATTTATTTGTTCCTGTCCCCAATACTTCTTTTGCTCACTGCCTGGACCACATACCTTCATCACTGTGCTACATGTTTTCTGCTGCACCACTGGAAAGGTTATATCCTCTTAGTCCTCCATACATTTAACAGAAATTTGTGCTTAAGGTAGAACTATAGGCAACATTATGTTTTCCCATTTTGGATAGAGTAAGGGATGGTTATAGCCCCTGTTAATTTTTATTTTTTTTGTCATCCGTTCATTTCCCTTAATTTCCTGCCCCAAAATCTAAACAGGAAGTGAGAGGAAATCTCTGCAGATTAAGGGAATCCCCCTCCCCCAAGGCCCTCAGAACTAGTGTCCCCACTGGAAAATGTCAGGGCAGGTTTTAAACAGGAAGGGGTGTGACCTTGACAGGAATGGGTGGATCATATTTAAATTAGGGGTTGAACGAGTTTAGACAGGCCTAGGTCAGCACAAAACCTAAATACACCACTGGGTTAAAGCGGATCTCCCATGCAAATATTTTTTTTTTTCTTGTGGGTAGTTAAAAAGGTAATTGCAGGGCTTAAATAAATTCACGTATCTCGTCTCCAACGTCCGCTCCTCTCTCTTTCTGCCTGCAATATACACTCATATTCCTTTCTGTCCGCCGTTGCCATTTTAACTGTGGGCATTAGAATCCCACGAGTGGGACTTCCTGGTTGGGGTGATGCTGTTGTCCCATCATCCACCGCTCGATCGGGCACTAGCAGCGGGGAGCGGCGGCGTCAGGGTCTGTGTTGCCACTCTGACATACACACAGGCCGAATTTCAGCCTGTTTTTATTGAATCGACCGATGTCCATGAGATTTGCCATGGTTGTGTACTTATCAGTCCAGGCTGTCAAAAAACACTAATGTGTGAGACGCTACATCCCTACCCCACTGTCATAGAAAGAGTGGGAGATTGTTATGGGTCATGCATTACAGTAGTTAAAATGTGTTTAAATGTTTCCCTTATTGAAATAGATAGGATTAAACACTTTCAATTGCTTATTTTATAGACCAAACAGAGCAAAAAAAATCCTTATAAGCAGGGCTTTTTTTCTGGGGGAACTTGGTGGAACTCAGTTCCACCACTTTTGGCTCAGACCCTTTGGTGCCCGCTCACCACAATCACTTGTGAACACAGAAGTCTGGTTTCTGTGTTTACAAGTGACTGCTTTGTAACCCCCTGGACTCTGCACACTGTATGTAATGCAATTCTGGTATTTAATGCCCCTTTAAGACCCTTCTACTGTTTGTGAAATCTGAACGGGTCGTGGTTGAGTTCCTGCACCTATTTTCTGAGAAAAAAAGCTCTGCTTATAAGGGTTTGCATGAACGTCAAGCCCTTTCCAATACCTGTGTATTTTTCATAGATATGCACTAAGGTTATCTCTTCTCAATATAAATCAAATCATAGGGATTTGAAATCAGTAAACTCACATGATATTGCATACTGCTTTTTATTTTTGCCTCAAACCGGCTTAGCCAGTACCACTGTACCATTGTAATTGGCTTTCTATGTGAACATTTGTATCTGTTTACTTTTTTAACGAATTACAAACTAAACAAATATAATAATCACTGAAAAGAAGTAACCATCATTCCTATCATTTTAAAATTGTATTTTGATGATGATCTCTGTTGAAATTACTTGACAAAATTACTATGTTACCTGTATGGTTGTTCTTGTCTCATCTGGACTGCTACATGATGTACCCTTAAGTGTAACAAGTCGGAAATTCTTGTTTGTGTTTTTTCATTTAATAAAATACTTGAACAGAAATTACTTGACAAATCACATTGGAATTCGTATACAAATTATTATAAATTTGAAATTTCGTGGTTTTAGTTTAGAAAAATAATTGTGTGTATAGGCATGCCATCTTGTGGAATGAAGTGGTATTACAAAACCAAAACAATATTGCTCTTTGCTTACTTCACAATAACTGTTAATTTCTTTGATGCTGTATACAGTATAAAGGGTATACATGTTATTGAATATTGCTGCTTGTATTATTTTCTATAACTACATTAACTCCACATCTACAGTTTGCTAAATTCATGATTATGAGCATCAAAATAAATCCCAGTCACTAAAATCTTATATAAGCTTTACCATGTTAAAGCTTATTTACAGTACAGATGTGTTAACAAATGTTGTTTTGGCCCTTAGCATGAATTATGTACAAGCAACCTATTAATTGAATGCACCATATAGGGCCTGATGCATTTTCACTAGTGCAGTGCACCACAACACATGGTAAGTCCATTACCGCAAGATACAGTGCCCTGAAATGCAAGCAAACACAAAATTCCGACGCATGCTTGGAAACAATTTGACGCATTGAACTTCATTTTCTCGGCTCGTCGTAGTGTTGTATGTCACCGTGTTCTTGACGGACGAAAGTTCAGAGAACTTTTGTGTGACCGTGTGTATGCAAGCCAAGCTTGAGCAGAATTCTGTCGGAAAAAAACATCCAAGGTTTTTCCGACGGAAAATCTGATCGTGTGTACGTGACTTTAGTTTTACCCACTCTCTGGCTTCTGATACTTCCTGAGTCACAGACTTGGTACAAGCATACAGATCATTAACGCCAGTGAAGTTGGTACTGCTTATCTGCTAATTTGTTCCATGTCCCTGACTCAAAGTGGACAAGAGAAGGAGATTCACCGCTCCAGGTGAGCCCTGTAGACGATTAAGGATGATCGGATTACCAAGGTGCTGGCGATGCAAGTAGCAATAGCAATGGAGAAAAGAAAAATGGACTGCCGCACTCCAAGAGGACTTCAAACGAAAAAGTTGTCTTTAATGTAAAACAGGAACATGTACAATCACGGCAACCACAAAAACAGGACAGCCGACGCGTTTCGTACTCAACTAGTGCTTAGCCATGACTAAGCACTAGTTGAGTGTGAAACGCATTGGCTGTCCTGTTTTTGTGGTTGCGGTGATTGTACATGTTGCTGTTTTACATTAAACACAACTTTTTCGTTTGAATTCCTCTTGGAGTGCGGCAGTCCATTTTTCTTTTCTCCATTGCTATCCCTGACTCAAAGTATTCAAGCAAAAAAGTTACCAGGCAACTAGCATTTTGATAAGAAAACGTCAGCATCTGCAGCCTCTAGCCTTCTCTAATTATATTGTAGCATGGGTTCCGTGTGAACCAACTTCTGCAGCACAGACATCGTTTTGATGCTATTAAAATTGGTTTCCCAAACTTAACTGTCCAGGGCTACCTGAAGCAGTTTACCCAAAATGTAAGGCTTGTCTCTCTAATCCCTGAGGGGAGCTTAAATAGAATATCCCACACTTTCAGGGCTATCACAGTGGACGTACATGAACATATTGCCTCACCTTGCAGGGACATCAGAAGCCTCCAGTGAGACAAAGTCAACCTAGTGTACACCACCTCTTTGAGCCCACTCTATAACCAAAAAACAGAATAGGTTTGGGACTTTAAATGAGGCATATGATAAACATACGCCTCCATCCCTATTATTGGGTAAAAGAAGGGGGGGGTTTTGGGACTTTAAATGAGATGCGTTTTAAGCAATAGGTAAATATAAATAAAGTTGTTTACATAATAACCAGGCTCAAACTTACCATCCAAACAGCAAACCAAATTCAACTGTCTAACTGTATGGATTAAAAACAGAGGTTTACTTGCACGCATTTGCAAATACATGGTTAAGCTGCAGGCCTTGTTAAGTCTCTCTGTATAATGCAGTCCCAACTGAACTGTTTTTAATGCATACAGTTAGACAGTTTAATTTGGTTTGCTGTTTGGGTGGTAAGTTTGAGCCTGGTTATTATGCAAACAACTTTATTTATATTTACTTATTGCGTAAAACGCATCTCATTTAAAGTCCCAAAACCCCCCCTTCTTTTACTCTAAAACCAACAACCCCACTCTCCACCATTAACCCCCCTGCCGGTATCCCCGAGCGCGACTCGGGTTGGATTTTTCATGTAAATATCGATATCGCCGAGTCGCGCTCGGGGTGAATATGCAGAGCCTGCAGCGCGCGCTGGCTTACCTTGGATCCAGGCTGGGTATACTGTACTTACCTTGTCCCTGGATCCAGCGATGCATCCACGCTGTGTGAGCGAGTGGCGTCCTCCATTCGACTCACACAGTGCCCGCACGCCGCCGATCTCCGTTCCCTGCGACGTAACGGGGCACGGGGGCGGAGACCGGCGGCAAATTCAAAAATGTAAACAAACACATTACATACAGAATACTGTAATCTTATAGATTACAGTACTGTATGTAAAAAGTACACACCCCCCCTGTCCCTAGTTGTCTGCCCAGTGCCCTGCATGTTCTTTTACATAATAAAAACATTTTTTTTGTGCCTGCAAACTGTAGATTGTCCATAGCAACCAAAAGTGTCCCTTTATGTCAAAAGTGATTTTAGAGCAGCTAGAAAACAGCGATAATAAATGATAATCACTTGCAGAATTGAGCGATAGCGATTTGTGGGGAAATTCGTCATAAAAAAATAAAAGTAATGACAGCGACAATTCTGCAACTGAGCAAATTTCAGTGATTTTGATTTGATTACATTAGTGAATAATTTTTATTATAATTACATTATTATTTGTTATAATTATTTATAGTTATTTATTATATTATAATTTTATGATTTTGTGTTTCAAACTTTATCATACCCGGGATGTCTACTAGACTCTGGTTTGGACAAATTGAAGTGAGTTATTCCTAAAAATTGCAGGCCTACAGTATAAAACGCCAAATTTCCATGCAAAATAATTGTACCGCTTTTGGTACGTAATTCCAGACAGAATCATACCGCCAGGGAGGTTAACAGGTTCTTGCATTGGGAAAATATTCTTAATAACATACAAGAATATCCCTAAACCTATTCTGCCTCATGTACACCTACACTACTGTGCAAAATTTTTGGCAGGTGAAAAAAATGCTGTCCATTAAGAAAGCTTTCAGAAATAGAAGTGGTAATAGTGTATTTTTATCAATTAACTAAATATAAAGTAAATGAACAGAACAGGAATCCAAATTAAATCAATATTTGGTGTGACCACCATTTGCCTTCAAAATAGCATCAATTATTCTAGGTACACTTGCAAACATCTTGGTGAACAGGATCAGTTGGGGATTGGTCAGGGCTCCTTAGAATACCCCAGGCATCTTCACCTCTCCTCTCCTCCTCTCTTTCCAGTGCTTTTCAGAAAGCTCTAGAAGGAAGAGGGAGGTCTCAGGGATGCTAACTGTGAGTCACCAGCTGCTAACCTGAGCCACTCCCAGCCCAGACCAAATAAAAAAATAAAAAAAACGCCTAAATTTACCTAACCTACAAAAAAAAAAAAACTATTTTAGCACCCACCTATCTAGAGGGTGCTACAGTGGCAAGAAGGAAGCCATTGTTGAAAGAAAGCCATAAGTTCCATTTGCAGTTTTCGAGAAGCCATGTGGGGGACACAGCAAAATGTGTAAGAAGTTGATTTAGTCAGAAGAAACTAAAATTGAACTTTTTGGCCTAAAAGCAAAACGCTATGTGTGGCAGAAAACTAACACTGTAATTGCAGCGAAAGGGGGTTCTACAAAGTGTTGACTTTCAGGAGGGCTGAATAAAAATTCTCGCCACACTTTTCACATATTTATTTGTAAAAGAAAAATTGAAAAACAATTATCGTTTCCTTTCATTTCACAATTATGTGCCATTGTGTGTTGGTCTATCACATAAAATCTCAATAAAATACATTTATGTTTTTGGTTGTAACATGACAAAATGTGGAAAATATCAAGGGGTATGAATACTTTTTAAAGGCACCTTATTCACACAAAAACATTTGCACAGTACTGTATATGAGGCTTTACAGAAACAGGTATTTTTTCCCGTGGGGCTGCATATATGTGTGTTTGTGCTCGGAACATGCTCCCAACACAGAAACCTAGCTCTCACCAGGAGCCCCAGGCTTCGTACTAATGATCAGGAATAGGCCCAGTTCCCGTTCACCTGATTGCTGTGGTAGTTGGCCGCTGATTGCCTATAACAGTGATCAGTCACTGTGCAAACTGCCCCTGTGTTTTTTTATCTCCTCTTAAATGGAAAGATTTTTTTTTCTCATAAAGAACATATATTTTACCAACATTCTCAACAGGTAGCCATCGGCCTCGTACACACGCGTGTATGTTTTTCATCTAGAAAACTGTTGTGGATCTCGACGAGAAAAAAAGAGAACATGCTCTCTTTTTTCTCGTCGGGAGTCTCAATTTCCCCGTCGTGTTCCTCGTCGGGCTGGTTTACAACGAGAAACACGTTTGTGTGTATGCTTAGAAACCCGCGCATGCTCAGAATAAAGTATGAGACGGGAGCGCACCTTCAGTAAAAGTAGTGTTCGTAATGGAGATAGCACATTTGTCATGCTGTAACAGACTGAAAAGCGCAAATCATGTCTCACCAAACTCGTCTCATCAAAACGCGTTTGAGAACGATGAGATTTTGTCTTGACAGTGTGTATGCAAAGAAAGCTTGACAAGATTCTCATCAAGCCTGACGAGGAAAACAACATTTCTTTTACGACGAGGCCATCGTCATACAAACATATTTTGACTTTCAGTTTAAAGATAGTATTTTTAAAAGTGGTACCAATTTAACTGTGGTATAGTGACCTGACATAAAGAAAGACTATTTAGCCAGGAATCTGGCTTTAATCATTCCAGATACATATTCTGTGGTGTGTATATCAATAAAACCACACAAGATGGGTGCATTTGTTTTTATGATGATTATGCATCTTGGAGCTAGTTAGTGATAAGAATGCAGGCCGCATTCTTTGACCTTCATAGTAAGGGAAATGTCTGTGTGAGTGGGTTTAATGCATGTTTTTGCTGTAACAAATCTTTTGATAAGTAACTTCATGAATAATCATACTTGTGACCCTCACAGAATAATGATGGTAATAAATATTAAATATCAAGAAGGTTAAGTTTTCAGCTATTCTACCTACAATGAGTATTCCCAAACTCAGTAGGTCTCATGCATAAATGTATTTGAAAGAAGAAATATTTTTTCTTCCTGTATTTTTCACTAGCCCTTCTACTGTTAACAAGAGCAGCATTCTATAGACACACCCTAGTCCAATCATGGCGAATCCCCCCCAGATATTTTGGAATTGCATTTCCCATGATGGGTAGAATTCTACAAGAAAGGAGAACTATAGGGTAGAGTGTCATGTAAAAAGAGAACTATGGGGAGGAGTGCCATGTAAAAGGAGAACTATTGGGTGGAGCACCATGTTAAGGAGAATTATTGAATGGAGTGCCATGTTGATGTGAAAGTGGTGAACATAGTGAGTGGATAAATGAGACAGATCGCTGCTCCAGGTGAGTATAATAATCCACCAAAAAGGAAAGGCTGGGTGCTAGCTCCGGTTCGCAACCGTGAAACCCTTTTGAAGAAGCACCATGTATGTGTGAAACTTTGTCACCCCTTGGTCCGTTGTTTTAGTCCTGGTGGCAGTCTTTCAATAAACCTGTTGGATGGATGTTGGTGTGCAGCTAATTTTTCTCATTTGGTCACCATAGTGAGTGAACAGGATAAGACTTCCAGTTGGTATAATTTATACCTTTTGCCCCAGAGGTAGAAGCCATTGACCAAAATATGTGCCTTGTGTTGCATTTTCGCTACATATCTTTATATGATTATATAGCCTGACCATTCATTTGAGAAAACTAAGGTAATTTATTTAAATCATACATTTTCAATCTCAACCCTTCTTTAAAAAAAATTATAAAAAAATACACCTATTAACCTAGTTAGGGTTAGTTAGAAAGGTGTTTTTCTCACTTTACTGTCAAAATCTCCAACAGCAGCACAGACAGAATTAAAAAAATACTTTTTTTTAAATATAGCAAATGTACTCAGACTGGTGAGCAGGAAGAGATCAGGAAATGAATGTCAATGAAGTGTTCGGCCCTGATTGAATCTGGTTTCAGAGTAGTCATTCCCCAGCTGCTGTGGTCGTGGAAACAGCTAATCGAACACAATCTGTGCTTAAAGCGGATGGCCCATTAAAAAAAACAATATTAAAAGCCAGCAGCTACAAATACTGCAGCTGCTGACTTTTAATATTAGGACACTTACCTATCCTGGAGTCCAGCGGCGTCTGCAGCAGAGGACGAGCGTTCGCTTGTCTCTCTGCTGCTCCCCCCTCCATCCACGGTGAGGGAACCAGGAAGTGAAGCGCTCCGGCTTCACTGCCCGGTTCCCTACGGCGCATGCGCGAGTCGCGCTGCGCCCTCCGATTGGCTCCCGCTGTGTGCTGGGAGCCGAGAGTTCCCAGCACACAACGGGGGGGGGGCGACGGGAAGCTAGTAAAACCCATCTTTTGCCCGACTCTGTTGTTTAGACAGGTATCTGCACCCCCCTCCCCCTGAAAGGTGTCAAATGTGACACCGGAGGGGGGAGGGTTCCGATCAGCGCGATTCCACTTTAGGGTGGAGATCCGCTTTAAGAAGCTGCAGTGAAGGGCAGGGTCTAACAGACCTCAATATCTCCATAAAGAGAACTTATCACCTGCCCAATGTTATCATGGAAGGGTCTTATTACCTCCCTTGCGATAGCAGTAAAGTATAATGAAAATAAAAAAATAAAAAGTTTAAAAAAATCATTTTAAAATATAATAAAAATGATTTAAAAATTCAAAGCACGGCATGTAAGAAGGCTAATTTTTTTGGGTTCTTAGCAAATAGTAATGATAGCTAGATTGTGGAATTCTCCCATAATACCATTTGATATGGCTAGGACCAAACTCTAATTATTGCTAAATAATTGCTAGCAAGGAACTCTCAGCCATCCTCAATGGATCGATTTGAAAATATAAGAGAATCCTGGATCATCCATCTTTGAAGAAACGTGTAGAGTTCAAAATCGTTGCTGGAACCGTGGTGTGGAGCTTTTTCCATTGCACAAAAATACTCTATATACTCTTTTTTTTCCTGTTTTTTAATTCCTATGCTTCTTGGATGTGATGTTGTATACCCTCGGATTAGCTATTTGGGTAATAATCTAACGAGTCAGGAGACGATTGCCATCAGGGGGGTGCAAAAGCAATGATCCTTTGTCATTTGCTGCTTTGAATTTTACTGTTGGCTGGTTATGAATGATAACGGCTTTCATAACAGTGGTATAACAGTGTAAATTTTCTGTCCCTATAAAATAACTCAACACACAGTCATTAATGTCTAAACCACTGGCAACAAAAGTGAGTACACCCCTAAGTGAAAATGTCCAAATTGGGCCCAAGTAGCCATTTTCTCTCCCCGGTGTCATGTGACTCATTAGTGTTACAAGGTCTCATGTGTGAATGGGGAGCAGGTGTGTAAAATTTGGTGTTATCGCCCTCACTCTCTCATAATGGTCACTAGAAGTTTAACATGGCACCTCGTGGCAAAGAACTCTCTTCTGAGGATCTGGAAAAAAGGCAGCACAGTGACCAAGACCATACAGCCATACAGACCATACATTGTAAATAGTGTGGTTAGAACTGTATACTGATCTAGTTGTGTGTTCAATTGTAGTCCCACCATATCCCCGAACAAACTAATTGTCAAACTCATACCCCCAAACAAACTTAATTCTAACCGAACCAAACCAAACCAAACCGAATATATTCATGAACTAAAGCAACCTTGCAAACAACAGAGTTATACCTTTCAGAGAAATTAGAGAATGCTTTAATAACTTACAGAGAGAGAGAGAGAGAGTATAAATACTGAAGAAAGAAATATATCCACCATCTTATGTTAAATGACAAGATTGAATATTTGAACCACCACTTTCTGCTATACTTTATTCATCACGTGTTTTTGTACATAGACTGTCTGCTGCAAAGCAGCAGTGTTATATATGAAGAAAATAAAGAAGTTAATAAAGAAGTTATTTTAAGCATTTGGTGTGCTCTTTAAACCTACTGCTTCCATAGAACGGCAATAGAGGAATTTCAGAGTAATAGAAAGTCTTGTTGGACTGAAAAGTCAGAGATATCACAATTCTTCTAATGTCACAGCGCATGAGGCACTTCATAGTGCTGCGCCTGCCACAGGGGTCTCCAAACTTTTTAAACAAAGGGCCAGTTTGTTGTCCTTCAGACTTTAGGAGGGCCGGATTGTGATCAGTGGCAGTAGAAAATGTCCCAGGCCAAGCATCAGTGAGACTAAATATGGCCTCTAAGTTGGTGGTCAGTAGGAGGAGTAGTGCCCTTATTGGAAGGAGAAATAGTATCCCATATTTGGTATCAGTGGAAGAAATCGTGCCACCTTGTGGATGTCAGTTGGAGGAATAGTGCCTCACATCATTGGAATAGTGCCCCAAGGGCCGGATAAAAGCTAGCAGAGGGCCGCAGTTTGGAGACCCCTGTTCTAAAGGACTCAATCGGTTTCATTCAGGATCAATCACTCCACCCAGTATGAGATCTGTACTGCGTTACAGCCAGCCTTGAGGCTATTGAGTATCGTTCCTGGAGAGATCCCTTTCTTTACTTTTTTTGTATATTATGTTTCATTATTTGTAGATGCATCTATTTATTCATGCAATATTAACCACTTCCCGTCCGGCCAATAGCAGATTTACGGCCGGGAAGTGGTTATGAAATCGTGACTAGACGTTCTCAAACGTCTAGCACGATTTCAATGCCGCGCGCGCCCGTGGGGGCGCGCAGCGCGGCGATCGTTGATGCGGGGTGTCAGTCTGACACCCTGCATCACCAATCTCGGTAACGAGTCTCCGGCAGAGGCTCGCTACCACGTGATCAGCCGTGTCCAATCACGGCTGATCACGATGTAAACAGGAAGAGCTGTTGATGGCTCTTCCTCACTCGCGTCTGACAGACGCGAGTAGAGGAGAGCCGATCGGCGGCTCTCCTGACAGGGGGGGTTCACGCTGATTGTTTATCAGCGCAGCCCCCCCTCGTATGCCCATACTAGACCACCAGGGATGCCCACACTGGCAGGGCAAAAAAAAACGTAAAGAAAAAAAAAAACACAAGATAAAAAAAAAAATACAGGTAAAAAAAAAAAAAAGATGCCAGTCAGTGCCCACACATGGGCACTGACTGGCAACATATACATCAGTGCCACCCCTCAAAGTCCATCAGTGCCACCCCACAGTGTGCTTCAGTGCCACCCCTCCGTGCCAATACATGCCCAGTGCCCACCTATCAGTGCCCATCTGTGCCACCCATAAGTACCCATCAGTGCCACCCATAAGTACCCATCAGTGCCATCCATAAGTGCCACCCATGAGTGCCATTCTGTGCCACCTATGAGTGCCCATCAGTGCCGCCTATGAGTGCCCATCAGTGCCGCCTATGAGTGCTCATCAGTGCCACCTATGAGTGCCCATCAGTGGCGCATACCAGCGCCGCCTATCAGTGCCCATCAATGCCACCTCATCGGTGCCCATCAGTACTACCTCATCAGTGCCCATCAGTGCCGCCATATAAGTGCCCGTAATTGAAAGAGAAAACATACTTATTTACAAAAAAGTTAACAGAAAAAAATAAAAATGTATTTTTTTTTCTAAATTTTCAGTCTTTTATTAGTTGTTGCGCAAAAAATAAAAACCGCAGCGGTCATCAAATACCACCAAAAGAAAGCTCTATTTGTGGGGAAAAAAGGACACCAATTTTGTTTGGGTACATTGTAGCATGACCGCGCAATTGTCATTCAAAGTGCGACAGCGCTGAAAGCTGAAAATTTACTTGGGTGGGAAGGTGCGTAAGTGCATGGTATGGAAGTGGTTAAAATTACAAATTTTAAACTATATTTGCCTACAAAGTCCATCTTTTTTGAAAAAACACTACTTTGTTTCTGTTTTTTTCTGCAACCCATATACTTCAGGATGTGGCACACGTTTATTAAAGGGTGTGTGATTACCACCCTAGGGCAACTGTAATCACGAAAAATTGTTTTGAAGTTAACAAGCAGGTGATTACCCACTTGTATACATAAGTTGGCAGCTCCCGCCCTCCATCCAGATCGCAGCACCTCCTGCCCCGCCCGCTGTAAGGATGATACCAGTGCTGGGCGGGAGACCTGGGAAAGGACAGCTGGGCTAATAAGTGCCTCTGCCCTGGTAGGACAGTGCAGGGGAGGCTGGTAATGAAAGAGGCACTGTAAAGTGTAAAGGGACATTGATGTGTAAAGGGGCACTGTGATAAGGTAAGCAGCACTGTGATGTGTAATGGGACATTATTACGTGAAGGGGGCTACAGTGTAATGGGGCACTGTGATAAGGGGCACTGTAATGTGTAATGGGGCATAGTGATGTGTAATGGGGCACTGTGGTGGGCGCTGTCATATGAAGGGGCATTATGATGTGAAAGGGACTGCAGTGTAATGGGGTGCTGTGTAAAGGGGCACTATGATATAAGAAACTATGATGTGTAAAAACAAAAGAAAAAATGTGCCTACTAAGTGCAGTATGTCTGATAATAATTTATTTAATAAAACAGCCAAATGGCTACTCACTAAAATGTAGTATAAGAAGGGATTATGGTCACTGTGGATCATCAGCCGATGAGATGGTAGCTTCTCTGGTAAAGATGTAGTTGGTTGCTGTCCTGGAGAGGAGCGAGACGGAACACTGCGGGCACAGCAAAAAACGGAAGTGACTGTTCGGCGGCGTGCGTTCCAGCCTGGAGCGCACACGGCTCTCGGGCGACAGGAAGTGACGTCAGGCGGGGGCTCGTAGTGATGACGCGTTTCAATGCTTCCGCATTTTCATCAGATCTGATGTGTAAAGAAGCTCTATGACATGAAGGAGGCACTGTGGGACTGATATGAAAGGGGTCTGTAATGTAAAGGAGGAGCTGTGATGTTAAGGGGAGTTGTGATAGGAAGGGGAGGGGGGGTTGAAGACACTGCTGTGATGTGATAGTGCAAACATGAGATCCGGACCCCTGCCACAGGAAAATCTTATCAATTGGACCTCCATCAATTTTAATTCAGAAGGTTAACCACTTGCCAACCATGTAATGCATATGTCAAGGGGCAGGGAGGGTGGGCCATAACATCCACATGCTACACATACTCATCCGTTATGGCCAAGGTTTCCATGCTGAGAGAATTCTCACTGCATACTTCCAGCACAGTGACCAAGCTGACACAAAAAGACAGCCTTAGTCTTTGTTTATGACAGTTAATCACTGTGATCATGGGATCAGGAAGTGCCACTATGTGTCTTATGCACACTATGTTATTAGTTTTCAATTAGTAGTAAATATTTATTTATATATTAATTTCAGGGAGGCACTGTTTTGGTGTATGAGAGCTGAAAGAGTACTGAGATCTGAAAGTAGCATAACTTACTGTGTGACTTACTATCCAACTTGGAGGTGACTTCCATTAAAGTCTATAGGCACAAGTCAGATAGAAGTCGCCTTGAAGTAGCACAGGAACCTTTTCTAAAGTTGAGTGACTTCAGTAGTGCTAATTGATTAACATGGGATTTCACATGTCACGCGACTAGCGGTCTCACAAGTCGGATCCCAAGTCACGGCACTGTGAACCAAGCCTTACAGTCAGGTGAATGATTCAGCAGTTATACCAAGCAGGTGCTAATGATCATCAATTTCATATGTAAGTTGAAACACTGAAACAGAAACAGCTGTGTGAGAGGCCTAAAACTTGGTGAGGAACAGACAAACTCTGCTATTAGGGTGAGGTTGTAAAAGATAATTTATTGTCACAGGCCATACACCATGGCAAGTTTGAGCACAAAGTAGTTTTTTTTATAATCACTTTTTTCCTTTATTATAACAAATTTCAACATACAACATAAACAAAACACACTATACAAAGTATCCACACACTTCCATTCTAACATTTAGCACTAAATCTCCCTTTCCCTAGGAGGCACATAAGGTCATTGGTCGTATACTTTGCAAAAGGGGCCCGGTTTCATACCCCTCCACTCAGAGAGAAAAATACATTTAAAAAAACAAGGTAGTTATACTTCAATAGCAAGGACTCCCAGGCAAAGGTTTAAAAGAAGACTGGGGTTTCAAGATGTGCTGTTCAAGCTCTTTGAAGAAGCACAAAGAAACGGGCAAATGGGCATTGAGGACCATAGACACAGTGGTCAGCCTAGGAAATTGAATGCAGCAGATGAAAGACACATCATGCTTACTTCCTTTTGACATCGGAAGATGTCTAGCAGTGCCATCTGCACAGAACGAGCGAAAACCAGTAGGACCCAGGCACACCCATCTACTGTTCAAAGAAGTCTGTCCTGAAGTGGTCTTCATGGAAGCAAATGCACAAAAACATAGGAACTGGGGTGACGAAAAATAGTAGCAGGTGCTCTGGACTAATGAGTCAAAATTAGAATTCAGTTTGTTCGCCAAAAGGCTGGCGAACGGTACAATAATGATTGTCTGCCTAGGCAGTAGACATGTGCAGACTAGAATATTTTGTTTAGTTTTTTTCGTTTTCGTTAGGAAAATACATTTATTTAGTTACTCTCGAAAATCGTTTTGATTTATTTCGTTTTTCGTTGGGGAATAGCTTTCGTCCTAAAATCCAATAATACTTGGTTTCTGTTGAATGGTCAAAAGAACATTCGACATAACTTCGAAACTTTACGTTGAATCGTACATTTCCGGTCGAATATTCTGCCTACAAGAATTCTAATGTTGTATGACTAGTAATAATGTTGAATCTATTTTCTCATAAATCGAAATCTAATCTCTGTAATGTCGAATTTTTTCTCTATAATGTCGAATCTTTTCCCTATAATGTCGAATCTTTTCTCTATAATGTCGAATCTTTTCTCTATAATGTCGAATCTTTTCTCTATAATGTCGAATCTATTTTCTCATAATTTGAAATCTATTCTCTGTAATGTCTAATATATAGTGTCGAATCTTTTCTCTATGATGTCGAATCTTTTCTCTATAATGTCGAATCTCTTTATATCAAACTTTTACCACAACGAAAACGAAAATAAAGCATTTTTTATGTCGGATCTTTCGGTTTTTTTTTCTTGCGCTTTCGTTATCGTTTGTTAAAACGATAATGAAAAAAACTGATTTTCGGACGAAAATGCATTCTAACGAAAACGAATGCACATGTCTACTAGGCAGCAATGAAGGCAACAATCATGCCATACCATCAGGGAAGCGTGTGATTGACCTCAAATTTATTCTGCGACAGGACAATGAACCCAAACATACAACCAATGCCATTAGGAATTCTCTACAGCATGAAGTAGAACAAGGAGTCCTGGAAGTAATGGTTTGGCTTCCACAGAGCCCTGATCGCAACATCATCGAGTCTGTCTGGGATTACATGAAGAGACACAAGGTTTTTAAACAGCCTACATTCACAGATCTGTGGTTAATTCTCTGAGATGTTTAGGAAAACCTACCTGCAGAGTTCCTTCAAAAACTGTGCACAAATGTACCTTGAAGAATTTATGCTGTTTTAAAGCATTATCAAATATTGATGTCTCTTCTGTTCATCTTCTGTATATATATATATATATATATATATATATATATATACACACACATATATATCTTAATTTTTTTTAAGCTCTAACCACCTTCCTGTCACTATAATACCTCACTCTATAACATTAAAAATGTATATTTTAAACAAATTCGCTTTTATGGTTTTGGCAAACAGATTTCTTTTGTTCCTTTGTTTGTTTCTTCACTTATCATAAACTATGTATTTAGTCTCTACTGATCAAAACATGAAAGGCTAAGAAATAATCTCTTTTGGATCTTTGTCATATATATTACGTCTATGCTGACATCTGGTAATGTTATGAGTTTATGTACAGGCTGCATGAACATGTGGATAAATGGCTCTCATTATTTAAATATATCAAACACAATAAGCATTAATGTGTTTTGTTCCACAGTATCATCTGGTGTCCAGACAGTACAAGTGCTTCTATCAAGCATTCTAGCAATAAAGAATAACAGGAACCAAGAACTAGATTGTAGATGGTGATATGAGTGACGTGTTTATTGATTCATCAGTTAATAGTGCTATTAGTGGGTGATATTGATTCATGATCTGATTTTAGGATAGATGTAAATTAATTAAAAATTGTTTTCACCTTCTCACCTTGCTTATTGGGCGACTTGCCTTGGTTGTTCCAGGACACTCCCCGATCCCTTTACACTCACCCGACGATTAGGGCTACTCTCCTGGTAGGCCAGTCTCTCTAGGGCTCCATACTGGCAGCCTCCGGTCTGCCCTGTATGACTCCTGTACTCTCCCACCTGTTTTTCCAACCAGAAATGGTGGACAGGACCTTTTTCTCTACGCTATGAGAACAAATGTTTCAGGAAAATGACTTCTGGCTAGCCATTCATTGGCAGTCCATTTCTGGTATTCAGACTATGTTCGATCCCACGCTCCCAATCTGGAAAAACATGCACCTGTGACATTTTCGATCTCATAACTGGGGTAAGGTAAGATCTCTAGCTACTCCTACTTAGTTTGAGAAGCTTTGCCTCTCTGAAAATTGTGTGACAATTGTCTTATCCCAGGCCTCCTGTATGTTAAGACATCGGGCTAACCTCTCACCTCTGAAGTGAAGTGGTAGCAGGGCTTACAAACCACTTAATTAATTATTCAGATGTTGTACAAGGCCTTGATGCTTTCAAAATGCAGGAGATGAACTATACATTTTACACCAGGTGTTATAGGGTTCTATCGAGCCCTCAGAAGATCTTCTCACAAAGCACTCCACTCTGCTGGAGGTGCCAAATGGAGGAGGGAACCATGCTTCATGTTTTCTGGTCTTGCCCTGAGCTCACGGTCCTTTGGTCCCAGGTTCGCTATTGGATCCTCAAATTGACAGATGTACAGATGCCTATGGACACAGTAGCCTTCCTCCTCCATTTGATACCTGTGTCATTGAAAGTTATAAATGCTAGCTTCTGTTACATTTAGTGAATGCAGCTAAAGCATACCATTGTGTTGGAAACAGACCACTGCACCATCTGTGGTTTTGCCAAGATAAACAAAACTCATGAGATAGAGACCTTGCTGGCCTCCGCCAACCACTTGGAAGAATGCTGCATTTAAATGTGGCTTTACTGGATGGATTTCATGCATTCCCCCAAATAAACAGACATTTTGGGCTCTCAGGTGTGGTTGTGCTCTAGGACAGGTTATACCCATTTGTCTGGGCTAGACTGCTCATTAAGCAAACACATAGATTACGAACAGTTGTGTTTAAGGGTTTTTTGTAGGGCTGGGGAAATTAAAGATTAATTCCTCGATTAATCTTACATTTTTTAATCGATCAAAATTCTTGACGTCACCAGACAGCCTGGACAGTGAGACTTACCCTGCTGGATGCGAGCAAACTGCACCCATCGGATTGAGGTACCTTTGCATCTGTGGAGCAGGGGGATGCATCAGGGTCCATCAGGGACAGTAGGCACAAATAATTATTGTTTTCCTGTCCTAAGCAGTTTTGTGCAGACAATTCTTTGTGTATCGGCAACATCTGTTCTGTGTGAAAGACTGTTCAGTTCTTCAGGGTATATTGTCAATAAAATGCGATAAGGTCTGCTTCCAGAAAATGTAAACACTCTGGTATGTCTGTGTGACTGGCTAAAGTGATGCCTACTTGACTGACAGTCAATATACTAGATAAACCAGTTAAACTAACTTTCTACGTTTTTCTTAAAGTTTAAAAATAAAAAAAATACTTACATCAGTACTACAGTTTAATTTTAAAACAAATTTGTGTGAACTGTGAAGTTAAGTCCTGGATTGTGGAAACTAACTAGTGTCGGTTGATTGTATATAGTGTATACCACATTTACCACTGACTAATGCAGAGTTACAATGCAAAGCTAAAAGTAGTTGGATCTGTATATGCTTTATAATTAATTGAAATTAGTCGATTAATCGATTAAAAATAAAATTGATTAATCGAGCACGAAAATTTTAATCAGTAACAGCCCTAGTTTTTTGTTTTATTTCTTTATCAGCCACCACTACCTTTCTGATCCTTGCCCAACCTTGGGCTTACTATGTTCTTTGTGTGTGCATGCAGGAGCGATCTCAGTTTGGTATGGAGGCTGTACAATTAACTGCTCATGACTGCAAAGCCTCGTACACGCATTCAGATTTTCGGATGTCTGTTCATCCGTTTTTTTGTGGCATGCTAGTCTCATGTCGAAAGTGAAAAGGTTACCATATGAAAATTCTCAAATGACAGAATACAACTTCAGAAGTAACGTAATGTGTTGACTGGTTTTGTATGTGATCAAAAAACAAGAAAACAATAACTGTGGAGAGGTATTGATGGTCGGACTTTGAGGCCAAGGAAGTAGGGTAAAAAATATAATTTTAATATTACCAATTAAACATAACAGTATAAATGCATAGTAACAATTATATAGAAAAAACAACAATAATACATACACATGGGAAAACCGCTGTGTACAAAATCCCTAAAGTTGCCGATGCACGTTTCGCCGTGGGGCTTCTTCAGGGCAGTTGTTAAGGATTTTGTAAGACGATGTATAGTCAGAAAACAAAATAGTTATATCGCCGATGATCCTATACCGAATGAGTTCAAGGGCACACACCACAATCAAGTAGTCAAAGGTAAGGTAGGTACTTGCTTCAAAAGAGTCCTCAGATCTTGTTACAGATCTTTAGTTGACAACAAAGTCAAGGTAGAAATCGCTTTACGATTCATGTGAAACGTGACACTATTGGCAACCTCCATTCAATAATGAAAGATCCTGAAGCCAGCTGGGACATATAACCAGTGTAGATTAAACTTGAATTCCTCCAGGTGTATTAAACCACCGCTAGACACGTCTATTTTTTGAGGCTTAAAGATTTAAGCCAGATTTTCAAGTGGTTGTTTAAACGTGAGGTTTGTGTCCCAGGGTGTTCATCTGAGTGACACACGTCACTCAGATGAACACCCTGGGACACGGACCTCACGTTTAAACAACCACTTGAAAATTCTTTTGTTTCTGAGCATGCGTAATCCTGCTCTTTTGATTTTTTTCATACCAAAACCATACTAATTAAACTAAATTTGGACGTTGAGTTCACGTACAACAGATTTCTAAATATCGGCATCGACCAAAGAAAATCCCATATCGGTCGACCTCTAAGCACAAGGTCTCTAAAATCCACCAGCTCCGTGATGTCATTAATGAGGAGTGGAAGAGGACTCCAGTGGCAACCTGTGAAGCTCTGGTGAACTCCACATCCAAGGGGGTTAAGGCAGTGCTGGAAAATAATGGTGGCCAAACAAAATATTGACACTTTGCCCAATTTGGACATTTTCACTTAGGGGTGTACTCACTTTTGTGCCTGCCAGCGGTTTAGACATTAATGGCTGAGCATTGAGTTATTTTGAGGGGACAGCAAATTTACACTGTTCTACAAGCTGTACACTCACTACTTTACATTGTAGCAAAGTGTCATTTCTTCAGTGTTGTCACATGAAATGATATAATAAAATACTTACAAAATTTTTAGGGGTGTACTCACTTTTGTGATATACTACTGTATGTGTCAAAATGTTATTGTGAGTGTTGACATGGTAAATATCACACTTTGGGATTTCTTTATAGTACATATTTTGCAAAACTGGAACAGCTACTAAAGATCAATAATACCATAGCACATTTTACTATAAATACCTTATTTGACCTAAATGCCTGCATTGAACTACATCTCTATTATACTTCACTGAATCCTAAAATGCTAAAACATGCAACAGTGCGCTCTGGATTACTCATGATTTGTGATCATTGTAATAAATGCGAGGGGTCATCAAAGATTTTAGAATACCTTACTGTCTGCGATTGGAGATTATTTGATCAGTCAGATTGAAACAATCTGCTGTGGCTTCCTCTGTGGTTTTATGTTCTATTTAAGTCTTTAGCCACAAAACATTCCCTATGTATCCCATATGTATGTATCCCATATCCCAAGTACAGTAACCAGTACACATTACTGTCATGCCATACCATACATTATGGAATATATATATGATGTGGCACGATCATTGGATTGGAGCATTGCTCAAATACTGTATATTTTTTTTATCAAAAGTTCTAATGTACAGAATTGTAATGAAAGAGTATTCACAGCAATACCTGTGTCACATCTCTAATATTCTAAGTACATGGCACTATATAGAAGTGCTGGTACATTGCTTTTGGTGCCGCTCAAAGTAGAGGTGATCGTATATCCCTGTGTCCCAGAGCATGAGGTGCCAGCTTATCATCGAAGTATATCCCTGTGTACCAGAGCATGGGGTGCATGGGGTGCTGGCTCATTCTGACACCAACCCAGAGGACTAGTAAATGTAAAGAGGAAAGGATCTCCACTACCCCCAATCAGCTGCTCCTTATTGTTTGTTCATCTGGGCTGGTTGGGAGTAGTGGTGATCTTTTCCATTTTACTATATAGGAGAGCACCTGATAGTTTAACGTGTGGCTCACTGTACAATTATAAATATAAATATATATTTACAGTGTGGATCGAAAGTTTGGGCACCCCAGGTAAAAATCTGTAATAATGTGCATAGCGAAGCCAAGGAAAGATGGAAAAATCTCCAAAAGGCATCAAATTACAGATTAGACATTCTTAAAATATGTCAAAAAAAAAGTTAGATTACATTTCCATCATTTACACCTTCAAAATTACAGAAAACAAAAAAATGGCGTCTGCAAAATTTTGGGCACCCTGCAGAGTTAATATCTTGTACTGCCCCCTTTGGGAAGTATCACAGCTTGTAAACGCTTTTTGTAGCCAGCCAAGAGTCTTTAATTTCTTGTTTGAGGTATCTTTGCCCATTCTTCCTTACAAAAGTCTTCCAGTTCTTTGAGATCTCTGGGCTGTCTGTCACGCACTGCTCTTTTAAGGTCTATCCATAGATTTTCAATTATGTTGAGGTCAGGAGATTGTGAAGGCCATGGAAAAACCTTCAGTTTACGCCTCTAGATGTAATCCCCCATGGATTTTGAGGTGTGTTTAGGATCATTATCCATTTGTAGAAGACACCCTCTCTTTAACTTCAGCTTTTTCACAGATGGCATCAAGTTACCATCCAAAATTTGCTGAAATTGTATTGAATCCATTTTTCCTTCTACTCGTGAAATGTTCCCTGTGCCACTGGCTGCAATACAACTCCAAAGCATGATTGATCCACCCCCATGATTAACAGATGGACAGAGGTTCTTTTCATTAAATTCTGTGCCCTTTCTTCTCCAAACATACTTTTGCTCATTCTGGCCAAAAAGTTATATTTTAACCTCATCGGTCCACATAACTTGTTTCCAAAATGCATCAGGCTTGTCTATATGTTTATTTGCAAAGTTCAAACGCTGATTTTTGTGGTGAGGACGTAGAAGAGGTTTTCTTCTGATGGCTCTTCCGTGAAGACCACATTTGTACAAGTATCTGTTTATAGTGGAATAGTGTACCACAACTCCAGTGTCTGCCAGATCTTTCTGGAGGGATCATGCAGTCAAACGTGGGTTTTGACTTGCTTTTCTTACAATCCTGCGAGCTGTTCTGTCTGATATTTTTCTTGGTCTTCCAGATCTTGCTTTAACTTCCACTGTTCCTGATGACTGCCATTTCTTACTTACATTTCGAACAGAGGATATTGACATCTGAAAACGTTTGCTATATTCTTATAGCCTTCTCCAGCTTTTTGAGCGTCAACTATTTTCAGTTTCAGTTTTCTAGACAACTGCTTAGAAGAACCCATGGTGCTGATTGTTGGGGCAATGTCAGATGAGTCTGGGCATTTAAAAACTTTGAGATTGACATCACCTGGTCTTCCCAGACGATCATTGAGAACAATCCATGACACTGGCAGGTCTCAGCTTTGCAAAGGAGGCAGTGCATGCTATAAATTCTGCAGGGTGCCCAAAATATTATATTAACAAGTTAAAAAGTACTGCTTAGTGCTTATAGTATTTAATATCAACTTAAAATCCATGTGTAAAGAGCAAAAAAAAAAAAGAAAAAGTGAATGTTGATGGAAATTGCAGAATGTTAGAATATATAAACTATAATAGCAACATATATACTTTAACAAGACATCTCTTTCCTTACATAAAAGAAAACTAAACAGGGCAAGGTGATATACTAAATCTTACAAATACGTTTTGGGAAACAAAGTGCCAAGATATATATTATCTCAACACATAAAAGAATATGATGCTCTTAACCTCCCTGGCGGTGTTCCCGAACGTGACTCGGGGTTTTTTCTTGCTAAGAACGGTATCCCCGAGTCACGCTCGGGGTAGACATGCAGAGCTTGCAGCGCGCGTTGTCTTACCTTCTTCCTGGATTCAGCGATGCATCCATGCTGTGTGAGCGAGCGGGTGCTCGCTCGATTCACACAGCGTCCCTGTGTGCCGCCGAGCTCCGTTCCCTGCGACGTTACGACGCACGGGAGCGGAGAATGGCGCCAAAAACAAAAAAAGTAAACAAACACTTTACATACAGTATACTGTAATCTTATATATTACAGTACTGTATGTAAAAAATACACACACCCCATGTCCCTAGTGGTCTGTTCTGTGCCCTGCATGTTCTTTTATATAATAAAAACTGTTCTTTCTGCCTGGAAACTGTAGATTGCCCATAGCAACCAAAAATGTCCCTTTATGTCAAAAATGGTTTTAGATCAGCTAGAAAACAGCGATAATAAATTATAATCACTTGCAGAATTTAGCGATAGCGATTTGTGGGGAAATTCGTCATTAAAAAAAAATAATAATGACAGCAAAAATTCTGCAACTGAGCAAATTTCAGTGATTTTGATTTGATTACATTATTGAATAATTTTTACTATAATTATATTATTATTTGTTATAATTTTTTATAATTATTTATTATATTATAATTTTTAATTAAAAAAAATAAAAAATCATACCCGGGATGCCTATTAGACTCTTGTTTGGATAGATTTAAGTGAGTTATTCCTAAGAATTACAAGCCTACAGTATAAAACGCCAAATTCCCTTGCAAATAATGGTACCGCTTTCAGCACCTAAAATCCTAAAGAATCATACCGCCAGGGAGGTTAAGCTGTTTCAGAGTTAGCATTTCTTAGAATAAGATATTCAAAAGGAGATAAGGAAATTGTCAGTGAGCATAGTATAGTACTTTACAAGCACTCTGTAAAATAGGGTACACTGTAGATGATATTTATTAGGTATTGCATAATGTTTCTGCATCTGCATCTGCATTGCAGTTAGACTAAGGGGTTTATTTACTAAAAGTGGAGAGTGCAAAATCTGGTGCAGTTCTGCCTAGAAACCAATCAGATTCCAGATGTTATTGTCAAAGCCTAATTGAACAAGCTGAAGTTAGAAGTTAATAGGCTACCATGCACAGCTGCATCAGATTTTGCACTTCCCAATTTTAGTAAATCAACCCAAAAATGTCAACTAAAAGGTGAATAAAAAGGTAAATAGCATAATTGCTTTCAATGGAAGGAATGTTACACTTTTATGCCACTACTGATTGTTTTCTGGAAGTTTGTACTGTGGGGTTAAAGGGGTTGTAATGGAAAAAAAAAAATTGCCAAATTGCTTCCTTTACCTTAGTGCAGTCCTCCTTCACACCTCATCCTTCCATTTTGCTTTTAAATGTCCTTATTTCTTCTGAGAAATCCTCGCTTTCCGTTCTTCTGTCTGTAACTACACACTGTAATGCGAGGCTTTCTCCCTGGTGTGGAGAAAGCCTCTTGAGGGGGAGGGGGTGAGCAGGCAAGTCAGGACACGCTCTACTTTGCAGATAGAGAAAGGAGCTGTGTGATAGTGGGCGCCCTTACACTCCTGCTCGCCCCCTCCCCCCTCAAGAGGCTTTCTCCACAACAGGTAAAAAGCCTTGCATTACGGTGTGTAGTTACAGACAGAAGAACAGGAAGTGAGCATTTCTCAGAAGAAATTAGGACATTTAAAAGAAAAATGGAAGGGTGAGGTAAGTGAAGGAGGACTGCACTAAGGTAAAGGAAGATATTTAGGGAAAAAAATGTTTACCTTTACAACCCCTTTAAGATACATAATGAGTAGACAACAAAGTGAGATTATTAAATAAGATAAAGATGTTTTCACTTTGTGTACGCAATTATTTATATGCAAGCAACACAACAGTCTTCACTCCTTTAGTAGACCAATAGCTATTTTCGGTGTAGTTTCCTTATTTAGAATTAAGGTTTACATTAATATAAGATGGATTAAGAAGATTGATTTTACTCCAATATATGATCGCTTTAATCACCTAGTCAGATTTCATGAGACCATCCATTATTTGAATTTCCACTAACCTGATCTGCTTTTGTGGCATATATTGGTTTGGGAAAAAAACATGCAAGAAGATTTTCCTTACTAAATCAGCGATAAGAAGGAACGTTCTACTTTATAGGCTCATTTTAATCTGATACATTTTTCTGTGTTTTGCAGGGAACATCCATTGTTTTCAATAAAACGTGTCTCACACCTATGTGTTAATGAGCCCTATAGTATCTCAGAGTGTTTCTACTTTTATTAAGGTAATAGTACTTTAGAGATGTTGGCAACATAAAGTTAATTGTCACATTTGGCACCTTTCAGGGGTGAGGAGGGAGCAGATACCTGTTTAATACAGGTACTTGCTCCAACTTCCGGGCATAGGTCCCCCCTCTTCCACCGCCCCCCCCCCCCTGTCTTCTGGGAGACACACATGTCCCAAAAGACAGCAGGGACTAGTGGGATCAATGCACAGTAGGGAACCAGGAAGTGAAGACACACGGCTTCACTTCCTGATTCCCTTACCGAAGATGGCGGCGGCAGCACTTGAGAGCCGAGGGACAGATGGGCTTCGGGTGCCGAAATCGCGGGCGCCCAGGACAGGTAAGTGTCCATATATTAAAAGTCAGCAGCTGCAGTATTTGTAGCTGCTGGCTTTTAATTATTTTTTTGGGCACTTTAAGGTTAATATCTAGAGGCATTTTGGAGTGGTACCAGTGATATTTTTGTCAGTTTAACTTCTAATAACAGAATGTGTGGAAACCCCTTTATCCATGTAAATTGATAGGGGCTTTACATTCTTAGGCTGGCTATAGATTAATATTTTTAATATGCCAGACTTCCCCACAGTCTGAATACACTGATCAACACTGCAAGCTATCATTCAGGAAAAACTCAACAGGCCGGTAGTACAGAAGGTGATCTACTTGCCTTCTGTACAACAAGCCTGCCTATACATGGTACCCAGAATGTTTTGATGACATAAAGTTCTGGCTAGTAAACACAACTGAAAAGTACTATGCCCCATGGAAGGAACTGGGCCAAGCTTTGTGAAGTGGTTCTTTGGCTCACAAACCTATTTAAAAGTAATAGTCAGCTATGTCATGCTAGGAAATATAATGTCATTGATGACTTTTTATGGTGCAGGCTCTGGTGCTGAGATCCTGATCTTGTTTTCACTGTCTAGTGAGTCACCGACTTAAAGGGGTTGTAAAGGTACAATTTTTTTTCCCTAAATAGCTTCCTTTGCAGTCCTCCTTCACTTACCTCATCCTTCCATTTTGCTTTTAAATGTCCTTATTTCTTCTGAGAAATCCTCACTTCCTGTTCTTCTGTCTGTAACTCCACAAGTAATGCAAGGTTTTTAACACAACGGGTGAGTTGTCCGGTACCAATGCTTTTCTATGTTTTCTGCTTAAATGTTGACAATATGGTGCTATGTATTATATTTTGTATATATATATCTAATATTTACATTTTTGATTTAATTTAGATGTAATGCCTATATATGCCTTGATAAAGAATGTTTAACATTCGAAACGCGTCGGCCTTTCTGCTACAACCTACCTCCCAATCTTGGTGATGGTTTCGCATGACGGAGAGTATTGCATCATTTATGTCTTTGTATAAACATGTAATTTTTTGATAAATTTGTAATGTGTTTACAATATATATTTTTTGTAATAAATTGTTTAATTTTTCTATACATTTTTTGAATTTTTGTATGTGTTGCCCACAAAATCCCAATCTCTGAGGTTTTTTCGATTATTTCAATTACTACGGGATGATGGCAACAACATGCCGCCATATATGAGTTGGTCTTTTTTCAAGTAATGCAAGGCTTTCTTCCTGGTGTGGAGTGTCGTGCTCGCCCCCTCCCTTGAACTACAGGAGAGTCAGGACGCTCTCTAACACACAGCTCCTTTCTCTATCTCTAACATAGAGAGCGTCCTGACTCTCCTGTAGTCCAAGGGAGGGGGCGAGCACGACACTCCACACCAGGGAGAAAGCCTTGCATTACTTGTGGAGTTACAGACAGAAGAACAGGAAGTGAGGATTTCTCAGAAGAAATAAGGACATTTAAAAGCAAAATTGAAGGAAGAGGTAAGAGAAGGACGTGTGTAATAAGGTATAGAAAGCTATTTAGGGGGAAAAATTACCTTTATAACCCCTTTAAAACAAGAATTTAACCCAGGAACTTTGAAAGTACCTACCGTAAGCAACTCCTATAATGGCAGCTCTCACATTTATATTCTTATGGGTTCATCATTTACATAAGGGAAGCAGCTGATCAGCAAGAGTTTACAAGAGGGTCCCAGCATTTGACACTGGTGAACAAATACATCTATTTACTTTCTTTAAAACATACTGGGGTTTATTTACTAACACTGGAGAGCGCAAAATCTGGTGCAGTTGTTCATGGCAGCCAATCAGCATCTAAGTTCAGCTTGTCTTATCTTCAATCTATAAGATATTAGCTATAAAAAAAAACACCCTGAACTCCCTGAATACATAAGGAAATGAGGCGAATGAGTTAAATGTTCAAATTGAAGATGCAGAGTGGAAGAAAGCATTTAATTTAACACATTGTATGTCACTAACAATTAAAGCACAAGAGACAAATTACAAACTTCTTTCCAGGTGGTATTGGAGCCCAATGTCATTAAAGCGTATATACCCAGATAAATCAGACATATGTTGGCAATGCCATATATTTAAAGGTTCATTGCTACACATTTGGTGGGAATGTCCCCCAATCTTAAATTTCTGGGAAAAAATTATGCAGCTATACACTTTAGTTACTGGGGAACCAATATTAAATACACCACAAATCACTTTGCTCTCAATACTACCAGGATCATATAAGAATATTAAAAGGGGTCTTTTGAGACACTGGTTGACAGCAGCAAGATTAGTTATACCACGGCACTGGCGCTCAATACAAACTCCATCAGTTAAGGAGTGGGCCAGTGAAATGGATGGTATAGAAAAGATGGAATCACTTTTAGCACTTGAATTGGATACACATGAGGAGCACCTTCGGACTTGGGTCCCCTGGAGGGTATATAGAGAAACAACAAGAATTTAGAAATCGCTTGTAGGAACAGAACAAATTAGTGGTGAGTGGTGGGGGTTGTTGCTACCAATCCTTAACCTTGCCCTAATTTTTTTTATTTATTTTTTTTATTTTTTGTATATATATATATTTTTTTTTTTGTATTTGGGTATGTTGTCTTGTCTTGTCTAGTCCAGTTTTGTTTGTCTTGACCTGTCTTGTCATGTCTAGTCTTGTCTTGCCCAGTCCTGTTTTGTATAGTCTTTTTGAACAATATATGGAAACAAAAATATATCAGAAATTGATTAGATGAAATAACTATATTACTTATCTGAACACATCAATGTCTGTATCATATTCAATAATGTATTGTCATAATATAATAAAATCAGAATGAACTATAAGTTCAGCTTGTTCAAATATGCTTTGCCAAAAAAAAAAAAAAACATTTGATTGGTTTCTATGCAGAGCTGCAACAGATTGTGTACTCTTCAGTTGTAGTATCTAAACCCAAAACAAACATGTAAGATATTACAGCTGCAATTGTTTGTTTTTTTTAAATCTAGGAACATTTTCAGCAAGTACAGAAAATACCAGTTACTCTTGCCAGAGATGCAGTGTTGTTGTCACGTCCTGAAAAGATAGCACACAGAACCGTCTCTTTCTTGTGTAACCAGCATTATTTCACCATGTAATGGAAATGAACAAAATATGTTTCAAAACTAACCTGTGTGGCAACCATGACATCCTCCATATATACAGTGGAAAATTTAGTGTAGCCCCAAAAGGGACAGGAAGTGTGTTATTCAACAGGTGAAAATAAAGGGGAGAAAAACTGCTTTAAAAGAACAACAGTTGATGAATATGGTATATCCTGGAAATATTCGATCAAACACCGCATTGTCTTCTAAAAAAAAATATATATATATATATATATATATATATATATATATATATATATATATATATATATATACACAGTAAAACCTTGGTTTGAGAATAACTTGGTTTAAGAGCGTTTTGCAAGAAAAATGTTTAACTTGATGCACAATCGATGTCTTGATATAAAAGTAGCATCATGTCAAAACTGAGTATAAAAAAGAAGAGTAGGTGTCTCTAAGTGTAGTAATATGGTTACATTTAATGAAGGTAGAACATTTAGCAACTTTTTGCTACACTTAGAGGTGCCTCTCTTCTCTTTTATACCCTGTAAAAAAAATGCTTTGATATACAAGTGCTTTGGATTACAAGCATGTTTCTGGAACTAATTATGCTAGCAAACCAAGGTTTTACTGTCTATATATATATATATATATATATATATATATATATATATATATATATATATATATATATATATATATATTTAAAAGGTTTCACTTTGATGCTCCAAAGAAATGTAAGAAAACGATGCCACAAATTTAGAGTATTTGTATATATCTATGTCAGAAGGATTGAATGAAGGACGGTTTTTGTTTATAACGTGAAGATAAACATCTGAAGAACTTGTTTGGCACTTGCTACTTTGTATCTCTTTTTCTAACAGAGAGAAAATGTTTTCTACATGAACATTATATATGTTGTAATAATTTTGTATTGATGTCTGTATAGAGAGGTACACATTGAGGGGGAGATTTACTAAAACTAGTGTACACAAAATCTGGTGCTGCTGGGCATAGGAACCAATCAGCTTCCAGCTTTTATTGTCAAAGCTTAATTGAACAAGCTGAAGTTAGAAGCTGATTGGTTATGCACAGATTCTGTGTGCACCAGTTTTAGTAAATCTCACCCAATATAATTTTAGGGTAATTATTCACAAAGTAGCATTTTTCTATAGATACATGTTTTGGTATACATAAAGTGTTCTGAGTTTGTGGTATGATATTAAATGTATATTATTATTGTCTACTAACTTCTTTAAGCTGTTTATTCCCTTTGTAACACAAACCGCTTATATATTTACTAATAGTTTGCAAAATGATACTAAGAATCAACTTTTTTTTATTTATTTTTTAAGTATTAAGTAGCATGCATGTAACAAGTGAAGGTCAATTATACAAAGCAATGAAATTATGTTGCATTTAAAATAATTCTTCCAAAAAAAACTGATAAAATGTCTGTAATTCGAATGCAAAATGATTTAGAAAAAAATATGGTTAATACAGGGAAGGTAATGATTCTTCAACGCAGGTCCAATGAAAAAAAGTTTGTCTTGGACAAGTAATAGGGATGTGTCTTTCTTTACTAATGCCTGAGAAAACCTCTCTACACACGTTACAATCTGATTGTCCATTGTACTTGTGTGTTTAGGTTTAATGCTACAAAACTTTAGGAATCGTACTATTAACTGTGAATGCATATTTTCAAAAACACATATTTGTGTATTTGTTTTGTATGTTTTGTATAATTGAATTAAAATATCAGGTCAATATTAACAGAATCTGTGATTAAGGTAAGGAATGAAACCCACAGAGCAACTTAAACGTTATCATTTGTATATGTCAGTAATAAAAAGATTAATTGGTAAAGTTTTACACTGGGGATACTTATTTTTTATTTATTTTTTTCAAAATGAGCCAATACATACTTTTCAGTGATATCAATAAAATGTTTCTCAGTGAATGGCCAGAAGTCACCCTTATATACAATGTTTTCACACTTGAAGAGGTTTTCTTCTCTATCCTCTTTGACAGTTGTCACCCTTGGAAAGTCAGCACTGACCCTTGTATACAACATTCCCCTCCCCTATATGCCATGTTCTCACACCACAAGAGGCCATGTCCTCTAAGACCCTTCACAGTCAGCCCTTTGGGTCAGTCTTTGGTGATTTCTGCTGAATCAACCAACATTTGAGTCATTGGTAAACCTGTCAGCATTTCCAATTTCGAAAATTGAAGGACTAGGGTAGAAAACTGTCAGTTGGAAAGTGACTTCATCCAACCAGATGCAGTCACTGTTCAGGTTTTCAGGGTGTTGCAATTGCCTGAATACATTAGACAGCAGAGCAGATTCCTCTGTACACAATGAGGGAGATTTACAAAAACTGGTGCACATATATACAACTTTGCATAGTAACCAATCAGCTTCTAGGTTTACTGTCAAAGTGTAACTGAACAAGCAGAAGTTAGAAGCTGATTTGTTACTACGCATAGCTGCCCCAGATTTAGTAAATCTCCTCCACTGTTTAGTGTGGATGGGAGAATCAATTCATTTCACTCATTAAGCCTCTGTGTGCTAAGGAATTTTCCTATACAATTTTCCCATAACTGAGGAGATTTTACCTACTTTACCCCTTCACAGTCAGCCTTTGCATGGGCAGAAATGGTCCTATTATACAATGTTCTCAAAGCATAAATTTCAGCTTCCTCTATACTTTTCCACAGACAGCCCTTGTGTGGCCAGTAGTGACCCTTCTATACTATGTTATCACAGCAGAAAAGGCTTTGCCCTCCATATTTCTCTACAGCCAGCCCATGTGTGACCATAATTGTTCTCACAGTGGAAGAGGCTTTGTCCTTTATAACCCTCCAAAGACAGCCCTTTCTTTGACCAGAAATTGTCCTTCTGTACAAAGTATTCCCACCAGATCATGCATATGCTTTGTGTAATAAGAAAAGGTCTTTCAGTACAATGTTCTCTATTGGGCCATGCATACGCAATGTGTGACCAAAAATGGTCCTTCTGCACAATGTTCTTCTGCCCCTTGTGTGACCAGAACCAGTCCTTCTGTGCAATGTTCTCCCACCAGACTAACCATGCTCCTTGTGCAACCAAAATTGATCCATCTGTTTAATGTTCTCCCATCAGAACATGCCCTTGTGTGGCCATAAATTTTCCTTGTTTTACCACCAGACCATGCATGTCCCTTGTGTGACCAAACATGGTGGTTCTGCACAATGTTCTCCCACCAGACCATACATGCCCCTTGTGTGACCAGAACCAGTCCTTCTATGCAATGTTCTCCCACCAGACTAACCATGCTCCTTGTGCGACCAAAATTAATCCTTCTGTTTAACCTCCCTGGCGGTCTTCCCGTGTGTGGCACGGGGTGAGATTTTCAAGCTACGATCGGTAACCCCGTGCCACACACGCGTTTACCTCGCTGGATGCAGAAAAAAGTTTTCTTACCTTTTCTCTGCGATCCAGCGATGAATCCCCGCAGTACTCGGCGGCCGGATGTCCGCCTGATTCTGTGTGTTCCGCCGATTCCCTTCCCTGCGAGCGTCGCGACGTAGGGGGGGGGAACGGCGCCAAATTCAAAAATGTAAACAAACACATTACATACAGTACACTGTAATCTTATAGATTACAGTACTGTATGTAAAAAATACACACCCCCCATGTCCCTAGTGGTCTGCCCTGTACACTACATGTCCTTTTATATAATAAAAACTGTTCTTTCTCCCTGCAAACTGTAGATTGCCCATAGCAACCAAAAGTGTCCCTTTATGGCAAAAATTGTATTAGAGCAGCTAAAAAACTGCGATAATAAATCAGAATCATTTGCAGAATTTAGCGATAGCGATTTATGGGGAAATTCGTCATAAAAAAAAAAAAAAATGACAGCAAAAATTCTGCAACTGAGCAAATTTCAGTGATTTTGATTTGATTACATTATTGAATAATTTTTACTATAATTAAATTATCATTTGTGATAATTTTTTATAATTATTTATTATATTATAATTTTTAATTAAAAAAAAAAAAAAATCATACCCGGGATGCCTATTAGACTCTTGTTTGGATAGATTTAAGTGAGTTATTCCTAAGAATTACAAGCCTACAGTATAAAACGCCAAATTCCCTTGCAAATAATGGTACCGCTTTTAGCACCTAAAATCTTAAAGAATCATACCGCCAGGGAGGTTAATGTTCTCCCATCAGAACATGCCCTTGTGTGGCCATAAATTTTCCTTTATGTTTTACCACCAGATCATGCATGTCCCTTGTGTGACCAAACATGGTGGTTCTGTGCAATGTTCTCCCACCAGACCTTGCATGTCCCTTGTGTGACCAGAATCGATCCTTCTGTACAATGTTCTCCTACCAGAACATGCCCTTACATGGCCAAATATAGCCCTTCTATATGATGTGCTCCCATCCAGAAATGGTCCTTCTCCCACCAAGTTCCTTGTGTGACCAGCAATGGTCCTTCTGTACAAAGTTCTCCCACCAGGACCTGATCCTTGTGTGAGCAGCAATGGTCCTTCTGTACAAAGTTCTCCCACCAGGACCTGATCCTTGTGTGACCAGCAATGGTCCTTCTGTACAAAGTTCTCCCACCAGGACCTGATTCCTTGTGTGACCAGCAATGGTCCTTCTGTACAAAGTTCTCCCACCAGGACCTGTTCCTTGTGTGACCAGCAATGGTCCTTCTGTACAAAGTTCTCCCACCAGGACCTGTTCCTTGTGTGACCAGCAATGGTCCTTCTGTACAAAGTTCTCCCACCAGGACCTGATCCTTGTGTGAGCAGCAATGGTCCTTCTGTACAAAGTTCTCCCACCAGGACCTGATCCTTGTGTGAGCAGCAATGGTCCTTCTGTACAAAGTTCTCCCACCAGGACCTGATCCTTGTGTGACCAGCAATGGTCCTTCTGTACAAAGTTCTCCCACCAGGACCTGTTCCTTGTGTGACCAGCAATGGTCCTTCTGTACAAAGTTCTCCCACCAGGACCTGTTCCTTGTGTGACCAGCAATGGTCCTTCTGTACAAAGTTCTCCCACCAGGACCTGTTCCTTCCTTCTGTACAAAGTGACCTGTTCCTTGTGTGAGCAATGGTCCTTCTGTACAAAGTTCTCCCACCAGGACCTGATCCTTGTGTGAGCAGCAATGGTCCTTCTGTACAAATTTCTCCCACCAGGACCTGATCTTGTGTGACCAGCAATGGTCCTTCTGTACAAAGTTCTCCCACCAGACCTGATCCTTGTGTGACCAGCAGCCTTCTGTAATGGTCCTTCTGTCCTTCTGTACAAAGTTCTCCCACCAGGACCTGTTCCTTGTGTGACCAGCAATGGTCCTTCTGTACAAAGTTCTCCCACCAGGACCTGTTCCTTGTGTGACCAGCAATGGTCCTTCTGTACAAAGTTCTCCCACCAGGACCTGTTCCTTGTGTGAGCAGCAATGGTCCTTCTGTACAAAGTTCTCCCACCTGGACGTGTTCCTTGTGTGAGCAGCAATGGTCTCTTTGTATAAAGCTGTCCCAACAGAGTGGGAGCTTTTTCCTATACTCCCCCCTTGTTGGGGCAGCCCATCTTCCCATAGCTCAGCAGTGCCCGGGTCCCCTTCAGTCTCAGTTTGTGGGGCAGGCTGGACATAGGGTTAGCTGGGCTAGCAGTGTGTTGGCTAGGGGGCACCGGAGCACTGGTACAAGGTGCAGTATGTGAAGGAGACACCATGAGTCCTGGCACAGGCACTGGGGAAGATGACGGCAGAAAGTGGCAGTTGAGAGTTGTCATGTCTGGAGGAGGAGGAGTTGGGAACACGGGCGGCAGGGTCCAGGCTCTGTATGGAAGGCGGCTGTCCCCAGGTTGGACCGAACACGTGGAAGTTGTGAGCGGCCATTCAGAAGTTGGTGGTCCGGGGTAGAGGGCGCACAGGGCGGCTCGTAGTCTTTGGTTCTCTCGCAGAAGCTCCGTAGCGTGCAGCTCTAGTAATATCTCCTCCATCCTCCTCCGCTCTCTGCACCGCCGGGCCGCCTCATTATTGCGCCTCCTGCGCAGCCAGTAAGCGGAGCTGTCATCGGGGCGCAGAGGGGGGAGGGGTGCCTGTGTCTGCTGCCGACCAGTCCTGTCTGCGTCTGAGAGTGCTGCGTCCATGTGTCCGGGGAGGCAGGTAGAGATCAAAGGGGTGCACCTATATCAGTCATGGGACAATGACAGCAGCCAGGTCATTATATACTCTGCTCACTCTATGACCCCTCCCCTGTCACTATCATCATGCACTTAGGACTCCTCTAAATGGGTGTCACACTCATTCCAGCAGCAATCCCACTTCTCTATTTAAAAGGACTGTTCCATTCATAAGCAACATTTTATTTCTAGCTGAGCCCCTGTATGGTCTGTAGTCAGGGCTCCAGAGATCAGCTATCCTTGCTGGACTTCCACTAGAGTTTGATTTCTGCCTGGAAATTATTTATTATTATTATTATTATTATCTCCACCATCCCATTCCTCCTCCTCCAGTTCCATCTTCTCCTACCACAGAAGGGGGAATTGAGACAGGAAGGGAGCAGGGGGACAGGCGGGGGGCAGTTTGTTAGGAGGGGGGAGTGACACAGGAGAAGAGCAGCATGACAGGTAGAGGCAGCCTGATGAAAGGAGGGCAGCGGGACAGGCGGGGGCCGCAGAACTGGAGGGGGAGTGTCATGGGAGGAGGTCAGCGGAACAGGTGGGGGGCAGTGTCACAGGTGGGGGGTTGCAGGACAGGTGGGAGGCAATGTCACAGGCTGGGGGCAGCGGGACAGTTGTAAGGCAGTGTCACAGGTGGGGGACAGCAGGACAGGTGAATGGCAGTGTCACAGATGGGGGGCAGCGGGACAGTTGTAAGGCAGTGTCACAGGTGGGGGACAGCAGGACAGGTGAATGGCAGTGTCACAGATGGGGGGCAGCGGGACAGGTGTAAGGCAGTGTCACAGGTGGGGGCAGCGGGACAGGTGTAAGGCAGTGTCACAGATGGGGGGCAGCGGGACAGGTGTAAGGCAGTGTCACAGGTGGGGGACAGCAGGACAGGTGAATGGCAGTGTCACAGATGGGGGGCAGCGGGACAGGTGTAAGGCAGTGTCACAGGTGGGGGCAGCGGGACAGGTGTAAGGCAGTGTCACAGGCAGGGGGCAGCGGGACAGGTGTAAGGCAGTCATGTAAACATATTCGCCAGCACACCAAGGATCATTTCAAAAGAACGTCCAAAAAAAATTTTATGCAAAGAAACGATCACAAAAAGCAACGTTTCGAGGCCACGCAGGGTCTCTTCGTCAGGCAAGTGACTGACGAAAAGACCCTGCGTGGCCTTGAAACGTTGCTTTTTGTGATCGTTTCTTTGCTGTAAATTTTTTTTGGACGTTCTTTTAAAACGATCCTTGGTGTGCTGGCGAATATGTTTACACGATTGCCTTTCCAGTTCCCTGCTGGTGATCGTTTCAGCACCCTTTCCTTCTTTTGGCTACTGTCCAGGAAGGTGTGCAATTGGAATATTTTGTAACTAGGTGTAAGGCAGTGTCACAGGCAGGGGGCAGCGGGTCAGGTGTAAGGCAGTGTCACAGGTGGGGGCAGCGGGACAGGTGTAAGGCAGTGTCACAGGTGGGGGGCAGCGGGACAGGTGTAAGGCAGTGTCACAGGTTGGGGGCAGCGGGACAGTTGTAAGGCAGTGTCACAGGTGGGGGGCAGCGGGACAGGTGTAAGGCAGTGTCACAGGTTGGGGGCAGCGGGACAGTTGTAAGGCAGTGTCACAGGTGGGGGGCAGCGGGACAGGTGTAAGGCAGTGTCACAGGTGGGGGGCAGCGGGACAGTTGTAAGGCAGTGTCACAGGTGGGGGCAGCGGGACAGGTGTAAGGTAGTGTCACAGGTGGGGGGCAGCGGGACAGGTGTAAGGCAGTGTCACAGGTGGGGGCAGCGGGGCAGGTGTAAGGCAGTGTCACAGGTGGGGGGCAGCGGGACAGGTGTAAGGCAGTGTCACAGGTGGGGGGCAGTGGGACAGGTGGGAGGCAGTGTCACAGGTGGGGGGCAGCGGGACAGGAGTGAGGCAGTGTCACAGGTTGGGGGCAGCGGGACAGGTGTAAGGCAGTGTCACAGGTGGGGGCAGCGGGACAGGTGTAATGCAGTGTCACAGGTGGGGGCAGCGGGACAGGTGTAAGGCAGTGTCACAGGTGGGGGCAGCGGGACAGGTATAAGGCAGTGTCACAGGTTGAGGGCAGTGGGACAGGTATAAGGCAGTGTCACAGGTGGGGGCAGCGGGACAGGTATAAGGCAGTGTCACAGGTTGAGGGCAGTGGGACAGGTATAAGGCAGTGTCACAGGTGGGGGCAGTGTCACACACACCTAAGGAAGCACCAGTCTTCCCAGCTCTCACTTGTCCAGCAGTTCCAAGAAGGATAGCTGAGCCTGTGTCCCATCTCCACCAGGATCTCCAGCGGCAGCTGCAAGAAAGAGTGGGGGGGCTTCTCCACCCTAAACCTCCTCCTCCATGGGGTCCTCCGCTGGCACCAACTGGCCTCACCCACCCCGCACAGCCCAGCGCACACTGGTACCTGAGCAGAGCCTTACTGACTGTGACAGCGGGCCCCGACCTGCATGCACAAAAGAGCGGTGGCTCCTCCCCCCCTGATGTCCTCCTCAATGGGGCCCTCCAACCTGGCAGCTGACCTCACCTCCCTCCATACAGTGGACCCGACCTGCACACACGTGGGATCCACCCACCTCTCCACCCTCCCCTTGCATCCTGGCAGCCAGTCCGCTCTGATGGCAGCTGCCTCCTATTAAAGATGGCCTGGGTTGTGACCTGTGGTCGGGGCCCCTCGGATGCTTGGGCCCCTTACTTGTGTAATGGCTGTACCCCCCTTATGGCGGCCTTGACTGTGGAGGTGAGCTGATGGAAAAAAATAAAAGTACAGTTAAGTGGGGAGCAGGACAGGCTTCTCTGAAGAGAAAAGTTTTCAGGGATTGCTTAAAAGTGGATATAGTTGGAGATAGTCAGACAAATTGTGGTAGGCAATCCCAAAGAATGGGAGAGACTCGAGATAAGTCCTAGAGGTGAGTATATGAGGAGGTGACAATGGAACTAGAGAACAGGTCTTGGGAGGAATGAAGAGAAAGATTTGGCTGAAATTTTGAGACCAGGTTAGTGATGTCGTTTGGGGCCAAGTCGTGGATGGCTATCTAAGTTATTGTTAGTATTTTGAAATGAATTTGTTGTGTGAGTGGCAGCGAATGGGGGGATTGGCAGAGAGTGGTAGCAGACACAGAGCGGTTGGTAAGAAGGATGAGTCTGCCAGCAGCATTCATGATGGACTGAAGGGGGATAACCTATTTAAAGGTAAGCCAATTAGAAGAAAGATGCAATAGTCGAGGCGAGAGATGACCAGGGAGGGAATTAGGATATTTGTGGTGTCATTGGTTAAGAAGGGGCGTTTTTTTACTTTAAAATGTTTATTAGGTTTTAAATGAACAGTTTCCAACAATAATATTTACAGTTATTTTTGTATTACTTATCACATTGCATAGATCATAATATAGCAAACAGATAGAGAACATATAATAATAATAAAAAAAAAATCACAAGAATACCAGGTAATAGCCATATAATTGAAAACCTTTTTCTGCTTACCCCCGGATGGGAACTAACTGTAAGTGGTGTTTGGTTGCCAAGGATTACAAATTAACAGGGATGAGGGAGGAAAACCATATGACAGACCAGGGCTGCCATCAGGGGGGTACAGGCAATACACCTGTAAGGGTCCCGGATGTCCCTAGGGCCCTGGATGGCAAGCCCCCTTATTTTTTTTTATATATATGTATTTTTTTATTAAAGAGACCAAAGGTCCCCAGGTGCAACGAAGGTCCCCAGGGCCCCGGATGGTAACCCCCCCCTTTTCTTTATATAATTATTATTATTTTTTTATATAAAAGGGCCCAAGATGGCAACCCCTTTTTTAAATATAATTTTATATATATATATTTATATATATATATACGTATATATATTTTTTTATTTTATTAAAGGGCCCAGAGGTCCCCAGGGCCCCAGATGGCAACCCCTTTTTTAATATAATTATATATATGTATATGTATATATATATATATATATATATATATATATATATATATATATATATATATTTGTATTATTATTAAAGGGCCCAGAGGTCCCCAGGGCCCCGGATGGCAACCCCCCTTTTAAAAAAAAAATTGTATTTTTTTTTTTTATAATAAATAAAATCTTTTTTTTATATATGTTTTTATTTTTTGTTTTTATTGAAAGGCCTGGAGGTCCCAAGGTTTTGTAAGGGGCCCAGAGGTCCCCAGGGCAACCCCCCCCCCAATTTGTGGCACCCCCAGCTTCTCAATTCGCGGCAGCACTCCCCCCCCCCGGTTCTCCAAGGGGCCCCATAATTCCTGATGGCGGCCCTGTGACAGACTTAGGCCGCGTACACACGACCAAATAAATCTGCTCAAATCGGTCTCACAGATCGATTTGATCAGATTTGTCTGCTGGCTGCTTTGGTTTGATCGATGTACACACGATCAAACCAAAATCCCCGCCAGCAGACAGCGTGGTGACGTGGCGGTGACGTTGACGCTGCCACGTCACCGCACCGCACCAGGAAGTAAAACACTTCCGCGCATGCGTCGAATCCATTCGACGTATGTGCGGGCAGATATGTCTGCTGGTTAGCGTACTAACCAGCAGACATATCGGTCCGACGGGTTCCCAGCAGACAGATTTGAAAGCATGCTTTAAAATCTGTCTGCTGGACAAATCCGTCTGCTCGCCCGTACACACGATCGAATCTGTCTGCTGAGACGGTCTGTCAGACCGCTTCCAACAGATAAATTTGATCGTGTGTACGCGGCCTTATAGAAGCTCATATGTTCTTTAAATAATTAGGAGCTCTTGGGTTGTTTAACCATTCTTGCCATTTTTTTTCAAATGTATGTTCAAAAAAGTGTGAAAGTGTGTTCAGTCTAGTAATAACATTTGACAGGTTGGGAGATGCGGTAGATTTCCAGAAGGGGCTTTTTTTTGGGATGTTGTGGAGGTTGAGGCAGCAAACTTTGGACAGTGATTAGACGTGGGGCTGAAAGGAGAGTTCAGAGTCCAGGTCTATACTTAGCACCCTGGAATGCAGGGGATGGGTTGATGGTTGTGCCATTATTTTAACAGAGAAGTCAGGGGAAGTGGCATGTGGGGGAGGAAACATTGTGAGCTTGGTTTTGGACAGGTTGAGATTGAGGAAGTGGTGCGACATCCAGACTGATATGTCAGTCAGTAAATTAGTGATGAGTGAGGAGACTGATGTTGTGAGCTGAGGGGTAGAAAGATACATTTGGGTGTCATTGGCATAGAAATAATATTGAAAGCCTTGGAAGTTATCAGCTGACCCAAAGAGGAGGTGTAGATTGAGAATAGGAGAGGTCCAAGAACAGAACTTTGGTACATCCTGACAGAGAAAGGAAAATAAGAGGAGGAAGCAGAATTGTAAGTGACACTAAAGATGCAGTGTGATATGTAGAATGAGAGCCAAAGAAGAGTACACTCATGGGAACCAAAGGAGTAAAGTTTTTTTGAAGAGGAGGGGGTGGTCCATTGTATTAAAGGCAGCGGAAAAGTCCAGAAGTAGGAGTACAGAATAGTGTCAGTTAGTAAATAGTTTGTGAGTTATAGCTGTGTAAGGGGCCCCTTACACAGCTTTTTGAAGAGGAGTGTCAGTTATTAAATAGTTTGTGAGTTATAGGAGAGCAGTTTCTGTGAAATGTTGATTGCTAAATCCTGACTGAAGGGGATCAAGTAGATTATTCTTAATGAGGTGGTCACTCAGTTGGTTGAAGACCAGGCATTCAAGGTGATGATCTGAACATGAAATGGGAATGATCTGAACATACCTGGCTTCAGTACGGGGCAGAGTCAGGAAACATTACTAAAGTTTGGGTACTGAATCTGAACCCCATTCAAGTCATTGGGAGTCAAATGTTAAAAAATAGTAATTTTCTACAACCGTGGTCTCCGAACTGCAGCCCTGGTGCCTGATATGGCTCTTTCCTTGCCTTCATTTGAATTTATTTTGTGGCATTATTTCTGCCACTGACACCAACAATGGGGCACTATTCTTTCCACTGCCACCAAGAATGAGGCATAATTCCTTACACTGATAACACAAATGGGGCACTATTCCTCCCACTGACATCAACTATTTCTGCCCCAAATAACACATATTGGGCATTGTTTAATCTTACTGGGCACAGTCCGACCTCCCTAAAGCCTGAAGGAGACCCCTGTGCTAGAATAAAAGGTAAGGGCAACAAATGGCCACAAGCAGCGATTTTTATAATGCATAAAGGGCAACATTACAGTTGCAAAGCTAAATAACATGCCTGGTTGATGGTCTATAAAGTGTCTATGAAGTGGAGCATCGGTACGATGTTACCAATCAGATACAACAACACCAACGTTTACAAAAAAAGTGCTATTTAAATTACAGGTAAATGACAGTTCTGAGTGAATTTAATACTATTTGTAAACAAAACAGAAGATTTCCTCTATCTATATCAGACTCTTATCCTAGATCAGGCTTTCTCAGCTATTTTAACACAGAGAAACCCTTGAAGTAACTTTCCAGTCTAATGCCGCGTACACACGGTCGTTTTTTGCGATGAAAATAAACGTCGTTTTTTAAAACGTAATTTAAAATGATCGTGTGTGGGCAAAACGTCGTTTTTTGTGAATTTTTTGTGTCGTTTTTCAAAACGTCGTTTTTTGTTTCACAAAAAGTCACCGTGTGTAGCAAAAACGTCGTTTAAAACGACGTCTTTCAACCCGCGCATGCCCAGAAGCTAGTTATGAAGCGAGCTTCAATGGAAAAGAGTGGTGAACGTAACCTCGCTTTTTGTGAAAAAACTATGGTGTGTAGGCAACATCGTCTTTGAAAAGTGACGTTTCAAAAACGTCGTTTTTTACTTCACAGAAAACGTCGTTTTTTTTCTTCACAAAAAATGATCGTGTGTACGCGGCATAAGGCCTTGTACACACAACCGAGGAACTCGTCGTTTCAGACACATCATTTTCCTTGACGAGTTCCTTGTTAGGCTTGTCCAGAAACTTGACAAGCTGTCTTTGCATACACACAGTCAAGACCAAATCTCCTCGTTCTCAAAAGCGGTGACTTCAACACATAGATGGCAGGGGAAGTTCGATTCCACTGGCACAACCCTTGGGGCTGCTTTTGCTAATCTCATCTTACTGCGTGTTAGGAAAAAGTTTGGTAAGAGACATTTGCACTTTTCAGTCTGTTACAGCGTGACAAATGTGCTATTTCCATTACAAATGCTACTTTTACCGAAGGTGCGCGGGTTTCTAAGCATACACACCAACGTGTTTCTCGTCGAAAAACAGCCCGACGAGGAACGCGACGAGGAAATTGAGACTCCCGTCGAGGAAAAAGAGAACTTGCTCTCTTTTTTCCTCGTCGAGTTCCTCAACAGTTTTCTCGATAAAAAGCATACACACGACCGTTTTCCTCGGCAAAAAAGCTCTCCCACCAAGTTTCTTGATGGATTCTGTTGAGTTTCTTGGTCGTGTGTACGAGGCCTCAGGGAACCCCTGCTAAAAATGATTGTATCTATAACTCATTATACCAGGGGTCTCAAACTCAAATTACCTGAGGGCCGCAAGACAAGTTTTCATATCCCATGGGGGTCCGCATAAAATTCAAAAACAGTACTGGTGTCAGCGAATGTATTATTAACCCCCAGCTCTGTGTCAGCGGACGCATTATTAACCCCCCAGCACTGGTGTCAGCGGACACATTATTAACCCCCAGCACTGGTGTCAGCGGACACATTATTAACCCCCAGCACTGGTGTCAGCGGACACATTATTAACCCCCAGCACTGGTGTCAGCGGACACATTATTAACCCCCAGCACTGGTGTCAGAGGACACATTATTAACCCCAACCACTGGTGTCAGCGGACACATTATTAACCCCTAGTATTGGTGTCAGCAAACGCATTATTAACCCTGACCACTGCACTGAACACAGACCACTACACACGGACCACTGCACACGGACCACTGCACACGGACCACTGCACACTGCCGACAGACCACTACACTGCCGACAGACCACTACACTACACACACTGACCACTCATCATCATGGCACAGCACATAAAGGCTCAGAGCCCAGCAAATCAGGGCACAGCACATCAGGGCACAGCACATCAGGGTACAGCACATCAGGGAACAGCACATCAAGGCACAGAGACCAGCAAATCAGGGCACATGGCACAGCACACCAGGACACATGGCACAGCACATCAGGGCACAGCAAATCAGGGCACATGGCACAGCACATCAGGGCACAGCACATCAGGGCACAGCACATCAGGGCAAAGAACATCAGGGCACAGGGCACAGCACATCAGGGTACAGGGCACAGCGCACATCAGGGCACAGAGCACATGGCACATCAGGGTACAGGGCACAGCACATCAGGGTACAGAGCACAGCACATCAGGGTACAGAGCCCAGCACATCAGAGCACAACAGGGTACAGGGCACATCAGAGCACAGCACATAGGGGTACAGCACAACAGGCCACATCAGTGTACATGGCACGGTACACCATGACAGGACATATCAGGAGAAGGCACATGGCACATCAGGACAGGGCACATGGCACATCAGGGTACAGGGCACATGAAACAGCACATCAGGGTACGAAGCCCAGCAAATCAGGGTACATGGCACACATCAGGGTACATGGGCCACAATCAGAGCACAATCAGGGCACATGGGGCAAATCAGGGCACATGAGAGCACACCAGGGCACATCAGGCACAGCACATCAGTACAGGGCACATGGCACATCAGGGTACAGGGCACAGGGTACCCTGATGTACAGAGCCCAGCACATCAGGGTACATGAGGCACATCAGGGTACATGGGGCACATGCCACATCGGGGCACGTGAGGGTACATGGGGCACATGAGAGCACATCAGTGCACACGAGAGCACATCAGGGCACATGAGAGCACATCAGGGCACATGAGAGCACATCAGGGCACATGAGAGCAAATCAGGGCAAAGGTCAGCTTTTACTTGTTGTTTTCTTCAGATGCAGAGCAGTGCAGGAAGCATCTGTCAGAGGCTCACTTCTCTCTCATGTCACGCTGCTACTCCCCGGCAGCCCCTCCTCTATTCTTGTTTATCCCAGATGATGTCACAAGCAAATAGGGATGGACGAGAAGAGAGGAGGGGCCGCCGGGGAGTAGCAGCGTAACATGAGAGAGAAGTGAACCTCTGACAGATGCTTCCTGCACTACTCTTCATGCACCTCGATCTACACTTCCGCGGCACCCGCCCTGCCTGCGGGCCATTTATTACCGGTCCGTGGGCCGTAAATGGCCTGCGGGCCGGTACTTTGAGAACCCTGCATTATACATTAATGTGTTAGTCAGTGGGAAGAATGCTCCTTACCTTGTGGTCACAAGGAAGAATTACTGTACTCCCTTATAGATGATTAAAAAGATCATTAATGTTAGTAGGAACTTATCTGATGCCCTGTACACACGATCAGATATCTGATGGAATCTAATCCAATGGATTTTTTCGTCGGATATCCGATAAAGCTGACTTTCATCAGCCTTGCCTACACACCATCGGTCAAAAATCCGACCGTATCCAAACGCAGTGATGTAAAACACAACAACGTGCTGAGAAAAATGAAGTTCAATGCTTCCGAGCATGCGTCGACTTGATTCTGAGCATGCGTTGATTTTTCTCCGATGGAGTTCCATACAGACGATCGTTCTTTTTCTATCGGTTTTTTATCCATAGGACATTTTTAAAACATGTACTATTTTTTTTCACCGATGAAAAACAAACCGATGGGGCCCACACACGATCGGTTTGACCGATGAAAACGGTCCAAAGAATGCTCATTGCTCAAGTATTCCCTAGCAACCTCTGGAGGAACCCTAGAAGAGAAACCCTCTCCTAGATGATGGTCTGGTATAGATGATAATGGGTGCCCCACACAGGAGCAAAAAATGGGCAATAATTTAAGCAATAGGTGGTCCTGTCAGCAGTTCCTAGCATAAGCCAGGTAGAAAATTACTGGCAAAACAGTAACTGCATTCAGATGTGATATTTTCTCATTCATCCCTGGGTTAAACGAGTGAACATCTGTACATGTATTCTCCATTGAATATATGTCTGGACTTTGACTGGGCCATTCTAAGGCCTCATACACACGACCGAGAATCTCGTCGTAAAAGAAACGTTTTCCACGACGAGTTCCTTGTCAGGCTTGACGAGAATCTTGTCAAGCTTTCTTTGCATACACACTGTCAAGACAAAATCTTGTCGTTCTCGGGTACAACGCGTACGACGGCACTATAAAGGGGAAGTTCGATTCCACTGGCGCCACCCTTGGGGCTGCTTTTGCTAATCTCATGTTACTGCGTGTTAGAAAAAGTTCTTAGTACGATCGCTACTTTTACCGAAGGTGCGCTCCCATCTCATACTTTATTCTGAGCATGCGCAGGTTTTCTAAGCATACACACGAACGTTTTTCTCGTCGTAAACCAGCCCGAAGAGAAACACAAGGAAATTAAGACTCCCGACGAGAAAAACGAGAGCATGTTCTCTTTTTTTCTCGTCAAGTTCCACAACAGTTTTCTCGACGAAAAACATACACATGACCGTTTTTCTCGGCAAAAATGCTCTGCCAGCCTTTTTCTTGATGGATTTTGTAAAAGAAAACAGTCGGGTGTACGAGGCCTAACACATGAATATGCTTTGATCTAAACCTTTCCATTGTAGCTCTGGCTGTATGTTTAGGGTCGTTCAGGTGAACCTTCAGCCCAGTTTCAAGTCTTTTGAGACTCTAACAGGTCTTCTTCTAAGATTTCCCTGTTTTTGGCTCCATCCACCTGTCCATCAACTCTGACCAGTTTCACTGTCCTTGCTGAAGAAACACATCCCCACAGCATGATGCTGCTACCACCATGTTTCACGGTAGGGATGGTGTGTTCAGGGTGATGTGCAGTGTTAGTTTTCCGCCACACATAGGGGGTTATTTATGAAAGGCAAATCCACTTTGCACTACAAGTGCAAACTACAAGTGCAAAGTGCACTTGAAATTGTACTAAAAGTGTGCTTGGAAGTGCAGTCGCTGTAAATCTCAGGCGGCGTACACACGAGGGGATATGTCCGCTGAAAACGGTCCGATGGACCGTTTCAGCAGACATCTCCGCTCGTGTGTATGGGCTAGCGGACAGATTTCTCCACCCGACAGATTTCAAAGCAAGCTTTGAAATCTATCCGGTGGGAATCTGTCCGCCCGACATGTCTGCTGGTTAGTACACTTACCAGCAGACATGTCGGCCCCCACCGCCGCCGCGCCGCTGCCGAATGGATTCGGCGCATGCGCGGAAGTGTTTTACTTCCTGGTGCGGTGACGTGGCGGTGACGCAGCGGCGTCAACGTCACCGCCGCGTCACTGCCACGTCACCGCGCCGTCCGGCGGCGGGGAATTTGATCCGATGGTGTGTACACGCCATCGGATCAAACTCCCGATCGGACATATCCGATGGAAATGGTCCGCGGACCGTTTTCATCGGATATGTCCGATCGTGTGTACGCCGCCTGAGGGTTAGATCTGAAATGAGGGGAAGCTTTGCTGATTTTATTATCCAATCACGTGCAAGCTAAAATGCTGTTTTCTATTTTCCTTGCATGTCCCCCTCGGATCTACAGCAAATGCAACTCCAAATGCACTTTCAGTGCAATTTTCAAGTGCACTTTGCACTTGTAGTGCAAAGTGGATTTGCCTTTAGTAAATACCCCCACAGTGTTTAGTGTTTTGCTTTTAGACCAAAAAGTAAAATTTTGGTCTCATCTGACCAGAGCACCTTGTTCCACGTTTGCGGTGTACTCCACATGACTTCTCACAGACTGCAAATGGGACTTCTTATGGTTTTCTTTCAACAGTGGCTTTCTTCTTGCCACTCTTCCATAAAGGCCAGATTTGTGGAGTGCACATCTAATAGTTGTCCTGGGAACAAATTCTTCCACCTGGGCTGTGGATCTCTGCAGCTCCTCCAGTTATCATAGGCCTCTTTGCTTTTCTGATAAATTCTCTTCTTGCCCGGCCTGTCAGTTTAGGTGGATGGCAATGTCTTGGTAGGTTTGCAGTTGTGCCATACTTCCATTTTCGGATGATGGATTGAACAGTGCTCCATGAGATGTTCAAAGCTTAGGATGTTTTTTAATAACCTAACCCTGGTTTAAACTTCTCCACAACTTATACTGAAATTAAATTACACACAGATGGTCTCTATTTACTAATTAGGTGACTTCAGAAGGCAATTGGTTCCACTAGATTTTAGTTAGGGGTATCAGAGTAAAGGGGAGTGAATACAAATGCACACCACACTTTTCAGATATTTATTTGAAAGAAGAATTGAAAACCATTTATCATTTCCCTTTCCACTTCACAATTATGTGCCACTTTGTGTTGGTCTATCACATAAAATACCAAAAAAAAAAAAAGAAATAAGTTTTTGTTTGTAACATGACATAATGTGGAAAATGTCAAGGGGTATGAATACTTTTTCAAGGCACTGTATCCATTGGGTCTGTAGTCCCTGAATAGAAGTACACTCCAACCTATAAAAAGTGGACACCTTATTAGCTGATGTATCAGGTCCAAACCTCCTTGCATCTCCCTGTTGTCCATTAGTTAATTATAGAAGGGGAGATACAGGATCAACAACTAAGTAAGCAGGCTTGTGTTTACAGTGCCACACCATTTTGGGATCCTGCACTATAAACACAGCTGAACAGTTGTACTATGGTGTCTATCTATAAAAAATGGGAATGCAGATGCCAATAGCATTTGTGCAGGCACAACACATTGTCACTTAATTGTATTATTACTATCTCCTATGATCACCAGCTCCATCTAATGGCCACAATGCTGTATTGTTTTATTTTTTATTGTTGCAACTCAGAAAAATACCACATTATGGTCACTAGATGGAGTCAAAACAAACAATATGATGATCATTTGATGTGCCTTTGTGAATGATTTTTTATTTATTTTTTATGTATGTAAACCTTCTAGTGTGCAGGCACCCAGGTTTTTTTTTTCTGCCCAAAGGCTTGCTTTGAAGTAGATTAGGTAAAACAGGTGGGTAAGTGTTTTCTATTCTCTTTCCTTTTGATTATACAACCCATAGATGTAAATTGTCTGCACAGGCACGTGAATTGAAGATCTTTTCACTAACTGCATTTGTCAATTAACAAAATGTTATTTACTTTACTTTATATAAGACCTGTTTGTGTGCTGAAATCAAGAGGATCCAGTGACAAGACATTCCAGTTCAAATCTTAAGACTGTCAAGAACAGTTAGACCATCAGGTGCATTGTATTTCAGATAAAGCAAAGTTCCGCTTTCAGTGGGGTGGAAATGGGAAGTAACTATGTCAAACCACCCATTTCCTTTTAATAGTGCAGTAATTAAACACAGACTGTCCATGAGATTTACAGCCAAACTTACTTCCTTACACATCTGCACATTTATCCTTTCCTTTTAACGTGGGGGATCTGAAGGTCATATCATACAAAAAAAAAACCTTTAACCCATTATGCATATCATGCCTCTTCTAGTCATCAGAGGCCATTTCTGGTGTACAAGCGCTGTGCTTAGATTTGCTGATCATTGAAGGTGAGCTGCAGGGCAGGCCTATATTTGCCATGCCACACACAAGTGCTATATTATACATTCAATCACCATCGTGCCCGATATATATGAATACATCGCACACTACTGTGAAAAATATAATCAATTTATGTATAATAAAACACAGACCTTTTTTTTTTTAACAAAAAAATCAGTTGATGCAGCCCCCTTATTGTAAATAGATATATTCAAAGAGAATCCAGATTCCCCAGATTCCAGGAGGCACCAAGCAGTTTCCCTATATGTGCAAACTCACAATCACCTTATCATTAAAGTCCCAAATAAGTTCACCACGATACTGTGGTCACAGTTTTTATGGTTAAATTATTTTGGACTTTTTTATGAATTTGATGATAGTGAGTTTTCACATATAGAGAAACTGCTCGGTGCCTCTTGGAAGCCTGGGGACTATTGGCAATTGTTGCCTACTTATCGCTCGCACACCTCATAAAATTATTAGATATATGTAGACTGCTTGTGTTGAGTCTTGGAATCTGGGGACAATTGTGGATTGTTGAGGCTGAGGTATACCGTGTCTATATACTATACTGACCCTGTCATATCTCAGTTTATTGTCAGGCTCTTTGTATTTCAGTCCGAAATTATTCTATGAAATGATTAGAAATGATTAGAGGAACAGAGCTTTATTTAAAAACTTACAGTCCTGTTTCAGATTATTGTATATTTGTGATAATGTTATAGTGGATTTCAAACTCTCCCCCCCCCCCAAAAAAAAGCATAATAAAGTCACATCAGCATAATAAATGTAGATATATTAATAAATGAAATATTGAGAAGAGAGTAGGATATGGCTGAGAGCAGCAGTGTAAATATCTTTACATTTATAATAGATTACTTATGAGGGGCACTTTAAGCAGCAATATGATTTAGCATCTGAAATGGTCTGGATACTGTAAGAATACTTAGGGGTCTAATTATAAAACATTAGTTGGAAGAATGTCACAAGCATTCATTCAGACTGCATTATTTTCCCTGTATTTTCTCGAATACAATCACTTTATATGACTGTTAGCTCCATCTAGCGGCCAAAATGCAGTATATTTCCTAATTGAGGTACCGTATTTCAGTGGTCACATTTTGGCCACTAGATGGAGTGGTCCACATATTATGTAGCACTATGGCTTTACTAGTGTAAATTTGATATCAAATTTTGGTTTTAGTCAAAGTCTTTTGACTAAAATGGCATTTTAGTTTTAGGGCTGGCTTACACCACAAACGTACTCCAGATCTGTTCCGGATGCATTTTTAATGCATTTTTGGCACATTCCGGTGTATTTTTAATGCATTTTTGGGTGCATTTCAGATGCTTTTTATATAGGGGTCCGGTGCGTTTTTGATGCATTCCAGTGTGTTTTTCATGCGTTTTACCACATTCCAGTACAGTCCAGTGCAGGAAAAATGCAGCATGGTCTACTTTTTTAATGGAACTGGAAAGCCCTGGAACTGACTGCACTGGTATGATATATGCCATTGGAAACCATACAACCTACTTTCCATGTGTTTTTGATGCAGGAAAAAAAATGCACTGGACTGCATGTGGTGTGAACTGGCCCTTAGTTGTATTTTAGTCTTCTGAATTGTTTTAGTCGTATTTTAGTCAACTAAAATCTAAAGGGTTAAGTTACATTGTAATTCATTATTTAGGCATATCTCTAGAATTGCCAAACTCATTATATACTACTGGAGTAAACATCTAATAACATGCTCACAGATTTAGTCGTTGTGATATACAAAAAACAAGTTTCATAAACAAACATTTTGACAAACAGAAGTGCAACTTTTAGGGCCCTTTCACACGAGCGGACGAACGGTCCGCTTTTCATAAGTCCGTTTACGGACTCACAATGCTTCCCTATGGGATCGCGGACGTTAGCGGATGAGCATCCGCTAACGTCCGTAAACATCCGCCTCTGTCAAGATCCGTTTTTTTGGATGGAAGAAAATCCTATTTTTCTTCCGTCTGGCGGATCGGAGGAATATGGACACACGGTCCGTATTCATCCGATTCCCCATAGGAGAGAGCGGAGGAAAGACAGGGCGGTCCCTGCACAGTGTGCGGGGACCGCATTGTCAGCCGACAGCTCAGCGGGGATTTTACGGAGGAATCCCCGCTGAGCAAACAGGCTAACGGAGCAGATCAATACGGATCCGCTCCGTGTGAAAGAGCTCTAAGATATAACAAATAAATCAGTAAACTCTATTGGCTGTAATGCCATTGCACATATTACCTAAATAAATTACCAATAATAACCTCTTACTGCCCGCATTATAGCCGAAAGACGGCCACAGCGCGGGCCTAAATTGCCTGGAGTCCAGGGATGTCGGCACCGCAGCCTATGTTTATATCAGCTGGTCGGGTGCTGCTGCCGCCATCGCTGTTAAGGGAGCTCAGCAGTGTAGCCTTTCGGCTTCACAGCCGGGTCCCTACTGCGCATGCCCGAAGTGCGCTGCACTCCCTTACTGGCCTGGCAGAAGGGGAGGGAGGAGGAAGGGGGCCGAGCTGCTGACGTAATTCACCAGAACTCGTTTTCCCAGAAGAGGGGGACAAGGTACCAGTAAAAAAACAGGTACTCGCTCCCTCCTCCCCCACAAAAGGTGCCAAATTACGCACCGGAGGGGGGGGGGGGAGAATAAGATAAGTGGAAGTTCCACTTTTGGGTAATTTTGGAGGTGCTGTTTTGGAGAATTGTTTGTGCCATTGTTCTTACACAGTGCAAATCATAGGTAAAATTCACAGCGCCAATCAGATTGGCTCTGTGTTGTGCGATTAATGTGATGGTCAATCACGAATGTAAACACTAAGCTCTCCCCTTCCTCTCACAACAGAGGAAAGAGTATTGATTAATGAAGATTTAATAAATAATGGTATTTAGCAGCAGATTCAACTCAAAGTGGGGGTAGTAATTTTTAGGATCATTTGTTTAACCCCCTTTAAACCCCCATCCTCTCCTCTCAGATTAAGCTGTACAGCTTATCTCCATCCTGTCTCGAACATGTATATTAATGCCATAGTCTCCTTTATTATGCACATTAGCCACCCCTCATCTCCATATTTCCAAATGAAATTGCAAAAAAAGTAGTATAGGTACCCTTTTCATAGTCGCTGAGACTTATATGAACTGTTCCATTGCCAGAAATGGAGTGTGAATTGTCATGCGATTTTATACAACAAATTGTGGCCATGGGACTTTAAGGTTCAATAAAAGTTTTATTAGAAATTTTCAGACAGAAATCAGGAAAAAACATGAGCCGGTCCCCCAACAGTGGGTGGGCCGGTCCTCCACATAATACAAACTGAATTATTCACAGTACAGAGCACAATATGGGTAGGTTCATCATCTCAACGAGGCATTTCTATAAAGCTATCCGGCATATAACAGAACATGTCCCACAACCGCATCTCCCAGCCAGGGCGCCCCTTTGGGAGCCTGCTGCGCCCGTGACCAGGAGAACGCAAGGGGACAATGTCTCCACACCAGGGGTGTCACCAAGAACGAGATAGCAGTGCTTCCATAAGTCGGAAGCAACCAGGAGTACATCAAGGGACTAAGCCTCTAACAACATAACAATAGGGGATTGCCTTGGACGAACCGATCTCTTACGTGGAGGGCAAAATAGGTACCGGAAAAGAACGGAGAAGGATAGATCAAATAAAAGAACTAGGAAAGGAAAAGAGGGAAGGAAGAGAATAAGGAAAGGGGGGGATGCGGTGTGCTCGGTCTCCCCGCGTCTTGGACCTAGTTTGTATATTCAGGGCCTCGCATATCTTTTAAGGCAGCGGAGACCTCGGTTCAGATGGGAGCATTTGTTTTAATTTTTCCGAGGAGGAATGATGCCTCCACAGTCCCCATGTAAAGGAGAACTTAGCGTGGTTATCTAGGGCTTTAGCCTGGAGTTCTTCCATTAACATGACTCCATTCATTTCAGAGACCCATTCAGCTAGTGTCGGGGGCGATGAGGACTTCCAATGTCTGGCTATGAGTTGCCTACTTATACTGAGACAGAACCTGAGAAGGGTGTGTTTTTGGAATTTGAAGGAGCCTGGGAGAATGGATAGGAGGGCCACAGTAGGGGAGGGAGAGAGGGGCTCACCATACATGTCCGAATAAATTTCAAATATCTGGTTCCAGAAGGGGCGAATGATCTCGCAATCCCACCATATGTGGAGGTGCGTACCTATAGCCAAGTTACATCTCCAACAGGAGTCCGATGTCGAGGGGAACATGATCCTGAGGGCGGACGGCACTCTATACCACCGTGACAGCAATTTGTAGTTTTTTTCCCGAACATAACTCGAGACAGAGGATTTATGAGTGTAATAGAAGGCTTTTAGCCATGCTGCCTCGCTAATATCTTGCCCTAGCTCCCCAGACCAAGCTGCGGTGAATTTGGGAAGGGAGTCACTCGTATGTCCTAGGATAATTTTATATATCATGGAGAGAGTATGTCGGGGGACTTCATGGGGCGAGCACAGTTGCTCAAACTCCGTCGGGGGCCTATGAGTCAGTCCTGTATTGTAAAGTTGTTTGCAGTAAGCTGACAGGTGTATGTGGGTAAGCCAGGTCACCTTCGGGGGGGGGGAAAGCTCGTCCATCACGAAGGATCCCGTGGTAGCGTCGACAAACCGCCGTGCCGTGGGCCAATGGTCTCTCCTGTACCCATTAAATGAGTGGGCAAGTTTGCCCTCCGGAAGAGCCGGGTTGTCAAACAAGGGAGTCATCGGGCTCGGGTCAGTGGTCAGTGCATAGACCGTTCTCCGTCGGTACCACACTGCTAAAGCGTCTCTGGTCAAGGGTGAGGAGTCTGTAAGAGCCCGAAGCGACTCCCCATGGCCCCATAAAAGGGCCCGGAGGTCTACAGGGGAAAGATCTTGCTCGACCGACGTAGAAACCTTACTTAACGGACGAGGGAACCATTCCAGAATTCTCGAAAACACCACCGCTGCGTGATATAGCTCAAAGTCAGGAAGACCTGTCCCCCCTCTAGTGATGGGGGAACAAAGCAGCTTGTGTTTCAATCTGGGGCGATTCCCCCTCCACACAAACCGGATCGCCATCGAGCGCAAAGCCCGAAAGAAGGCAGAGGGTAGGGCTATCGGTAGGGCCTGAAACATATACAAAAATTTAGGTAAGATGTCCATTTTCAGGGCGTTCATCCGTCCGAACCATGATACTGGCAGATTCAAGCGGTCCTCAGTTAGTCGCTTGAGTCTGGTCAGCAGCGGGCCATGATTGAGGGAATATATCTCTGACAGGTTGGCTGGTATCTCCGTCCCCAGGTATGTGACGGACTTCGCCCTCCATTGGAAAGAGAAGTTCGATTTCAAGAGCGATAGGGCAGGTTGTGACAATGAGACATTCAGGGCTTCCGTCTTAGAGAGGTTGAGTTTATAGTTGCTCAGGGTACCAAACCTTGCAATCTCAGCCAAGATAGAAGGGATGGTGACATGTGGGTGTGTGACGTAAAGCAAAAGGTCATCTGCATAGAGGGAAAGTTTGCAATGAGATGAGGGGGTCTGTATCCCCTGTATACTCGGATTCGCCCTCAGCGCCTGCGCTAGATGCTCTATAACTAGGGCAAATAAGAGGGGGGAGAGGGGACACCCCTGCCTGGTGCCGTTTGCAATCGGGAATGTCTCCGACAATACTCCGTTGACCAGTACCGATGCGGAAGGGTTACTATATAGGGACATAATACGTGCTAACATTTTTGGGCCTAGGCCTATTTGGGCGAGAGTGGACCTCAGGAAAGGCCAACTGACCCTATCAAAAGCCTTCTCTGCGTCGCAAGAGAGAAGGCATGTCGGGATCCGGTTGCGCTTAGCGTAGGCAATCAGGTGGATCGTCTTGGTGGTGTTGTCACGAGCCTCTCGACCTGGGACGAAACCCACCTGGTCGCCATGTATGATTCGAGGTAGTAGAGGGGAGAGGCGTTCCGAGAGAATTTTAGTGAATAATTTTAGGTCCACATTCAATAGGGAGATCGGCCTATAATTGGGGCAGTGTGTCTGGTCCTTGCCAGGTTTTGGGATCACAACTATTTGGGCGTGTAAGAGGCCTGGGGAAGGGCAGAGAGTCCCGTCAATGGCATTAAAGGCTTTTGCAAGTAGGGGAGACAGCTGGGGCGCGAATACTTTATAGAACCTGGGGGTAAACCCATCAGGGCCAGGACTCTTACCGTTTTTCAGTTTCTTAATGGCCAAGAGGAAATCCTCTTCCGATAGGGGTGCCTCCAGCTCCTCCACCTCCGTCGGCGGGATAGAAGGGAGGGCCGTTTCCTGCACATAAGAGGCTATGGCATCCCCAGGCCCAGGTCCCTGGACCGGGGACCCCACCCTCTGAGGGGGAAGGTTATAGAGGCCCTCATAAAAGTGCCGAAACTCTTCTGCAATCGCCTTGTTATTGTGTACTTTCCCATGCTTAGATGAGACAACGAAGGGAATATGTTGCCTGGCCGGGCGCGGCTGTATAGTATTTGCCAAGAGTCTACCACAGTTGTTGGCTTGGGCATAGTGAGTAAAACGCCCCTTGTCCCTGGCCACTAACGCCCTGTCTGCAAAGATCTGTAAGAGGTCTCTCCGAGCGTTAGCCAGAGCCACTAGCGTAGCAGGCTCTGGAGAGCGTTTATGTGATTCCTCCAGCTTTGTGATTGTATCAAGGAGGCAAGCAACTTCCAGGGTGCGGGCTTTCTTTAGCCGGGACCCATGTTGAATGAATTTGCCTCGAAGGACACACTTCAAGGCTTCCCACTTCGTCAAGGGGTTGGTCTCGTCCTGAGCATGGTCAGAGACAAAGTTCGTAATTGCCTGTACGATATCAGCCGTACAAGCCAAGTCCATGAGTAGGTTGTCGTTAAGTCTCCAGGACGACCGGGGTTTGTGGGAAGGGATCCTCCCCAATGTCAGGTGAACAGGGGCGTGGTCGGACCACAGTCTGACTCCAATAGAAGCAGTCGGGGAGAGGTCAAGCAGGGATTGCGACACTAGGAGGTAGTCCAGTCTACTGTACGAAGAGTGTGCAGGGGAGTAATAAGTATAGTCCCTGTCAGAGGGGTGCAGGACTCTCCACACGTCAGTAAGAGAGAGGTCAGAGAACAAGGAGCGCAGCTTGGCCAGGGCAGCCAGGGAGATTGAGGACTTACCTGTGGATGCATCCACTCGGGGGATCAGAGCAGCATTGAAGTCACCCCCCAGGATCATGTTGGTTGTGCTGAATTTCTTTAGGCGTGAGACCACAGAGGAGAAGAACTGTAGCTGATCCTGGTTGGGAGAATAAACGTTAGTAATGGTATAAATCAAATTTTTGTAAGATAGTTTAAGCATGATATATCTCCCTGAAGGGTCAACATAGGTATCCAGAACGTCTGGCGTGAATGAGGAGTGGAAGGCTATTGAGACCCCTTTGGACTTAGCCAGGGGGTTGGTACTATGGAACCAGGTGGGGTAGTGTTTACTAGTAATTTTGGGGATCGAGTCTGACCTGAAATGGGTTTCTTGAAGAAGGATGACCTGGGTGCGCATTTTATGGAAGTGATATAATATTTGCCTCCTCTTCTCAGGTACGTTAAGACCTCGGCAGTTCAAAGAGGAAACTTTCAGGGCGGTAGGGGTAGCCATGGGTAAGACAAGTAGGAGTGTATGAGAGCGTAAGGAAGGGGCATGCACACCACATCAGGGATTTCAAAGGGGTGGGGAGGGAGGAGGTGGGCAAGAGGCCCATTAATGACAGGTAAGAGGGACAGAAGAACAGAAAAAAGAAAGAAGAACGAAAAGAAGCATCGTGGCCACAAGGGCCGCACTAATCTTGTTGCTAGCAACATTTCAGCTGCTACCAAAATGGCAGCTGAGTAACCTAAGTGGGGGAACGCGGGCAACGCACAGCGAGATGCCCGCACACGCCGCAAACATAGAGCTTATTAAACAATATAAATTATCGACTAATCGAACATTACGAGGATCCCCCCGGGTGGCAGGAGAGGAGCTATAAGCTCCACTGGGTCCGGGGCACACAAGCCTCCGTCTTTAACCCAAGAGTCATGCCACCCGGAGGGCTCCAGACAACATGAATAGACACATCAAGGGCAGCTCCAGTATAAAACCAGAGCACAGTCAGGGTAGGGGGGGAGAGGGGGGGGAAGGGCTGGGAGAGTCCTTCCAGTGGCAGGGGTCAAGGCTGAGCCTGGGGGCCGGTAGGCCCGATCCAGAGTGGGGACAGAACCAAACAAGCAGACTTTAAACATATCTGGGTCTATAACAGTAAAAAGAAAACATTGCAATAAGGGATAATGAAAACAACAAAAAACAGAGAAAGGCCATGGGACTTTAAGTGAGGCCGGTCACTGAGTAAAATAGAGGTACAAACAGTACCCAGAGAACAATATGTTTGGTTCATATTTTTTTCCATAATAAATTGACTGTCATTTTTATATGCTGTTTGTGCCTCTATTTTACTCATAGAAGGCCTCACTTAACCACTTCCCTACCGCAGTATTGTCATATGACGGTGGCAGGAACCATTTGTCCCTCCAGGCTTTTAACGTGACTTTAGTTTGGCTACAGTGTAGCATACTGTGGGCCAGATTCAGGTAGTCCAGAGCATCTTTGCTCTGGAGTAACGCTTCTCATTTGCGTTGCGCTGCAGAAATTTTAGGAGCAAGTGCTGTCATTCACGAAGCACTTGCTCCTAAAGTTGCGGCAGCGCATCGCAAATGAGGCGGCGGAATTCAAATTGGGCGGGTACGGGGCGTGTAGTATGGGATATAAAAAGCCGCGCCAGCCTGTAGTCTTTTTTGGGGGGAGGGGGTTTTCCTAGCGCGGTTTTTTGTTGTTTTATAGGGGCGTGTAGTATGCTAACTAAGCGCGATCCCGCCGCCAACGTACTGCGCATGCGTCGAGTGTCAAAACATCCCCGTGCGCATGCTCCAAAATCTGTGAATGAACGTCAATGACGTCACATTCCCATTCATGACCGTTTTACGCAAGCGACGTTTTTTTTTTTTTTCCCGACGCGATGACGACGCCTATACCTAACATAGGATACTCCAACCCCATGTAGGTATATCTATGCGCCGCGTATCCCGTCCGGAAACGTCGTATCGTCATTGCGTCGCGCCGGAATTCGATCGTGAATTGCCGATTTCCGCTCATTAACATATTTTTTGAGCGTAAATCGGCGGGAACGCCCCCGGCGCCATTTTTAAGTTGAAGTAACGATGCGATGGCAAAACTCAGTTACGCTGCTCGCATCGGAACTTCAACCCGGCGTTTCTTGTTTTCTGGTTACAGAAAACAGAAACGCCGGCTCAAAGTCACAGTTAGCCTAACTGTTCGTGAATCTGGCCCTGTGTATGTATCAGTCAAGCTATCTCAGCACTGAAAAATGGCCTGGTAATTGGGGTATTAACCACTTAAGCCACGGTCCATTTTGTAGCTAAAGGACCAGGCCCTTTTTTGCGATTCGGCACTGCGTCGCTTTAACTGACAATTGTGCGGTCGTGCGACGTGGTTTCCAAACAAAATTGATATCCTTTATTTTCCCACAAATAGAGCTTTCTTTTGGTGGTATTTGATCACCTCTGCGTTTTTATTTTTTTGTGCTATAAACAAAAATAGAATGACAATTTTGAAAAAAATACTATATTTTTTTACTTTTTGCTATAATAAATATTCCCCAAAAAGATATAAAAAAATGTTTTTCTCCGTTTAGGCCGATAGCATTTATTGCGCAAAAGTTATAGCGTCTACAAAATAGGGGGTAGGTTTATGGCATTTTTATTAATAATGTTTTTTTTACTATTTTTATCGTGACTGCGACATTATGGCGGACACATCGGACACTATTTTGGGGCCATTGCCATTTGTACAGCGACCAGTGCTCTAAAAATTCACTGATTACTGTGAAAATGACACTGGCAGTGAAGGGGTTAACCTGTAGGGCAGCGTACACACGATCGAATTTATCTGCTGAAACTGGTCCGCCGACCAGTTTCAGTGGACATATCAGATCGTATGTATGACCTAGCGGACAGGTTTGTCCAGCGGACAAATTTTAAAGCATGCTTTGAAATTTGTCCGCTACAAACCTGTCCGTCCGACATGTCTGCTGGTTAGTACGCCTAACCAGCGGACAGAAATCTCCCACATGCTTTAAATGGATTCGACGCATGCATGGAAGTATTTTACTTCCTGGAGTGGTGACGTGGCGGCATCAACGTCACCGCCACGTCACCGCGTCCTCAGCCCGAGGGCATTTTCATCCGATGGTGTGTACACGCCTTCGGACCAAAATTCGATGAGACATGTCCGCTGGATTGGTCCGTCGGACATGTTTGAGCGGACATGTCTCATCGTCTGTACGCGGCCTAGGGGGCACTGAAGGGGTTAAGTGTTTCATAGGGAGTGATTACTACTGTGTGGGGGCGTGGCTTGGCGTGTGACGTCACTGATCGTCTTTCCCTATGACAGGGAACAGACGATCAGTGGCAGTCATACTAGGAAGAACGGGGAAAGGTTTGTTTACACTTCTCCCCGTTCTTCAGCTCTCTGACCCGATCGCAGTACACCAGGACCAGGTTGCAAGCGCAACTGACTTCATCAGTTTAGGCCAATATGTATTCTTCTACATATTTTTGGTAAAAAAACAAACATAATAAGCGTATATTGATTGGTTTGCGCAAAAGTTATAGCGTCTAAAAAATATGGAATATATATTTTTTTTACTAGTAATGGCGGTGATTAGTGATTTTTATCAAGACTGCAACATTGTGGCAGACAGATCGAAATTTTTTGACACTTTTTTAACCACTTTAGCCCCGGACCATATTGCTGTCCAAAGACCAGAGCACTTTTTGCGATTCGGCACTGCGTCGCTTTAACTGACAATTGCGCGGTCGTGCAACGTGGCTCCCAAACAAAATTGGCGTCCTTTTTTTCCCACAAATAGAGCTTTCTTTTGGTGGTATTTGATCATCTCTGCGGTTTTTATTTTTTGCGCTATAAACAAAAACAGAGCGACTATTTTGAAAAAAATGCAATATTTTTTACTTTTTTCTATAATAAATATCCCCCAAAAATATATAAAAAAAAATATTTTTTCCTCAGTTTAGGCCGATACGTATTCTTCTACATATTTTTCATTAAAAAAATCGCAATTAGCGTTTATTGATTGGTTTGCGCAAAAGTTATAGCGTTTACAAAATAGGGGGTAGTTTTATGGCATTTTTATTATTATTTTTTTTTTTACTAGTAATGGCGGCGATCAGCGTTTTTTTCGGTACTGCGATATTATGGCGGACACTTCGGACACTTTTGACACATTTTTGGGACCATTGGCATTTTTTTAGCGATCAATGCTATAAAAATGCATTGGATTACTATAAAAATGCCATTGGCAGTGAAGGGGTTAACACTAGGGGGCGGGGAAGGGGTTAAGTGTGTTGCTGGGTGTGTTCTAACTGTATGGGGGGGGTGGACTTACTAGGGGGAATCACTGATCTTCTGTTCATACATTGTATGAACAGAAAATCAGCGTTTCCCCCGCTGACAGGAACGAGCGCTGTGTGTTTTCACACACAGCTCCCGTTCCCCGCTCTGTAACGAGCGTTCGCGTGTGCCCGGCGGCGATCGTGCCCGCCGGGCACACGCACGGGACTCGGGGGCGAGCGGGGGGCGCGCGCGCGGGCCGCCGGCGGCGCGCACGCGCCCCCTAGTGGCCGCGAAAGGCGCGACGTAGAGCTACGGGCTCTCGCGCACCCGTGCCGACCTGCCGCCGTATTACTGCGGCGGCTGGTCGGCAAGTGGTTAAGGACCAGTAACATTTATACACTGATCAGTGGTATAAAAATGCACTGATTACTGCAAAAAAACTACTGGCAGGGAAGGGGTTAGCACTAGTGGGCAATCAAAGGGCTGTCAATGTCAACATAAATGTGTTCCCTGGGAGGTGTTTCTAACTGTGGTGGGGATGGACTGACTGAAGGAGGAGAGAGATCGCTGTTCCTAATCACTAGGGACAATCTCTCTCTACTCCCCTGTCAGAATGGGGATCTGTTTGTTCACATTCACAGATATCTTTACTGGTTGTCTGTGGAGCGATCACGGGTGGCTGCGGGACATTGCAGCCGTCGGCCACGCGCATCGGCTATTGTCTTTAACCACTTGACGACCGCTGGCTATTATATAACGTCCTTGGCTTTGTGGTGGTATATCTGAATGATGCCTGCAGCCATTTTCAGCTGGCGATTCCCTACACCATAAGAATGATCATAGCAGCTGATCGCTTGATCATTCTTACAGGCGGCGAGAGGGGACGTCCCCCCCCCTCCTGCCACCCTACGGTGCTTCTACCGTCTCACCTGTGCTATCGGTGAGTCAGTGACAGGAGCCGCCAGCCCTGGATGTTGATCATAGAGATTTCCGGTGGACCAGATGGTCGACGGAGTCTCTATGTTCGTCGGAGGCCGGACGCGATGTTATGACGTCACGCCCGGCCTCTGCATTCAAAAAGAATGGCGCTGCTTCTGCTGTGAAGCAGTGATCTTTTTATTTTAGTTTTTTTTAGTCTTCTAATCGCGAATAGATGCAGAATACACATAAGCTGAATGTACTTGGGTTCATTCAACAATACTGAAGTACAGGTGAAAAATTGGAAACCCATTGAAGTCAATGGGCCTGAATGTTAAAACAAGAAGGGGATAGTCAAACAAATTGCATGAAGACCTGAGCACTGCCCTTGGGTACATTTACTAAAGCAAAACATGAAAAAAAAAAACTCTGTTCGGCAAGGAGCAGCGAGTTTAGTAAAACTAAATTAAACTAGATTAAAGTGAAACGATGATTAAAGTGAGACCTGCCCCCTTTTTTTATATATATCAGCTGGATAGCACTATTATTTTAGCTAACCAGGGAGTACTTAATATATAATATGGCCCGGATTCACGTAGCACTTATGCCGACATATTTCGAGATACGCCGTCGTAAGTACAAATGTGCGCCGTCGTATCCGATGTGCCGATTCCCCAAGCTAGATACGTTGAAAAATAAGGCTTCAACTGCCCAACGTAACTTGCCTACGCCGGTGTATCGTGGGCGCATAGTTACGCTGGACGCATCTAGCGTTCCCATTTTAAATATGCAAATGAGTAGGATACGCCGATTCACGAACGTACTTGCGCCCAACACATGTTTTAAGCGATTTGCTTAAAGGTTACATCCAGCGTAAAGTTATTCCTCATATAGGAGGTGCAACCCATGCAAAGGTATGGACCAGGGAACAGACGCCATCAAATTTTACGTTGTGTACGCCGTTTACGTAGTACGTGAATAGGGTTGGGTGTAGGTTACGTTCACGACGTAGGCAGTAATTTCACCGTGACTGTGAGCATGCGCACTGGGATGCATCCAAGATATGACGCATGCGCCGTTTGTTTTTAGTACTTGTTTGAAGCGCAGCCCATTATTTGCATGGGGTCACACTTCATTTAAATGTAACACGCTCACTTCCACCTACTTTGACTTACGTCGGCTTACGCCGACGACTATACGCTACGCCGGCGCGACGTTGGGAGCATTTGCTTTGTAAATTCCATGCTTGCCTCTCAACGTTGCGCCAGCGTAGCGTAAAGAAGATACGCTACACCCACATAAAGATGCGCCCAGGTATGTGAATCCGTTTCTATGTGTGTATAGAGTATACATATTCAGTTCAACTGTGATCCTTCATTCCTTTTCAGAACTGTTCCCCATTTGTGACCACATGCTCACCCTATGAGAGAGTTCTAGACATGGCATCCAGTTTTTTTAATGGGTCTTCGGTGCACAGGTAGCAAACATAGGAATAGAGTAATATGTGCAGGTTATTTGTTGTTTATCTTTTTGTTTTATTTGAACATTACAGATTTGCTGGTCTTCACTGGTGTAGCATCAGGGGTTGTAATTGCGACCCAGCCCATGCTCCAGCGGGCCTGTGCAGCCTCCCTGTCAAATTAGGTTTTAGAGCGGTACAGAAAACTGCAGTCATGTTGCAATTTTCCCTGACATTTACTGGCTCTCTGCTCGCTGAAAAACGGAGCGATCAGGGGCTTTTGATTGCTTGGTTCTTAGTCTTAGGCCTCGTACACACGATCGGACATATCCGATGAAAACGGTCCGCGGACCATTTCCATCGGATATGTCCGATCGGGAGTTTGATCCGATGGCGTGTACACACCATCGGATCAAATTCCCCGCCGCCGGATGGCGCGGTGACGCGGCGGTGACGTTGACGCCGCCACGTCACCGCCACGTCACCGCACCAGGAAGTTAAACACTTCCGCGCATGCGCCGAATCCATTCGGCGGCGGCGCGGCGGCAGTGGGGCACGACATGTCTGCTGGTAAGTGTACTAACCAGCAGACATGTCGGGCGGACAGATTTCACCGGATGGATTTCAAAGCATGCTTTGAAATCTGTCGGGTGGAGAAATCTGTCCGCTAGCCCATACACACGAGCGGAGATGTCTGCTGAAACGGTCCATCGGACCGTTTTCAGCGGACATATCCCCTCGTGTGTACGAGGCCTAGAGGCGGCGGGAAGACAGACGTTTCATCTACCTAGATGAGTATAAATGTTTATTTATTTATTTTGATTTTGAACTTCTCTTTTAATAGCTACCCCTTCCAAAATACTTAGGTCTTCTCTTCCAGCACAATTTTTTTTTGTAGAAGGAGCCACTTATGTAGGATTGTTTTTTGCCAGCAGCTACTACCAAATGTAAATTGTTTGCACAAGCTACTGTTGATTTATTTTGGTCTATTGTGAAAAAAGAGGATTAAAAGTAACATAGTTCATGTTCACATGTGAAATCCCTGACTCGTCTCTCAAGTATTTTAATTAGTCTACTTTCACACCTCCGTTCTGTCTATACAGTGCATGCATTACTATTCATTGGTAGGTGTGTTGTGTAGGAAAGGCATAGCCAAGAACATTAGTTTGTCTCACTTTTAATGCAAAAAGATAAAATTGTATTCCCATTAGGAAACTGAAAAAAGCAAAAAATAAAATATACCTGCACACAGCATAGAGTTCTAATTTCTGAATTTTTTTTTGATTGTGTATACAGAGCAAAATACTGTAGCTATGGAAAGAGACACAAGTCTACATTTTTGTTTGTGTAAGTTATGGGTGCTTGAAGATAATTGCAAAAGCAGGAACAGTAATGTGTATCCTATCTGCTAAGAAGGCAACCTCAGTCTCCAATCAATTCTGTCTCCAAGTCTGCATCGCACAGCTGGTAAAAGAGTAATTTTGACCTACCTCCAAATTCCATAACTTGGTATACAGTACAGGACGCAGGCTAAGTATTAATAGACCCTGTGTTATTCATTACCTACCTTCAGGAGATTGGACACTGGCAAAGCTTTTGATGACTTACCCTTAGTTTTGTAGCAAGCAATGCAGATTCACCAAGAAATATAATGTATTGAGACCTTTTCTCTGCCCTGTACTCCAAGATAAGGAATTTACAGGCAAGTCAAAATTCCTCTTATCTTAATCGTACAATAAAGAACACTTAGTATTCGTGGACCCTAGGATTCTCCCAACCATGAATGAGAATGGTGGGCAAACAACTACACAAACAGAACTGTACCTACAAGCCCAACAACAAAAAGGTTTAACAGACCCAACTTCAGAGGGCCCTTTTCTAGAACCGCTGAAAGCTGCATTAGCAGAAGATCAGATTTCCACATGAAAAAAAACGTTAAAATGGTATGAACAGAGGATCAGGTGGCAGCCTTATAAAGGTAGAATTCAGAGTGGAGAGAGGCATAGATTATCCTGGCATCCAATGTCAATGCTAGAGGATCCTTGATCATTGCCACAGACAGAGGTGTCTTGTTGATAAATCTGGATGCTTGGATATCCACATCTGTGGTTTCCTATCTGACATAGGTTACAGATGTTGGGGTGGGGATCTATTCCTCTTGATCCAGAAGGTGGCATCTGAGGTAATCTGCTTTTCAGTTGTCCCCCAGAGAGCTTGGATATTGAGTCTCCATCCATTAATTTATCTAGCTTGCTATCTTCAAATTTTCTTGACTCCTGCTGCTCCCTTGGTGGTTGATGTTACCCACAGCCATGGTATTGTCTGATTGCACCCTGGAGATTCCTTGCAGAAGAGGGGTCCCATGTTGCAGAAGTCCAGGATGTTGATGGGGAGCTTGGTTTCCACCCATGACTGTGTTCCCTGGGCTTTCAGGGACTGGAACACTCTTCCTTAACATGAAGGACTAGCATCTGTTATCATTTTTGAGTGATAAGAAAGGAAAAATTCCACCACTGCTAAGACTGGTCGGGAGATAAACCAAGCAAGAGAATTTCTTGCTTGGCTGGACAGGAGCATAGAAAGGTCAAGAGAGGGAGCCTGTTTGTTCCAGGTTAACAAGATGTTGTGCTGGAGTGGTCTCAAATGAAATTGGTCAAATGGAACAGCCTCAAAGAAAGCTACCATGAGGCCTGGAACTCTAATAGAGATGCTCAAAAAGAGGAATGTCTCTTTTGCCTCAATTTCTGAGGGAGAGAGAGTATTATTTTTGTCTAGAAGGAAAACCTTTGCTTGGAATGTGTCCAGGTTTAGACCCAAATATTCCAGGCAAAGAGAAGGCTGTAGAGCAGTTTTTTAAAAGTTGGTTACCCAACCTAAAGTGTGGAGTATCTGAATAGTCCTTTGGGTGTTTGCAGATAGCTGGAGAGGAGTCCTTCAGGAGAAAGTCTTTTAGATAAACTGTGACCTAGATGCCCTGACTTTATAGAAGGACAAGAAGAGGTGCTAGGGCTTTTGTAAATACTCTGTTTGCAAAGGATAGACCCCAAAGGCAGTATGAAAAAACTGGATGTTATAGCCTTCCACGGCAAAGCATAGAAAATACTAATGAGGTGGATAAATAGGAATATGAACATAGATAGATATTGTCCTTAGAATTTGAAGGTATTTGTTGAGGGATTTTAGGTCCAGAATAGGATGAATACTTTGGTACCACAAAGAGGTTTGAATAGAATCCTTTGATCCTGGAGTTTGAGGTTACTGGCATAACTACGCCATGGGACAAAGGATGGTTTCAGGGCATTCTGCAAATCTGACTGTTCTAGGGCAGGTTTTAGCTGCTTTAAGAGTATTGAACTTTTGAACCTACGGGTCATAAATGTCTCTGATGCAGAGATAGGCAAACTGTAACAGGCGTACCCCATGCACTCAATTCAAGCCTGCATTTCAGGTGTTATGGGGTGCATTACTGTGTATGGAATGGGCAGCTTGCACGTCTGGAAAGGCACCATCAATGCTGTAAGATATATCCAGGTTTTAAAACAGTATATGCTCCTATTCAGACAATGTCTTTTTTCAGGGAAGGCCTTGCATGTTTCAGCAGGACAATGCTAAACCACGTACTACATCTATGACAACATCATAGAATAGAATAGAATAAAATGAGTTTTGCAAATCATTGCATTATTTTTTATGTAGATTTTACATGTTGTTCCAACTTTTTTTTACAACTGGGGTTGTATGTAAGCACACTTATCAGTGGTAAATGGTTTGTCTCAACCCTCTAACTACTACATCTACATGTTAGCTTGTTCTGTTGAAAATCAACAGACTTACTGGCTGGATTACCAGGTAAACAAAAAAAAAAAGAAAGCCTGAAAAAGAAATCCAATGCAGCCTCCACATCTAAGGCCGCGTACACACGATCGGTCTAAACCGATGAAAATGGACTGAAGTTCAGTTTCATCAGTCCAAACCGACCGTGTGTACAGCCCATCGGTCTGTTGTCCTTCGGACCAAAGTTTTAAAGCTTGCTTTAAAATCGGACTAATGGACGCCTGACTATCGGTCCAAACAGATCGTTGGTATGCAAAAGCATCGGTTCAAAAACCTGCGCATGCTCAGAATCAAGTCGACGCATGCTTGGAAGCATTGAACTTTGTTTTTTTCAGTGCGTCGTTGTGTTTTATGTCACCGCGTTCTGACATGATCGGTTTTTGAACTGATGGTGTGTACGCACATCAGACCATCAGGCCACTGTCAAAAACACGCACACAGAAACGCATCCGGAACAGATCTGTAAGGCGTTTTTGTGGTGTTTTTTAGCAGAGAACCTAGGGAATCAAACAGCAGTCGTTGCAACTTTTTACATCATAAGGTAGGTATTTGCGCAGCAATTTTTCAATTTCACAAATAATAAAAATATAAAAAACACCAACATTAGGCCAATTTTTTTTTCTATAATGTGAAAGATAAAGTTAAATAGATGCCTAAATATAACGCTTTAAACGTAAACGTTCGTGCTTAAAAATGTCCATAGGTCACCCTTTAAAAGTTTTTAAAGGGTACCTGTTTAGAGTTACAGCAAAGGTCTAGTTCTAGAATTGTTGCTCAGGCTCTAAAGTTTACAGCAATGCCTCACATGTGTGTTTTAAACGCTGTTTACATATGTGGACGCAACGTACATATGTGTTTACTTCTACATGTGAGCACATGGGGATGGGGGCACTTTCCATTTTAATTTTTTTATTGTTCATTTTATTTTTACACTTTCCCTTTAAAAAAATATGTTTTTATCACTTTTATTCCTATTACAAGGAATGTAAGCATCCCTTTTAATAGGAATAGGGCATTACAGGTCCTCTTTATGGAGAGATGTGGGGTCTATAAGACCCCACATCTCTCCTCCAGGCTAAAAAAGCGGAGATAAAAAAAAAAGAAAAACGATCTCGGCCTTTCCTGCCGAGTACACAGCAGTATTTACAACTCCCAGGCTAAGCGTGACGTCATAACTAGGGCTGCAACTAACGATTATTTTCGATTTTTCGAATCGATTAGTTGCCCGATTATTGTTTTGAATAATTGATTAATCGGATAATAGCCTTAAAAAAAAAAAATTGCATTTAAAAAAAAAATTGGGCAGATTACAAAACACAAATTTCCGCAAAAAAAAACACATTACATGCTTTTCTGCAGCTTCTCCATTGAAGTATATTGAACCAAAAAAAAAAAAATAGCAGTTTTGCGTTAAAAAGTCCTTGTCCTTTCCGAATACGCAGCAGCTGAAAAAAAATCACGGATGTGAACGTGTCCCATAGGAAAACATGTAAATGAACTGTAGTGTGTTTCTGCAAAATGCACCAAAAAACAGAGGTGTGACCCAGGCCTGAGATGTTTAGTAACGTAATGGTGTTAAAAAAACAAAAATAATTACAAAAAGAGCAAAATAATCGCTACTGTAAGGGGTTAATTTTTTTACTGTGGGACAGTAAAAGTAATATTTACAGTAGCGATTTGCTTTTTTGTACTATAAAGGGCTAATTTTCTTTTTTTTTGAACAGCATTATGTTACTGACCGATTAATCGATTATTAAAATTGTAATCGATTAATTTCATAATCGATTAGTTGTCGATTAATCGATTAGTTGTTTCGGCCCTAGTCATAACATCGCGCCTGGGCCTCCGAAGATCATAGAGACTGCTGAGGACCATCTGGTCACGGAAATCTTTATGGCAAACTTCCGGCACCAACTGATTCCTTCTCTGGTTCACCGATCGCAAGGGCGAGCCAGTAGAAGCACCAGAGGGCGGCAGGAGAGGACATCCCCCGCCGATGTAAGAATGATCAAGGGGCTGAACTGCCACTATGACTGTTCTAGCAGTGCAGGGAATCGTCGTCTGAAAAAGATGATATCGGAATGATGCCTGTAAATGCAGGCATCATTCCGATATCCCCAATCAAAGTCCAGGACGTCATATGACATCCTTGGGCATCAAGTGGTTAAGGACCGTATTAAAAATGCCTATTTTTTTTTAGCAATATATCATTTTAACAAGACAGGGATGTAATCGCCATGTAAAAATCGCCTTTTTGTCATCAGCCTCTCTGTATAGTAATATGGGTGGTGTACCCCCTCTCCCAAGAAATAGCATAACTTGAAAACTATTGATTGCCTACAAGTAGAATATGTCAAATTTCAGGGCAAGATGTAGTTCAGACACAGGGGTTAATTGGGAACTGTAAAAATTGCATTTTTCTCTAAAACTCCATTTAAAATGCTCTCCAGTCAAATAAAAATAGACTTGCTAATAGCAGTCTCCTCTTTTCTGAAATGTGCTGAACTGCAGTTGAAAGTACCCAGGGCTGTGCCAGCTTCCTCTAGGATGTCTAGTGGTACTTGCCAGATGTAGGGAGACATTACTGCTGGCTGCAGGCACCAAGACAGCTAATATTATCCTTTTGAAATGTATGTAATTTTTTTAACGGAGAACCTCTTTACTTCTGCATAGTTTTTGTAATCTCTTCTGTATGTCAGAAAAACTAGAACAACATTTTAGATCCCATTTTTGCACAACCTTTATTAAAAACTCCTTTGTTTTTGAACTTCCAAAAAACAATTTTAATATGCACGTTGATACAGAAAAAGGTGCAGCTTGTATGTTTTTAACAAAAACAAAGGCATGAAATGAATTGACCTGTTTACATTTTTATATCATAAAAAACACAGCGATTCCAAATTAAACTGTATCCAGGGTGGAAAATGTAAACAGTTAAATTATAAAAAGTATTTTTGGATCAAAACACTTCCATTTAAAAAAAAAAGGTATATAAAAAAGGTGATAAAACATAAATTACATTTTAAAAACTGTACATGATTTAATTTGCAAAATGGCACAACCTGAAAAACACTGTTTAGCCTCAGTTAAAAACTGAAGATTTGTGGGCCATAACTAGAGCCGATTTCTTTCAAAGGCACTTATTTTCAAAATACAAAACCTTCTCGACACCTGCGTCAGCAGTGTGTGAAATCAGTTTTCAAATCTAGTTAGAAACTAATCTAAAAAAGAAAGAAATCCAGACCCTTATTTCAGGTTACAAGTAATGCTTTTTGAACGTCCTTAGTACATTTTTTCACCTCCTCTTTTCCCAATATGTATACAGATGAATTGTATGTGATGTAAAGAAACCAAAAGCAGAAATATTCTCTCCATACTGGCGCAAAAGTCATGTGACACAGACTCCATCTCGTCACACTTTGCGACCCTCTGTAGATATTTAGTACCCATTGTGGCTCCCTTTTAAAAATGATAAGCTCAATCCGAAAGATATGTTGCAAGGATATTAAAAAAATAAAAGATACAGTTTATGCAGCAAGTCCATTTCATTTGCACTCTTCCTTTTTTTTTCCTAAAAAAAGAACATGGTACTTTCTATTAAATTTACAATCACAGTCTCGATTACACATGTTGTGCATTGGTACTTGGCCGTATGTTGCACAGCAACAGTACATTTTTATTTTTAAATGGCGTACCTTTTGGAATCCTGTGTGTTGCTGCCGCCAACACTAAGGAAAATTATGGCTCCAGCTTTAGCTTGGAATATAGGCACCACATGAATTATTTGACTCATTTAGCTGTACTATTTAAGTCAAGATGAAGCCTTTAAGGAGTTTTAAGCTTCTGACTGAATATCTGTTTCATCTAATGGCGAGGTATCATTATCCCCCAGCAATTCTGTCTCTGGCACGGAGCCTTCTTCTTCTTGAACAGGGTTCTGAGACATGTCTTCTGCTGTTACATGTGCCTCATCACTTCCATCAGCTAAAAGAGCCACTCTGTCGGCCATGGAGTTATTTGATGGTGCCGTCGTTACATAGCCGGTGCTTGTGGAACCACTCCCACTGTGATGTGATCCAGGTTTTGGAATGAGCTGTGGTGGCATCTGCTGAGGAGCCATTTGCATTGGTATCTGGACTGGATAAAAGTATGCTGCCATCTGTTGATAGCCATTGACTGGAATGTAGAGCTGAGGGGTTGGTACCATTGGTCTAATCTGTCCTTTCATTGGTAAAAACTGTGGTTGTGGAAATTGGCGCCCTTTAGGCTTCAGTTCAACATATCTAGCATTGCTGACATTGCTAACTGGACTTGTACTAAGTGAGCTTGTCTGTGTTGTGTTACTTGCTCCAGACGTTTGTGCAGAACTGTTATAGTTAGACATATTTTCCCATGTTCTTAGTCTTGTGTGAATATCCTTAAATCTAGGCCTTCTGGCAGGAAACTCATTCCAGCACTCAAGTATGACCGAATATATCCAAGCTGGACAGTCATCTGGGCAAAGAAGCACTTGGCGGTTTCTTATCATTTCAATTACATCTTGGTTGGAATATCCACAATATGGCTGCAAACCATAACTGAAGATTTCCCACAACACCACACCATAGGACCAGATATCAGAATCAATGGTACATTTTCCATATGCAATTGCCTCTGGGGACATCCATCTTATTGGAAGCATTGAATTACCCACTAGCTTATAGTAGTCTGCAGCATACACTTCTCGAAACAGACCAAGATCAGAAATTTTCACAGTCAATTTATCAAAGACCAAAATATTTCTGGCAGCCAAATCTTTGTGTACAACATGGTGACTTGACAGGAATTCCATTCCTGCAGCTATCTGGGTAACAATGTGGAGGAAATCGGCTGGCTCCAGGTTAGATTTTACAGTCTTATCATCATCTGTGCTGCCTACATCAGAGTGTGGAGATCTCATGACAAGGAACTCATGAAGGTCACTGAGCGGAGAGTAACTAAATATCATACTCATGGGCTGTTCTTTGGTCACAGTAGCAACAAGACAGACAATGTTTGGGTGCTGCAACCTGGACCTCATCATGGCTTCATGTTTAAATTCCTCTCGAAGAGCAACTTCTACTTTGTCTTTCAGGGTCTTAATAGCGACAGTCTGTGTCTGTTCACCAGGAGCAGTACCAAAGAGATGACCTTTGTATACTTTCCCAAAACGGTCTTCACCCAGTTCTTCCATGAACCTCACAGCAGACAGATTAATTTCTTTTACTTTGACCTAAGAATAAAAAAGAAACAACTTAATAACCAAATGCACGCATTACCTTTTTAGATTGCCTTCATAAGAAAATCAAAATATAAATAAAAAGATTGTTAAAGTGGAACTAATATCACTTTCTAACCTAGTCTATTTCTCATCCTACCTCTGTTATCTAACCTTTTATACTTACCTGACTGTGGTTGTGGGCCCCCTCCTGCTGAAACCGCCGACCTCCCTGTGTGCAGCAGTGATACCGACAGGCTGCTTTTGGCTGAATAGCTAAACAGTACTACTTTCTGCACACAGATGCTACAATGTACTGCAGTACAATACCATTAACATGGCTAGAGAATGCCCACAATCAGGTCAGGTTGAATAGGAGGGGGATTTACTGCATCCCAAAATGACTTATGACCTGCTTTAAATGTAATCCCTTTTGGCCTTCACGTTGATAGAGTTAGCCATTTTAATATTTTTTTAGTAATATACTACTTCGTAAGCTTGAAAAAAATGGAGTTCCTGGAGTTTCGCTTTTCCTGACAGTACAGTTGGGTTTTAATTTGTAGGAGACTAAAAAGGATGAAAATTTCTGAAACGCTAATAAAAGCATTACATGTTGTTGATTACTTACCTGGTTAAATAATAAAACATATTTAACACTATTATACTATATATCATACATAAGAAAATAATCAACATGCTTATGTTGCCTGCACAGTTTTTATACGGCTCAGTTTTCACTACTGTGATGCGATTCTGACTTGATTTGCAGTGCGATTATGTAGTGTGCCTTTGATGTGAATGTGGTTGAGGTTTGCATATTCTGTGGGGCCAAATTACACTGCAAATCACACCACAGTAGCACAGGAACTGTTTTGCAAAATTGCACAGCATGAAACTGCATTGATGTGAATGGGTGCCATTGAAAATAACATTGTCTCTCTTGTTATGTGATTCTGTGCGACTCAAGTCGAATTTGAAATTGTACTAGTGTGAACCAGGCCTTAATGTCCTCATTAGCTGTAAGAATATTTCGATTTACCTGTTGCTTGTGCTGGTTCATAAGAGGCATCTCCATGTCCTGGCTAGGTGAGGCCATCAGTTGACGTCTCTGTGGTGTACCAGCTGATGCTTTCTGTTTATTGCGGCACATGCAGACCAGGAAGAACAGACAGGCGATGACCAATGGGATAGCAATACTGGGAACCAATATGTACAGGATTTCCATCTTTGTGTTATCACGGGTACCTGTGAACATTACAATACTTAGTACAGCAAATGGAAATAAAATAAGTTAGAAAAACTAGTACATTAGAATAATTTTAATGTGTAGTAGAAGGAATTGAATCACTAAATTCTAAAATTGATTTAGAGAGCACAGTGTAGTAAATAAACAAGTATGTTTATTGAAAACCTGTTCCTATACTGTGCTCTCTAAATGCATGAAATGACGCTCCTAAGTTTTGGTGGTAAAGGCACCTGATCCTAATTGTATTTCTGTTGAAACTTCACAAAAGATTAATTTCCTATACCAGGGCTTGACAAATTTACTTTGAAACTAGAAACCAGTTAAAAAAGTTGAGAGCCAGTTTTTTTTTTTTTTTTAACAAACACCCTCCCCCCCAACGACTAACTTTCCCCCTCTCCTCTCTTCCCCCTTCCCCTTTCCCTCTGCACCTTCCAGCAGGGTCATGTTTGTATGGGAATTTGGAATCACTGCCATCAATTAAAACCACATATATTCTCTCAGCCCTAGGGAACCTGTGTTTCTCCGTGGTCGCCTTCTTATTTACCTCTTATGCTTTGTGGATTTGTGGTTTAATGTCAAACAATAGGTACGTGATACAATTTCTTCCTGTTGTAAGCTGTGAATAATTTCATTAGCATTACTGTGATACCTTGCTGATCTATTGACAGCAAGTGTATATATACCTTTCAGTAAATTTGATTATCTCATAAACAAACTAGTAGACTACACTTTATTATTCTGACATCTCCAGGGTGAAACATCTCCACTACTAAACCCTGCGGTTCTGACGCCCGTTGGGGGTGTGTCTGCCACCCGGGCTGGCTGCCGCCCTCTGACTACCCAATCTGCTTTGTGTGTTCACACTAGCCAAACCTGACAGTTTACAGTTGTTGGTGAGCATGTAGACTTATTTATTATGTATTAATATAAGTTATATAAATAAAGTATTTGTTTAGTGCCCTTTAACAATATATGTGATTAATTCATGTTTTTTGCATATCAATAGAGGAAGATTTAAGATAGATGAATGCGGCGTCCCAAAGACGCATTTTTTTGCGAAACATGTCGACGACCTGCATCAATTTCATCTGATTAACCTCAGCATCTCTTCTGTAACAGGGCAACAATTGATTTTATACATTGTTTTTTATATATTTATAATAAATTAGATATTTTTCTCTATACTATACTTTATGTTGATTTATTAGCTCACCTATCTTTGACATCACACACCACCACAAAGTCCTAAATGACTGGGTTGGCTTAACACCCACTCAGTTTGTTTTTTCGTCCTATAAGACTAAAATAACCGATCTTAAATTTACACAGAAAACTGTTTCCATCTTTGTGGGGGAGGGGTGTGTAAATGGAACTAAAGCTGTTCCAACCAGCTGCCCCACAATCCCTGTTCACTCATCGTTATGGGCACCAGATCAAGCCTGCAACAACTTCAACCAGTTGTCAGGCAGAGAGAGCAGGCAGGGGTGGCCAGTGACTGCTTGTAGCAGTGAACCTTTTCTCCAGCAGGCTGCAAAGCCTCGGCCTCAATTACTGGCTGGAGCGGCATTTTAGTCCGCCCACCCGCCAGGTGAGGGGGGGAATGTGGTCTTGCATGGGGACAAGACACCTGCCACAGTCTAGCCCAGGCACCAGGCTGTTGATTTTAGGCGCCAATGCGACCTGGCACCTGGGGTTTGTCAAGCCCTGTCCTATACCCACTGTAAAGCCCTGTACACACGATCGGATATCTGATGGAATCTAATCCGATGGATTTTTTCATCGGATATCTGATGAAGCTGACTTTTATCAGTCTTGCCTACACACCATCGGTCAAAAATCTGACCGTGTCCAAACGCGGTGACGTAAAACACTACGACGTGCTGAGAAAAATGAAGTTCAACGCTTCCGAGCAATGCGTCAACTTGATTCTGAGCATCCGTGGATTCTTCACCGATGGAAGGATTGTTTTTTTCTATTGTTTTTTTATCCATAGGAACATTTTAAAACATGTACTATTTTTTTTCACCGATGGAAAACAAACCGTTTTCATCAGACAAACTGATCGTGTGTCTCTACACACGATCGGTTTGTCTGATGAAAACGGTTTGTTTTCCATCGGTGAAAAAAAATAGTACATGTTTTAAAATGTTCCTATGGATTAAAAAACAATAGAAAAAAACAATCCTTCCATCGGTGAAGAATCCACGGATGCTCAGAATCAAGTTGACGCATTGCTCGGAAGCGTTGAACTTCATTTTTCTCAGCACGTCGTAGTGTTTTACGTCACCGCGTTTGGGGCTTTACACCTCAGTAAAAGCAGAGTGAAGCTGAAGAGAATACTGACTAGTCCCTGGCTGACAAAAAGTGTATGTACCCCCAAAATCTATTTCTTTCAGTATATTTTGAATGTTATCTCACTATACACAGATTTCTTAAACAAACAAAAAAAGTGTCAGCCTGAAAACAGAACTTCCTGTTTCAGGCTGACATCACTAGGCCACTGTTTTACAACTAGCAGACTTGTTGTCAGCTTGCCCTGTTGGGCTGCCTATTGGCTCAATTAGATAGACAGCCCAATAGCCAACTGAAGGAGCATACGTAGCAGACTGACAATGCTATTGCTGATTGCAAGGCATTAGGTCAGTGTAAATGTCAAAATAACAGACTGCTTCCATATCCTCCCAGCTAAACAATTAAATGCTATAAAAAAAACATTTTTTCCAATGAAGTTTACAAACATTTGTCCAGTCTTATACATACGGCAAGCAGGCACGTCACACAGCTCTGTGCGCACATTCTTGTTCAGTGTAAAACACCAAGGACCCTCTATCTGTCCACCAGGGTTACGACAATATGCGTGTCCTCCACCGATTTCTGGATATTCCACAGCAAACAGCTGATGACTGTGTGGCAACTGGCTGTTCCAAGGTTGGCACTGGTGTCCAGACTTGGTTACACTGACTGACCCTCGATAATCAGTACCAGTACCATTGTAACACTGCTGATCTGAAAAAAGAAGCAAAAGCACTTATTGTAAATATAATACAAGCTTATAGAGAACCCTGCATTATTTTTATTGCACATTAGAAATAGACACTGACATTTAACAGCTGCCACATGATTCAGCTGATAGCTCAGTGATCACATTGGGGTTGATTTACTAAAACTGGAAAGTTCAAAATCTGGTGCAGCTCTGCATAGAAACCAATCAGCTTCTAAATTCAGCATGTTCAATTAAGTCTTGATAAAAGAACCTAGAAGCTGATTGGTTTCTATGCAGAGCTGCACCAGATTTTGAACTCTCCAGGTTTAGTAAATTGCTTAGCTAAAATAGGTTATCCTTAGTCATTATCTTAGATTTGTTATTTATAACTTTTAAGTTAGTTCATCTATACATCTATTTTGAATCAAATACCCTCAGATTCAACCCAGGGTCTTGAGTCTGCCAGTAATACAAATATTCAGAAAGAAACCCATTTAACAGTATCCTGCAGTCTTTATTAAAGTGTACGTAAACCATATTTGTCAGACTGTCTGGCACCATCCCTCATTGTATACAATTTTCTTAAGCAAAACATTTTTTCGTAAATATGTTTTACATTTTCTTCCAGTTGGAGGCTGACAGCTTGAAGTCACTGCCTTTGAATTAGCATTGCCAATCTGCAATACATACTTCCTTACCAGATCTATGAGTAAAGCCTCGTACAAACGACCAGTTTTCTCTGCAAAAACCAGCAAGAAAACTGCTTCTTGCCGAGATTCCCGTTCGTGTGTACGAGGCTTTCAGGTTTCTTGTTTGGAAATCTGTCCAGAATCTCGACGAGAAAAAAACAGAACCTGCTCTCTTTTTTCTCGTCGAGATTCTTGTTGACCTGTTTCCCGATGAGAAACCAGAGAGTGTGTATACTAACCTGTCGCCGTGGAAACTCAAGCATTCTGGAAATGACTTTGACACACGAGCGGTAGCTTCCACGGCATAGGTAGGGTGAAGCAAGATGGCGGCGGCGACGATGACGTCACTGCGTTCTTTCCTTTCAAGAGAACCGCAGTTCTTTTGAAACGAAAGTCTGTACACTCGGGCGGCAAGAGTTTCTTGCCAAGAATCTCGTCAGGGAAAACGACTGTTTTTTCCTGACGAAATTCTTGTTGTGTGTACGAGGCAATAGGCAGCCCAACAGCCAACTGAAGAAGTGCCCACAGCAGGCTAATAACACCACTGCTAGTTGCAAAGCAGCGGCTTAGCGTTGCCAGCCTGTAGCAGGAAGTGCAGCTACTGGCAGGAGGGAGTTGAAAAAAAACTTTGCAACAGTGTCACAAACAATATTCTCTAAAACAACTGTTTAAAGTGAGACATGATGCCAAACACACTGAAAAATAGATTTAGGGCTTAAATACACTTTAAAGTGACTCTAAACAATATCCTTATTCTCCAAAATGATATCCATACACAGCCACTACCTAATTACTCTGTAATGTATTTTTCATGAAGTTATTTCCTACTGTGTTTTTCTGCCTACTTGTACGGTCTCCTTTTCCCCCCTCACTTCCTGTATTTTGGAACAAGCAGTGCACATTAGTTGAAGTCGTATGTACTGCTCTATGCACACCCCATAGTCCATCTTGGGAGTAAAGTAAGAGGGTGACTTTGTACCTGCATGCTGTAGGACCATAGAGAACAAACATAGCCACCTTCTAACAGGAAGTCGGATCACAGCAACCAAAAAAATAATAATTAAGGAATTTGGAGGAGACTAAGAGCACTAAAAGCTACTTTTTTGACTTAGGAATACATGAATAGATAATTTTTAACCAGGAGTTTAGTGTTATTTTAAAACTTCTACATGAAAACTTTATTACTCAAGCATGCCGATGGCAGTGATGGCATATTGAGTATTTGTGAACTACCTGCCAAAAATGATCTGATTTCAAGGACATGTCTGTATCTGTTTTATAATGTTTTTTTAGCATGACTTGTACTATCAATCACTATTTTTTTGTGGGGTCTGAGGTAATCTGATACACAGGGTTCTGGTTGAATATTTGAACTATTACTTTTTGGAGATTTTTCTTTTCGTTAATTGATATACAAACACAAGTAAACAGGGGTGCTGTAAAGAGGAAATGATCCCTGCTACTACCATCCAACCCAGGTGAATAAACGGTAAGGAGCAGCCCCAGCCTACATGTTTCCACCACTCGCGCTGATGCATTTCGCCCTGCCCACCGGGGAGTAGTCATAGGGTGACTAAGTCCCAGTGGGCGGGGCAAAATACATCAGGGTATAGTGTGGTTGAGGCATGTAGGCTGGGGCTGCTCCTTATGATTTGATTATCTGGGCTGATCAGGAGCATCGGCAATATTTTCCTCTTTACAACTACTAGCCCTCTGGATTGGTATCAGGATAAGCCTATACTCCATGCTGTGGGACAAAGGGATAAACTTTCACCTCTACTTTGAGCAATGGCAAAAGCAATATAACAGGTCATAAAAAGGCCCGCTGGACACAGATTTTCAATGGGTCACTGAAATGATCACTGTCAACTTCTCCTTGGCCATTCTTGTCCCTGTACTTGTCTTTTTATTGTCAATAGTGGTTGACCAACCTGGCCAGGGTTTTACAGGAGAAGTTCAGATATACATACCATTTTAACTGTTTATTGTTCTTGATCTACTGACTGTTTTGATATGATGTCTCAATTGGTAACCGCTGCCTACCGACTTTTTCATCAATTGATCAGTTTGAATTGTCCATGTTGTGTGACCAGGCTTCCTGTCTCATAGTGGAATACGTACGGTGCATGGTAGACCACTATACTTTATATTCTTGATACAATATAAGATTTCATCAGCACATAGAAGTCAATTTCATATGTGCATTTTTATATTTAGGGGTCCATATTGGGGCATTAACAAGCAGAAGATTTTGAAATCCCTATAAATAAGATGTGTAAAAGTTTTGTCTCATTTAGAAAGGTAGCTCAAAACTAAGGAGAGCTAGTAGCAGATGTGACTGAAAGCAATCTAGTCTGATAAAATGATCAAATGACCTTCCATTGAGCCCCAGGACAGATCCGTATGCTGTTTTCAATGCATGTGTTCTGGTTCTTCTTGCAGCTACTTCTGGATTGTATATTGGCCCTGCTCATCTGGTGCTAGTGTCACGCCATTTACACATGCTAAACATGAAGACTAACCACAGAACAGAAACAGGCAAAGTTAAACATCAGCCAAGCTGTCTTTGAAGAGTATTTACAAACAACATGCAGATAATGTGTGTCTTAATGTAACATGAGCCATTATCTCATACTAATCAGGGAAACTATTTCTAAGTGGGCCTCACGGACATCCAGCAGAGCATGTTGGGAGAGAGCACTTCTATGAATGGTCCCATTACACCTATGACCTTATACCAATGCATAGGATCCGCACACACTGCAAATCACAACCAGACCACATATCTTTACTGCACTTCATATGGCTACTTCATAATGGAAAAAAGATGCCTGACAGCCACACACGCAGGCAGAGCTGCAAACTGGGGAAAAACAGCCACTTACATCTGTTCATCCTTTCCATTGGGATTCCAATTCTCATGCAGTTTGCAGCCTCCGGGCTTTCTGGTAGGGGCAGTTCTTCGCAGTTTGGGAGGTGGAGCTGCATAAGAATAAGAGGATTGGTGCGAGCAATGTTGTATTCCTGGTGGCATAAGTCGTTCTCCAGTACTTCACACTCATCCCGGCATAACTCCCTTGGCTTTGGTGTTCTAGAGCGGTCGTCGCAAAGCGGGAAGACAAAATGGCAGAATGAAGGAATGGCAAACTGCGAGCACTGGTCTGACAGATGGGTAGATGTGCCGATCATCGTGAATGCCGCTGGAAAGAAAACAAAAGCCTTTTTAGATTGAATTTCTAAATTCTAATTATATCTTGGTGACAAATATGATTCTTTTGTAGCAAACCGGTGAACCAGTTTGCTCTAAAAAATGGTGCTCTAAAAAATTATGTTAAAGCCCAACTTCAGCCAAGATTTTTGCATTTGTGCTGGGTAGGACACACTGGGAGTTGGAGCCTCTGCCAGGTTTTTATTGTTACTTGTATCCCTTTCCATTGAAGACACGGACAACAATTTATTTATTTGCTATCTTGTGCCTTGCTCTCTTGGTGACAACCTCAACCCTGATTTACTTTTTTGGGTGTAACGCTGGCAGGAGTGAAATCCAGACAATAATTTGAACTCTTCTCCACTCTATCAAAAAAAAAAATTGCTTTAAAGCAGAAATCCAGGAATTGTGTACTCCCAATGCCTGTGTTATGAGTACTGTAGTCTTCAACAAGAACAAGGGATCCTGTACTTTCGCTCACCTAGTCCATTCAGAAAACGCCTTTACTTGACAAGGTGTTATGTGAATATTCAGGGGGAGAGGAAAGGCAAGTAAACAACAGAATTTCCCCTTGTCTATTCACAGGAGCCTTTTATTCTGTGAACAGAATACAACATGTTTTGTGATTACACAAGGGGAAGAATAAAGGGAGCATAACCATAATTGATTTCTTCACTGTATGAGAGAACCATATTCTATAGCTTTCATACCTGCAGTGCTAGAAGAACAGCACAAAGTGTACTTTCAAACATAAATTAAATTAAAACTATGATTTGTACCTTTCACAGCAGTGATCTGGACCTAAAGGTAACTTGTTTCTACACACAAGTCACAAATGTTTCCCTCTGGAGTTCCACTTTATGTATATACATTGACATAGACATATGATATACTCCTTGTGGTCTCCAATGTTGTTATAGCCACAGCATTAGATCATTTTTATAGTGGCAACAAAATTTGAACATGCTTGATCATAGCAGAAATTCCAAAACAATATGCAAGCATTTTAAACAAAACAGGTAACTATGCAATTAAATTCCATGGTCTTGGCTTATAATATTAACTTAGCCAAAAAATAAGTATAACATTGGTGTACTGAGCTATATCTGGAATATTGTTATTAGGTACATGTGATCCAATTGTCTAAGTTATAAAAGAAATAAAGGAATAGTCATACTAAAGAAACAAATATGTATACATAGATTTATATATTTAGATCTTTATTACAATAGGACACCAAATGTATCTGAGCTGCTATAACATGTAAACAATTTAATAAATCGTCAATTGCTTACATTTTATGTGGAATAGTTAATACGAAGACATAACTTCTCACATATTACAATGTGATTTGCTTAAAGCGGATCTCCCATGCAAATACGTTTTTTGGGGGGGGGGGGGAGTTAAATAGCCAATAGCAAGGCTTCAAAAAACTCACGTTTCTCGTGTCCAATGTCCACGCTACTCTGTTTCTGTCTGGAATATACACTTATATTCCCTTCGGTATGCCGTTGCCATTTTAAGTGTGGGCATTATAATTCCACGAGCAGGGACTTCCTGGTTGCGCGTTCGCGTCGGCGAGCAGCGGCGTCAACGTCTCTGTTGCCGTGACAATGGCAGGCGTTACCGCCCCTGATGTTAACCCAGCCTCATAGACCAATACAGCTCATTAGAAACAACGGACTACAAGTGAATCGCGCGATCACAAGGGAGCTATGACTCAAGCTCCCAGAACACACTGCGCTGTGCAGGAAATGAGGAAATGCCCGAGAAAAACCCGAAGGCTGCAGACCGGAAGGAGCTATATTATATCTGGTACTGTACATTTATTATTAAAAAAAATATCCGTTTGGGCAATATTTAGGAGCAACTGTAATATTGAGATTATGTTGCAATTCGGGTGGAGCTCCGCTTTAAGGATATATATTTTTTAAATTACCGTATATAGAGCTGCAGAATTAGAATGATAATTTATAAAGCAGGAACTATTAAAGTACATTAAAGTACATATTAAAGTACATGTAACATTTAAATGTAAATGTTTTCTAGCATCTAAAATTACATGAAATCTGTATAACAGAGTGCACTAAAGAAATACAGGGGCATTTAATTTTTTTTAGCTAAGTCTGTATAATATACTAAAGAAATACATGAACATGTCAAAATTGTGTTTTAGCTAAGTCTGCGTAATAAAGTGTACTAAATAAATACATGGACATGTAAAAATGGTGATTTAGCTGACTAACATTAGAGGGCGCCAAACAATAGCTCTATACCATGTCAAATACAGAGGAAAAGGATGGTGCCGTGTCTGACTTCACTAACTTCCACAGTTAATAAAAAATAACAGAAATTAGTTGTCCTGAAAAGAGAACATATTTTTATTTAGTGTATGAATTTAAACACAAAAAGGGAAGAGTTACTAGTACAGTGTAGTTTTCTGGTAATTTACATTTAGGAATTTAGGGACAGCTCACCAAAAACAACCAGGGCACACGCCTCAAAATAAATAAAGTCCTCTTCACACTTTTCTGGTGTGGTGTGTTACTGCACACACACATTAATGTGCAGTATATCATGTAGAATGAGCTGCCAACTACAGAAGCACCACAACGCACATACGTTATAAGGCATGGCAGTTCAGGTGCAGTGCCGCCTACTTCAGCCTAAAGGAAACCTTTATGGGGCGGTCACTGCTTACCTCCTTTTAAAAAATGTTTTTTGCCTGGATGACTCTGACTTGAATAGTTTCTACAGGCGTTCAGTAAAATAAGTCAGAACTCCTTATGTGCATCCTGCTCTGGGTCAGTGACTTGGTAAATACTTTAGACATTGGATAAGCATGTCAGCCAAGCAACTAGTATTTTTAAAAGCATAGGTCGGCAATTGCAGCCTATGGGCCAGATTCTCATACAAATTCGCCGGCGTAGCGTAACGCATTTACACTACGCCGCCGCATCGTACTAGAGCAAGTGCCGTATTCTCTAAGCATTTGCTCCGTAGTTTGCGTTGGCATAGCGAAAATGGCCCAGCGTAAGCCCGCGTAATTCAAAGGGGGCGGCTTCTATTTAAATGAAGCGCGCCCCCGCGTCGAAAGAACTGCGCATGCGCCGGCCGGGGAAAAAGCCCAGTGCGCATGCTCCAGCTCACGTCGGAAAGCGTAGTTGAAACCGACGTCAAAACGACGTGATCGTCACTACGCAATGCCCTATTCGCGAACGAGTTAGTAAAACGACGTAAGCGATGGAAAAAGCCGACGCTGACCCGACGCCATACTTAACATGGCATCCGACGGTACTTCGTAAGGTTACTCCTCATAGAAGCAGGGGTAACCTTACGCGAACGAAAACGACGTACGCGACGACGGTGCGGCGTAAAAGCAATCGGGAATCGGCGTAGTAGCCTCATTTGCATAGGCAAATGAGAAAACAACATAAAGGCCACCTAGTGGCCGGAGTTGTCATTACAACTACGATCCGCAAGTGTAATGGTATTACACTTGTCGGATGTTCAAGTGTATCTATGCCAAAGTGATGCTAAGAATCACTCGCATAGATACGAGCCAAAAAAAACGGCGATACGACGGGGTATCTAAGATACTCCGTCGTGGCGCCTCTGAGAATCTGGCCCTATAAATTTCAAGATCAGGTCCACACCTTACCCAATGTAAGTTTTGGAGATCAATGAGTTGTTAACTTGTAATGATCATAACATTTATATGTTTCTGTAAACCATATAGTTTAATGAAATATGAAAAAGCCCATCTAGTGTTTTGTCATTTTTACCTGTAATTCGGTTTTCAATTTCACCCTGCATCTGAAGGGAATCCACATAAATGCTTCTGTTTCCAATAAATCTGGCACAGGCAATGCCCCTGTAGGGCTGACAGAACCCATCTTCCTGGTAGTCATCTCTGAATGGAGAAAGAAAACACTCATAACAGCATTCCTTTACGTAACATTACAGATGTCTATTTGTCAAACAATACCACAATTATGTTCCACAGAAGAGTATGCGTGCACTAGACCTGGACTGAATTAACTACCCAGGTGATGCCTTTAAGCAGTCTTGCAGAAGAAGCAGGGATAGATCTTTCTTGCTGGGATACAGAGGTATGCCCATACATGAAGTTAGAGATGTTACACTAGCAGAAGCTAATGAAAATAAATTTTCAGTGTTCTTTACATATATTTCATAATTATGCAGTTTTTAAGTACTAAGAATCACTGGCATCAATGGTGTAATTCACATCAGGTCTCATGCACACAGCATGTAAAAAAGCAACTTTTACTGGCGATTTACTTTTTTCTTCTTTCTTTATACTACCCTTAATGTTAGCTTATGTGTCCATGCGCATATGGGTGTTTACAGAAATTTAGAGGAAAGAGCCTTTAGAAGCCGGAAAAAAAAACATCACTTTCACATTCAGAAGCAAATTGTTTTTGCATGTTCGCATGTTAATGCATTCTAATGGCTATATTGAATATTCTGGCCAATAGGATGCATTAACTAAACGTGCGAACATGCATCAATGCACATAAACACGAGCAGGGTAGGGTTGGAGTGGTTTACTGTCATCTATGCCTCTGTTGGGAATGTTTCACATCACTTCCTGTCAGTACAAGAAGTGATGTGAAATCTTTCCAACATGTACTCAAGACAAAACCAAAATACAATTTTAGTAGAGTGAGGGAGGGTGAAATCCACTGACAATATTTGTATTGTTGTCTGCACCTTCCTTTTCCAGTGACAACCACATCCCTTAGATCTTGTATGGGAATCATAGGCAGAAAGTGAGAGAGAATCTCCCCAAAGGGGTCACAGACAGAAATAAACCCTGAAACAAAATGTAATGCTTCCCCACTCTAGGCTTTATAAATATGTATCCTGGCTACTCACAACATTTGAAAATAATTAGGAGGGACATCTGTGTATATGAATATTGTGGCCTGCTGGACACAGGGGCCATGGCCAATAAAGTGAGTCTGGCTTCACGACATATGGCTTGTATTGTTCCCCTGTTTGCTATTTTTTAGATAAAATAGGAGGGAATAAAAAAGGTCCCATTATTGATGTCACTGGGAGTAAAATAGGTCACACTGTTACTCTCAGTGAGAGTAAAATAAATCCCATTGTCAGTAAAATTATTCCCACCATAATTGCTGTCAGTGAAAGTAAAACATCATTGGTGTCTGTGTGAGTAAAATAAACTCCATCATTGGTGTCTTTAGGAGAAAAATAAGTCCATCATTGGGGTCATAAGGCAGTGTGCAAAGGGTAGCATAAAGTGCAGCAAACAGAATTTAGTCCTCCTCCCCTCCGGCCAGCTGTCTACTCTGGCCCATGGCCATCTTAAAGCACGGACCAACCTGGTCACTGTCTATGTGGGTGGAATCTGTAGTGCTGCAATCACAGGGCACGGAGAGGCGGCGGGGATCGGAGCAGTACAACTCCAGCTCCAGCACAAGTAGCAGAGGTAAGATAATGCCTCAAACTAGGGGGGTATTAGGGAGGGGTGAGGTCCCTCCTTCCAAGCCCTTCATCAGCCCCAACCCCGACACTTGCTGGCAGTCTCCCATCCCTGCATGGCACACATCTTGAGCACAGGACTAAGAGCTCCTTCCCCTTATCCCATGCCTTTACAGCTATGATATGCATAGTGTATGGCTAGTTACTGCATCCCTGTTCCTACCATGGAATGTTACAGGTCAGAACTGCAACCAGTAGCTAGCGATACACTATGCACATTGTAGCTGTAAGGGAATCAGATTTCAGCTCCAGTACGTGCTGTGTGGGGAGTAGGAGCTCTGCCTGTGTTCAGGCTGTGTACAATGCAGGAATGGGAAACGGAGCTCTGCCTAGTGCACTGCCAGCAGTGACCCTTATACTGTGCCCTTTACCCCCCCATACTATACCCTCCTGACCCCCTTACTGTGCACTCCTGACCCCCTGTACTGTGCCCTCCTCACCCCCTGTACTGTGCCCTCCCCGTGTTGTGTCCTTCTGCCCTCCCTGTGTTTCATCCTCCTGCTCTCCACCAGCAGTCCCCTCTGCCCCCATGTCTACCAATGACCCCCCCATCCCCATCTTCTTCCCCACAGCGATCACAATCCTTTTCCATCCCAACACTACCACCCCACAATCCCTATTTCATCTCACCCTCAACTACCCTGCCCTCATTTACCCCTCTACTCCCCAAACCCCCACCCACCTCCCAAACCACCCCTCTACCTATTCTTCCTAGGTGAAACAGTAGGTATCAGTAATTGGTATTGGCAAGTACTTGAAAAATAGTATTGGTACTCGCACTCAGTGTTAAAAAAATGGTATTGGTGGATCCCTATTTTTTTTTACATAAATAGATGCTTTTGTAACTGAGTGCTGTGAAGTTGCCCACATTTTTCGTTGGTCATTAAATGTGGAGATGTTGGCACTTAGGTTGGCCCCAAATCACGCTCATAATAATATTCCCTATTGCACACCACCTCCATACTTACTGCAGCACAGGTTTAATGCACAGCATATTATGACTGTTATTTCATAACACAAAACACAGTGTACAAAGTGTAGCAACCAATCGGAAATCCTCTTTGATTTGTCTAACCACAGTAAACTTAAAGCTGAAATGTAACTGAGGCCATGCACTCTGATTATCTCTGTATAAAGGAAAACCTCATGGAAATGCTGTAGAACAGGGATATGCAATTAGCGGACCTCCAGCTGTTGCAAAACTATCCCATCATGTCCCTGCCTCTGCGTGTCATGCTTGTGGCTGTCAGAACCTTGTAATGCTTATGGGACTTGTAGTTCTGCAACAGCTGGAGGTCCGCTAATTGCATATCCCTGTTGTAGAAGAAGAAGGGACGTCAGGGGTGTTTACCCATCACCATCTTGCCCTAGATCTATGGCATTTCCTCTTTTAGGTTGTACTGAGCTTGCATATTAGGAAGCCAATAGGTATCTTTGACACTTCAGTTAGAAGTGCAGATTGTGAACAATGGCTAATCTTATAGAGTGCAATGCACATACTCCTACATAAAAATTTACATTTCAAGGTCATAATTAAACCATGCTAAAAACTGCATATACTTTTGTCTGAAGCATGAAATAATGATATCTTTATTAAAATGGTTCAAGACTTCTTGCTACTGTTACATGGGCTTTATTCTGTCAGGCTCGGGTTGCCAAATGGTTAAAATGTAATGCTGTTATACAGCAGCCTTAAATGTGCTGGGGTCATGCCTAGCTCATTTATAGCACAGCTGCATATTGCAGGACACAATGTACATCCTGGGGGCATGCAAGTGTTCATTGAGTCCAGGAATGCTGAATGGCCATGGGGCATTCCACACACACTAATCACAGGTTGTTAACGTGCCCCAAATTCTACTTTCCTCATGGCCACTTTCTGTCAAATTCATAGTTAATTAGCTATGGATGCATTAATTGTACATTATAAAAGATCCTTTTCAAAAATCAGATTTTAGACTTTCAGGCTTAGTGCGGAGATGGGTATTAGAATAAAAAAAGTACATCATTTCATACATAGTTGTAGCTACATCATATTCTGTAACATATTCTTGCAGTTTCAGTCTAAGATGTCAGGAAGGAAATAGATTTTAGTATGCCTCCCTATCTGAGACATAGACTGAACAGGGTATATACACGAAATTAGTGCTCACCTCTGTAAAATGGAGTGCAAAGTGGAATGGCACTGGTTACTGGAAAATGAACTGTGCTTAAAGTGTGCTTATTTGTTACAATGAAATATAAATGCTTTCAGCTGCTTGCAGTGGATATTGAATAGTGAGGCTACGGTTTGACTTATATGTGATTCATAGCCCCACAGCAACATTTAAAAGCTAACAATGACTAGCAAGTAAACCTCGAATGAGAGAAAATGTACATTTCCACTTTGTGAAATCAAACCCAGATTCTTGGCAGCTTTGTAAACATGCTTTCAAGGCTACAAGATAGAGAAAGAAAGTACTATGGAGGCATGGCCACACAGTCTCCTTAGCCAGATCCCACCTTCATGACATGTGTCTGGCAGCTCATGCGATAATGATACTTTTCAAGAACCAGCAAGTAAATTGAGCGTGTGTACGAGGCTTTCAGGTTTCTCGTCTGGAAATCTGGCCAGAATCTCGACGAGAAAAATCGAGATCCTACTCGGCACTCTTATCGGCCTGTTTCCCAACGAGAAACCCGAGAGTGTGTATACTTACCTGTCGCCGTGGAAACCCGCGCATCCTGGAAATGACGCGATGATGTCACCGCGTTCTTGCCTTTCAAAATAACAGCGGTTCTTTTGAAAGGTCTGTGTGTACACTCGGGCGTCAAGAGATTCTTGTCAAGAATCTCGTCGGGAAAACTAGGCTTTTTTTCTGATGAGATTCTGGCTCGTGTGTACAGGACCTTATCCCTGCACTGCTAGAGTAAATTTCCGTTTAACACTTGCAGGGTGAAGGGACCCCTCCAGCTTTGGGATGCAGTTGGAAACACAAGTGCATATTTTCATCCCTGCTTTCCTTTATACTGGCTTTTTAGAATAACATAATTGCAATATTTAGATGTTGAAAAAAAAAGGGGGTTTGGTATCTATACAGGACATTGTTTATAGAGGTCTATACCAGTGTCTCTGAACACTTTTTCAGTCAAGGCACCCTTTAAAATTATGGACAGTCTCCAGGCACCCCAATCTAAAATGTAAAAAAACAATTCTAATAGCTTTACATAATGCAACAACATCCACACGTAGGACACCCAATGTTAGAGTTGATTTATTCTTCCTTTTGCACACTAGTACTGACTAGTATTCCAGTATTGCTCTTCTCCCTCAATTTCTCTCCATCAGTCAGCTAATGCCACCCCAGCGTTCAGAGAGAGGGGCAGAGAAGAGTCAAACAATGATACTGTCAGGCCTTGTACACACGAGGGAATAAATCCGCTGAACATGGTCCGACGGACCATTTCAGCCGAAAAATCCGCTCGTGTGTAGGGGCAAACGGACCGTTCTGGGCGGATTCCTCCAGCGGAAAAATTTTAAAATTATGTTTTGAAATTTTTCCGCCGGATAGCTGCCCGTCAGATATGTCCGCTGGTTAGTACGGCAAACCAGCGGACATATCTGCCCGCACATGCGTCGTATCCTGTGAATGGATCCGACGCATGCGCGCGGAAGTGTTTACTTCCTGGTGCGGTGACGTGGCGGCGTCAACGTCACCGCCGCGTCACTGCGCTGTCCGCCGGCGGGGAATTTGATCCGATGGTGTGTACAGCCATCGGATCAAAACATCCCGGCGGGGACCGTTTACAGCGGATAAATCCCATCGTGTGTACAAGGCCTGAAGGTAACAGACAGTGTTGCCAGTGTCTAGAAAGTCGTAATGGTGCATAATGAAAACCTGTGGCTTTGTGTAACTAAAAGGCACACTTGATCCACCTGCTGGCTTGTATACAATTGTTGATCAATTTTTAGGCATTTTGCCAAACAAAGCCCCCCTGAAGAAATCTCAAGGCACCCTGGTTGAAAAAGACTGGTCTATACATCATTCCAAAAGGAGGGGCAACTGTAGAGGAACAAGGGACAGATGTGATTTCAGGGACAGTCCTTAAAGTGGTTGTAAACCCTTACAGACCACTTAGACCTACAGGTAAGCCTAGATTAAGGCTTACCTGTAGGTGCAGGAAATATCTCCTAAACCTACAGTAGGTGACTGGGATATTGTGTCAATCTCGCTCCCTTTCTCGGCGAGATTGACCACCTACGAGCCCCATCGTGGGAGCCAGCGCCGAGCTGGCTTGCCGCGATGGAGACAAAGCCGTCATAGAAGCGACGGGGATCCGACGCGGATTCCCGCCAATTCTACACGTGGGCAGGGTTTGTTATGAATCCTGAAGGAGAAATCCCCACCGGATTTTTAAATAAAAATCCGGCATGGGTTCCCCCCTCAGGAGCATAACGGGCCCTTAGGTCTGTTATGGGTTGTAAGGAGACCCCCTACGCCGAAAAAACGGCGTGGGGGTCCCCCCACAATCCATAACAGACCCGTATCCAAAGCACGCCGGCCGGTCAGGAAGGGAGTGGGGCCAACCCCCCCCCCCCCCCTCCTGAGCCGTACCGGGCAGCATGCCCTCAACATGGGGGGGTTAGGTGCTCTGGGGCAGGGGGCGCACTGCGGCCCCCTACCCCAGAGCACCCTGTCCCCATGTTGATGAGGACAGGGCCCCTTCCCGACAACCCTGGCCGTTGGTTGTCGGGGTATGCGGGCGGGAGGCTTATCGGAATCTGGAAGCCCCCTTTAATAAGGGGGCCCCCAGATACCGGCCCCCCACCCTAAGTGAATGAGTATGGGGTACATTGTACCCCTACCCATTCACCTGCAAATAAAAAGTGTAAACACAAATAAACCACACAGGGTATTGAAATATTTTATTAGTTGGCCGCCGGGGGGGGGGTGTGTATGATCGCTTTTATAAAAGCGCCCCCCTCCGGCGGGCTTCTGTGGGGGGTGGGTGCCGCCGTCTGGTTCTCTTCTGCCGCCGGGGGGGCGCTTTGATAAAAGCGCCCACCACCCGGTGGGCTTCTTTTGACGTCTTCGGCGGCTGGGGGGTCTTCTCCCACTCTCCGGGGTCTTCTCCTGCTCTCCGGGGGTCTTCTCCGCTCTCCGGGGGTCTTCTCCGCTCTCCGGGGGTCTTCTTCTTCTTCAGGACTCGCCGCCGCTAACTTTGTGTGTTAGCTCAATTACTAGCGGCGGCGAGCCCCCTCCTCTGTGACGTCGTCTTCTTCTTCTGTTCTCCAGATGTTGACGCGACGCTTCCTTCCGCTGTTATGCCGGGCGCGCGGCTCGCAGCGAGTTATATAGGCCTGTCTTGTGACGTCGCAGTCCCATCATGCTCCGGTAGGTAGCACGTGGTACCTACCGGAGCATGATGGGACTGCGACGTCACAAGACAGGCCTATATAACTCGCTGCGAGCCGCGCGCCCGGCATAACAGCGGAAGGAAGCGTCGCGTCAACATCTGGAGAACAGAAGAAGAAGACGACGTCACAGAGGAGGGGGCTCGCCGCCGCTAGTAATTGAGCTAACACACAAAGTTAGCGGCGGCGAGTCCTGAAGAAGAAGAAGACCCCCGGAGAGCGGAGAAGACCCCCGGAGAGCGGAGAAGACCCCCGGAGAGCAGGAGAAGACCCCGAAGAGTGGGAGAAGACCCCCCAGCCGCCGAAGATGTCGAAAGAAGCCCGCCGGGTGGTGGGCGCTTTTATCAAAGCGCCCCCCCCCCGGCGGCAGAGTTTTATAAAAGCGATCATACACACCCCCCCCCCCCCCCGGCGGCCAACTAATAAAATATTTCAATACCCTGTGTGGTTTATTTGTGTTTACACTTTTTATTTGCAGGTGAATGGGTAGGGGTACAATGTACCCCATACTCATTCACTTAGGGTGGGGGGCCGGTATCTGGGGGCCCCCTTATTAAAGGGGGCTTCCAGATTCCGATAAGCCTCCTGCCCGCATACCCCGACAACCAACGGCCAGGGTTGTCGGGAAGGGGCCCTGTCCTCATCAACATGGGGACAGGGTGCTCTGGGGTGGGGGGCCGCAGTGCGCCCCCTGCCCCAGAGCACCTAACCCCCCCATGTTGAGGGCATGCCCGGTACGGCTCAGGAGGGGGGGGCGCTCGCTCACCCCCACTCCCTTCCTGACCGGCCGGCCGGCGTGCTTTGGATACGGGTCTGTTATGGATTGTGGGGGGACCCCCACGCCGTTTTTTCGGCGTAGGGGGTCTCCTTACAACCCATAACAGACCTAAGGGCCCGTTATGCTCCTGAGGGGGGAACCCATGCCGGATTTTTATTTAAAAATCCGGCGGGGATTTCTCCTTCAGGATTCATAACAAACTCCGCCCACGTGTAGAATTGGCGGGAATCCGTGTCGGATCCCCGTCGCTTCTATGACGCACTCGCTGAAATGTGCTTTTACTATTCCAGCGAGTGCGAGATATCGGCAGCCTGTCGCCGAGATTCAGCGCGATGCTGGCGTGCTAAAAACACATTCTCGGCGGCAGGCACTGTACACGGTTTAGGAGATATTTCCAAAAGACATGCACCGATGTCTCCGGCGCATGCACCATAGACAACGGCGTGCAGGCACACTGAGCATGCGATACGAGGAAGACATTGGGGAAAGATGGCGGCGATGGAGGAGAGGAATGAGCACCGCTGCAGGGGCTTCGATCTCAGGTAAGTAATACATAATAAGCTAGTATGCTATACATTCTAGATCAGGGATCTTCAAACTACGGCCCTCCAGCTGTGGTGGAACTACACTTTCCATGAGGCATTGTAAAAATCTGACATTCACAGACATGACTAGGCATGGTGGGAATTGTAGTTCCTGAACAACTGGAGGGCCATAGTTTGAAGACCCCTGTTCTAGATCATTATGCCTTTTTCTTGCAGAGTTTTTTTTTTTCAGATTTTGTTTAAAGGGGTGTTCCAGCTGCCAATATTTGTGTTTATTAAAAGTCAGTAGCTACAAAAAGTGTACCTGCTGGCTTTTAATAAACAATCACTTACCTGCTCAATCGTTCCAGCGGCGCGCGGACCGGGGCTCTGCTCCTCTCCCCCCCTCCCCGGCCGGTGTCCTCATCAAGCCTTCGGCTTCACGGCCGGGCACCCACTGTGCATGCGCGAGTGGCACTGCTCATGCGCGAGCGGCGCAGCCCGCCGCTGATTGGACAGGCGATCGCATGGGACCTGTCATGTGTCCCATGCAAGTCCCACTCCTCTTGAAGCCCCCACTCCGCCCTCCCAAAAAAAAATTACATGCCAAATGTGCCATGTAAGGGGGTGAGGAGAGGGATTAGCGGAAGTTCCAATTTTGGGTGGAACTCCGCTTTAAGAGGGTTTACATTCTCTTTAAAATCAGGGACAGTTTTGAGCCATGTGTTTGTGGCAGTGAACTGGCATACACAGTCTTAATTCACAACACACAAGGAAAGAGCATTTTCCATAGTTTTGCTCCTGGTAAAATCTGGACCCAAGTACTGTAATTGCTGTATTACAAAGCATGATGCTACCTTCAAAAGATCAACCATTTCAGCATTAGTGTTGATCAGTTTAAAATGTCAGCAAACACAGCCTAGATTTCCAGTTTAAAAATACATAACTATGGCATATCTCAAAAATTTACTTGCTGATAAAGTACAACATTAAGATAAAAATGAGGTTTAAACAAGTGATGGCCACCAAAGATATCAAAACTAGCAAGCCCCTAATTAACAAAACCTTTAACATGTTATGATACTAATGCAATATTTTCCTTTGTAAATCATCTCCAGTAAATTACATTTATTTCTCAAGTGGATCTACACATGGCACATACAGTGCAACAGTTCCGTCAGGTTATGTGCTTGTTCTCCCCAGTCTTGAAAGAGCAGACAGTATTGACAGGGGCTGTTTTACAGCACTTGGAAAATTCATAACTACCTGATTGGTATGATATTTTGGGATGCAATTTTTTTTTTACATTTTTGAATAACTCAAGGATTTGGAAAGAAAGCAAGCTGTAATAACAACCTGTCATAAGATATTGCTTGTGTTCATTTTGTTTCCCCATGGCCATGTTGAAGTTATTGTCTTTGGGGGGAAAACTCCGTAATGTTAAAACCATTCTGCTATGGTATGCAAAAGGTCAGAATTACAAGGTCACCTTGCATGATGTGCCGCTGAGTTGGTAATTGGAAACAGTTGCTTGGTCCCTTGTAAGGACCATGGAAAATAAAAGGATGCTTAAGGGTTAACATGTTATGATTATGGAAAAGCAACTGTTGCCAGCCACCATTAACATAACTATACACGCAGTAGTGAAATTCTAAAAGGTCTTCGTCCTTGTATAGTAATATCAATTCCAATAACTTTTTTGTCACTATCTAAATACTGTGTCATACTGTATATACAGATATTGTACTTTTTTTTTGTACTATTTTTGTCTAAAATATAGTAGGTAACATCCACTATCTAAAGCTAGATTTATTTTTTGCCAGGCTATAAAAAAAAACGATTTTTATACTTTGCTGTGGCCTGTGTGGACATGAGAGGAACCTCCATGTAAGTTAATGGGTCCGATAACTAATTCAAAAAGCATAAAAACAGCTAGCCCCAAAAGAGAAAAACTGCCATAGAAAAAGCAGATGTGCAGTACCTGACCAATCTCCACTTAGTCATCCAGCACACTTTAATACCTCGTACACACGGCCGGATTTTCAAGAAAAAAAGTCAGACAGGCTTTTTTTCTAGGAAAGTCCGACCGTGTGTAGCCTCCATCAGATTTTTTTTTTTTTCAGAAGTCAGACGGACCCCAAGCTTAGCAAGGTAAAAAAAGAAAAAAAAGAAAACTTAAATTTTTGCCCTGCGTCCATCGTCTTCGGCCTTGTGGGTGTCCGTCTGTGGCTTCCTTGCGCGGGGTTGTCTGCGGCTTTGGAGGTGTCAGTCTGTGGCCTACATCCAGGTGTCTGTCTCCATCCAGCGTGTCTGTCTGCGGCCTCCATCCAGGTGAGCTTGTCCGGTGTTTGTTTTTGGATATTGGGGCGAGCCGAGAGGAGTCAGATTTCCTGTGTGTTCGCTCCTCTCGCATGGCTCGACTCGGCTCTAGGCTGCGGCGGGCGGAGCCGGGCGGAGCCGAGCGTGGCCTAGCCGAGTGCGCAGTACACTCAGCTCTCGGAGAGACAGCGGGGATCGGCGTATATCGCGCACCCACGATTTTCCCCTGATTCTATTGGGAAAAAAGTGCGCGGTATACGCCTATAAATACGGTAACTTTCAAATCCTTTAACAGTTTCTCCTTAAAGCCCAAATCCACTTAAAAATCTAATTTTAATCATGAATTGTGAATTCTATACCATGCAATGCAATCACCTCCTCTTCCCAAATCTCATGTTTGTTTTCAATGTTTTTTTCAAGCTTTTTGAATGGTTCTTGGAGCAGAATTGCTGCATTTTTTCAGCTTTTGTCTGTCTTTTTTCAACTAAAATGTGTGGAGTGCTGTTGTAAAAGAGGCGAAGAACTACTCTGCTCATGAAGCACTTTTATGTCGCTTCCATTGAAGTCTAACAAAAATGCTAAATTCTGCTTGAAAAGTAGCTCATGTACTTTTTCGAGCAACAGGCGTTTTGCTACAAGTGACAGGAAGCTCAGATGTGAACTTGAAAACAATAGGTTTTTACATGAACGTTTTCAAGCTCAGTTCTTTCCTCCCATTTGAGCACAGACCCGTGACTGTCAGTCAGGGTTTCTCTGCTCTCCCCTCCAGCGCTAACTGGAGCTCCAGGCTTTGGAGGGGGCGAGAGAGGCTGGCTCAGGCTCTTAGCTTATCACTGAGAGGCTGAGTTAGGTGACGGTCCAGGGTTCTGGGTGGATCTTGACCATATGGTTGGGATCTTTTCAGAGCCTGGACTGGAGCTGTGACATCAGTTAACAGCGGGCTCGTCAGTCGAACACAGGTCACAGTAGTTATCTGGTGCGATTTCAGCCCATTCAAATGAATGGGCTGTAAATCACATTGCAGGGGAACGCACAGGAACGTTCACCGAATTCCTGTGTGATTCTGGTGTGAACCAGCCCTTAGATATACCAGCTATAGAGTGTGAAAACACCTATGGCTAGCCTCACGACAGTTTGAAAGAAAGCACTTGGCAGAGACTATTACAGTAATGCAGAGAAGAGAATGTGTATGTATCATTATGTCATATGTACACATCTGCCTCTACTCATCCTTCAAATATATAAAGCTCATGTTATAATTTTTCCATGTGTGTTCAATATGACATACATTTTGGCACATGAAATGTACAGCCTAAGGATATGATTATTTTCTGCCTATGATGTACAACTGCATTCTATTCATTACATAGCCATTGGCATTCTCTATCCTTACAGACATAGAAGTAAGCTGTCACTAGACAAACCTGATTTCAACAGTTTCTTCTGAGTTTCGAAATTACCTTCTGTAACTTATCATAAATCCTTACTAGTCAGCAGAAATACTAATGTCATCATCGTCACCAACATATAATACTGAACATTAACAATATAATGTGTTCTAGCACAAATAAAGCATTAGAGGACAACTCCATGCCCAGAAAACAAATTAGGTGAAAAACTGCACATTTCTTTCCTTCAAAATGCAATTAGGCTTTTGGAGGCTTGCAATTCTGTAGGGAAAATGTAATTTGTTTTAAAAAATGTTTCCTTTGAATCTGCCAAAACACGAAATAAAGACTACTAAACTTCTTCCTAAAACTAACAGTCATTACCGAATGCTTCAACAAAGAAAAAATACAGCCCATTAAATTCTTCTGTATCCAAATAATTACAGATGAGGTCAAGATTAATGGAAAGAAAATACCTCAACAGAGCATTTTGCTTTCTAATTACTTAATACAATTTGTATTTGAAATAAGAAGGCATTCATCAAAATCTACTGGCACAACAATCACAGCAACAACATCATGTGTCTTAACAGTTCACAGGTGGCAGGGCTATACACACTAGACAAATTGAGGTCATACATGTTACTATTGCCAAAGGCCATAGTGTTGATGGGACTAAGGCAATCTATAGATGATTCAGTTTTCTTTCCTGCAACAATAGCTGGATTCTCTCATCAACACATTCAGTGTTGGTGGGGGAATTCCTCCCACAGTGCTATTGTGTTCTGGGAGTGGGGAGCATTTCCTGCCGGCAGAACACAAATATAAATGCTGGCCGGTATAGCCGCCAGTGGTAAAACATGCATAAATATCTCACAGGCTTGGGTATACTGAAGTAAATTGATGGATCGACTTCAGTACAATCAAACTGCCCATAGATGGATCGAATCTTGGCAGGTCCCTGCTAAACCTGCCCAGATTCGATCCATCTATGGTTGGCTTAGGAAGTCATTTTTATTCAAAATGAGTTTTATTTGGTCTGCATCTGTTTATATGAAATGATAGCTGGTAAATATCCCTGTTTGCAAAGGGCTTGGCAGGTCTGGGAGGTTACCTTACATGATTAATTGTAATATATTCATGACAGTTATAGAGGGTGATTTAATAAAGACAAATATACTGGGCACTGCAAAGGGGAAACTCTAAAGGAGAAGCTCTGCTGATTTCTATCATCCAACCATGTGCAAGCAAAAATGCTGTTTTTTTTATTTAATTTCATTGCATGTGATTTAGTGTTAATTGCAAAGTGAAGCTTTACCTTCATTTACTAGGCTTTGTAGCAAGTGTGCTTGCAGTGCACAGTATATTTGCCTTTCGTAAATCAACCTCATAATTTATTAAAAAGTCCCAATGTTATAGTTTAAGTTTGAAAAGAATTTGGAATGGATAGCAATGGATAAAAACACATAGATCCAAATGACTGTTTGTCAGAAAAGGGATTGAATGAATGCCCTAAAGCAGGGGTAGGCAACCTGTGGCCCTCCAGCTGTTGCAGAGCTACATGTCCCATCATGCCTCTGGGAGTAATTGTAACTGCCAGCCTTGCAATGCCTCATGGGAAATGTAGTTTCACAACAGCTGGAGACCCCCAGTTTGCCTACCCCTGCCTAAAGTAACATTTTATTTACTAAAAAAATAAAAAGATACTTACCTGCTCCTTGCAACAATATTGCACAGAATGGTCCTTTCCTTTCTCTCTTTGGCGATTCCCCACCAACACTGTTCCCTTCTCCAGGTGCCCCTTTGGCAAGCCCGTTGCTAAGGGGGAACTCACGCAGGAGTGCTTCTGAATCAGGCTATGTGCGTCCATAGACACACACAGTGGTGGTAAGTCATGCCGCCCTCTCACTCCTCACAGGAGTATGACTAACAGAAGCAGGAGCCAATGGCTTCTGCTGCTGCCTGTGTCTCCTGTGAGACAAGGAAGAGAGGAGAGGGAGTAAAGTAAGTATGTATGTAAGTCTATTACTTACTTTTCATTGTATGTATATGTATGGGGTTTGTCAAAATATATAAATATATTTTGAGAGAAAGGCGATTTTTCAAAGGCCTGGTGTAAAAATAAGTGATGTTAATATTGTGCATCTAATTGTTAATGTTTGAAGCAGTGGGGTCAGATTAGTCACACAATCTATTATTCTAGTCCAGCACATAAAAAGATCTACGTAAAGCTACTGCACTCAGTTACTATTCATTCTCATTACAGGTTTCTAATAAAAGCCCACAGCTTAGGCAGCGCACTACAGAAGCGGGCCATTTCCCATGATAGTCTAGTGAAATGCAGTCACCTTTTTACTGCATATAATAATGTGTAAGGTACTTTGCAGAGAGAGTCAGGTTACACGTGTTCAGGAGAAATGTTAATATACAGGCCTGTTAGCAGAAGATGGATTTACACCTTGGAAAGGAGTTCTGTAGATACACCAACACAATCTAATTGGACATATTTTTATCACCTCTCTGCCAAAAAGCAACGAAAGAATGTTAAAGAAATTACTAATACTTTTCAGCGTGGTCAAGGACTATTCACAGAAGTGTGGTTAACACTAATCTAGAAGAGTACTCCAATCCTCTATTTTATTCCGAAACCTGATAGTAACAGACAGGCATTAGCTGTGTAGAAATCCAGGGCCCACCACCTAACATCCTACTAGACCACACACAACACTCTCAGTTCCCATACACTATTAAAGCAGCCTCTGTATTAAAGGTATTCCTGTATCTGGATTTTATAACAAATTCCAAAGAAAGGGGAAAACATTACTGCTCAGAGACAAGCAGAATATGTCCTATACACTCTCAACTCCTTTAATGCCAACAGAACTTTCTAATATGCAAAATAGAAAGATTGATGCAACTAGGGGGCTGCTACAAAACACACTTTCTAAGTACAACTGTCTTTAGATTTCAGTTATAAAGCTGAGAAATATGCCACCCACAGAAGGCACCAAGTTACAGTGATGTCAGCACATTCCCCAAATGGAATTTAATTAGCATCTAATTTGCATATGCGATCCATTTCACCCCCGAAGTGAGAGTTCTGTAATCACTCGTACCCCAAATACACAACAGCAGTCCTCTTTAGTCAGCAGTACATGCAGAGAGAGTAGTGCCACGCTACCGGTCACCAGGGGGTGGTTGTTTGCCGCCCCCCCAAAAAGAAATACCCACCAGTATGGACTATCAAATATCGAATAACAGGCCATTAAAATAAAGTGCAGGCTTCAAGGTTGTTGCCCCTATCTATGATAATCTCATGTAGAGAATTTCTAAGACATTAAGGCTACTTTCACACTGGGCAGGTGGGGCATTAGCGGCAAAGCGCCGCTAGTTTTAGTGGGGCTTTACCTCCGATATAGCGGTGCTTTTCGACCACTATCAGGATGCTTTTAACCTTCGCTAGCGGCCTAGGATAGGGTTAAAAGCACCCGAAAGCACCGCTGCCGAAGCACTTCGCAGGCATCATTTAAATGGATTTCAATGGCAGGGGCGGGTTAGGAGTGCTGTATACACCGCTCTTGCATACCGCCCCAAAAATGCTGCTTGCAGGACTTTTTTTCCTGTCCTGCAAGCGCAATGCCTTAGTGTAAAAGCACTCTGGCTTTCACACTGGGGCTGCAGAAGAGGCAGTTTACATTATTATTTGTAGAGCAAAAACGTCTGTAAAATGCCTCAGTTTGAAAGTAACCTTAAGATAATAAAAATAGCGCCTTTAAAGTGCCTCTCAAGCCTCCCCAGCCAGAGTGCTTTCACACTGGGGCAGTGCACTTGCAGGACCGAAAAAAAGTCCTGCAAGCAGCGTCTTTAGAGCAGTGCGGGAGCGGTGTATACAGCGCTCCTAAACTGCCTCTGCCATTGAAATCAATGGGCAGCGCTTCAGCAGCGGCACTTTGCGGGCGGTTTTAACCATTTCCTCGGCCACTAGCGGGCTAAAACTAGCGACGCTTTACCGCTAATGCACCCAGCTCCCCAGTGTGGAAGAGGTCTTTCACTAAGTGTCATATTTACCAAGCAGTAAATGTGACATTACACAAACATTTACTGGTGTTGAATCATTCACTATGTACAATATAGTAAAAACACACATTCAATGCTTTATAAATATGTCTCTTAACAGTTGATTGTTTCAGGTCTGTCGTTTCTATGAATTAATCCTTAAAACCTGTTAACCAAGAATGTGGCAATATACAGTATATGAAGTGCCAAACCGTAAGTGCATTCTGCAGTGGTTCCAGAACCAGAAGTTCTCAGGAACCACAAGAGGCCTCCAATGCTACACTCTGACACTGCCTTGAAGCTTACAATACCCATGCTGAGTCTCAGGAAGGATGGAATGGACCTACACAGGCCACAGCTTCTGCATGGAGCCTGCTGTAAGGCCCTATGCGGGAACTTACAACAAAGAGCCAGGAGGTGAGTCTACAATATCAGTACCCCCACGCTCCTAAACTCTCCCATGGGTTGTGACATAAGGTATTAAAAAATGGGTGTATGCAGTGCTAGTAGCATAAAATTAAGGGTAAGAGTCCATAGTGTTTAAAGTAAAGTCCTTGTTCAGTAAAGGAAGCTGGAACCACCCACGGTGTAAACAAAGACACAATCAGGTGAGCATGACCTGATTGTGTCTTTGTTTACACCGTGGGTGGTTCCAGGTTCCTTTACTAAACAAGGACTTTACTTTAAACACTATGGACTCTTACCCTTAATTTTATGCTACTAGCACTGCATACACCCATTTTTTACGTTTTTTTATTGTCGTCATACAATTTATGCCAGCTGCTTCTGTAATACTAGCGCAGTGATTAATCTTGAATCTATTGACATAAAGTATTCCAATGACTGCCATTTTATTCTCTAGGGTGTCTGGAAAAAATATATAATGTTTGGGGTTCTAAGTAATTTTCTAGCAAAAAAATAGATTTTAACTTCTAAACAACAAGTTTGAAAAATAGGCCTGGTCCTTCAGTTGTTAAAAAAGGAAAAATCAAAGAAAACTTAGGCAGCATAAAATACTCATACTTACTGCATGTTAGGATTCGGACTGTGTGTCGGACCTGTTAAAAAAAGAGAGTGAGAATTAGGATTATTTATATTTTGTAAGAAGTACATGCTTCATAAAGTTAAAATAGAGTATGTTACTGTACAAATTTGCCCAAAGATGAGTTATAAAGGGACTGTGACACTTTGCCAATTTAGAGAAAAGTTAAAGTGTGTTTTATATTCTCATTTTTTGTGATCTAGCCTATCTCCACTGCTGCCGAATGGAGGTTCTGGGTATAGGTCATGTGACTTACTCCCACTTACAGAACAGGCTAAGTAGCCAATTACTAAGCCCCACCACTATCATATGACCGAGGGGTTGCTAGCAATGTGAGTATAGCTAAGGCAGAGGGGGCCCTGCAGAAATATGCTGCTTATTCAAAACAATGTGACAGTGTATCCTTAATGTAATTGGCAGGAGAAAGAACTGGGAGGTAAGAAATGATAGGTCCAGCTTAACTTGTAAAGGAAAAGTAAACATAGCACATATAATTTCAGGCACTTACTGTACATTTCTGAACTACTTGGTTTTGATATACATTTTCAACTGAGGGTGATCTGTTTATGTAATATTAATTCATATATGTAGGTTGAATTGCCTTGGCTGTTGACAGGTTTTCTTAAGAGCCGGTTCACACTGCGGCGGCACAACTTCGGGGGCGACTCGGCATGTATATTAGAACAGTTCTGGGGAATAGAATTGGACACGACTTGTCAGGCGGCTGAGCCACCTGACGAGTCACCCCAGTGTGAACCGGCTCTAAAGCAGAACTATTTAAAAATAACAGCCAGTTAAAGATAAAAACTGCAATATTTATCTTCATTGAGGAGATTTTCCCCATATAACTTTTCTGTTGTTAGATGTCCTCAGTCTTCCTCATCCAACCCACAAATTCCTCTGAGCCCAGGCTGCCCTTGACCTGCCCCCTGTAGTGGTGTCACCCAGTCTGAGCTAGGTTTGTTACAGCACAGAACTCATTACCTGGCCACTAGCTCAGTAAGGACTATCCCCTCACTGCTACTGCAGAAGAAAACTAAGGGCCTGTGATGTCATTGAACTCTTGGAAAATAGGTATGCATGTATTTTTCTTTTGCTTTTTGCGTGTTGAGGGAAAGGGGGGCTCAAGTAGGGAATGGGGGTTTATTAAACACTAAAATTCAGCTTTAAAATTGAAATGTAATGCTTACCAAGTCTGACATAAAGAACCCCAGTGGCACTAATGGTTTTAATTCCATTTGTGGCAACACATTGATAGTATCCAGTGTCTGTGGTGTCCAAGTCTTGTATTCTTAGCCGTGAACCGTATTCTGTTTTCCTTATGGTAATTCTCTTTGGCTCCTGCACAACGGGCGCATCATTCTTTAGCCATTTCATATTTGGGAGTGGATTTCCGGCCACCTTGCAATGAAGGGTGGCTGCTTGACCCTGGACAATTGTGATATTATTTACAGGTTCCAGAAATGTCAGAAAGTGTCCTGGAGGAGACAAGAGGTCACAAAATATCAAACTGCAATTCTCCAAAGAGCCTCAAGGCACATTTCTAACAAACTGCTTGTTCACAAGACTGCAGAGGGTTTTTTGTATACACCTTTATAAACCAGTGCTATAATTTAGACAAATCATCATGCACAAACACACTCTGTAAATACTTCTGGAATTTTTTAACACAATTGTAAAAAGTACATTTTCATTTGTATTGCAAGAGCGAATTATAACTATTATGAGGGCAAACTTATCATTAGGAGCAGTCGGTTTGTTACAGGAGAGGAATGCGCTGACTTTTTATAGAGTTTATTCCACAGGCAATGGATAATCTACAAAGTGTATGAAAGACAAAACTTTTTTCCCCTGTGTTTGGTATACATGTTTTTATAGCTATAAAAAAGAAAAACTGCGCTGGATGCAAAACTAATAACTACAGAAGCAACTGAAAAGTAAGATATACACATAAAAAATAACAATAAGCTTCGCTCTTAAAGTGACATATTGACCAAATATACAAAAATAAAAATATATAAAGAAATGAAAAAAAAAATCACATTAAAAATAAGTCTCAAATCGTGAATCATAAAACTTGTGTAAAGTCCTCCAGTGAATATTGAAACCCGGAAGTTCCTCCAATGAAAATATAACAAACAGCAACAATATAGTGAAAACTAGCTCATTATGAATTACTTATCTGAGATCGAAGCCCCCAAAGCAACTCTCGTTCCTCACCTCTGCTGCCGCCATTGATACCTGAGTTACTTCCAGGTATTGCGGCTCCGGCACTGTGTCACTCCCCCCGCAATGACGTCACTCCCCCACATGCGCGCAGGACCGTCAGTGAAGGCACGATCGCCCTCACTAATGGCACGCTCAGTGCGCCTGCGCCGTGTAGGTTTAGGAGATATTTGTTGCACCTACAGGTAAGCCTTAATCTAGGCTTACCTGTAGGTTAAAGTGGTATGTATGGGTTTACAACCACTTTAAACCCCCTTCCTAACCAGCCCTATTTTTAGCTTTCACAATTTGAATGACAATTATTCAGTTATGCAACACTGTACCCATACAACATTTTTGGCCTTTTTCACACAAATAGAGCTTTCTTTTGGTGGTATTAAATCATTGTTGTGTTTTTTATTTTTTGCTTAATGAATGAAAAAAAATTAAAAAATTATGTAAAAAATATGCATTTTTTTACTTTTTATATTTAAGAGTGGGGCAGGATCTGTACCCAAGCAGTGACGTCAGAGATAAAAAAAAAAGATAACTCCGAGTACAGTTATTAAATGAGGTGGCTCAAAGTGTGTCCTGGAGTGTAGGTAAAGAATAATAATTAGGTATGCTAGAGCTTGTGCTGAAAACTCTGCAATCCTGTTCTTTTGCAATCTCACATAATTTATCTAACCTAATCAGGTTTGGAGATGCTAGCAAGGATGTCATGCTGTCATAACATGTTTATCTATCATGCAGGGTACATACAGTAGGAGAGGAAGCATCGTGGGCAGACAGTCACAGCAGCCACTGCTTATCTCTGGGTAGATCTATAATGATCAACCTGTTTGATCGATGTTTTCATTGGCGCTTGGCTGCAGAAGTGCATCATACTGCCATAATAAACATGAGATTGTAAATAGCTAGATTGGGAGACAGTGATCTCATGGCTATGGGCTGTTGATATACTCGTGTTTATCCTCTGACCTAAAATGTAACATTCCGCTTCAAATATATGACAACCTCAAATGCCCCAAGCCATGCTTCTCTGATTAATAGAGAGGCGGGTGCGACAGTTGGAATTCGATGTGTGAATATGGAGCACCTTGGCTTTGAGCACCCATGAAGATAAGAAGAGAAGTGCAGGTACTTTTTAACTTCTCAATTATAAGGAGACTCTAGGTTTGTTTTAAATTCAGTTTTTTTACATAATGTTTTTTCTAACATTTTACATCAGGCCTCGGTGATGAGAGGCTATGGAAAATCTGAGTAATGCAAAATAAATGCCGAAAACAACATTGGTGAAGTAAGTGCCTAAGATGCTTAGAGTCTCAAGAGATTGTGAACGATTTTATACATTAATCACAATCACGTTTCATTCTTCAACAGACCTAAAGGGGAAATACCTTGCATATAATACTTGTGTGTGTCTGTCTGTGCTTCAGTGAGTACACACACACATACAAAAACACAAAATATGTCTGGCGTAAGCCTTTGCTGGCTAAAAAGCAGGAGCTGCGGAGTAATTATTCGCTTGTTACGGATTTGGCAGTCAAACAAAAACTCACTGCCATTGCACACATACTCAAGAGACTTCAAACTCTAAGGAATTGTGCAGTGTGGATTTTGCCACTTACCTCTCCCTTTAATCCTATATTGCAAGCTGTATAAATAAGGCAGGGAGAGAATGCTTATTTAACTGACACTGCATGCTTATTTATAATGGCCCACTTAATTTCATGCACACCAAATCTAGCTCAAAATATTTACCCTACAAAAACTCATTACATTCTTTAATTATGGCATACAGTATCCCACAACTTAAACAAATATACAGTCTTTACATGAATACTATATCAAATTTTAGGTAGATTGCCATTTGGATGGTAGGTTTGTCTAAATTGTTAGGTCTGTTAACTAAATATGCCAGCTTATCTTTAAAATAGGAATTGTGCAAAGGTAATGCTTTTATTTAGTGCTGTGCTTATTTTTAGTTTCTTCTGGCACCTCAAGAGACCAAATGTATCTCTTCCTTTTTTTTTTGGTTAGTTTTTTTTTTCCATTACAAGCAGGAGGGTTCTCCACCTGGTCCTAGTGCCTTACTAGCTATGGTGTATCCTGGGAGATTTACCACTTGAATCACTTTGTATACTGTAGGCTCTATGCTTTTCCTTTAGCCCATTCGATTGCTGCCTGAGAGGTGCCTGTTTCAATACCAGTAGATGGCATTTGTTAGGTGCGGAATGCTGATTTGACACCCTACAGTCACTTTTAGGAGTGTCAGGCATATATATATATATTTTTTTTTGCAGCCCAAAAACGCCTCTCCATGTTATTCTATGGCCTCATGCACACACAGGCTTTTAGGAGCTGTAAGTGGCATAGGCGTTTTCAAGCTGCAAAAAAACAAACAAAAAAAACCCCAGGGCTAGCGTTACATCTGTAAAAACCTCTGACACTGCTAAACGCAGCACAATGATCGATATAGTATAATTTAACCTTTTATAGTAAAAAGAATAAAGTTGGGTAAGAGGTGTACAATCGTCCCTATAGTCTAGTATAAATTTAGGGGACTCAGGGATTCCCTACAACCCTGAGACTCCAACAAAAAAGGTGGGCGGGGAGGACTATACCGGTACAGTATGAGTTGGTTGAAACAACCAAAGTATTTCACATAAGGTAGATTATAAAAAGGGTTTATTCACATAAAAACATCAAATAAGGTAAAACATACGTAACATATTAGAACGATACAAAAACATTTAACTAAGATCTATACACCGGTCATGCAATCCCTTCTATTAGAAAGGGTGGGATCTCAATGAAGAAATTGGAGTCGTGAGACAGGCAGTCTCTGGTCTCAACTAGTTTCGCAAGTGTTTCGCTTCGTCAGGAGACAATCTAACGGCACATCGTCCATTGACCCAATCATCCAAGGCAGGCAATAGGTAAGTACCTAGCAGCTGGACCAAATGGATTCTTAGGGTAGACCTATGTGTCCCAATGGGCATCAAAAAGTGGTGGAGGACAGAAAGGGGTCCCAGGACTGAAAAATCCCCTTTAAAAGGGTTACTCGGATGAAACTGTGGTTAGACCTGCATAGTATATATGTTCAGGTCTATGCGCAGCAAAAAGGTAGAGCGGTGACCAAACTCCTGCTGGTAGCAGCGCTAGTTCTTAGGCGTGTATGGTAATACACATGTCCTGGGACCCAGTCCGGTTTTACGCCACATCAATAGGTTTTTTTTTTTTTGACATGTCAAAATCAATGGTTCCCTATGAGACTATCTTAACTGATTCGACTTTCCGCCCATTGATTTGAATGAAGATCGCATCCAAGTCGGGTCATCATAATCCGGCTTGAGGCACGTGACTTGTGCGCTGAGGATCTTGAAGGTAAACCCCACGTCATTTTTTATTTTTTTTTAAATAACGTGGGGTCCCCACCGGATTCATACCAGGCCTTTTGACAAAAACGGCACGGTCTTCCTGATCTGCCGGGCTGCATGCTCCGATAAGGGTCAGGCATGGATTTTTGGGGGGGGGGGCCCACACTATTTTTTTTTCTTTTTTGGCATGGGGTATCCCTCAAAATCCATACCAGAACGAAGGGTCTGGTGTGGTCTTCAGAATGTCCTTCAGATTTTAACAGAGAAGAGGTTACCTGAAACATCAGCTAGCATCCAGTGCTGCGCTGCAGATAAAGTTGGAAAGGACAGCCATCTGGCACACAATCAATGAGCTGTCAACTATCACCAGGTCCCTGCTTAGGGAATTGATCAGTCAAATTTGGAATATGAAAGCAGAGGTAAGCATGGGTCAACTAGAAGACCTCCTTGGAGAAATGTTTGGGTCTATTAGAACCCTGCCCAGACACTATTAAAAATGAAACAACATGGAATCCTTTACATTTTTAAAATCCCAAATTAGAAAGGAAATGTCCTCCACTAAAAGAGAGAGTCAGAGATAGAAGTAACGGAGTAGTAAAAAGCACTGGGGTAGATTCACATACACTTAATATTCTGCTGCGTAATCGAAATACTCTACGCTCTACCAGGCTCTACACCGAATCCTGGTAGATTTTTGCCCGTACGCTACGGCGGCGTAGTCTATTTCTCGCCGCGTAATCGAAATACGCGATTGGGGGGCGTGAAGCATTTAAATTAAGCGCGTCCCCGCGGCGATCGAACTGCGCATGCTCAGTTCTGAAATTTCCCGCCGTGCATTGCTCGAAATCACGTCGTTACGTCATTCGTTGTTTGAGTAGCGGCGTTTACGAACATTCCTATTCCCGGACGACTTACGTTAAAAATAATAAAAGACGTCGGAAAACGTAGAAATTCGACGTGGGAACGACGGCCATACTTAACAATATTAATATTAGAGCAGCAAAAAGCTGGTATAGTGTTACGCAAATAAAAGATGACTAAAGGTGCCGTAAGAGATTGCGATTGAAGATCGTAATTTCGGGGATCGTCGGCAAAAGCTCATTTGCATACCCCGACACGGAAAACGACGGGAAGTCCACCCAGTGGCCGCAATTTTATTGCAGAGTAGATCCGAAGGCGTACAAACACTTAATCCAGTCGAATTGAAGCCCGCAGCCGACTATTCGTGGTTTCAGGTTTTCGACTAGCTAGAAAACGCAGGTAATTTGAAATTACTCCAGTCTAACACCAGTTAGGCAGGCGTAATGGCTCTCTGAATCTGGCCCACAGTGTTTACAGCACCAATCTCAGTTTAGTGCACAGAGAAAATTGGGTCTCAAGCTGGTGGGTCACTTGCAACAGTAAGCTGTATTAGTATGACCACCCAACTACCCTGTTGCCCCGAAAATAAATCCTACCCCAAAAATAAGACCTAGTGTGAGTTTCTGGGATGACTGCAATATAAGCCCCACCCCAAAAATAAGCCCTAGTTAAAAACCTTGTAAAATCATGTAATCCATTCTGTAAAAAGATTATATAATGTGCAATGTGTTTCCTTGTGTAACTTTAATTTTGAAAATACCTTATTTACAGCACTGCAGGGCGCTCATGTGACCTGGCGGAGCTCTTCTCAACTCCTCCCGGCTGATGTCAGTGGCCACTCCCTTTGCAGTGTCTGGAGCGGGGTTCTCAATAAAGTAAATAAACTTACAAAAAAGTTACACAAGGAGATACCCAGCGCATTATATAATCTTTTCATAGAACGGAATACATGATTTTACAAGGACTTTAACTAAGGTTTATTTTTGTGATTACAGAATTTCACAATGCTGACTCCTGAGATGACAGGGGGAGGAAATTTGATGTACATCCTGTAAATAATTAAGGCATCCCCTGAAAAGAAGCCCTAGTGTATTTTTTGTAGCCAAAATTGATACAAGACCCAGTGTTATTTTCGGGGGAAACAAGGTATGTAATGGTGCAAAACATGCTAATGCCCCTTTATAGGCAATGGAGCTAATTACTCACAATCAGCATAGCTTGTAGTATACCAGAGGGGATACAGAGGTAGACTGAGTGACCCAATCACCTTAAGTATACTACAGTAACCAAGTTTTTATCTCCTGCAGTCAGGCCACGTACACACGATCAGACCGGTCCGATGAAATTGGTCTGAAGACTAATTTTATCGGACCAAATTGATCGTGTGTACGGCCCATCGGACCGTTGTGCGTCGGACCAAAGTTTTAAAACTTGCTTTAAAATCTGTCCGACGGACCAAAACGATGTTTAGTACACGAAAGCATCGGACCAAAAACCCGCATGCTCAGAATCAAGTCGACGCATGCTTGGAAGCATTGAACTTCATTTTTTCAGCACGTCGTTGTGTTCTACGTCACCGCGTTCTGGCCCGATGGGATTTTGGACTGATGGTGTGTACGCACATCAGACCACTTCAGTGTGGTCCGATGAAAACGGTCCGTCGGACCAGTCACATCGGACCGGTCTGATCGTGTGTACGTGGCCTCAGAAATGTCTCAAAGCAGTCTCAGGCCCCGTACACATGGCAGAGAACCTTGACGGGCTGAACACATCGTTCCGCCCGTCGAGGTTCTCGCCCGGCCGTCAGATTCGGTGACCAGCCCGTCGGGAAAGGCGACCGGCCATTCATCCCGATGGGCCGTCGAGCAAATAGAGAACCTGCTCTCTATTTGCTCGACGGGTTTCCCGACGGGCGGGGCTCGCCGAATCCGTACACACGGCCGAGGTTCTCGGCAAAATTAGGCTCCCAGCGAGGTTCTCACTGGTTTCTGCCGAGAACCTCGGCCGTGTGTACGGGGCTTTACAGAAGAAGAGAACCCTTGTAGTACTGTCGGCTGTATGGACTGGAACACTGTATTCGCTTGAATACACTGGACTAGAATGCACTGGCCCCTGTACTGGATGTAGTGCGTTTTTCCACAGGTTCGAGCTGATGTGCATAGAAATAATATAGAAATTAACAAAATAAATAAATAAAACTAGCTGACCACTAGGTGGTGATGAAGGGCTCTTACAAACCTTATATTGACTGTCAGATTTATAAAAACAGAAAAAGTACTAACTGCATATATATATATATATATATATATATATATATATATATATATATATATATATATATATATATATATATATAATACTTGTAAATGCAATGAATATATACGATACATACATACTGTACATACACACACTATTGCTAAACATTGTCATCCCATATAAGGTAAGCAATTAAATACCAGCTATACCACACATAATCAGGGGGAAAAAATAAGTTGTCGTATTCCCGCACAGGGGTACAGAAGAATATCCTTAAAACGGAGGCAATAAAACAGCAGTTCAGACAAGTAACAAAACAAGTATTATGCTGGCTTCAAACTGTGCCCTTTGTATGTCTGTCCAAGCCTGCCTGAGCCAACCACAGCCATTTCTAAGCACTGGAGATTTATTGGTCTGCAACAGGAATTGCAATAGTACAGTAAAGAAAAAACTATGCACAGCAGATTTTGTTGACAAATGTGTCTGAAATGTTATAACTATTGGAAGGCATTGATTTCATCCAACTCTTAGCAACTGAAAGTAGGACCCACAACTATCTATGACTTTTTCCTGCTTCATAACTCTGCATTGCATACAACTATTGTAAACGGATGCCTGTCCCATGCAGTGTGCAACTCAGATGTGGGGAGGATGGGTAATAACCTATTATCCGTGAATATCTGTTGGTCAGAGTGAGGCCATATCCAGCATGTATAAAAAGATGAACCATTGTTTATACTGCCAGGAGACTGAAAGCTTTTAGGTTGGTCATAAAATCAACTACCCACATCCAGTAATGAAAGTTTGCCTTACAAGGAAATGGGTAGAAAAAAGGCTCAGACGGTAAGCATTTAACTGTGTGTCCCACTAAGAACCATTTGATAACAAAAAAGGGCTTGTGTATAATGTAAACTGCAGAGCTAAGTGCCAGGTCTGCTGCATCACATCTTTTTCTGTACAGACAGTGGCAAACATATTTCAGACATTATCTTTAACCACTTCTGACCGGCCCCACGTCCAAAGACGTCATTTTTTTGAAGATGGATATCTCGGTAACGGCAGCAGCTGCTGCCACAACCGAGATATCCATCTCTTCGTGGGGCGGTCCTGTTAACGATAACGGCGGTCATCGCGGCGGATTCGCCGCGAGATCGCCGTTACCGGCGGCGGGAGAGGGTACCCCCCCCCCTCCCGCCGCTCTCCCGCGCCCTCCGCCGCTTACCGTAGCCGTCGGTAGCGGCGGAGGCGATCGGGTCCTGTTGCTGGCTGTCCGGGGATGCGACTGAGGGAAAAAATGTCCCTCAGCCGTCCCCATACCTCTGCTGGTCGGAAGTGACGTCAAAACGTCATTTCCGCCCAGCCTCTTAAAGAGACATTTAATTTGTTTACATTTTGACTTTTTTTTTTTTCTTTTTTTTTTTGCATTTAAGCCTGAATATGAGATCTGAGGTCTTTTTGACCCCAGATCTCATATTTAAGAGGACCTGTCATGCTTTTTTCTATTACAAGGGATGTTTACATTCCTTGTAATAGGAATAAAAGTGATAATTTTTTTTTTTTTTTTTTTTCAGTGTTAAACATTATAAAATAAATCGAAATAAAAACAAAAACCCCAAAAAAAATGTTTTAAAGTGCCCCGTCCCGACGAGCTCGCGCGCAGAAGCAAACGCATACGCGAGTAGCGCCCGCATATGAAAATGGTGTTCAAACCACACAAGTGAGGTATCGCCGCGATCGTTAGAGCGAGAGCAATAATTCTAGCCCTAGACCTCCTCTGCATCTCAAAAAATGCAACCTGTAGAATTTTTTAAACGTCGCCTATCGAGATTTTTAAGGGTAAAAGTTTGACGCCATGCCACGAGCGGGCGCAATTTTTAAGCGTGACATGTTGGGTATCATTTTACTCGGCGTAACATTATCTTTCACAATATATAAAAAAATTGGGCCAAATTTATTGTTGTCTTATTTTTTAATTCAAGAAAGTGAATTTTTTCCAAAAAAAGTGCGCTTGTAAGACCGCTGCGCAAATACGGTGTGAGAAAAAGTATTGCAATGACCACCATTTTATTCTCTAGGGTGTTAGAAAAAAAATATATATAATGTTTGGGGGTTTTAAATAATTTTCTAGCAAAAAAAACTGTTTTAGTCTCGTAAGCACCGAATCTGAAAAACAGGCTCGGGGCTGAAGTGGTTAATAACACAAAGGACATAAAGATTACCAGTAAAATGCTAGGATAACCCAGGAAACATTGCCACTGTGCTGAAGATAAAAAGATTGGAGAGAATCTGCAACATTTATACAGTGCTTCTTGGAAGCACTGCAGGTTTCCTTAGACATAATTATGCAACCACTCTATGAACTAAAGACGGCAGTGTTGAGAATCACTGAGAATGCTGACATTTCAAATTGCCGTTTACTGCCAGCAACAGCACTGTCCAAATCAGTGCGACGCTGACTTTGTGGCACCGCACCCATTCCCAAAAGTAGTTCCTGCACTACTTTTGGCGACTTCAGGAGCGATTTCAATATACATTTGTGCAGGAACCCACACAAATGTCTCTAAAATCGCTCCTGAAGTCGGACTGAAATGCGGGTTTGAAATCTTGCGAGTTCAGCTGAACTCAAACGACTTCAAACTTGCCTTCAGTGTGAACCCAGGCTAAGGGCTAATTCATATCACAAAGCCGATTTTTTTGATCAGTAATGAAACAGCATCCATGCGCTATGATGAAACAATGATGGTGATAAATAATATAAAGGGCTGCTGCTGTAGTGAAAGGTAAATACCCCCAAAACATTAAACAAGAAATTAAACTTAGGCCTCGTACACACGACCGTTTTCCTTGACAGAATCCATCAAGAAACTTGGTGGCAGAGCTTTTTTACCGAGGAAAACGGTTGTGTGTATGCTTTTCATCGAGAAAACTGACGTGGAACTCAATGAGTTTGGGCGTCTCAATTTCCTTGTCGGGCTGGTTTTCGACGAGAAGCACGTTTGTGTGTATGCTTAGAAACCCGTGCATGCTCAGAATAAAGTATGAAATGGGAGCGCACCTTCGGTAAAAGTAGCATTTGTAATGGAGATAGCACATTTGTCACGCTGTAACAGACTGAAAAGTGTAAATCGTCTCTCACCAAACTTTTACCTAACACAGTAACATGAGATTACCAAAAGCAGCCCCAAGGGTTGTGCCAGTGGAATCGAACTTCCCCTGCCGTCGTATGTGTTGTACGTCACCGCGTTTGAGAACGAGGAGATTTGGTCTTGACTGTGTGTACGCAAAGAAAGCTTGTCAAGTTTCTCGAAAGGGCCTAACAAGGAACTCGTCGAGGAAAAAGATGTGTCTTTTACAACGAGTTCCTCTGTCAGGTGTACGAGGCCTTAGAGCTGCTTCTATAGACTATCATACATTTATACATACCGTATTTTCCGGCGTATAAGACGACTTTTTGGATGCAAAAAAATGCATCCAAAGTCGGGGGTCGTCTTATACGCCGGTGACAGTCTCCGTCTGCTGTGAGCGTCCATGATTTGAAAGCCGCGCCTTCTCCTCAGTCTGTCCTGTGATAGGCGGAACACAAATTTTCCCAGCAGGGCATCTGTTCTGTGTTCCGCCTATCACGGATGCCTTCTCATCCTCGGACGAGAGGACGTCTGTGATAGGCGGAACACTGAACAGAGGCCCTGCTGGGAAAATTTGTGTTCCGCCTATCACAGGACAGTCTGAGGAGAAGGCGCGGCTTTCAAATCATGGACGCTCGCAGCAGACGGAGACTGTCATCGGCCTGGAATCTGCAAAACGTAAGTGATGGCACAGTGTGGGGCAGGTGATGGCACAGTGTGGGGCAGGTGATGGCACAGTGTGGGGCAAGTGATGGCACAGTGTGGGGCAAGTGATGGCACAGTGTGGGGCAAGTGATGGCACAGTGTGGGGCAGGTGATGGCACAGTTTGGGGCAAGTGATGGCACAGTGTGGGGCAAGTGATGGCACAGTGTGGGGCAAGTGATGGCACAGTGTGGGGCAAGTGATGGCACAGTGGGGGCAAGTGATGGCACAGTGGGGGCAAGTGATGGCACAGTGGGGACATGTAATGTAATGGCACAGCAAGGCATGTTATAATGGCACAGCAAGGCATGTAATAATGGCACAGTGAGGGGTCGTCTTATACAGTGAGTATATCCCAAAACCGAATTTTTTCCTGGAAAATTAGGGGGTCGTCTTATACGCCCAGTCGTCTTATACGCCGGCAAATACGGTATATCTATATCTATATTTAAAGTGCTCAGTGCCAAAAATAGTGCAAAATAAAGTGCAATCAATAAAGTCCATGTAATATGTGATGATGAGCTGGTGACATGTTCATATATATTCTGGTGACTCTCCGCTCTCCCCTCCTGGGTCCCCACTCACCAGATGGATATGATATGAATGCCTGTATCAAGATAGTTGTATCCGTCCACAGAATGGGATGTTGATGCCCAGTATAAGGGGCAAAATGCGTTAAGAAATCTGTGAAAGCTGTATGCCAAGGTTGCAATCTCTGCAAGTTTGTCTGGTATAGTGAGACAGAAAGATTTGAGGCAGCCTACATCCACAGAAGATGGGTAGTTCCCATGTTTGGACCAACCTACCTGCCGCAAGTGTACCTAGAAGAGTTGATGCTGTTTTAAAGGCAAAGGGTGATCACAGCAAATATTAATTTTATTTGGATTTCTCTCTATTTACTCTCCACTCCACAGTTAACTGATAAAAAAAATAAACTATTAACACTTCTATTTCTGAAAGCATTCCAAATTTACAGTATTTTTCACACCTCTCTATATATCACATATATGAAAAACATCCAAAGTATCCCAAAGACTTCTACAAGGCATGGCAGATATACTGGGCTAGTGTCTGCCAATAGGTGTTCATATGCCCTATAATATAAGCAAGAGGTGTTTCGCAGTTTGAGGACAATCCAATCCACGTTTGTTTGTTTGTTTGTTTTTCATATTTAAAATCATCATGCCCTGTCTAGACAATGTCATAAATTGTATCTCAGAAAAAAGAATAGCGGAGACTGGAATGGAATATTCCTACACAGATGGAAGATATTTCCATTTGATACTGTAAACTTCCTTTGCCTTATTAAGTTAGGTAGAAATGTGATTGGCTATGCTAAATATTTTCAATTGATTCTACAATGTGGAAGCGATCTCATAAAGTGTGATTCTGAGTAATACCTCTTTCCATACATAACCATGAAATTATTGTATGTGTCTGGCATTTGAAGAGTCTTTTGATGGTGGATCAAGTTCTAGTAACAGTGCCCATCCGTGGCCTTATTAGAATGCAATGCATAGAAGTAATGACTGATGTGCTTGAAGACTGACGTTTCCAAAAATGATAACAAAAGTAAGAAAAACACATAGGAAGCTCCTATCTAACAGAACACTATGAAACATACAGTATATTACAATGTTTGTCTAAGTTTTGACATCTCATGTAAGGAAAAGATAAGCATCTTGAATATTATTGTACTCAAAGGTAAACTTGTATTAACCTGCCAGAAAAAAGGATTATCTTTCCCCTTGACCTTCCAAGAGTCAAGGACAGACATCTGCAATACCACTGTTCGCCACTGCCCTGTCACAGGACGTTAATGCCATGATTTGTAGCCCGGCTAAGAGGCATGCTAAATAGATCTTTTAATTTCCTCGTAAAGAAACTAGAAAAAGGGAGGATAATTTCCTGCCCAGCCAGATAATAAATCACAGAGAAGTCAATGAGCACTGGGTCAATGTATGCATACTAAAGCTTGTTCAGTTGTAGCTACCCTAGTCTCATCTTTCTAACACCCTCCCCTGTTAGAACCTGACAAGGGCTTCCCAACTTAGTGTTAGCAGCTGGAAGAACAACCGAACAGCGGATGCATCTGACTGGATGCAGCCTCTGTGTGGCCGACAGTTTTCTGTCTAGTTCCTTGGGTTTGTCAGTTGAAAGTTGTCGGGTGGAAGATTACCGACACAGCCACCTACAAAGCTCATTTCAGCCAGTTCCTGATGAAATTTGTTCCGAGTACTGCCATACTTAGAAAAATATAGACACTGCTCTTCCAGGCTTCCTGCTTGAAAATGCCAGTTGCTTGGCTGCCTCTGGCCTCAATACTTGGAGGCTCTGATATGTTTTGCTTCTCTGCTGAGTGCCCGATAGCCCTGAAAATCAGGGCACCCTGAAATGCAAGCAGCTTCCTGGTTAGCAATGCTGTCCATCCCATATCACTTTTAGCTCCTTGTTATTAGCAAGGCATTACAATGATGGGTCAACAGGAAGCAAGTAATAGCAAGCACAGCTGGCGAACCCAAATATTGATAGCTAATACCATTTCTGTTTCAGTGTTCCTTGGTGCTTTAGAGAGAAACAAACTGAGCATTCTGATACTCAAGGTGACCTAGACTCCAATGTTAGTGACAATTCATTATACCTCTGTTGTCACATCTTGTGTCCTAACTCATAAAAACACCACAATCATGTTTACATTGGTTTACATGCAAGCTTTCTAATATCAGGGTCACATGAGAACCACTAAGAGCTATGGACCTTGGTGGTGGATTCTACCACTGGGTAGTCCTTATTGCCAAGCCAGGTCACACAGCGTATATTGTCACACAGCATTTTTCTTTTCAGAGCAGCACATGGCTTTTAGAGCTAAAAACAAGTAAACAAATCAATCCCCCGACCTACTCCTGTAAAGCATTCATACATTATGCAATTTTCTTTCCTTTGTCCATGAGTTAAAGAAAATAAAATAGCTTAATTCCCCCATCAACACAGTCAGATTCCCATGACTAAGCTCCTGGGGGCAGAGTGAAATGTGTTAGGGGTGTGACATGGTCGGAGTCCAGGCTGTGGCTGCCACTCCATTCATCGTAGCAGGACACCATAGATGTGCGACTTCCAGGGGTCATCCATTCCTTCCTTCAACCAAGTCAGTGTTGATAGGAGAGTCCCTCCCACAGCGTTATTGCGCTCTGCCAGCAGGGAGCCTTTCCCACTGGCAGAATACAATTATCACTGCCGGCAGTGATTTGGTAAAAATGAAATGATAGGCTGGTTGTACTTAAGTCGATCAATGGATCAACTTCAGTACAAGCAGCCTGCCCATAGATGGTTCAAAATTTGTCCGGTTCCTGCTGAACTGACCCAATTTTGATTCATCTATGGCCGGCCTAAATGTTAACCCTGATTTTAGTCAAACCTTAAAATGAACAAAGCCCCTAAAATAAGGCATTAAAGCGTTTGCTACCCCAACATTTCATATTCCTGATATATGCTTGCTGTAACATGTACTTGTATGAGAAAGTATCATGTTAATCTTTGTATTACTTCCTTTATGTGAAATCATTGGTGTTCCTGAAAGTCCCTCTGCTTTCCTATTAAAAATTGACCACATTAAGCAGGAGAGCACACCATGGTCAGTTCTCTAGTTATGCTGGAAACGAAGGCCTCGTACACACAACCGGTTTACTCAACAAGAACCAGCAAGAAAACTGCTGGCAGAGCTTTCTTGCCGAGAAAACTGTTTGTTTGTACGAGGCTTTCAGGTTTCTTGTCGGGAAATCTGGCCAGAATCTTGACGAGAAAAATAGAGAACCTGCGCTCTATTTTCTCGTTGGGATTCTTGTCGGCCTGTTTCCCGACGAGAAACCCGAGAGTGTGTATATTTACCTGTCGCCGAGAGAACCCTTGCATGCTCGAAATGACTTTGATGCATGCGCAGTAGCTTCCACGGCATAGGTAGGGTGAAGCAAGATGGCGGCGACGTACGAGATGCTCGTCATACGCGATGACTTCACTGCATTCTTGCCTTCCAAGAGAACCGCAGTTCTTTTGAAATGTCAGTGTGTACACTCAGACGGCAAGAGATTCTTGCCAAGAATCTCGTCGGGAAAAACAACGTTTTTTTCCTGATGAGATTCTTGCCTGTGTCTAATGATTAGACTTGTCCTGACACACCCCCGATGCATTTAAAGAGATGTAAACTTTTCAGCAAATCACACGTTTTCAATTCCCCAAAATAATATATAAACATGCAGAATTTTTCAGTCTGTGGAGAATCACGCTATTAATTAAATGTATTATTCACAGAGCAGACGATCACAACTGTACATATTTTGGTAAATCAAAAATCCCTGCTTTGCCAAAAAAATAATAACTTAATTTGTACAATTGATGGACTAAGTTTGTTATCTATATGTCAGCTGAACTGTATTTCAGGATGTAATTTTATATCAACTGTTGAAATCCATTAAATATTGTTTCATGCTCTTCTTATGCAATACAGCTCAGCTTTCAGCCTGTAAAATGTCCAGATAAGATGTGTCAGTCTGCTGAATACTGAACACTTGCCAGATATTAGGGGTGATATCAGGGCCGTGGTCCAAACATTTTTTTTTGGGCAGGGGCCTGGCCACATCCCCTGTGCAGGCACAGCATTGATTTGAATTGGCTGCCATGCCTTTGTTTCCTGCATGCATTCAGCATCAGTCTTGAAATCCATAAACTTACCTGCAACCATGCAGTTCTTGCACCAGCTACTGCAGTTCTTTGTGTTTTTAAAAGCTGTGTGTGCCTGGAAACTGGTTAACATGGAGGGAAGTTTAATGGCAGAGGAAAAAAAAAATCTGACGACTGTCAGACTGTTTTTGAACTCAAGCGTGCATGTGGCCTTACTGAGGCAATGTGGCCATCACAAATATTTGCAAAAGTTTGAAACTAAAACCCCAATGCATATTGTTAAAACATTGTAGAAACTTCCTGCATTTTGTATTGTTTCATATCAGAAGCAGCTCTCTAATTAGGCAAATTAGGCGGTCGCCTTAGGCCTCGAACTACCAAGGGCCTCACGGCCACCTAATTGGCCCTGTCCTGGGGGGGTTGCCATGGGCCCTGGGGGCCTGTGGCCCCTGGGGAGAGTGAGAGAGACGGCCCTGGGTGAAAATCCCAGGCTCACTCGGTGTCCCCAGGGCTGTCTCTCTGTCTGCAACTAGTTTTCCCTTGCCTGTGGACTGACCACTTGAGCACTGCCCCCTCATTCGGGTCCCCAGGGCTGTCTCTCTGTCTGCAACTAGTTTTCCCTTGCCTGTGGACTGACCACTTGAGCACTGCCCGGGGTTCCAGGGTCAGTGGGGCGCTCCATGTACTCCCCTCCCCTCAAATTATTTTTCCCATTATGGGAGTGAGTGGGCCTCATGTTTAAGATTTGCCTAAGGCCTCACAAAGCCTAGAGCCGCCTCTGTTTCATATTGTTCTGCTCTGTCAGTATGCAACTTACATTTAAAAAACTAGTTATCAATTGAGCAGTTGCTATTTTTGTTTTGCGTAAAGCACAATTTCAGGTAAATTTACCCATGCAGTGAGGTACCGCCCCCTCTTTGCAATGGTTAAATGAAGGGGGTAGGAACAAGGAGAAATACTCACATTACTCCTCCCTCTCGCAGGCTTCCTCCTCCGGTACAAAATTATCTCCAAAACTTTTTTCCTTTGCTGCCTAGCGGGTTGCAGGTCTCTGAGGTCATCATTTACAATGCAGGATCAACACCCCTGCATTGTATGTGAGGACAGCAAGGGCCCACCCACATTGCAAACAGAAGGACAGCAGAAAACAGTGCTTGGCTGCTGGGTAGTAAGATATTTGTATCTATTCCTTTGCCCTTGTTTCTGATCGCAGTCTTTTTCTGATTTTTCTTGTGCGAAAAACATATGAAAACGGCACACATTAAAACTAAAATTGTTTGTTCTGTTCCCATACAAGAAAAAATTTAGCTTTTGTCCCTTTGGGAATTTTTCGGATGAAAATTCCGGATCGGCTGTCGGAAGTTGTGTATACACTATACGAAAATTGTACTAAAGTTCTTTGGACGAAAATTCTCACCCAATTTCCTATAGTGCCCTAAGAAGCACATTTTGGGCTCAGTGTTTAAAGGCAGGAATAAAAAAAAGCTTCTGGTTTGCATTTTTGAGAGAAGTTTTTTCACAGAAACAAAAAACGCGAAATGATCCTAAACGCTTGTACAAAAACACGCTATATGAGCAATTTCGTCTAGCAAAAGAACTGGTGGGTTCTTTTTTAAGTCCAGTGTGCATTGACCCTAAAACAACAGTTAGATGTTGGGGGCAACACATCAAATCCAGCCATATACTATGATTTGAATATGTGATAGATTTGAGCTTCCTTTCCAACACTACAGTATAAGTATGAATGACCAACTTGAAAAATCAGCATTTTAGGAAACAGTAGCACACTGTAAAATACCTTGAATGTTCACAAAAACAGTGATTATTGTTTGAGCCAGGACTTGAACTTGCAGACCTGACCACAGCCAGCTCTTCAGCTGGCCACAGACTGATACTTCTATCCACACAAACAAAGTAAATGGAGGAATATTCCCCTTTGGGACATTTGTATCCTGTCAGAATATACTGATCATTGCCAGCAGCTGATGATTGATTAGAGTTTCAAGTACGTCCCTTCTCTGCTGAACCCGACACATTTTCCATCAGTGCATGGCCAGCTTTAGCACTTTCCAATGGAAGATCCATCTGGCTAGGAGTCTTTAAATCTGCTTGAAATTCACAAAAGATGCAACTAATGTCAGCACTGCCTGAGACATTTAGGTTGCTTTTAGGCTGCATTCACACCTGAGCGGCAAGTAACGCCGCATACGCGGCTTTACTTGCCGCGCTTCGATTTTTTTTTTTTTTTTTTTTTACAAATCTTCCCATTCATGTCTATGGGCGAACGCCAATGTCGCTTGAAAAAAAGGGTCCGGGACTTTTTTTCAGGCGACAGGCGTTCGGCGTCTCAGAGATGTGAACCATCTCTATAGACATGAATGGGAAATTTCCCCTCCAGCGGCACGAGCGTCGCGCGACAGGCGTTTTGCCGCTCAGGTGTGAATGCAGCCTTAGATAACAAACACTAGAAGGGTGAAAATAAAGGAACAATGCAAACAAATGCAGCCACTGCATCTAATGCCGCGTACACACGATCACTTTATGTGATGAAAAAAAATGACGTTTTTAAAAACGTCAATTTCATTGACCGTGTGTAGGGGAAAACATTGTTTTATGTCTTGTAAAAAACAACAAAAAAAAATTGAAGCATGCTTCAATTTTATGTGTCATTTTTCAAAACGTTGTTTTTTGTTTCACAAAAAGTCACCGTGTGTAGCAAAAAACGTCGTTTAAAACAACGTTTTTCAACCCGCGCATGCCCAGAAGCTAGTTATGAAGCGAGCTTCAATGGAAAAGAGTGGTGAACGTAACCTTGCTTTTTGTGAAAAAACTATGGTGTGTATGCAACATCGTCTTTGAAAAGTGAAGTTTCAAAAACGTCGTTTTTTACTTCACAGAAAACGTCGTTTTTTTTCATCACATAAAGTGATCGTGTGTACGCGGCATAAGAATTGGTCAACTGCAATTTGATATATTTTTGTTTTTGGGGTTAATGCCAATTTAGGAAGTATTCCATATAAATGCTTGCTGCACTTTTGGAAACACTGTGGAAATTTCCTAGCCTGGAGAGCTACAGGGGGTGCCAAAAGCAGCTGAAAGATATATGTGTGATGGTAATAGGGTAAACAAAGTTTCCATACAGCTGGGGTTCATAGTGCACGGTGTCGAATCAGAGGGGTGGCTTCATGAATGGGCTTTGAAAGTTAAAATAGTTAAACAGAACATGGATGTAGCAATGACATTCTCACCAGGTTTGATTACGAACAGGGAATGAGGCTTACATGAATGCCAGTTTTTAATTTAAACATCACATTTATAAAAGATCTAGATCAATTGAAAAAAAAAAAGTGGTATAAAAATAAATTGTTTAGCATTCCACAAAACCTATGATCAGTAACTCCTAGCTTTGTCCCACTACAGAATCCCTATATTGCACACATAAAGCATTTCTTTAATCTCAACAGGGTTCAGTCAGGGACTGCACACATGACACATGAAAGGAGCACTCTTTTTCTCCATGGTGTGGATATTTACATTTCTCTGCTTCTTTGTCATACTCTGTTTAAATGCCATGGATATGTTTCTTTAAAGGAGACAGCATTTAAAGAGCCAAGAGTATTCTACAGCTTCGCATTTTAACTTGCACATATGTATATTTAATTTGTTGTGGTATGATATGACCTTTTGGATTCCACAGGGAGATTCGCAGACAATAGCTGACATTGTGATGTATGTAATAAACATTTGGACTTTCTTAATTAATTAAACTACTGTTACCCACAGCAGCCAAGTGGAGTATTCTCAGTGCTCTGCGGTCACTAAACTGAATGAATTTTCGGCTGCAGTATGCTCATGTTGCACAGCACCCTTTTTACCAATACATTACTTACAAGAAACGCTGCTGGTATGAGTGCAAATCATTACAAGACAAGCTTACTATTAGCTCAAGTGTGTGCTGAGCGCAAGTATACAAAATGTAAAGTTATGTTTCTTTATACATCGCTGCCTGCCAATGTTGTACACCAACTTCCCATGCTGCAATTATTGGACCATTCTCCCTCTGAATACCATGAAACGTGTCCTGAAAGGGCACTATCTACTAGACCACAAATTAAATTGTAGGATTCTTACAACAGTACCAGTCTGAAGCTCCTTCTGAAGAACACAAAAGATATAATGTACATGAAAATTGATGGCCCATTGACTTTTCAACTGCTCTGTACTGAAGTGGTTATTATTAAATATACTCCAGCACAGTTACTAGAAGAGCTTGAATGGTAAACATGGTGCACTGTCTTTCTTAGCAGCCAGTCTCTGGGTAGGGAAAGAACCCTCTATATATCTTAATATTATTATTATTATACAGGATTTATATAGTGCCAAGAGTTTACGCTGAGACTTCATGGACACCACACACCATCTTGCACACACCATTACCCCGAGCACCAAAGCCAAAAGTCTCTGAGTCACCTTTACTCGAGATGTCGATGAATGCACAAAAAGGATCAGTAGTGAGCGTATCTCACCATCGTCTACACTGTTGTGTAGACTCATACCAGATTTCGCGCCTACAAGTCGTCCAAAATACGGCAGCCAGACTGGTAACGGGAAAAAAACTTGGGAGTCCATCACTCCTTCCCTGAGGACCCTTCATTGGCTAACCGTAAAGGATCGGGTCACACTACACCACCAATCGTGTTCTCCAATGAACCAACCAAAGCCTCCTCCACCTCCCCAAGTCCCGGTACAAATCAAAGGGAGAACGAAGATTTGCAGTCCAAGGACCACGGCTATGGAACGCTTTTCCCACAAACATGCGCATTGAGGAAAACCATCGGGCCTTCAGGAAAAAACTTAAGACCCACCTCTTCTGAAGGAACATGACGACACTGGGTGGAAATAAGCGCCTTGAGGTAATTTAGTTTGTATTTGTAGCGCTATACAAGTTATTTACTCACTCACTCACTCACGCATCGCTTTACAATATACAGGGGGGCAGGGCAGTACAATTACAGTTCAATACAGAAGGAGTAGGAGGGCTCTGCTCATGGAGTTTACAATCTAAAGATAACATAACCCACACTATACCTTAGAAATCAAGGGACGCACTTGAGGGATTAGCCCCAGCTGTAGATGACTTGTCTAGTGTAAAAACCCTTTATCTCATGCAGTAAAGAATGATTTATAATAACTTATATTTCTAGTGTCGTATGACTTTCAAGATATTGGGGCTTATTATCCTACATGACCCATTCATTACAAATGGTGCTTGAATCTGTTGGTGTTGCTCAAAGTACTGAACCTTGTAATGCTGAGCTAACTTAGGGGAGAATGATTATATTATGAACCGGACCTGTTCAAAAGAAGTAGAGTAAACTAGCATTGTTTTTTACACTATGTGACAGCTGTTGGGTACTGGCATGTAAAGTGCAAATATTTAGTAGCAACAGTCCCTGACCTCTAGACTTGTGGCATTCTAGTAATAAACAATCATGCTGTTTGCTCCCACTGGGTAAATGACTTTACATTACAATTGCCACTACTAAGAAAGGTTAGATAACAGAGCTCTCAGGAATGCACACAATACTTTGATATATTGATACTTGGACAATGCACACATGTGGTAAGAGATGAGACATCTGGAAAACTCTACATGAGGGAGCTGTATAGGGAAGACTCCCAGGGGTACAAAGACTTCAGGCTGAAAATTGTGTTTGGTTGTTAAAAATGTATGGGGATGTGTAATTTGAACCAACGCAGCCAATAAGATGCTCCTTTTCTGTTAAGACCTGTCTTTTTCATTCGTTTTGCCATGCACTTTAGGTGCCATTTTTATTACTGCAGTTGAAAAGGCCCCTTAAAGTGTTAATAAACCCACAGCAGTAAAATCAGTCTGTATATGCAGCAAAGCATGCTTATTATAGTCACTGTGGAACCCTAGGGGTTAATCTTCTGCATTGCGTAAAAAGGCTGTTTGATCATGTCTTCTCTGATTGTCCCCTTCTTTTACTGTCCCTAATCCATTTGGTGATAGCACAGAGTCCTAGGAGGCACTCTGCACATGCTCAGTCTGGTGTGTATTGCTAGAGAGCTTTTTTTTTTTTTTTTTGGGAGGGTGCCTGTGATCATTACTGTCCAGACAGAGGGTCAGGGGTCATGCAGCCTCATAGAACAATATGAGGAGAATGAAAACTCCTCATAAAAGCTTTAGCCATTGCTAGGCCGGACATTGATAGAAGTCACAAGACTGCAATTTACTGATGATGAGAAAAGGAAAGGTATTTGGCAGTTTGTATTTACTAAAATAATTGCATTTCCCAGTTCTGTGTACTGTGGGAGATATAGACCAGATATAGTGAATTCATGGTCCTGGGTTTAGTAACACTTTAGGAGACTACTCAACAGCATTGCTAGACTTAATATTTTATTAGACCTTAGTAATGTCACAGGAAACCTGAGTGAGCCGTCTCCCCAGAGTCCCCTGTGCCCCTAAAACTGCTCTACAACTAGCATCTCAGGTGGTGGTTAGGAAGGCAGAACCTGTGGTTCCTGTTTGCGTAGCCCAGCCAGGTCTGGGAGCATGGATCAGGAGAATCTGCAATTAGGACTACTAAAAGCATTTGTATACGAAATGTGTTCTTTATTTGTACTATGACAGGACCCTTGCTGGGCCATCCATTAACTAGCTTTTTAAAAGTATTCTTAACTTGAAAGCTAGCTCTTCAACCTAGTGAAAAAAAATTGTGAATAAGGTGTTAATATCACATATGAAAAATGTGTAACGTCCTCTTTTATGAACACACAAAACGTCCTCTTTTATGAATTAAGCATTATTATTACTTGTGATAATATTGTTTGCTATGCCACTTCTACCATGTAATATTACAGCTTACTGAACTGGACACTGGCCGACTTATCTTACAATTGGTTTTTGCTCTGCGGTCAGTGTATAAGGATGCTAACTGGGATGATTAATGCCATTAGAACAGTAAATATGTCTGGACGGACGTTGATTTTAGGTGCCTTTATCGGGTATTCTACTTTCTCGCGATTTTTGGTTCAAAGTACAGTGGGATATCCTATTTTATGTATTGATTTTTTTTTTTCTCTAAAAGTTTAATATTTTATTCTGTTCTGTATGTATATCATTCTACCCCAGGATGTTCTGGTGGCATTCAAAATGTACTGCACTGCTCTTCAATAAAATTCTTTTGAAAAAAAAAAGAACAGTAAATAAGAAAAATTAAACAATTGGTGTAAATAAAAAATTACTTTAAGATAATCTTTACAAAATGGATATCATAAATGTTGAACTCCTAATCACTGTTATAAAACAAATTAATGTAGTTATATATCCATTAAAGGCCAATTTAGATCTATGCATGTGCATAAAGGTGCATTTTTTTCTTTTTTGTAGCAGTAGGCAGGGGGGTTGTCACGCATCAACGTTGACATGTGTTTTCCGTGTGGCTTTGAATTTAGAACTTGGAGTGAACAGCGTTATCAGTCATTGATCAAGGCTTGTTAATACCTCATGCCAAATCTTCAAAATGCATTTTTCTGTATTTGCAGTTTGATGCACTGTCATAGCCTTGGCCTCTCTATGCACTAAATGCAGAAAAAGATTGATGTGTCATATACACTGCAGCACTGAAATGAAAACATCTCATCAGAAAGTTGGACACATGCATTTTAGAAAATTGCAATGTGTGTAGATCTATGCACGTGCGTAGAGGCACATTTTTTTTTTTTTGTGATAAGCAGGTTTAAGATTGGATAGGTTTGGACTAGACTTCCACTTTAAAGCCCTGTACACACGCTCAGTTTTCTCTGCGGTAAAAAGTCGGCTAAGAAAACCGAGGGGAATGCCGAGAACCCGGCAGGAAAACTGCCATGGAGCTTTGGCCGGGAATCCCAGCCATGTGTATGCTCCATCGGCACTGCCTCGCAGTGTTTCCCATAGCAAAGTAGTAGATCTGTCGGGAAAAAAAAAAACGCCGGAAATCCTGACGGGAAAATAAAGAGCAGATTCTCTATTTTCCTGCCAGGATTCCCGGCTGTTTTCCTGACGAGAAAACTGCGAAAAAGCATACATACGTCCGGTTTTCCCGGCCAAAGGCTCTCCTGGCAGTTTTCCTGCCGGGAAAACCGGCCGTGTGTACGAGGCTTTAGAATTAAGAAAATAAATGACTGCAAGAACCTACAAACAAATACCATATCTGCATTAGAGCTCTTTGCAAAGTGCTCTCTTCAAAAAGAAAAAAGTAAGATCCTCAAGCAGAATGAAAAATGCCAACTTGCAGGAGTACAAAATCTCTTTCCAGAGCATAAACAAAATACTCCTGGAAAGCAGTCTTGACTAATTACTTCCCTACCCAGCCATGTACAGATCCAGACCACGACACAGGGTCTGGTTTGTGGTTGGCGCATTAGACAGGTCTGTTAAAGTGACAGACCAAAATAACAGGAACACAACAAATACGTCAGTCAACCACGTTAAAATCTCTTAAAATTAGGATTTTATTCTAATTATGCCATTTAGCCAAAACATTCAGAATTTTCAGACACTTTTAATTCTACTTTTAAAGAATTAAAGGGGTAATTCCCCCAAAAAACTTTTTTTAACATTGATTGAGGCTCGTTATGTCAAGGGGAATCGGGTGTTTTTTTTTTAGAAACGAAGCAGTACTTACCGTTTTAGAGATGCATCGTCTCCGTCGCTTCCGGGTATGATCGTCTGGTCTGGGCGTGCCTATTTGATTGACAGGCTTCCGACAGGCTTCTGACGGTCGCATACACCGCGTCACTAGTAGCCGAAAGAAGCCGAGCGCCGGTGCGGCTCTATACTGCGCCTGCGCACCGTCGTTCGGCTACTTTCGGAAAATCGTGACGCGATGTATCCGACGGTCGGAAGCCTGTCAATCAAATAGGAACGCCCAGACCCGAAGACCATACCCGGAAGCGTCGGAGACGATGCATCTCTAAAACGGTAAGTACTGCTTCGTTTCTAAAAAAAAAACACCCGATTCCCCTTGACAAAACGACCCTCAATCAATGTTAGAAAAAAGGTTTTTGGGGGAACTACCCCTTTAACTATATTGTCTCTGTATCATATCAAAGGAAGGAAAACATGACACTATTATGAAAAAAGAAGCATGGAAAAACAGAGAAAAATAAACAAACAGTCTCAAGCCACACATGATTAAAATTTCTATCCTGCAACCACAGAATGCAGGGGAAAAAATTCCACGATTCCCCCATCAACACAGACAGTGCCGACAGGTCAATCAGCAATTGTCTTCTCGAATTCCCTCTACCCCCTTAATTTGTATCTTAACCACTAGAGAGCAGCGCTATAGACAAAAGACGGCCACAGCGCGGCTCTCAAGTGCCGGGTGGACGTCCCTGGAGGTCCTCCAATTTACATTCCCCACACGCCCCGAGGGGAAACATTGTGCGCGGTGCATTGCTGAGAAGCTGATGCGCATGCCTGGCGGCCACGATGTCTGCCAGGTACCCACGATAGGCGGTGACAGCAGGGACTTGGAGCTCTGTGTGTAAACACAGAGCTCCACGTCCTGTCAGGGAGAGAGGAGACCGATGCTGTGTCCCTTATACATAGGGACACAGCATCGGTCACCTCCCCCAGCATCGGTCACCTCCACACACAGTTAGAACAAACCCAGGGAATATATTTAACCCCTTCCTCACCCCCTAGTGTTAACCCCTTCCCTGCCAGTCACATTTATACAGTAATCAGTGCATTACTATAGGACTGATCGCTGTATAAATGTGAATGGTCCCAAAATTGTGTAAAAAGTGTCCGATATGTCCGCCGCAATATCGCAGGCCTGACAAAAAAAATTAAAAATGGCGGCCATTACTAGTAAAAAATAAATCATAAATCTATCCCCTATTTTGTAGGCGCTATAACTTTTGTGCAAACCAGTCAAAATAAGCTTATTGCGATTTTTTTAACAAAAATATGTAGAAGAATACGTATCGGCCTAAACCGAGGAAAAAAATATATATAAAAAAAAAATTTGGGATATTATATAAAAAGTAAAAAAATAGTGGGTTTTTTTCAAAATGTTCTGTCTTTTTTTGTTTATAGCGCAAAAAATAAAAATTGCAGAGATGATCAAATACCACCAAAAGAAAGCTCTATTTGTGGGGAAAACATGATAAAAATATAATTTGGGTACAGTGTTGTATGACTGCGCAATTGTCATTCAAAATGCGCTGAAAGCTGAAAATTGGTCTGGGCACGAAGGGGGTTTAAGTGCCCAGTAATGAAGTGGTTAAAGGAAAACAATACTCTATTTACAGTGTTTACATGTAAATTTGACTGGGATCAGATTATTGTAACTATTCATTTTAATAATACCGTAAAGGTTTATGTATATAAAGCGTTTACTAGCGGTTAAGAAAACAAGTTGGTGAAATTATGTGCCCCATTAATACCTAGTTATGCACAGGAGCATTTGCAAAAACAAGATTTGCCCTTAACAAATGTGGACAATTGAAGGGTCTCTGTGCCCCGACAACACAACCCCCCTCAGTAAGCCCCAAAACCTCCAAACCACACCTCACCAGACCTCCAATAAATTCTATTCTGTGCCACTTATCAAGGCTGTGCCCAATGGGTTCACTCATCCACACGGCATTCTTCATTCAATCCTATGCCAGTCTGTACTCTGCTGGAGCAGGACTCTCAGGGCCTGTACACACCATTAAATAAACCTGTTCAAATCGGTCTGACAGACCGATTTGATCAGATTTGTCCGCTGGGCTGTTTTGGTTTAATCGCTGTACACACGATCAAACCAAAATCCCCTCCGGAAGACAGCGCGGTGACGTGGCGATGACGTTGACGCCGCCACGTCACCGCACCAGGAAGTAAAACACTTCCGCACATGCGTCGAATCCATTCGACGCATGTGCGCACAGATATGTCTGCTGGTTAGCGTACTAACCAGCAGACATGTCGGACGGACGGATTCCCAGCAGACAGATTTTAAAGCATGCTTTAAAAACTGTCTGCTGGAAAAATCTGTCTGTCCGCCCGTACACACGATCGAATCTGTCTGCTGAAACGGTCTGAAGCGGCCTCAGAGTACAAACATTCCATTTGAAAAACAAGTAGATTTACACTTTACAGGTAAATTACAGATATTTTTACTTAGGAGTTGATTCACTAAAATTGGAGACTCCAAAATCTGGTGCAGCTGTTCAAAGAAACCAATCAGCTTCCTGGTTTTAGCCCTCGTTCACACTGAACATGGCTTTGAAATCTGAACTCGCACAATTTCAAAGGCGCATTTCAGTCAGACTTCGGGTGTGATCAGAAAGACTACTGTGAAGGTCCATGCACAGATGTCTATTGAAATCACCCCCAAAGTAGCCAAAAGTAGTGCAGGAGCTACTTTTGGAAACCGGGGCAACGGTATCGCACCGATTGGGACGTTCCTATTGCTGATGTTCTGTCCAGAAGTGCCCACTATCGAGAAGTGCCCAGGATGTACGGCAATCAGCTGCCCTGACGCAACCATGACGCATGCGCACATCGTAGGATGTATCTCTCGATGGGAGATACCATTTCATAGGCACAATTGAAAACTAATCAAACAGCGGGGGGGGGGGGGGGACTGTAGTTCTTGTATTGTCATCGCTGCTGCTGGAGGGCAGCTAGTGGGTGTGGGTGTGCTAAAGGGCTGGTTTTGTCTGTGTTGCAACCAGCCCTTTCACACAGGAACCATCCATTCAACACAGCAAACCCATCTGTTCTGCAACACAGACAAAACCGGACCATCAGCACACTGTAAAGCTGCCCCGTAACAGCGAGGCATAATCTGAGAACTACAGTTCCCCCACGCTCTTTGTATAAATTTCAATTGTGCCCATGAAATGGTATCTCCCATCGTGGTGTGCGCATGCGCCATGGCTGCATCAGGGCAGCTGATCAGCAAATCAGCTGTTGTGGAGTCCCGTATGGCGCATGCGCCTTACATCCTGGGCACTTCTCGATAGCGGGCACTTCACGACAGAACACTGCCAATAGGCTCCAATTTGACATGCGATTTGACTTGAAAAATCGCATGTCAAATCGTGCCAATGTGAACGGGGGCTTATTGTCAAAGCTTAATTAAACACGCTGATGTTAGAAGCTTATTGGCTACAATGCGCAGCTGCATCAGAGTTTGGACTCTCTAGTATAAGTAAATCAACCCCTTAGTTACTATTGTACATTCCCAAGAATTAATTCCTGCTGTGACTTTTATACTTGTTTACTGTTCCATATATTCAAGTCTATTTTTATACTAAATAAAGAAACTCTGTCATACCCTTAAAGTCTGTTAATTTAACTTAATTTCCACGTCTATAAAGGTTAATAACTTGAAAATTGTGCGTACGATCTCCGTTTACTAGATTCTCATTTTCATATTTGAGTGTTTACATTTTACAGTGTACATGTAGGGAAAGCATTCCATGGTAAGTAGTGCGTGTAGAAACATATTTGGGGTTAGATGTTTGGTTTCAAAACTTTGTGGTTATGAGTGTTAAAAAGTTGGCCTGCATTCATCTGCATCCGAGTTAATGAAGCGGAGGCCTCATAGCTCTCAGTGTGGTTGGAATCCAATTGTTTTGGAAGCTGGGTTGCTTTCTGCTATGCCAGTAAATGTAAAGTGTTCACAGGCTGACTTTCACTGCTGGGTTTTGAACATCACGGTTACTTTTATGACCAAGCAGGAGACAAAGAGATGTAACTGAGGCGTACTAATGACATGGAGCAAGCCATAATTCATTTGTACCAGTCTTTCTCCCTAGGCTGCTGAAAATGGCATTATGGATAGTCCGGAAGAGGAGCATGACACCCTCATTTGACATTATAATGCTGCTAACAGCTGTACGAAATTAAGAATTTTGGTTGGAATGTTTCACAAATGGAGGCTTCAAGAAGCAGAAGTGACTGAACTTGCCAACAAATATCAAAACATAGAAATACCAGTCTTGAAAGGAGTTGGCAGTTAATATGAATGACTTGATGGTCCTCATCAGTTCCTCATCAGACATATAAGAAAACAAACAAAACTAAAACAAATACTCAAAGCCATTAGGGAACTCTATAAGCAACCCTTTTCATTACTGTAAAACAATGAAAACAGAAGCATACTGCAAAAGAATAGAATGAAAAACAAAAAAGTAGAGCTTAGCAGGAAAAAAAAAACTTGTTCGACTTACCAGACTGAGTTGGCACAAGCCTTTCTTGACTATCAACTTGACCCAAAGGTTCATTTGAATAAGACAAATCCATTTCACCTGAAATAAACATAGCATGCCAATTAATTGAAGAGTGAGTGTTTTTTTAACCGCTTCAATACTAGGCTTTTATACCACCTCCATACCGGGCCTATTCTGACACTTCTCTCCTACATGTAATAATCATCATTCTTTTGCTAGAAAATTACACAGTACCCCCAAACATTATATATGTTTTTTTTAGCAGACACCCTAGGGAATAAAATGACGGTCATTCCAAAGTTTTATCTTGCACGGTATTTACGCAATTATTTTTCAAACGCTTTTTTTTGTAAAAAAAATTGTTTTATGAATTAAAAAAATAACAAAACACTAAAGTTAGCCCAATTTTTTTGTATTATGTGAAAGATTATGTTACACCGAGTAAATAGAGACCCAACATGTCACGCTTTAATTATGCGCACACTCATGGAATGGCGCCAAACTTCGGTACTTAAAAATCTCCATAGGCAACGCTTTATTTATTTTTTACAGGTTACAGTTTAGATTTACAGAGGAGATCTAGTGCTAGATTAGTTGCTGGCACTCTAACGCACGCGGCGATACCTCACATGTGTGGTTTAAACGGCGTTTACATATGTCGGCGGGACTTGCGTGTGCGTTCGCTTCTGCACGCGAGCTATCGGGGACAGGGGCGTTTTCATTTTTTTTTTATCTTTTATTATTTTTTTTTACTTATATTTTATTTATTTTTACACTTTTTTTCATTTTTTTTTTTTTTTTTACACTTTTATTCCTATTACAAGGAATGTAAACATCCCTTGTAATAGGAAATGTGTGTGACAGGTCCTCTTTATGGAGAGATGTGGGGTCAATAAGACCTCACATCTCACCTCCAGGCTGGAAACCATGAGATCGGTGAAAAAAAATTCACCGATCTCATGAATGGTGACTTACAGCCGCAATCGCGGCTTTGTTTACATACGGGGACCCGGGCGTGACGTCATCAGATCGCGCCCGGGTCCTCCGACGGTCATAGAGATGACTGGTGACCATCTGGTCACCAGTCATCTCTATGCTTCCTGCCGCCGCCGACGATTCGTTCTCCGGGCCCCCGAAGGTACAGGTAAGCCCGGAGAAGCACCGGATGGCGGCGGGAGGGGGGGGTGTCCCCTCCCGCGGCCTGTAAGAACGATCAAGCGGCGGAACCGCCGCTATGATCGTTCTTACTTTGTGCAGAATCGCCGGCTGAAGAGATGGATATCTGGATGATGCCTCTGGCTGCAGGCATCGTCCAGATATTCGCCTGCAATACCCAGGCCGTCAATTGACGGCCACTTAGGATGGTAAATCCCATCCCAGGCCGTCAATTGTCTATGGCTGGGTATTGAAGTGGTTAATAGGGTTCATCCTTTCCTAGACACATCCATATATCCTATATGTTTTTAAAAACAAACACAAAAAAAATATATATATATTGAATAATCATTACAATTTCACCAGATCAAAGACAAATCTAAATACATAACCATCCAACTTAATATGTGTTCTGTTCACAGAGGAATGATGCATTAGAAAAGTTGTGATATATTGGTGAGCACAGAAATATTGTTGCTATAGAGTAGTGCAACTAAATTAAAGGAGAAGTTTGGGGTGACCAAAAACTCAACCTCCATGGTGCAGAATCGGTCTGCCTTTGGCTTTAAATCCAGATATACATTGATCTAAATTTGTCCGTTCAGCAAGGACCAGCCTAAATTCGATCCATGTATGGGCAGGCTGTTTGTACAGAAGTTGATCTACCAATTAACTTCTGTACAACCAGCCTGATCCACACGATCATCGCCACTGGCTATAGCTGACCACACTGGTCAGTGTATTTTAATGATGAAGTCTCCCCTCTGTTAGAATACAAAGGCACAGTGGGAGGATTCCCCCATCCACCTTGTGTCTGTGGATGGGGTAATCAAGTCTTTTGTTTTGTTTAACCCACTGGAATGGGCTGTTTAAGATCATGACCGCCGATCATTTGGTTATCGGTGTTCCCAGAACAGTGTATGTCAGTGCTTCCCACTTTGCCCCTTTAGCACACACTGAAGCGGCAGGTTGGGGACTGGGCAGGAGTTGCTGGCTCAGGCTGTTAGAGGCTGAGCAAGCTGCCAATCAGGCATCTGGGAGGATTCCGACATTATTGTTACAATTTGTTAGGATACATCCAGAGTCTGGGGTGAGTCTGTGACGTCAGCTGACAGCGGACTTTAGCACGTTGTCGGCTGATTCTGAGTCACAAGAGAACACAAATAAGTGAGCTCATGTGACCCACAAGAGAAGTATGGCCGAGAAAGCTTTGTCCATACTTCTCTTTTAATAAGGGACATGGACGAGGAGATTAACTGAACAGAATTTGTTCTCCCTCCTAGAGAAGGTGATAAAAGGGCATTGTATAAATGCAAAAATGTCCCTAAAAGTAAACCTGGTACAAAGTTGTTCCCTTTGAAGCCACTGAAAAAGACAATGGGGTACGCTGCTCCTAGAAAATAAAATACAAATTCTGCATGTGGAAAGGGTTATATACAATAAGTGCTGTAAAAAATTGAAACAGTCTCCAAAAAAGAGCTAGTAGTTCAATCCAAGAGGTCTGGACGTCTTCCTAAATGTAAAAAAATATATATATCGATAATTTAATATTTATGAGAAATAACACTTTGGATGGTTGAGCCAGGAAAAAAAAAGTCACCTCCTCTCATGCTCGCCTCCAGGACTTCTCCAGAGCCTCTCCCATTCTCTGGAACTCTCTACCCCAATCTGTCTGTAGAATATCTTCTACTCTGTCCACTTTCAGACGACCCCTGTAAACTCACCTCTTCAGAGAGGCCTATCCAGCCCTCACCTACAGTAACAACTGCACATTTATCAGCCCACCCCTTCCCAGTTTTTAACTTTTGTAGCCCTTGACTCTCCCTCATACACCTAGTACACACAATGAAATTATCGGATGAATGATTGTCCGTTTTTTTTTTTTGCATGCTAGTCTCCAAATCAAAAATGAAAAGGTTACAAAAGTACGAAAATTCTTGTATAATAGAATACAAAATTTGGAAGTGTTGTAATGTATTGAATTGTCGGATGAAAACTGTACTGATTAAACAAAAAACGGTACGATCTGGTATCGTACGAGAAAAATATTTGGGTTTTTCCCTTCGGATAATTTTGGACGAAAGCTGTGTACCAATGATAAGGTTAATGTACGTTCACTTCCAAAGCAGTATTTTTTGTGCGATTTACATTCATTTCCAAAGCAGTCTTTTTTGTGCGATTTTCTGTTTGTGTGTACGGGCATTTAGATTGTAAGCTCTAATAAGCAGGAACCTCTGATTCCCACTGTATTTAACTGTATTTTAATTGTACTGTCTGCCCTCATGTTGTAAAGCACTGTGCAAACTGTTGACGCTATATAAATCCTGTATAATAAGAATAATAGAGTAAGTTATACCAAACATTATAAATGTTTTATTGTTATGTTTCTGGATCAGCGTAGAGTTTAAAGTTTATAAACGATGCATGTTTTTTTACTATTATTATTACGTTTTGTTTTGGTTGAATTCAACATTTTAAACCCATGTAACATATCGTAAGTACCAATATATAGCACAAATGCTCTTTTGCCCTACTGGAGCACATGTTTGTAAATCTCTTTACAACACTGTCACATTCAGTGACCTTTGAAAACATTCAGTGCTGATTGTAACCTTCTGCCCCCGCCCCCCCCCCCCCCCCCCCCCCCCCCCCCACACACACACACCTCTGGGCACACAGTGACTACAAAGAGTACACATCCAGACACAATGACATCAAGCAGAGAAGGGGAGTCACACAGAGATGTGACATGGCTGCTCTAGGTAAATGACCCTGTAAGTGTCTTCAATGAAATTGCTGTATTTTAGCCATTTAATCACTGCTGTAACCTAACACCTCGCAGACTGTGAGTACTGTTTTACAAAGCTGACCCTTAACACTGCAGAGGTTACTGTTACAAGAGGCCTTTGACATGCCTATTGCTCAGACTTTCCTAGAAATGTCCCAGACTGAAAGGAAAGTAACGCATGATAATAGCGAGAGTTCATTTACATCCATATAAAAACCTTGCACGGGGATCTGAATAAATGCAGATTTCATACTGAGGAGTTCTAACCATTATGGAGTTGCTGCACATTATCTGGATTGGAATGCCTGCTCAACCTCATTAAAACCAATCCGGCCTGTTAAACATACGTCTATTCACATTCTAATTTCATTTTGTGCATCCACTAATTTACGTATTACTATAGCGCCCTTCAGGTTCAAGATTTGTCGTTGGCCAGGCCAAGGGGTTCTACTGTTACATAAAAACATTTGTAATCAATTTCAGGATTGCTTTCTTTGGCCAGCTACAAAATGTTTATTTTCACAATGTAATGGCACAGTACTAAGGAAAAATTGACTTGCTCCAGAATAACTACAATGGGCACATTGTGCACTCAGACGAATACTCATAAGTGCTGCTTTAAATATATATTCTGTGTACCCATGGGTACACTCTCTAGAAAAAAAAAAATCTGGCTATAACGTAAAAACAATTGATGCATGCAAGGCGGGATTTAGTGGTGAATAGTGTAGTCAGTAAGCTCTGGACACATTTAAGCAGCTCTCCTTAAATAAAATTAGAGCACACTGTTTTTTAAATATTAAATCTTTTTAAAGGATAACTGTATTTTTGCCTAACCACTTAACCACTTAAGACCCGGACCAAAATGCAGGTAAATGACCAGGCCCCTTTTTGCGATTCGCCACTGGGTCGCTTTAACTGACAATTGCGCGGTCGTGCGACGTGGCTCCCAAACAAAATTTGCGTCATTTTCTTCCCACAAATAGAGCTTTCTTTTGGTGGTATTTGATTGCCTCTGCGATTTTTATTTTTTGAGCTATATACAAAAATAGAGCGACATTTTAAAAAAAAAAACAATATTTTTTACTTTTTCTTATAAGAAAAATCAAATAAACTAAATTTTAGTCAAACATTTAGGCCAAAATGTATTTAGTCACATGTCTTTAGTAAAAAAAAAATCGCAATAAAAAAAAAATAGCTACCTAGCGGGAACAGCGACACTAATACAGCGATCAGAAAAATGATCGCTTAGCGACGCTGGCAATAGGGAGTGAAAGGGTTAACTAGGGCGGTGATCAAGGGGTTAAAACTTTATTACGGGTGGTACGGGGTCTACCCTGAACCTAACACTAACTGACTGTCACACTGACACTAAATACAGTAATCATACATGTATGATTACTGCATTCAGTGACACTGTGACAGGGGGGGTGATCGCAAGGGGGTTAATGTGACTATGTGTAGTGTGTGTCAGTGTAGTGTTGTGCAGACTTACTGTGCGATGTGATCTCTCCTCAGCGGCGGTTGAAAAAAACGCTGAGAGCAGAGATCACATCACTTCCCCCTTCCTGTGTTTACACAGGAGGAGGAAGTGCAGAGCAGGGGAGCGCGTGGATTGGCTGGGAGCGATCCGGAGGAGGCGGACTAAATGTGCAGGAGGCGGTCCTTAAGTGGTTAAAGTCATACTAAACACACACTGTTTAATTTACATTTTCCCTTCTATTTCTGTATATGGATGATGGCACTAATTATTTTAATTAAAAACTAACATATAAGTACCTATTCCCTAATCATTATACAGCTGTCACATGACCCACATCTTTCCCAGCCTGTCTGTAGAGAGAGAGTGCTCCTAATCTCAGCTTGTTACTGTATAGAAAACACCTGGAAGCCAGAAATCTTGCTGATTAATAGGGGATCAAATACTTATTTCACTCATTAATGTAAATCAATTCATAACTTTTTTGAAATGCGTTTTTCTGGATATTTTTGTTGTTACTCTGTCCCTCGCTGTTAAAATAAACCTACTATTAAAATTATAGACTGATCATTTCTTTGTCAGCGGCCAAATGTACAAAATCAGCACAGGATCAAATACTTTCCCTTAGGCCTTGTACACACGGCTGAATATATCCGCTGTGAACGGTCCCCGGACCGTTTACAGCGTATATTTACGCCGGGGTGTTTTGATCCGATGGCTGTACACACCATCGGATCAAATTCCCCGCCGACGGACAGCGCGGTGACGCGGCGGTGACGTTGACGCCGCCACGTCACCGCACCAGGAAGTAAACACTTCCGCGCGCATGCGTCGGATCCATTCACAGGATACGACGCATGTGCGGCAAGATATGTCCGCTGGTTTGCCGTACTAACCAGCGGACATATCTGACGGCCAGCTATCCGGCGGAATTATTTCAAAGCATGCTTTGAAATTTTTCCGCCGGATGAATCCGGCAAAAAGCGTCCGTTTGCCCCTACAGACGAGGGAATTTTTCGGCTGAAATAGTCCGTCGGACCATGTTCAGCGGAAATATCCCCTCGTGTGTACAAGGCCTTACTGTATTTAAAATCAAATCTTTATTATTTTTGGCAATAACATGGTGTGGGCGAATTTCTGGCAGTCACAGGCTGTGCCACGCTCCTCCAGACTGTGTCTTAAAATAAGATTGAGGTGAAACCACCATTAATCTACATGTAATATCACACCCCTATTGTGTTTAGCTGGTTAGTGGGCATGAAGAAGGAGAAGGGAGGGAGTAGGCTGTCATTTACCACATGTGCTCAGATGTGATAGGAAGGAAATGCTCAGCATAAAAACTCACTGAAAACTGAGCATGTGCAGAGTTGCCACAGCTGCAAAATCCCTACCTGAACTGGGGACATAAACAGAAGGTGGAGATTGAGAGCAGCAAGATCAACCAGCTTTTTGAAAAACACAGAAAACAAATCTCATAGTGACTGAGTCAGTATGAACAGCATGTAATACACCATTTATTGATACATTTTTTATGATGTAAGTTTAGTGACATTTTAAAGTAGTTATGTTTGAGTAAAATCCCACCTACCTTCCCACGATACCTACCTTATTATCACTGTTGTTCCTCAGTGCTTTCCCTCCTGGCAGTAAAAATCTTCCTTGCATTAGCCAAGCCTGTGTACTTGCTTCCAATGGACTTCTATTGACCTGTCAACCAATGCAGGGGGTGATTTCTTGGCAGACCTTTAGAAGTTTTAGGATAGCGAGTGGACAAGCACAGCCAACACTAAAGGGATTTTTTTGGGCGTAAGGGAATGCAGAGGCCTCAGCACTGACATTAAGGTAAGTACAGGTATGTGTAATGGAAGCTTGAATGGGATTTTGCGGGGGGTTGTTTAGAGAAAGAGGATGACTGTACTTGTTTGTAAAAATAAAATCATCTTTAGCTATCTAAACCCAAGAACAAAAATGCATTATACTGCAGCAGTTTTTTTTATTAGCAGTTTGTAGATTTTTGGGCTGCATCAAGTTCCATTTGTACAGCAAATACATTTGCTGATCCTGACAGAAATGAAGTGTTCTTGTCACTTCCTATGAACTAAATGCACAAACAATGGTATCTTCCTTCTGCAAGCTACTATTTCCCCCTACCCGATGTAAGCATGATGAAAGAGGATGATGTTTGAGGTCCAACCTAGGTGACAACCATTGCTCCCTCTATAGATACAGTGGAGAAATAAGCATAGCCACCCTATCATACAAAAAATTATAACTGCAAGATTCACTACAGATAAAAATAAAAGGTAAAAATTAGCTTTAAAAAAGAAATATAAATACTGCTACCTCAACCGAGGACAGGAAAGCAGCAATATATACATTTTTTGAGGGGTTCAAATACATTTTAAATAAAAAAACCTTAGACACAAAATTTAATACAGATTTTTCATTAAAATATTTGTGTGTTTATATAAAATGAGTATAAGTATCTGAATACGTCCTCCCATAACCAGGGATGTGCATAGAGCAGCACTCTGACTGGTAGAGAAAGGGACACTATGCTGAACAGTTCAAACTTGTACTGCTTAGTAGACTGCTGTCAGTAACAGTTTTGTTTTCAGGAATAACATTTACATACCCATAATATACAGTATGCATAAAACCTAATGCCTGTCTTTTAATTGTTCACCAGCATGCTTCAAATGTTGTTATCACCCCTTTAAAGAAAAATGATCCCACCAGAGGCTTTACTGCACAAGTCACTTTATCTTTATCTAGTTGACCCTGAAGTACATTGACAATCCCCTGGCATAAATCTTCACTTAACAGAACACTTGAGCAGGGGTCATGTTATTCATTTCATCTTCTTTAAGTGGCAATGTATGCAGCTGTCTCACTGCCACAGTGCTAACACCATGCTTCCACAATAGACAAGCCTAGATAATTGCATCTATGCATGTGATTAAAACCCTCTTGGCATTCAAAGAAGTGTATTCAGGTCCTATTTATTCACTGAGATTAATTTAAGTCATGCAATTCAGTTCCACTTCAGTGCTTATTAAATTAGCCCTTTAAAAAAAAAAAAAAAAGAAAGACCGTTTGGAACAATCTATTAAAATGTAAAAAATAATACTAATTATTATTACTGGTATCCCCCTCCAGATCTACTAACATACATTAGCACTATGCACGAAACACTGCTATATGAACGGAAAGCTCCTGCCCAAAAAACATGAACACCGTCATAGTGTGCACATTTATATGCGTATACATACCTGCACATGTAAAGATTCTTCTGGCTCTCACAATGCAAAATATTTTGGGGAGGTTTCATTTACACATGTATTCGGAAAAAAATTTGCCTGAATGCCTAAAATGTGGCCTTCAGTCTAAAGCTATGAAAGTCCGCATTGGTAGTAAGTCTTGGTTCACACCAGTGTGGCTTTGAAGTGGCGCTACTTCAGCATGACTTCAAAGCCGACTATTAGTGCGATTTCAAGTGCAGCCTGCTGACATCTGTGTGACTTTATTTAACAGCTATCAAAGTCACACTGAAATTGCACAGAAATAGTGCAGGAACATTTTTCCACCATTGCACCGTTGCTGCAACTTGAGTCGCACTTGGGGTGCGACTTTGAACTGTCACATGACAAGCCGCACTGGTGTGAACCAGGGCCAATGTAAAATGTTTCTATGTACAAATAGCTTGATTTTACTGTGTATTAAACTTGCAAGTTACTGAAAACTGTAAACAAACAACATCAGAGCCGGTTTACACAGGGGCAGCACAACTTTGGGGGCGACTCGGCAAGGCAATCTCAAGACAACTTGAGAGGTGACTTGCAAAATGACTTCTGTATTGAAGTCAATGCAAGTCGCCCCCAAAGTCGTAGAAGAACCTTTTTCTAAGTCGGAGAAACTTGCGTCGCTCCTATTAGAACGGTTCTAGTGAATAGAGCGGAGCGCGACTTGGCGACTGAGTCGCCTGACGAGTCGCCCCTATGCGAAACGGCTCTCACTGTTTGTTCAATTGCACAAGTGTAGTGACCTGCCTTTTTTGGCACTGGATAAATGCAGGTCACATAGAAAACAATTGTTTCCTATGTGCTTGTTCACACCATAACATTGGTGTGATGTGCAGTATGGAAAAATGCAGCACATCTCAGTTAATGCAGAGCAGACACAGAGAGCCTGCTCTGCTCTATGGGCAGCTGGGAGTAAACAGACTCCGCTGTCCATTTACATCCAGGTGCCTCCACCCAAGCAGTAGAAGACGCAGTCCTCTCCATTTTTTTTTTTTTTTTAGTGGGCCTGATCGCACCCAGAGGTTTTAGTTATGGGACCCAGAGGTAGATGGGTGTAAACAAACTTAAATCTGTTTACAGCCACTGATTTATAGGAATGCACGGACCTTCCGATCAGGTCCACCTGAAAAACTAACAGGGGGACCTGATCAGATCACCCCCCTAAAGGCATTTTTACCTTTTAAAGTTGTGTGGATAACTTTTGTTTGTTCACAGCTTTTTTGTGATTTGTATGTAACCATGTTCCTTTGGGTGCAGATCAAGCAAACAACTGTCAATCATAAGCTGGTTAGCGAAGCAGCCATCTTGTAAAGGAGCTGCCTGTCCATGCTTCCACACTTTTTGTGCAGCTGCAGTCCCACTCAGGGATGGCTATGCTAGGGCTCCAGGGAGACTCTACCATGCAGCATAGTCACCTCATAAAAGGAAATGTCCCTAATCAGATCTTGAATTTGCTCTACTGGAGGATACATTTGCCCTGAAAAGATAGATATGTAGCATTTTTTAGAGCATGTGCGTGTGTCTTACAGATTACATGTTATGTGTAATGTGTTTAAACCAAAGTAACAAGGAGATTCAAAGAGGTCTCCCTCAAAACAGAAGTTCACAGGAGGTTGACAAATGTCTATACAAAAATCAAAACTATTAACTGCATATGTTCTCCAGATGTCCCTGAATCAAAATTTGTAACAAAATAAAAAGCCACTCGCTATTTACTTCAGTCTATGGCTGATTTACTTCAGCCTGCTGCTCCAATCAGGTAGGAAGATTGACCTTCTGACCCATCACTGCAAAGTACATGTGCGCAATTGCTACTTTTTAATGATACCATGATTAACAGAGATTGTGATGTTTACAATGTATCACACATGTTGGTGGACACTGGTTCTGAAACAATCTCACCATCGCTAACATCTTCAATACTATTTAACATTTAAAATACCACTTGTACTAATCATGTCCAATTATACCTAAACCAATAAAGAACATATTCTTAAGATTTGCAGGCATGCCAGATGTTAAAACTTTACACCCTGTATTAGGAACAGAAATCCACAAAAAGAACACATTATTTCTGTAAAACCCTTCTAATATTTTCTTCATAAAAATGTACTTTTTTGCCCTTCTAAAAAAAGTCCAGCCTTTAGTGCACCTTAGACAATAAGCCTAGTGTACACTTTGATTTAGCTGCCAAGTTGATTACTTTGGCTGTGAGAGAACCCGGCTACTTAGCTAGCTGAATCAAGTTCTTTCATTGCAATGTGGCCTTTCTCCCCCCTCCTGTAGCCTCAGTATTCCTGGCAACTGATGGCACAGAGGGTTTGGCAGTTATGTGGAGGTGGTAACCAGCTTACAAACCTAAAGGCAAATCCGTATGTTCATTTAGTCTGTTATGGTTAATTTGATGCATCCTGCCATGCTATTTGAACATTTTATGCCACTATTTCATCCTAGTTATATTCATTTTAAACCTGGTTAGAGGGCAACCTTTCTTAAAAATACATTTCTTAAATCACATGCATGCTCTTGTTCATTTCCCTTAAAGGGTCACTAAAGGAAACATTTTTTTTTGGCTGAAATTACTGTTTACAGGGTATAGAGACATAAAAGTTAACTGATTCCTTTTCAAAATGATTAAAAATAGATACAAATCAATCATATAATGTGCCTGCAGGTTAGTTTCACTTTTGAACTGGCTTCATGTTTCTGTGAAGTAGAAATAGACACACAGAACAAAAACAAACAAATCCAGGGCAGTGTTTTGTTTTTAAAATGAATCTGATTGGTTCTGGGAAGTTTTAGACACACAGTAATGACAGCTTAAACCATCGTGAGAAAGCTCCCAGCACTGTGGTTATAAGGAAACAGACAGGCAGGAAGTGTGGAGATCAGAGCAGGATGACAGCAACTTCAAAGCAAAAACGAACAATAAGGACATGAAACCAGTACTGCAGTAAGGTAAAGGAAGCTATTTAGCTAAAAAAAAAAATTCCTTTAGTGATCCTTTAAGTAAAGCAGGCCCTGTGTGTAATCAGAAACCAAGGTGCATGAAAAGAAAAGGCCAATTTTACTTTATTACTATGAAGGATTTATCTGTATAGTTATAAAGGTTTTTAACAAGGTAGCATTAGATGTAACGTATATATAATTTTTATTGGATATACAATTTTTTGTCTGGTTCAGCACACATCCAAGCATTCTTAGCTAGTGTTATATAAATGTCTTCCTTAGGCCGCGTACACACGATCGGTTTGGTCCGATGAATCGGTCCAAACCGATCGTGTGTACGGCCCATCGGACTGCCTCTCCCCACCCCTCCACTGCTCAGCTCTCCAATGAGTGTGGAGAAGCAGAGAGGAAAGAGGCTGACTGACAGTCAGCCTCTTTCCTCTCAGGGATCTGTGAGAACCGAGCCAACGGCGATGTTCGGTGACTCGGTTCTCAGTGCACAGACGGCGGGGGACAGATGGAGCATTGGTCTGATGCTCCATCCACCAAGATAAGTATGAAAATCAAATAGCCTGGAAACCCATACTTCTCCTTTAAAGTTTTTTTTTTTTTACCTTAATGCATTTTCAGATAAAAAAAAAAATTGTAATGATGATCCCTCGCCAGCTCTTCCTTATACTTCAGCCCGACTACGATCTAGAGATTTGCACGAGAGGCCAGTGCCATCTCTGCTCTTTTCCTCCTCAAAGAGCAGATTGATAGTAGCGGAAGCCATTGGCTCCTGCTGCTTTTAATCAAATGATGAGGGAGCAGGGGGTGGGACAAACCCATCACCAGAGCTAAGATGGAGGCTTAGCCCTGGTGAGGATCCCCTGATGATGTCACTTATGACGAAACGCAAGTCACGTACACACGCTACTGGGCATGTGCGATTGCTGTTCAGCCATTATTCATAAGGTAAATTGATAACAAAAAACACTTGGCGCTTGTAAAATTGCATAGCCGTTTATACGCATTTACCTGCGTCAAGCGTTTGCGTGTTTATTGATTTTATTGGCCAGAATAAATAATTTATTCTGGCCATTGAAATCAATTAACGCTCAAACGCTAAACGCACATAGCGTTAAGGCGTGTTTACACGATACAGGACGCCCTGGCAGTGTTTTTTGTTTCTGGAACTAAACTCTCCTGCCAAAAATGCAGCTAATGGCCTACATGTGCATTGACAGGGCACTTGAGAGGCAGTAGAAGAAAAATGCTCCTAGCATTATCTTTAAAAATACCCAGTGTACATGAGGCCTAATAGTTGAACTAAGCTCCCAAAGCTCCCCACATTGGTGATGGAGGACCTCTCTGACAATTGGGGTTGGAGGAGAGAAGCCAATTTGGACAACAGGAAAAGATTTCTACATACATTTGGCTGCCTATATATCTGGAACTACTGACCACTTTCACATGAAGTTTTCACTGAACAGAACACCTGCTAATACATCTTGTGCCCTATGTGTTCAATCTGAATCTCTCAGGTTTTGGAAAGGTAAGCTTTGAAAACTCAATACAAAAATATAAACTTTAGAAAAGAAAAGAGCTGCAGTACATATGTGTATTTAGGACTGTTTACGCCTTTTTTTGGTTGTTCTGTATGATCTAGCATATTCTGTTTGTATTAAAGCACCAATTCTCAATACAAGGAGTAGTCTGCCATTTCCTATAATGCTGCCATCCTAGGTTTCATCCCACTTAATATTTCAGAAATACCAGCCCTCACTAAGCACTGTTTATAGATAATGCCAACGTGGTAACGTGGTCATCCTGGTGCTTATTTGTAACATCGCTATTTCATTTATTTAAAATCCTGTTAACTTTTTGTAGAAGTACAATTGCTGTTTTGTATGCCATTATTTATATAGCTTTACTTATTCGTTCAATGCGCAGTATATATTACATTGCCCAACAATTCACCTCTGTCAGCCTCCTGATCCCTTATGTACACAGTTCACATTGTTTAGTTAATCTGCTAAATGCCTCAAATTCTTACTCCAAAAACAACAGTTCTCCTTCACTCAAACTCTATTTGTTCTATGTGGCGAGAACAACTTTTTGGTAGATTTGCTGATAAATTAAAGGAAGCCAGGAAGACACAGAACTGGCAATCTATGCAAAGATTTATTCTTTGGACACAGGGACTGAGCAGAAATACTTCCGAAATATGGAGCAATGGTGTGTGTTTTACAAATATTAACATGTGCTGACACACTATAACTTACTCCTTATCTATTTATTTAATTTCTTTACAGCACTGATATAGTCTACATTTCTTTGCAGAATGCTTCGTGCTATTCACATCAGTCCATACATTCAAAGGAGCTTACTATTCAATGGGCCAGATTCACGTACATCTGCGTATTATTGGACCGGTGTAGCGCACCGCCTTTACGTTAGACTTGCGCAATGTAGCGGCGCAATCACCCTATTCTCGTCGGTTTTGCGCAGAAATTTGCGCATGCGCAACGTTATTTCAGAGGCGCAAGGCGGAGAAATTCAAATTGGGAAGGTTACATTGGGCGTGTTACATTGAAATGAGCCGTGACCCCATGCAAATGAAGGGCCGGCCGGCTCGCACATGCGCGCTTGAAGCAGACCATGGTCAGCACCTCTGTGCGCATGCTCACAACTCGGGAACGGCGCAATCAGTGAAATTGGAAGTGGACTAGGGCAAATTAGTAAACTACGCAGACAGCATAAATAGACAGACACAAACGCACATCCTTGCAAAAGTACATCCCTTTGTATCCCTCCCTATACAGCAAGGTGCTTTTGTTCTGTTGTTTGTTCGCGTTGTGATTTGTCTTTGTTATATTTGTGGACTGTGTGATCTAGTGTTTTGTAGAAGATATTTGAAAGTGTTTTTTGGTGACTGCTTGTGAGACTTTTTGGTTGATAGATTTTTGTTTGAAATGAGTACAGCTCCCTTTCCTCTAGTCTCCAGTTACACTTGGAGAAGGAGGATAGGGAACAGAAAAATAAAAAACATAAGAAGTACTCCAGAGATGCTGGGGATTATAAGACCAGTACTGTCTTCAACTGGCAGAAATCAGTAGGTACTTCAGGCAATTCAGATCTCTCTCCTGCTGCTGACACCAGTGAGAGTTATCCTGAAGGCCACACTAATAATTCACGACGACCTAATCAGGTGTATCCTAAACCCCAACCCCCTGTAAGGGGTCCCCCACCCAGGGTCAGACACCCCAGTTTTGATTCCCCAGCTAGGACCAACCCTAATCGCCATACTAAGAAAGGAGGCAAGGGTCGTCCTAGGGGTAATACATCTGACTATAGGACACCCGTACATCACAACCAAGGTCATTGTGATTATGATGAATCACCTAGGAGGACTGACGGATATGTGGCCCCATATGGGTTTGGCCCATATCCATATCAACATCCTTCTATGTATACACATAACAGGTTTTTGCCCCTACAAGACATCCAGGGTGGCCCTACGGGCTATCAACAATCCCATTTGAATTATGACCATCATGGCTCAGATGGCCAACCCAATAAGGATTTTCAGTGGGGCGCGAGAGGCCAGAAAAGGCCTTCGGACCCAAAAGAGGCAACAGGGGAGGCAGGAGACATCAGAGGAAAAAAGAGAAAAATGTAGCAGGCTTGGGATTGTTTAATCTCAGTGGGAAAGAGCTTACTACTAATGAACTTGTTGTCCTTGATAAAGGCCTTAAATTCGCTCCTCCTAATAAGTTGAGCAAGTTTAACACATTTATAGATGTCCATAAATTCGTTCGAAAGATTCACATCCAGAGACATTTTATTTCTAACACTTCTCCTTTTATGGAACAAGCGGCAACTTCAGGGACTGTTCATTCTAATCTCTCTAATCCGTCGCTGTTTAATCCCTCGGCCCCAGCGGGGTCTTCTGTCAACATATTCAAAGATCTAGTCCTTAAAGATCTTGAATCCTTGACTGTTAAGAGGTTTTACCAACATCCCCTACCCAAGGAAGGTTTCCAATCTCTATGTAACCGTAAGGACCTTGTTGTGCGTCCTGCCGACAAAGGCGGCGGTACAGTTATTATGGATAAAAACAATTACAATAATGAAATGAATCGTATTTTAAACGACTCAGATACATATTTGCTGTTACCTAATAACCCCACCAATACATACAAAAAAGAATTGGTGGCAAAAGGTTTTAGTTCATGTATTCTGAACAAAAAGGAAAAGGCATATCTAGTGCCCACAGCCCCCAGGATTCCGACGATATACCACCTACCTAAAGTTCATAAGGATCCATTACATCCACCTGGCAGGCCCATTGTAAGTGGAATTGATTCGATAACATCACGTATAGGTCGATACATCGACTTCTACTTGCAACCTTTGGTTAAAGCAACACCTTTGTATCTTAAGGATACGACTGCAACCATTAAACTTCTGGAAGGGGTTGAGATAAAGGGTGACTATCTTCTCGCTACAGCGGATGTAGCATCCCTATACACTTGTATCCCCCACCATCTCGGAATTGAAGCTGTCCAACACTTCCTTGATCGTGAACATACCATTGTAGAAGTGCAGAAAAGGTTTATTATGGAGTTGCTGGAATACGCGGCCACCCACAATTACTTCTGGTTTGACCAGAAGTATTATCTCCAGAGACGTGGCGTGGCTATGGGGGCCAAGTTTGCCCCCAGCCTCGCCAACCTCTTTATGGCCAAGTGGGAGGAGGACGTCGTCTATCATGATCAACATCCGTCCCTTGTCCTTTGGGCTAGGTACATAGATGACGTCCTCCTCCTATGGGATGGTTCGCGACAGAGTCTGGAGGAGTACTTCTCCTTCTTGAATACCAATGAACGTGGTATTACATTCATGTTTGATTCCAGTCCCGTGAAGATCACATTTCTCGACCTAGAGATTGGACTTGAATCCAGACTTTTTAAATTCCAGACACATTTTAAGGCCACTGATAGAAATAGTTTTATCCCCACTGACAGTTGCCACCATAAAAGTTGGCTCAAATCTGTCCCACGTAGTCAGTTCCTGCGGTTACGTAGGAATTGTACCAATGATGATGCTTATTTTTCACAGGCCTCTATGCTTAAAAATAGATTTGTGGAAAGGGGCTATGACATCACAGCAGTGGATGCAGAATTACAAAAAGTGGCATTAATAGAACGTGATTCATTATTGATGGAGAAAGCTCCACGTGAACAGGATGACTCCTTTAAATTTTCTATGATCACTGCATATTCTAATCAACACAGGGATATCAAGACCATTATCGATAGACATTGGGGTGTACTTAAGAGTGACAAAGTCCTAGGACCCACTTTACCAGAAAGGGCTAAAATCATCTTTAGAGGGGCCCCCACGCTCAGGAATAGTATTGCTCCCAATGTCGTTGATCCTCCATGTCGCCTCGAGTTCTTTCAAGATATGAAGGGTTATTACCCGTGTAAGAAATGCAGTGTTTGCTTGGTAAATACTAATGGACGATCCAAATCTCTGGAATTCAGGTCCACTAACACGGGCCGCATTTATCCCATCAAATCTTTCTGCACTTGTGCCACAACTCATGTGGTATACCTTATCACCTGCCCGTGCGGAAAACAGTACGTTGGTCGCACCATACGGACCTTTTTCGTACGGGTAGGTGAACATGTTGCCAAAATTGTGGGTGGTAGTACCAAACACACGGTCCCACGACATTACAGGGAATGTCACCAACGCAACCCTAAGGGTACCCAGTTTTTGATAATCGACAAATATGTACCACCTTGGAGGGGAGGGGCTAAAACGAGAGGGGTCTCCCGACTAGAGGTCTACTGGATACATGAATTGCGCACATATGTGCCACACGGCCTCAATGTCGAATGGGACATAAATGCTTTCATTAATAAATCTTGATGTCTCATTTTTTCCGAGTGCCCCTACTCTATCACGGCTCCTTATTTTTAATTTCATAATTTTATTCTTTTATTTTTTTTAATATTCTATTTTTTTATTAAAGTTTCATAGACTTTTTTCATGACACACAGTTTTAACAAACTGTAGTTGCCATATATACACTAATCACGGATTTAAATTCCATGACCGTGTACAGTATTACATTTCAACTCACAGGTTTATTCTCTTTTTCCTTGTTATATTTGAGTAATTGGCACTATCTGTCATCTTAATAGGTGATTTGGATTTGCTGCCTGACACTGACATCTACTTATATTCCATTCCCCCGATTTTTTATATAGCCTTTTTTGTGTATTTAATTTCAGTCTGTGCTGACGTCTCTGTTACATTGCGGATTCGATAGCCCAAGTGTCAGTGTTGTGCGTGAGAACGCTCGATTGGGTCACACGATACCCATGTGACCATACGTCTGACGATGCGCTCCAGTCTCTCTTGTTAACATGAGGCTTGGAGCGCATCGAGTCATCCACAATCGCCATGAAGGCGGACGCGCTGTGATGACAGCTCAGCACCTGTTTATGCTAGACTGATAGACGTTGCTATCCATGCACGTCCTGACGTCACTATACCTATGCGTCTGGCGCTGCTCTCCAACTGGTCCTCCAGAGCGAGTGCTGGAACGCACGCTGGTTACACGCCACCCCCATACCCGGAAGTCATCTGTAATCAGTGATTTCTTGAAGCTGGAGCCGTGATTAAGGTAGGGGGACATGGCTATATATTGTGTCTCACTATAGCAGTCGGTCAGCACCCCAGATGATGATCGTTTGATCGAAACGCGTCGGGTCTTCTGCTGACTTTACTGCTAGATGTTTTTACATGCCCTTTGTATGTCTGCTGAAATGTGAGTGCAACCAACTGTATTTTGTGTAATACAGTAAAAGTACCATACGTTATTACACTATGTTTGCATCCATTTCTTTCCTCCCTAAATGTTGCATCTGAGTATTTTGGATCCCTGGTAAAGAACCTACGAGTCCTATATATCAGTCCTGGTGTTGTTACATCCCTCTTGGCCTCTCACCTACCCTATGAGGAGTTGATTTACACTCAAAACCCATCCCTGTTCCCTGATGGAAGGTTGATGTCCGGACATCATCATTATAAGCCTGATTGACTCATTAAGTGTATACTTAGTTGAGTCCACGCTTTCTTGTAAGCCTCCTATTCTCTCTGGTGGTGGATCTGCTATCAAAAATGTTTTCACCTATTGCTAGTTTTTTTGGACACTTTGAATTCCAATTTTTTTCATATCCCAATGATATGACCATTTTGAACACTTGGTGAATAGGTTATATGTTGCTTCACGTATTATATACACTAATTTATTTCAAGTCTTTATGATGCTTTATAGTGTTATATCGTTATTTCTCACATAATTTTAAGCGCTACACTGTTTGTTTTTTCATTTGTTTTTTTGTTGCAGAATCCATCCAGTTCTGTTGTGTTGGCAGTTTTTTTTATGTTTAGTTAGGTAGCGCGGTGTTATATGCACTTTTGTACATATATTTTTTACTTATAGATTTTTGTTTGTTTGTTTTCTTGCTTGATTTTTGTGAGTGATTTTTGCTGACTGTTTGGGAGAGAGTTTTTGTATGAGTATGAGTATGACTGAAAGCAAGAGGAAGTTAAATTTTACTTTGGGGGAGAAACAAATTCTTGCCTGGGCCATTTCCCAATATGGGCGTTTCCTCCACGCCCCGGAGAGTGCCAACACCACCCCGGGCAGGAGGCGTGATATCTTGCAGAACATTACTGACCAGGTGAATGCATCGGGGGGGGGGGGGGGGGGGGAGAGACCCGGACACGGTCGGAGATTGAAAAGAAGATCAATGACCTCCGGCGTCTGGTCAGAAAGAAGCTGGCCAAAATTGGGGCACAGGAGGGGGCCCACCATGCCAGGCTGACAGCGGAGGAGCGTGCTGTGGCCCAGACCTTTCATAGACAACAGGTAGAGGGCCTGCCCGGCTATGACTCAAGTCATGAAGGCGTGATGCCAGGTAAGGTTTTTTTGCCCTATCAGGTGTGTAGCATGTGGGGGGGGGGGTAAGAGGGAATATGTGGCAAGTGTGTGGATCCTCCAACCTGTGAATGTTTTGTGTCATCCACAGATGAGCAGGAGGGTGCTGGGCCATCTGGGCTGACCGCACCATCCCAGAGACAACAGCCTGATGAGGACCCCCTGACAAGGCCGGAGTCCTCGGAGGAGGTTGAAGAGGAGGAGGTTGAGGAGGAGGAGTTTGAGGAGGATGTCATGTCAGCCAGTGGATTGCTGTTTTTGGAGGAGTCTTCCTCTCTGGCTGGCAGCAGCCAGCCCTCCATAAGGGCTAGCCCCTCCCACTCCTCCCCCAACAGGGCTCCTCTCCCAAGGGCCTCCCCTTCTCCCCGGCCACAAGCCTCAGCTGGAGGCAGGAAGTCATCCCAGAAGACTAGGGGGGTGGCCGAGCTTCTGCCCGCCAATCTGAGAAGGGACCAGGCCCTTCAGACCCGCCATCTTGGACAGGTCAGCCAGACTTTGGGGCGGATGGAGGAGAGCCTGTCCTCCATAAAGGATACGCTTGGGGACCTGGACTGCCACTTCCGGGCTCTTACAAACTGCCTAAACGAACTGCAGACTACTACAGCAGACGTTGGGCAGGATGTGAGGGCCCTCACCCAGGCTATCCAGGCCAACACAGCAACAGCAACGGTATTAATTTGTTTTTCCCCTTTTTTTTTTGCTGGAAATTGTTTTTTTTTCTTTTTGATGTGAATGTTTTTGGAATGTGGGGGTGATATTCCTGCCGGCAAAGGGGTGTCACCCTCAGGTTTGGTGGAGAAGGGCTCCCCAGGATGGTGTATGAATGTACAGTGACATAATTGGAGCCGTGGCATGGCGTTGCTGCTCACAAGCCCAGCATGGTGGCCTTGTGCTAATCCAATTAGATGAGGATGTGATGTGTCTGTGCTAGGGACCACAGTGGTGTGCATGCATGCATTCTCATTGTGCCATGATTAATGTGTGTGTTTAACGTGCAAAGATGCCTAATGTGAGCTGTCTCCTGGCTGCTCTTCCCTCAGAAGATGGGGTAGCCTCGGTTAGCGGTGGATTGTCTGGTTCAGGGGTCAGGTCATCACGTATGTCAATCTACAGGCCCTTTCTCACTGCGAAGTTGTGCAGAATGCAACATGCACCGATGATCTGGCACACAAAGTTTCGGGAATACAACAGGGTCCCCCCAGACTTATCCAGGCATCGTAAACGTGACTTCAGGAGGCCAAAGGTGCGCTCCACCACTGCACGTGTTTGTGCGTGGGCTTCATTGTATCTTTCCTCTCCTGGGGTTTGGGGGTTCCGGATAGGAGTCATGAGATAGGGTCCCAGTGCATATGCAGAGTCACCTGTAAGGGAAAAGACAGAAGGATGTTAGTCTTGCATGTGCCCCTTGTGATGTGTGCATCATGGGGGGGGGGGGGACAGTCATGCCTGCCACCCATGTCACTCACCAACCAGCCAGGTGTCCCCATACACGTTCTGTTCGAATTCCATTTGGATGGGGCTCTGATTGTATATGTAGCTGTCATGGCTGGATCCGGGGTGTTTGGCACGGACGTGCCATATGAGGCCTTGGGCATCGACTATCACCTGTACGTTGATGGAATGCCAATGCTTCCGATTGCGGTATATGTGCTCTGTCTCATGGGGGGGCTGGAGTGCCACATGTGTGCAATCAATGGCCCCCACGGTGCGTGGGAATCTGGCAATTCTGTAGAAATCTGTCATTGCCTTCAGCCGCAGGTCCTCAGTGGTGGGTTTGATGATTTGGTTGGCCATGCGTCTGAGGATTGCAGGGACAACCTGGTGCACACATCTGCTCACGGAGGATTGTGCCATCCCAGCCACCACTCCACTTGTTCTTTGAAAAGAGCCACTGGCAAGGAAATGGAGTGTTGCCATGACCTTGACCAGTGGCTGCACTGCATGTGAGCGGTGTGTTGGGCTGCTGATGTCCTCCTGCAAGGTTATGGTTAATTCCAGGATGGCATGAGGGGTGAATCTGAAAATGCGATACACCTCAGAATCACTCATGCCAAAGAGGTCTATGCGGGTGCGGTATATCCTCTCCCGTGCCCTCCTCCTTCTTTGCTCCTCTAAAGTCAGTAGTATAGCTATGAGCGAGGATGTCCCTAGCATGTTGGCATACAGATTGTTGTGCAAAACGTGTGACTGCTCAGCTCCTCACTAACGGTGTTGCTTTCTCTGACATGTAGACGAATTGTCTAATTTTAGACCACCTTTTATATGGTCTAATTTTAGATAGGCCGTGCAGCTGTTGCGCACAGCGCGTAGCCTGCACTGCAACAACGTTCTTTTGTGGATCCCCGTAACTCCCTCATTGGCATATTTGAAAAGCAAATCAATGGTGTGTCTAGCGCAGTTTTGAACGGACGGATGCGCCTGTCTATCGAAATTACGCTGGACAAAAAAAAAGTAGATTTCTTGCGTATCTCGTTTTGGAGATGCGGAGTATCGAAACGCATGCGCAAATTTAGACTTACGCCGCGCATCTCCTGTTACGCCGGCGTAATCGCTCTGTGAATCTGGCCCAATGTTTCTACCACTAGTCATATAGACATATAAAGGAGAGGAGTTTGTGGGACTTTAAATGAGGGAGCGCCATGTCAAAGGGAAAAATGACCTGTGTGCCGGATCAGGTGTGTGGTTCCTTGTAGTTGAATCAAGCAAAGGAACCACACACCTGATCCGGCACACAGGTCACCCTTTGCTGGGTGCTAAGCCATCATTTCTTGGCACATTATGCACCTATTGGGCACACATAGTAATTTGGATCAGGCCGTGACCACCGTCTCCTGCTCTGGGCGCTGTTCTCCGTCCTTGGAGGGTTTCCCCGTCTCAACCCCGGGGGGATGTCATGCATCTGCCCCTCTTCTCCTTGGCAGACACTGGACCGGGTCTCGAGGTTGTAGATATACCATTTTTAAAACACTCCTGATGAATGGCTGTAATGCCAGGAAACGCGTAGAGTGCCACTAGATGCCAACAATCACCTGTTCATATCTCATACGTTTTCTAATTGATCTATTTTATTATGTATATCTGCCATGTCTGTTTTTTATTTGTGTATTGTATGCTATGTAGCAGCATATTTAGAGTAAGTCTTGTGACTACCTATCTATTTGATACAAAATATTTGACATGTATATAAGATTGTACCAATAAATCATGTACTGTAAATCTAATTTTATGTCATTTTTCCCTTTGACATGGCGCTCCCTCATTTAAAGTCCCACAAACTCCTCTCCTTTATATATCTATATGACTAGTGGTAGAAACATTGGGCCAGATTCACAGAGCGATTACGCCGGCGTAACAGGAGATGCGCGGCGTAAGTCTAAATTTGCGCATGCGTTTCGATACTCCGCATCTCCAAAACGAGATACGCAAGAAATCTACTTTTTTTTTGTCCAGCGTAATTTCGATAGACAGGCGCATCCGTCCGTTCAAAACTGCGCTAGACACACCATTGATTTGCTTTTCAAATATGCCAATGAGGGAGTTACAGGGATCCACAAAAGAACGTTGTTGCAGCGCAGGCTACGCGCTGTGCCAACAGCTGCACGGCCTGTCTAAAATTAGACCATATAAAAGGTGGTCTAAAATTAGACAATTCGTCTACATGTCAGAGAAAGCAACACCGTTAGTGAGGAGCTGAGCAGTCACACGTTTTGCACAACAATCTGTATGCCAACATGCTAGGGACATCCTCGCTCATAGCTATACTACTGACTTTAGAGGAGCAAAGAAGGATGAGGGCACGGGGGAGGGCACGGGAGAGGATATACCGCACCCGCATAGACCTCTTTGGCATGAGTGATTCTGAGGTGTATCGCATCTTCAGATTCACCCCTCATGCCATCCTGGAATTAACCATAATCTTGCAGGAGGACATCAGCAGCCCAACACACCGCTCACATGCAGTGCAGCCACTGGTCAAGGTCATGGCAACACTCCATTTCCTTGCCAGTGGCTCTTTTCAAAGAACAAGTGGAGTGGTGGCTGGGATGGCACAATCCTCCGTGAGCAGATGTGTGCACCAGGTTGTCCCTGCAATCCTCAGATGCATGGCCAACCAAATCATCAAACCCACCACTGAGGACCTGCGGCTGAAGGCAATGACAGATTTCTACAGAATTGCCAGATTCCCACGCACCGTGGGGGCCATTGATTGCACACATGTGGCACTCCAGCCCCCCCATGAGACAGAGCACATATACTGCAATCGGAAGCATTGGCATTCCATCAACGTACAGGTGATAGTCGATGCCCAAGGCCTCATATGGCACGTCCGTGCCAAACACCCCGGATCCAGCCATGACAGCTACATATACAATCAGAGCCCCATCCAAATGGAATTCGAACAGAACGTGTATGGGGACACCTGGCTGGTTGGTGAGTGACATGGGTGGCAGGCATGACTGTCCCCCCCCCCCATGATGCACACATCACAAGGGGCACATGCATGACTAACATCCTTCTGTCTTTTCCCTTACAGGTGACTCTGCATATGCACTGGGACCCTATCTCATGACTCCTATCCGGAACCCCCAAACCCCAGGAGAGGAAAGATACAATGAAGCCCACGCACAAACACGTGCAGTGGTGGAGCGCACCTTTGGCCTCCTGAAGTCACGTTTACGATGCCTGGATAAGTCTGGGGGGACCCTGTTGTATTCCCGAAACTTTGTGTGCCAGATCATCGGTGCATGTTGCATTCTGCACAACTTCGCAGTGAGAAAGGGCCTGTAGATTGACATACGTGATGACCTGACCCCTGAACCAGACAATCCACCGCTAACCGAGGCTACCCCATCTTCTGAGGGAAGAGCAGCCAGGAGACAGCTCACATTAGGCATCTTTGCACGTTAAACACACACATTAATCATGGCACAATGAGAATGCATGCATGCACACCACTGTGGTCCCTAGCACAGACACATCACATCCTCATCTAATTGGATTAGCACAAGGCCACCGTGCTGGGCTTGTGAGCAGCAACGCCACGCCACGGCTCCAATTATGTCACTGTACATTCATACACCATCCTGGGGAGCCCTTCTTCACCAAACCTAAGGGTGACACCCCTTTACAGGCAGAAATATCACCCCCACATTCCAAAAACATTCACATCAAAAAAAAAAAAAACTATTTCCAGCAAAAAAAAGGGGGAAAAACAAATTAATGCCGTTGCTGTGTTGGCCTGGATAGCCTGGGTGAGGGCCCTCACATCCTGCCCAACGTCTGCTGTAGTAGTCTTCAGTTCGTTTAGGCAGTTTGTAAGAGCCCGGAAGTGGCAGTCCAGGTCCCCAAGCGTTGCAAAACTACAAGTCCCATGAGGCATTGCAAGGCTAACAGTTACAAGCATGACTCCCGCAGGCAGAGGCATGATGGGACTTGTAGTTTCGGAACAGCTGGAGGGCCGCCAGTTTGACACCCCTGGTCTCAGGAGATTTGACTGTTGTTTAGGGTTGTCACAATACCACTTTTTTAAGACCGAGTACAAGTACAGATACTTTTTTCCAAGTACTCGCCGATACCGATTACCGATACTTTTTTTCAATGTCATGTGACAGTTTGACAGATGGGGACTGATAGGTGGCACTGACAGGTGGCTGGCACTGATAGGCGGCACTTATGGGCACTGTTGGGCACCAATAGGTGGCACTGACAGGTGGCTGGCACTGATAGGTGGCACTTATGGGCAATGATTGCACTGATAGGTGGCACTTATGGGCACTGATAGCACTGATAGGTGGCACTTGTGGGCACTGGTAGGTGGCACTGATTGCACTAATAGGTGCACTGATAGATGGCACTGATAGGTGACACTTGTGAGCACTGATAGGTGCCACTTGTGGGCACTGACAGGTGGTTGGCACTGAAATGCTGTGAAAAATGACACAAGAAAAGGATTTATTTAAAAAACAAACTATGCTGCAACGCCCATCTTGGTACACATTGCACTTGGCTGCAGTAAGCAGCAGCAGACATCTTGTTACATCCAGCCTGAGCTATATGGGTTGGGGGTAACAAGATGTCCGCTGCTGGCTTACTGCAGCCAAGTGCAGGGTGTACCAAGATGGGCGTAGGGACGTTCAGCCACTGACGGCGACCGAATGTGATGCCACCGGTCACCGATCCTGATGCGGCTGCGCCCTACACCCCTGCCAGCTTACCAACTTTCACTGCAGATGAGGACTCTGCCTGCCGTCTCCGTCTCCTCTACTCCAGCCAGACTCCGCCTGCAGTCTCCGTCCACAGACTCTGCCCGCCCTCTCCAGCCAGACTCCGCCCGCCCTCCCCAGTCATTGACTCCTCCCTCCCTCTCCGGTCTCTGACTCTACTCGCGCAAATGCTCAGTATCGGTCCCGATACCGATACTAGTATCGGTATCGGGACAACCCTACTGTTTATAAAAGGCAATCCCATAGTTTTAAACCAGTCTCTAATAATGTTTTTTGAAATTAGATTTTGGACTACTTCAGGAATACCCAAAGACATATAATATCCATCCCAAGTTTTAAAGTCTGTTCATATCTGTACATAAATGTAAGATTATATTTGGAGAACATTTCTTCAGGTGTAAGTATTTCTTCAGACATCGAGAGAGCTCAGACACAGGATTTGTTATGACGTACACAGTGCTTTGCACCTATGTTTTAGAGCACTTAACTGATGAAGAATTTAGCTATCAAGTCAAACAGTGTAAATATTAGGCATGGCTTACAGAGGTGGTGAAAAAGTCAGGCGTGATGTGCATTTTTTAACAAAACATCTGCAAGTGAAAGCAGAATAATGAGGAGCTCTAATATTACATCTTTAATTCACTAAGTTTTATGCAGAAGATAATGTATTGCCAAAGCTTTTTTTGGCTATACTTCTCCCATGGATCACAGAAGTGAAGTTCTCTCCGCACGTCTGTGACCCATTTTCAGCCAACAGAGGGCTAAGATTTCTGTACCAGCAGCTGGCTCAGCCTCTCAGTGCTCCTACAAGAAGATATTAGGTATTTCCTTCAAATATTTTCTTTAACAGTTTACATACTAAAACTCTTACCTACTGCTGTGTGCAACATGTAAAAATACTTAAGGCTGTTGCAAGCCACTAGAAAAATTATTTGCACTTTCTACACATTTGTTTGCTAAATATATTGTGACCAGCCATAATCTATGGTTTGCAGACCTTAAAAAATGCAGACACATCAATAGCATAACTCTGTTATGTGTAAGTTAATAGTAAAATCACATATAAATATGAGGCTAACAGATTTTAAAAATAAACACAGACCTTCTTTTGGAGGTAATGTTTACACCCCTCTATCACTGAAGGGAAGTTTCTGTATATAGTTTCTCCTAATGCCTTCATCAGGAGAGCAGCTGCTCGTTGTAATTGTTACTCATGACATGTCATTGTTTATACAGAAAAAGATCTAATGTGTCTGATTTCTTTGGAAAGAGAGTCAGTATGACAGTTCCAATGCAGGTGTACATACTTATCTTGTCTTAAGAGGCAGGTGGCACCAGTGGTGGTCCACCAAGCTAGGAAGGAATAGGATGTACTTGCTTGCACATTTATAAACAGTTGAGAACAAGCATGAAGCATCAGTATTGAGACACAGAGAGAGAGAGACAATAACAGAAGTTAGAAAAGCCTGTGGAGACAAAAGTGAGCAACTCTTTTATTGTTCCACAGAGGGAGGGAGGTTAGTTTGTACCCCAAAAAGATAACCCAAGGAGGCTCCCCAGGGTTGAATGAAAGGATGAAATCCAGAGAAAATATCCTAGGAAACCAGTGGATTCTTTCGGAACTGACTAGGGAAGACGGTTTGTAATCAATACCATTAAACACTGTCTAGGAGAACCATGTGCCTGACTTATACTACTAATTTGGTCTCTGTAACCAACCTTCTAAGAATGGAAAATGTAGATTAACACGAGGAGGGACAAAATACTGTGCTACATAACAGTCAACAATATAAATCTTGTAGCCAACAAACATGGGTAGCTAACGGTACTTTAAGTTAATTTATTTACAGGAAGCGGTTTTTAAAACTGTGACAGCCGGTGAGGGGGAGAAGATCCCCTGGCCGCTTTCACAAAGAGGGTGGTTTAGGGAAAATGGCAGCGGGAGCTGGAGCATGTCACATGTTCCACCCTAAATAAGGTGAACCTAGCCATTAAAGAAGATCTTTGCTCGCCAACCACCCACCCACATACCAGGTGGTTCATTGTTTCCCTTACCGATACTCACCAGCCCAGAACATTCAGCACTGAGATCCCCTGGTTCTCTGCCACCTCTTAGTCATATTGATCACCAAGAGGCCAACTGGCTCTTCCTGGTTCGGTCTGTACACCTCCTGATAAAGCGGCAGTGGCCCATCCCCTCTTCACCTTTGTGAATGAAGCACTTTGCCTACTGGGATATGTGGCATGCATATTCCAATAGACAAAGGGAGGACAGTGCATGGCAAATGAAGTGTTTGAGGGGGGGCAGGGTCGCCCCCTCAATCAGATAGTGGAGGGGAAAGAGGGGTGAATAGGACAGTCCTTCTTAAGGGTGAACATGCAATTTAAGCATTAGAAAACACTTCTTTCATGCATGACAACAACACATACAAAACCATTATAGTCAGTGAACTTGTGCTGCTATGAGCACTGATCTGTTGCATGAATGGGCATTTGTGGTTACCTTGTCTCATGAAATATACGTTCTGTAGAGTAACTGCTAAACTGGATTCCGCCAACCCATATGCTACATTAAGCATTACGTATCGGTAATCATGAGAACTATAATGGACTTTTGCATGCCTGTCTGTCTTAGGTGATTTAGAAAGATAAAGTTACAGTAAGCTAATCTTATATCAAAAGTAGTGCTCACCAGACTCCTCTGATTTTTGAACTGTAATCTTTTATTTGATCATGTTTAATGTAAACAGTAATGCTTCATTTGAAATGAAAGCACTTGTTTAAACAAGCTAAATCCACCCTATCTGCTAAAAGAACATCCACGTATCACTGCAAATGCAAATATAACAGAGTTTTGTCTCAATGGCAGAACTTCAGAGCAGCCGACTCTTCTTCTAATAAATCGGGTCATATACATTTTTTACCAGTTACTGAAATATTTCACTATCGTACTAAATTTTGTAACTTCCACCTTGAGCTATTTGGGGCTTAAAAAAATAGCAATAACATATTTTAACCTATGTCAACCTCCATAACAACATATCACATATGGCATTAATATAGCATACAAAGAACAACTTCCATAGCAATATACTGCATATGGCATTAATACAAAATACAAAGAAAATTTTAATTCTCAAAATGAAGCTAGTTACAGTTCTCACTTCCAAACCTGTGTAACCAGGACCTAGACTTTTATATACCAAGCATCTGTTTCTGATGGCTATAAAAAAAACACAGTATATTTAAAGTATGTCTATTTAAGTTCATATGTTGATTTGTAGGAGTGCTAAAACTCCTTTACGTAAAGTGCTAGCAGAGAAGGCCTGCCACCTCATAAATAAAAGCACTTAGAAGGCAAGAATTACTCAACCCTACACAAACTCAAGAATTCCCTTACCCCCAAATTAATACTGTAATAGCAAACAAATCATTTAGTCTTGAATGCATTATCAGGGGCCTATTTAAAGAACATTAAACTAATTAATTGGTTATGCCAGGGAAATGAAACATTTTTAAAAAGCCACCTCATCATCAACAAAAGAGTAACTTTGAAGCTTACACTGTCTTGAGTTGTGATCAATGGTATGTGCATAAGAAAACATATGTTATATCTAAAACGCAAACATATAAATATAGTAAATTGAAGTTTACCAATCATTAGATGTGGTCACTGCATTAGTTTCCAATTTTCAGGCTAAAAACATTTTAGCAAGTGAAGAAAATAACTGGTAATCTTACCACAAATGTAGGGTCCCTATCACTTGAGCTGAACTGATAAAACATCCATACCTTCATTGTGTAGACTACTTTTTTCATCAATCCACCATGTAATGGAGATGAATATGCATGTCTGGTCTGTGTGGCATTTGTGGGTCCCTCCATAGATACATTGATGAAAAAAATGTATAGACATAAAGGAGTTTATTTACTAAACTGGAGGGTGCAAAATCTGATGCAGCTGTGCATGGTAGCCAATCAGCTTCTAACTTCAGCTTGTTCAATTAAAGGAGAAGTCCAGCCTGAGCTCATTTGGCTGAGCTTCTCCTATGGGTCACAGGAGTCCAATTCGTTTTACACACCTGTGACCCATTTTCAGCAGAGAGAAGACTGAAGTCCGCTCTCTACTGACGTCACAGGAATCAATCCAGGCAGCGCGTCATCACGACAATAAAGTCTGGATCTGCCAGGACTAATACCTGTCTCAGCCTCTCAGCGAGCCGCTAGAAGACTGATACGGCCGCTTCCCATCCCTCCATAGCTCAGCACTCCAGTGAGCATGGAGGAGCAGAGAGGTGAGCTGCTGATTGACAGTAACCAGCTCACTGCTCGGGATCTGTGAGAACCAAGCCATCAGTGATGTTTGATCGCTTGGTTCTCAGTGAAGAGGCAGCAGAGGCCCGATGGTGTATCCACCTAGGATACTGGAAAAAAAATCATACTTCTCTTTTAAAAGGGACACTAAAGTTTCATTTGTTAATTTTTTTAAATAACATACTTACCTCTACTGTTCGTTTTGCACAGAGTGGCCCTGAACGTCCTCTTCTGGGGTCCCATGGCAGCTGTCTCGGCTCCTCCCCGCAAGAGCAAACTCCCTCTGGGAAGCGGTATTCTAGAGTATGGCTCAGGGTTAATTTTTAGTACCAAGAGCGGTAACCCCGAGCCACACTCGAGATTGCATCGCAGTATCCTGGTACAGGTAACTTACCTTGTCCCCAGGATCCTGTGATGTCCCCCCGCTGTATCCTCCACCCGATTTATCAATGTTCTGGGCTCCGTTCCCTGCGAGCGTCGCAGCGCATTAGGGGCGGAGCCCATTGGCAAATTCAAAAAAGTACACATATATAACACATACAATAAAACAGTTATCTTACAGATTACATTACTGTATCAAACCATTTCACCCCCTTTAGTCCCTAGTGCTTTGTCCAGTGCCCTACATGGACTTTTATATTATATATACTGTTCTTTCTGCCTGGAAACTTCAGAATGGAATCCAAAAAGCGTCCTTCTACGTCAAAAGCGGTTTTAGACCAGCTAGAAAACAGCGATAGTGAATTAGAATCACTTGCAAAATTGAGCGATAGTGATTCATGGGGAAATTTGTCATCAAACACTGAAAGCAAATTTCTGTGCTTTTGATTCGATTACATTATTGAATAAAATTAATTAACCACTTAAGGACCTCCGCACGCACAGTAGCGGGTCGGGGGTCCGATCGGGACCCCCTCCGCGGCGTGCGGAGGTCCCCGTGTCTCCGGGAGCGATCCGGGACAAGCGGGCGGATGTCCGTGTTTGCCCGCCCCCCCGCGATCGCTCCCAGCCAATCGCTGCGCTCCCCCTTTGTGTCACTTCCTCCTCCTGTGTTTACACAGGAAGGGGGAAGTGATGTAATCTCTCATCGCAGCAGTATTTCCAACCGCTGCGATGAGAGGAACACCTCACAGTAAGTGTGCACCAACACTACACTGACACACACACACATAGGCATACTTAACCCCTTGCGATCTGCCCCCCCACCCCCCTGTCACAGTGTCACTGAATGCAGTGATCTAATCAGTGCATTTAGTGTCAGTGTGACAGCCAGTGTAAAATCAGTTAGTGTTAGGTCCAGGGTAGCCCCCCCACCCCCCCTAATATAGTTTTAACCCCCTGATCACCGCCCTAGTTAACCCTTTCACTCCCTATTGCCAGCGTCACTAAGCGATCATTTTTCTGATCGCTGTATTAGTGTCGCTGTTCCCGCTAGGTAGCTATTTTTTTTTATTGCGATTTTTTTGTTTACTAAAGACATGTGGCTAAATAAATTTTGGCCTAAATGTTTGACTAAAACTTAGTTTATTCGATTTTTTTTTTAACAAAAAGTAAAAAATTGAGTTTTTTTTTTCAAAAATGTCTATTTTTGTATATAGCGCAAAAAATAAAAATCGCAGAGGTGATCAAATACCACCAAAAGAAAGCTCTATTTGTGGGAAGAAAAGGACGCAAATTTTGTTTGGGAGCCACGTCGCACGACCGCGCAATTGTCTGTTAAAACGACGCAGTGCCGAATCGCAAAAACACCTTGGGTCATTTACCAGCGTATTGGTCCGGGTCTTAAGTGGTTAAATACTATATTATTTTTTATTATTATTTATAGTTATTTATTATATTATAATTTATGATTTTGTATTTCGAACTTTATCATACCCGGGATGTCTACTAGACTTTTGTTTGGACAAATTTAAGTGAGTTATTCCTAATAATTACAGGCCTACAATATAAAACGCCAAATTTGTACAATGTACCGCTTTCAGCATCAAAAATCTGACATAATCATACCGCCAGGGAGGTTAAATCTGTTTAACCACTTAAGGACTCCCGCACGCACATATACGGCCACAGAATGGCACGTACAGGCACAAGGGCGTAAATTTACGTCCCCGCCTAAGTGCGGTTCGGGGGTCCCATCGGGACCCCCTCCGCGGTGTGCGGGGGTCCCCCTGGCTCCGGGAGCGATCCGGGATCAGCGGGCGGATGTCGGCGCTTACCCGCCCCCCCGCGATCGCTCCCAGCCAATGGGAGCGCGCTCCCATCCTGTCAGTTCCTCCTCCTGTGTTTACACAGGAAGGAGGAAATGATGTCACCTCTCATCGCAGCGCTGTTTCCCAGCGCTGCTGATGAGAGAAGACATCACAAGTAAGTGTGCACCAACACAACACTGACACACACTCACATAGGCATATTAACCCCTTGTGATCGACCCCCCCACACCCCCCTGTCACAGTGTCACTGAATGCAGTGATCTAATCACTGCATTTAGTGTCAGTGTGACAGGCAGTGTAAAAAACAGTTAGTGTTAGGTTCAGGATAGCCCCCCCACCCCCCCTAATAAAGTTTTAACCCCCTGATCACCGCCCTAGTTAACCCTTTCACTCCCTATTGCCAGCGTCACTAAGCGATCATTTTTCTGATCGCTGTATTAGTGTCGCTGTTCCCGCTAGGTAGCTATTTTTTTTTATTGCGATTTTTTTTTTTTACTAAAGACATGTGGCTAAATAAATGTTGGCCTAAATGTTTGACTAAAATTTAGTTTATTTGATTTTTTTTCAACAAAAAGTAAAAAATAGTGTTTTTTTTTCAAAAATGTCGCTCTATTTTTGTATATAGCGCAAAAAATAAAAATCGCAGAGGTGATCAAATACCACCAAAAGAAAGCTCTATTTGTGGGAAGAAAAGGACGCAAATTTTGTTTGGGAGCCACGTCGCACGACCGCGCAATTGTCTGTTAAAGCGACGCAGTGCCGAATCGCAAAAACACCTTGGGTCATTTACCAGCGTATTGGTCCGGGTCTTAAGTGGTTAAAGGGCGCCTGCCTTTTAGACCTTTTATAAATTTTAAGGTCCAACACGGAAGGTGAGAGTTTGTCCAAAGAGTTGATGGTGGTGAAGTGAACACGTTTGCATCTTTATTTCCATTTATTCATGTTGGATGGTCACTGTTGAAGAAGGATAGTTAAAAAGAAGGTTCACCCTAAATATACTCTTTCCCATGTGATCCAGCATACTGGCGTCAGCGCCAGTATGCTGTTTTTTTTTTTTTTTAAATGCCCCACTTACTGTGTAATCTTTAATTTTGATTAATTTCCCCAGCGGTGGATGGCGCCTGTATAGCCACGTCACGGCTTCCGAAAATACCCGATTTAGGACTCGGGTATTTCCGGCGCTATGCGGCGCCTGCGCACAGACCTAGGAGCTGACTGCGCAGGCGCTGTATTTCTCTGAGTCCTATGGCTATGGCGCATCACGATTCCGAAAAAGGCCGAAATAGGACTCGGAGAAATACGGCGCCTGCGCAGTCAGCTCCTAGGTCTGTGCGCAGGCGCCGCATAGCGCCGGAAATACCCGAGTCCTAAATCGAGTATTTTCGGAAGCCGTGACGTGGCTATACAGGCGCCATCCCCCGCGGGGGAAATAAATCAAAATTAAAGATTACACAGTAAGTGGGGCATTAAAAAAAAAAAAATAGCATACTGGCGCTGACGTCAGTATGCTGGATCACATGGGAAAGAGTATATTTAGGGTGAACCTCCGCTTTAAATAGACTTTATTTGATTTACTATTACCTTTTAGCACTTATTATTTGCACTGGATTTAAAAGTTAAATTATTTATATATTATGCTTGCGAATATGTTTAGTTTATATATTGTGGGTGGGGTAAGCGCAAGAATATTTTGGTGAATCAATAACGTATAACTAAACTGCATTTAAAAAAACAGAGGGGCAAGTAAAGGTCCTCTTTAAGATGACCATACACAACTGACTCCAACCTGTTTAAAGCATGGCTGATAACCAAGCAAATCTTACAATAAAAGGGCTTCCATAGGGCAAACATTAGGCCTTTACAACTATTGCAAGCACTTAGCAGCAAACGCTAGTTGGAAAAATGTCTGGCCGTCAGGCATCAATCTGTCTCTTTTTATGAAAAAAAGGAAAGGAGGTTGTTAAATGTGTCTACGTTGCATTACAATGTTTGTTGGGTCACAGACGATTGCAGTCGATCACAGCTGGTTTGACAGGCAGATGTCTCAGAAACGTTCTATATCCTTCTAAGTGAGAAATCTATCTGTCTGAACATGAACATACAAATCACTTTACTGAGATATCAAGTTTGCATTATATATAGTAATTAATAACACTCTGGGTGATATTAATCACTATGGGCACAATATACCCAAGCTTCCAGGATATTAAAGTAATAATTTCCCTAGAGAAAAAAGCTGTCTGGCTGTTGCATGGACTTTCTGGGACAAGTATGCAGATCAGGAAAATAAGAGACAAGTGAGATTTCCTGATATGTATACTTGTTCTAGGTTTGTACCTGAGTGTCAGCATGACAGCAAATCAACTAGCATTTAAAAGATTGAAAGTCAGCAAATACCAGACTCCACGATTCTCTTAGGAAAAGTTATCTTTGAGTCCATTTCCCAATTTAACTGCTTGCTGAGCCACCGCAGTACATTTAGGCAGGTCGGCTCATACAACAGGCACAATCACGTACCTATACGCCACGGCTTTCATACTGTCAAGCCGATCAGCAGGTCCCGAACAATAATTTATGGTCAGCATCTGGCGATCGATTGGCTGAGCAAATGACAGAAGAGAGCCCTGTGTTGGTAAACACAGACAGCAGAAATGTGCCATTTGTTTTCACCCTGCAAAGCAGGGAGTAAAAATCTGCACATTGCTTAGTAAAATCATCACACAGTACACAAATTAAACATTGTTAGGCACACATATAGGTGTTAGTTTAATAACCGGTGTTAAGTTGTGTTAAAGTGGATGTAAACCCACTCTCAACCTTTCTAAACTACTGCCATAGTGGTTATCTATAAGGACATACATGCCTCCTGCATGTATCCTTACCTGTCAAATGTTTGTTATGAGACCCGAAAAACTGCAGCTGCTGTGGGTGGGTCTGTTGTCCGGAGCTTGTGGGTGGAGTCGTGATGTCAGTAAACTCCCGGCCTACCTCTTCACTCCCTTTGTCAACATGCATTTTCTACTGTGTATTTCTAACACTGAACTTCTGCTATGATCACTAACATCCAGTCAAAACCCAGGAAAGTCACACACATGACTTCAGCATGCCCAATCATGCTGAGGTTTGGAGCAGCCAATCCTGGGGAGCTTAAAACGAATAGGCTAAAATCACACCACACAGAAACACATGTGAATCTCACAGCTTACTCCTGTGCGGGCATGGTAAGAACCAGTCCTAAAAGAGGAAAATAAATGTGTCGGGAGATGAATGCTGTTAGCTAGGGGTGGGTAGGTGGGATGGCAGAGGACTATAAAATAATATTTATTACTTTAATAAAAGTGTTTATACAGCTAGTTATACCTTCCCCATATTCCTTTCACTCTCTACCACAGTGCTAACATGCTGCTAGCTAGCACCGCTTATCACAGACCTGGAGTCAACACGACGCGGTTTATTAAACAGCCTCAGAGAAGGTGTAAAAATCTGCTGTGTTAGAGAGTGTTAAGATAACGGTGATAAGGCAATAATGAACACTGGTTATTAATAAACGTACACCATAACCCCTTTATCAACCTAGATGTTAACCCCTTCAAAGCCATTGTTATTAGTACAGTGACAGTGTATATTAGCACCGATCACTGTATTAGTGTCACTGATGATCTCAGTGGCAGTTAGTCAATTCCCCCCAGTGTCAGTTAGTGTTAGATTGCTTGTCGCAATCCAACTATAAGTCGTTGATCACCGCCATTACTGGTATTAAAAAAAAAAATTCCAGCATCTATATCATACTTTGTAGACTATAACTTTCACGCAAACCAAACAATATACACTTACTGGAATATTTTTTTAACAAAGACATGTAGAATAAATTTTGGCCAAAATTTATGAAGAAATTTGATTTTTTAATTTGTTTTAGTGGATATGTAGAAAGTAGAAATAATTGGAGTTAAAAAAAAATGTTGTTTATATCATAATAATAATAATAAATATAAAATATATATATATAAAAAAAAAAAAAACAGTGGTGATCAAATATCACAAAAGAAATCTCTATTTGTGTGAAAAGAATTATATAAATTTGTTTGCACACAGTGCTGCATGACCGCGCAATTCCCAATTAAAGTAGCACAGTGCTAAATAGCAAAAAGTGGCCTGGTCATAAAGGGGTCAAATCTTCCAGGGCTCCAGTGGTTAACCTTTGATACCACACAACTGAAATGATCATCCCAATAACATCCAGAAAGCTAAATTCATTCATTAACCTTAGATCTGTACCTACTAACATACACATTAAAGTCATGCAGGCCACATAGTCAAACACAGAAAAATGATATACTCCTTGAAGAAAGTATCATTACCACAGAAAAAAATCCACAAATCCCTCAAGTCGTTCATAAAGGGTCAGTGCTTGTTTTTATTTAATTTGCGCCCTCTCAAATATAATAATAACACATGGAAAGACATATCACTGATGCATAGACACCTCTTTATTTTTCTATTTTTCCCAATACGGTGCTCAACTTAAGCTCAGAGATTGTAAAGGAACATTACCATCAAATTCTCTTTTTGGCAGTGAGACAAAATATACATATAAAAAGCTACCTTCTATCACTTTCACATTTCAGGCTCACATTTCAGTCACAAGCATTAGGCCTCATGTACACTGGGCCTTTGCCCAGATAAACAACTTTGCTCCTGGCAGGAGAAAAGCAGCTTAAAAAAAACGCATCTAAAGCTACGTTTGGAAACATCGTTTAGGGGCGTCAAGCGTTTAGCTGTTCCATTGTTCCATTAGGCGGAATATTCATTTATTATGGTCACTGAAATAATTTAATGAATGTTCAAGCGCTAAAGACGCTTATGTCAAGTGTTTTTTCTGTTCAAACACACCTCTCCTGAATTCACAAGTGATGTCTTTTTTTTTTTTACAACCACTTTAAAACTAAAATAGGAAGCAACAAAGTAGGGGCGTGATTGCAGAGGTTGCAGGGGTTGCAATTGCAGTCCAGCCCCATGCTCCAGGGTATTTGTGTGGCTCCCCTTTCACACTCAGCTCTACACCTGGATAGGAGGGGTGGCATATACAGGAACCAATGCACTCTATTTTCTTCCTGCAGGCACTGAAAGCCTGTTTCTTCTCTTCTTCCTCCTGCAGGCATTCAGCGGCTGCAGGAGGAAAATCGAGGGCTCCTCTTTATGCCTCCTTCCTTTCCAGGTTCCTGCTGCCTCTGGACCCCAGTGTGCTCCCCTGGCCCTCCCTTATCCCACAGGAGCACTGGCAGCTTCCCCCTCCCCTCTCCTGCCGGATGCTGTGGGAGATGTGTCAGATAGGGGAGCAGGGGAAGGGGCTGGTAAAAAAAGGAATTTACCGGCCTCTTCCTTTTCTGAATTGACACAGTGAATAGTCGCTACCGATCACTTATGTGCCATTCATAACTGTAGCAGAGTAAACTGTGTTTACTCTGCTTCAGTTTGTGAATGAATGGGAAAGCTCTGTACAGAGCTATTCCTGTCCATTCATTATGTGTAGCTGAGGCTGCAAAGCTCGAGACTGAGGGCTGTGTCCTTAATCTCCTTTCTCTGTCTCGAAGGTGAAACATCAGAGGTCTGTTTAGACCCCTGGGGTTAAAAAACTCTTAGATGGGCATCTTGGTGAAGGCAATATACAGGGCTGTGGGAAATGGTATTGACAAATACACACCCACATAGGTTGAACTGGAAGGACCGGTGTCTTTATTGAACCTTACCAGCTTTGTAACTATGTAACTCTGTATGCTTCGCTGCATGTTCCTTATTACAATCTGCCTAATGCTGTATACTGGTATTTTTTGCCCCAGGCTATAAGTTTCTAGTCCTTCTTCCCTATTTTCCACCCAATAATGGAACTTTTTTAATCCTGCTTATACCTCATTCCTCATACCAATCATTGGACTTATTTCACTCCTACTGGCAACAAAGACCAGACTTATTTTACTCACTCTATTCGCTTACAGTGGGAATTATGTGATACCAATGATGAGACCTTTTTTATATGCATTTATCTTTTTAGGAAAGGACATATTTTGTTTTAAACAGGGACAAACTAGGAGAATGCTAAAAGCCAGATGCTGTAAAGCCACATTCACTTTGTTGGCCACCCCACCATGTGTTCACCGGGCACATTTTACTTTCATACATAGATGTCCCTCCTAATTATTTTCAAATGTTGGCAACTCTGTTAATATGAAACATGTGCTGGGCACAAGTAAGTTTTCTTGTGTTCTGGGTCAGTAAAGGTTGTGTAATTGCCTTAAAGTTAATCATTCTTCGGCCCATGTGGGAGTTCACTTAGCTCCATTCAAGAGAAGAGAGTGAAGGGAAACACCTGGGTATGGGTGAGCATGTGATTCCTTCCACTTTTATTATGCTGAGTGCCTTGTGATTTGCCCAGTGCTGTCACATGGAGCCAGGTAGGATGATTTAGTCCTATATGAGCTCTGACGGGTCAGTTTGGAGCTTAAAAAAGGTTTTTGGTTCCAGCAGCTGAGGAGAGTGGTGAGGGTGTAAGGAAAGGTAATTATATGCTGCTGAGGAACAGGGAAAGTAAATTAAAGTGGATGTAAGCCCTCACATATACCCACAGCCTCAGATGATTCACAGGGATGAAACAGATCTCCCTACATAGGTTTTACATGTATATCTGCTGCCTTCAGCTTTTTATATTCTTTAGAAAGTTCAGATCATGTTAGGAGATGTTCTGTTCCTGGTTAGCACTGCAGTGAAGCCTGGGCATACAGCCAAGGCAGCTTATTGGAGGAAAGGCACACACCCCCTCTCCTCATAGGTAGAGACTTTCAGTTCTGTTGGTTAAATAGTTCAGGGCTCTGCTAATCTATTTATAGCATCCTCCCCAACACAAACTCTGGCTGCTTTTATCTCCTGTGGAAAGCTTGTCAGAAGTTATCAGGCTGATAACAGAAGAAAGGGGCAAGAGAAAGCTACTGAACATAGTGCTTTGAAGAGAGATAAGAAAACACTGCAGATATACAGTATGGCCCGGATTCACATACCTGGACGCATTTTTATCTTCTTTATGCTACACCGGCGCAATGTTGAGAGGCAAGTATGAAATTCACAAAGAAAATGCACCCAACGTTGCGCCGGCGTAGCGTATATTCGTTGGTGTAAGCCGACTTAAGTCAAAGTAGGTAGAAGTGGGCTGGAAGTGGGCGTGATGCATGGTAATGAAGCATGACCCCATGCAAATGATGGGCTGAGCGTCATCCAAGTACTTCAAAAACGAACAGCGCATGCGTCATAACTTGGACGTATCCCCGTGCGCATGCGTACACCCACGACAAAATAACTGCCTAAGATACGTTGAATCACTGCCTACAACATGAACGTAACCTACGCCCAGCCCTATTCACTTAGTACTACGTAAACAACGTAAAATACGACGGCTGTTCCCTGGTCCATACCTTAGCATGAGTTGCGCCTCCTATATGAGGAATAACTTTACGCCGGACGTACGCCTTTACGCAAACCGCGTATATGAAGCGGCCGGGCACATCTACGTTTGTGAATTGGTGCATCTCCCTCATTTGCATATTTGAATCGAAACTCCCATATGTGTCCAGCGTAACTATGCGCCTACGATACGCCGGCGTAGGCAAGTTACGTTAGTCGGAAGAAGCCTATTTTTCGACGTATCTAGCTTGGAGAATCGGCGCATAGATACTAGGACGCACAATTGTACTTACAACGGCGTATCTCGAGATACGTTGGCGTAAGTCCTACGTGAATCCGGGCCTATGTGCCCAGCTCAAATTTCATGAATTGGATTTACATCCACTTTAAACTTTTACTTTGCCCTACATAGGCAAAATAAAGGTTTATTATATATTCATCCATATTATGGATGAGGCACCATCTTACCGGTTGCTGGGTAAAAGTTACTTTGGAGAGGTTTATATATATATGATTTCCATCATCACAAACGTCCAAAGTGTAACTCAGCCACAACAAATCTCTTAATTTTATAATTAGTAATGTTATGTTAGGCCTCGTACACACGAGTAAATAGATTTGTTCAAAACGGTCTGTCCGACCGATTTGAACAAATCTGTCTGCTGGCATTTTGGTTTGCTTGCGTGTACACACGAGCAAACCAAAATCCCCGCCAGCAGACAGCGCGCTTACGTGTCGGTGACGTGGCGGTGATGTTGACGCCGCCACGTCACCGCACCAGGAAGTAAAACACTTTCGCGCATGCGTCGAAACCATTCGGCGCGTGTGCGAGAAGACATGTCTGCTGGTTAGCGTACTTACCAGCAGACATGTCGGGCGGACGGGTTCCCAGCCGACAGATTTCAAAGCATGCTTTGAAATCTGTCGGGTGGCCAAATCCGTCTGTTTGCCCGTACACACGATCGAATCTGTCTGCTGAAACGGTCTAGCAGACCGTTTCCAGCAGACAGATTTGATCGTGTGTACGAGGCCTTAAAGGGTAACTATACCTAAAACGTTTGCATGAAAAACTGTGAAATGTGAATACGATTAACAAAAATATATATAGAAGTGTTTTTCGATTATATTTTATATTATATTGTATCTGCGTGTGTTTTACATACACAAAATGCCCTTAAGGCCGCGTACACACGAGGAGACATGCCCGATGAAAACGGTCCGTGGACCGTTTTCATCGGACATGTCTCCGGGGATCTTTTGGTCTGATGGTGTGTACACAAAATCCCCATGGACAGACAGCGCGGTGACGTGGCGGTGATGTTGACGCCGCGACGTCCGTAAACCAGGAAGTAAAATGCTTCCACGCATGCGTCGAATCCATTTGACGCATGCGGGGGATTTTGGTCCGCTGGTTAGGCATACTAACCAGCGGACATGTCCGACGGACAGGTTTCCAGCGGACAAGTTTTAAAGCATGTTTTAAAACTTTTGTCCGCTGGAAAACTGTCCGCTAGGCCGTACACACGATCGGATATGTCCGCTGAAACTGGTCTGCGGACCAGTTTCAGCGGACATGTTCGATCGTGTGTACGCGGCCTAACAGTCAGAAAAAAACATTGTTTTATAGATATTGCTGCAACAATTTCAAAGCTTTGCAATGAAGTAAAAAGAAACACCTCATCTATGAATCCACTACTGGAGTGCCGCAACAAAAAAGCAGTTCATTACAAAACAGCTGTGGGGGGTAAAGACCAATATAGCACTGCACAATACATCATACTTTTGTCTATATAGGGCAGTGTTGCACTAATGGCCATACTGGGTAGATCTGCTATCCATGGCAAATCAGCTGAAGAATGCACACCCAAGAAGCATTTTAGTGCTCGACTATTGAGGACTGGAAAATTGTTTTGTCAGATATTTAATCCAATGGCAGGCTTAACGTGATACTAAAGTGGCACATTTTTTAAGGTAATTGTAAAGGTATTTTTTTTATAACAAACATATTACACTTACCTACACCGTGCAGTGGTTTTGCACAGAGCAGCTCCAATCCTCTTTCTCATGGGCCTCTGGTTGGTGATTCTGGCTCCTCCCCTCCTCTGAGTGCTCCCGTAGAAAGCCGCTTGCTATGGGGGCACTCAAGCAGACTCAAGCACTCAAGCAGACTCACTTCTGAGCTGTGCTGTATGTATCTATTGACACCCACTTCCCCCTTGTATCCTCCTCACTATCTGTGTAGCTGTGATTGACAGAAGCAGGAGACAACAGCACCCGCTGCTGTGTCTGAGCCAATGAGAAGAGAGAGAGGTAAGTATAATGAGGGGCTAGGGGTGGAGCCTCAAAGATAAAAATGAGGTTATACTTACCTGCTCTGTGCAACAATATTGCACTGAAAGGTCACTTTCCTCCTCTTCCGGTGCTGTCCCCTTCTTCCTCTTTGGGAGCAAGCTGGGTGCATGCTCCCTTTGTGTCCTAAGGCAGGCTGTGTGCATTCACAAACACACACAGTGCTGATAAGCCACGCCCCTGCTCCCTCCTCAAAACATTTTGACTGACCACAGCAGGAGCCTATAGCCCCGCTACCCTCAGTTTCTTCTGTTAAAAAAAGGAAGTAAAGAGAGAGTGCTGGAGCCAGAGATAGTGTTGGAGTGGTGAAGTGGAGAGAGGCAAGTGTTTAGGGACGGGGCATTTTTTTACCTTAAAGTGGATGTAAACCCCCCCAAAAAAAAAACATTAAAAGAGGATTACTCAGCGCTGGATTAACTCTGTGTGGCAAGACTGGGCACAGATGATAGGAAATCTTATACTCTACATTGTGACATAAAAAAAAAAATATATATATGTTTTTTTTGGGTTTACATCCACTTTAAAGGGGAGGTTCACGTAAAAAAAAAGATTTTAACCTTGCATTTAGGCTATTATTTTAATGAGAATCGGCAGTTTTTGTTAAAAAATACTTGCGGTACATACTGTTTTCCATACGTATGTTCACCGTGGCTTCTGGGTATGATGGTCGGGGTTGGGCGTTCCTAATTGATTGACAGCATCCTGACCGACATTTACAGCGCGTCACGAGTAGCCGAAAGAAGCCGAATGACGGTGCGCAGGCGCCGTACAGAGCCGCACCGACGTTCAGCTTCTTTCGGCTACTCGTGACGCGCTGTATGCGTCAGTCAGGATGCTGTCAATCAATTAGGAACGCCCAACCCCGACCATCATACCCGGAAGCCGCGGTGAACATACGTATGGAAAACGGTATGTACCGCAAGTATTTTTTAACAAAAACTGCCGATTCTCATTAAAATTAATAGCCTAAATCCAAGGTTAAAATTTTTTTTTTACGTGAACCTCCCCTTTAATGTAGAGAATGTATTGAGGTAACAAAAAAAAAAGGTTTAGACTAGTATCAAATTAAGATGAAGTGCAAAAATGTATGATATACAGAATGTGTAAAAGACAGCATCCACACACTAACCTAAGCCATTACACTAGTCGATTATGTTTTTTTTATATATAATTTTTTTATGAGCACTGAGCAGACAGACATTTATTTAATCTCTTTTATATGCAAAATTATTTTGGAGGATAATTAAAATGGCCGGTCTCTCACAGCTGTGCCAGATAATATTAATTATTAGCTGAGGTCAAAGACTGAACTCTGCAGCCTATGCAAGTTATTAAGCATTTCCTTTCCAACTGAGCCAAATTTGAGATCACTCTATCTTCTAACCTTTTTAATGCATGTTTGTTTTTGTAGTTTCTGCCAAACTAAATCAGTTTAACTCGTGGCAGTATTAAGGATTTTAATTTACTCAGGCGAGCAAGATCTCTGACATACATCCAGTGAATGACCATGAAATGAACCTGGCCAAATCAACTCGCAGGCTCAGCTGACTAACTTAAAAGCTCAAGGAAAACTGTATACTATATATCCTGGATACATGTGCCAACATGAGCCCAAGCGTAATCGTTTATTAATGTATGTCACAGGGTCAAAAAATCCCTGGCTGCATAATACTGTGCAAGTCTTATTTGGCATGCTTACAAATTAATAATGCTCCGCTGCACATCCTAAGCATCAAAAGTTGTTTTGGATAAGTTAATGGATAATTAATTAATGGATAGACAATTCCTTGTTAAGATGAATAAAGTATTCTGATTCTGAAGAGTTGCCCATACATGGATCAAGCTGTAAATTGTGATGGCATGATAATAATAATAAAATGTAGGGTATTAAAAAAGAAAAAAGAATGGAGGGCGCACCGACCTAGTGTGATACTGTTACACAATTTTTATTAAAATACTAAAATCAATAGTTATACTCACAAAAATGAGTTAAAAACAAGCCTTAAAAGACAATCCAACAGCGCCAGCAGAACAGGACGGTTGCTTCAGTCTACAAAGGTATCTGACCGATAATCAGGCTAGGCTTACGTTTCGGGGGCGTACCCCTTTCCTCAGAGCCCCGGTGGTCTGCACTGCTCCCTCACTATGCAGCTTGTCAGAATATATACACACACACATATACACAGAGAGGTAAAAAGAGCATGTGCTAGAGGGTCACAGGTCACCCCGCCCACAGGGAGGTCTATTGGCAAAACTCCCCCCATTTTAAAATTAACCCTTGGATGTACGATCCCTATATCTCACAGACTTGGCATGGTCTTACCGATGGGTATCCCATAGTCCAAAGACTCGCCAATCTGGAAGGGAAGGGGAATGAGGGTGTATGGAGAAATGCATCCATTTTCATGCATCATTCCCCTCGTTTTGGTGCGTCGGGATATGCAAATGTGTTTTTACGGGGATTCACGAACATACGAGCGGGCGTCGCACTCGTTTTCGTCTATTTTTTTATACGTAATGTTAGAGCAGCTTTTTGCTGCTCTAACTTTACGTAGCCCATGTTAAGTATGGCCGTCGTTCCCGCTTCGAATTTATTTAAAATTTTATTTTGTTTACGTAACTCGTCGGGACGTGGATCGCCCGTAAAGTACGCTACATAAACAACGAATGACGTCACGACGTGATTTCGCGCAATGCACGGCGGGAAATTTGCGAACGGAGCATGCGCAGAGCGATCGCCGCGGGAACGCGCCTAATTTAAATGTTTCACGCCCCCTACTCGCGCAGATGGATTGCGACGGGAGAAATACACTACGCCGCCGTCGTTTACCGTAGAAAATCTACCTGAATTCCACGTAGAGCAAGGTAAAAAACGGCGGCGTAGTGTATTTCTGATACGCTACGATAATCCATTTCTCTGTGAATCTGCCCCTGTATGATTAAAGTATCATTAAACCCAAACTATTAAAAACTCTCATATGTTATATGAAAGAGTGTTCATACTCACAAAGCCACTAAAACATTCCTTTTGTGTAGACTGAAATATAACTGGTTGGCCGTGCCTTCAGCTGTCCCTCCCATATTCTCTGTGTTCCCCCGGAGGTTGAGCCTCCTCTACGGAGCATGCTCAATTTCAGTTATCTTTCAAGCTCTTCATTTCCTCATTTGTGCAGCTCACATGACTATAGAGTCACACATGTAGGCGTATACACAGTGCTAAATGACACTCCTCTTCCTCCTCCTCCATGTCCTATTGCAAAATACTATGGGGGGTGGGATATTGTACACTGATTGATTACCTAAACTCACGAAAATGCTAAGTTTTAATATAAATCAGTATCAAATTTATCAAATGTAATTGCTAATGCCATAAAGTAAACAAAAAAAACATAGATACAAATGCGTTCTAAACAAAATGAAAGCTAGTGTCATCATCTCTGACTCCGCCTACACCATATTATTCACAAAAATATACATTTGCTGTTCATTGAAGATTTATTGGGAGTTCTTAAACGATTATATGATACGTATAATCTAATTTAAATTGCACTTCTAAAACTGTTTTTTTTTTTTTTGTCATGTGACTGGTACAGCACCAATCAGAGCTGGCCAGACACAAACTCACACTGTAGAGAGCATTTATCAGCAGAGTATTAGGGCCCTTTCACACGTACGGAGAATATGTCTGTATTTCATTCATCCACTTTTGGATGAAATACGGACATACATGTATCGCTACGCGATACATGTATGGACATCCGCTAACACCTGATCTCATCGGTCCCCGCTATGGTCCGATTCTGCAGACGGAGGAAAATCCTATCTTTCCATCCGTCTGCAAAGCAGATCGGGTCAACACGGACAGAGGGTCCGTGTTCATCCGATCCCCCCATAGGGGATAGCAGAGATCTGACAGGGCGGTCCCTGCACAGTGTGCAGGGACCGCCCTGTCATCTGCCGGCTCAGCATCAACGGAGCGATCCCCGCTGAGTGCGCGGATAAGACATGTACGAATCCTTGCGGGATCCGTACATGGGAAAGGGCCCTTAGAAGCCCCTCCCAAGGATCTCTCCCTGCAGGTGTCAAAGAATAGGGAACAATCATGTGACCACACCACAGTGCTGCAGGAATAAGGTACTTAGAGGATTTAAAAATATATAACTGTGTCTATATACATAATATATTTATGTGAATGAATTATGGCAATTAACACTTCTGAATTTAGTATCACTATTATCATTGCAACAGTGTCATCCAAACAGTGGCGGTAATCTCAGATCGATCCTTGTAATGCCCATAAACACTCCCCATCCCACCCTCTGCATAAACAAAGCTTCAAGTGAAAAGTGATGGATATATCTCTAGCGTGAGATCTAGGGGCACCATTACTTTCCTCCCACTTGCTGAGAGAAAAAAAGAGCCCTAAATGTCAAGTGACCTAAATCAAAAATACATTTTTTTTTATGTATTTACATTTTTAACATTTAAATATACATACAGTACTGTGTAAATGTTTTTTACAGGTGTGAAGAAATTCTGTAAGGTAACAATACTTTCAAAAATATATCTTTTAATTGTTTATTTTTATCAATTTACAAAATGCAAAGGGAGTGAACAGAAGAAAAATCCAAATCAAATCAATACTTGATGCGACTTCCCTTTGACTTCAAACCAGCCACAAGACTTGTGTGTAAGTGTACCTAGAAGAATTGGTGCTGTTTTCAAAGCAAAGGGCGGTCACACCAAATATTGATTTGGCTTTCTCTTTTGTTCTTTTACTTTCTATGTTGTTACTTGATAGAAATAAATTGATTAAGACTTATTTCTGTAAAGCAGTCTTAATTTACAGCATTTTTTCACACCTACCTAGAACTGCACAGTAGTGTATAGATATTTTATTTGAAATTATAATAATCATGATTATTGTATACTATGCATATAATATGTATCAAATGCAGTAATTAGTGCACATTTGACTTTGGTATTATCCTCTTAATATAGTGTCATATCGCATAGAAAGCTTCAGAAGTCATGATATCTTACAATACTGTGACATCAATTCTCATCCATGAATTAGATGTATAAGTCTGTGACAGAATGATATGCCTTGGATGAAGGCAAGTACATCTTGTGAACATGTTATTTTAGTTATTTGTATGCTTGTCATATTAAGTCTGTATATTTTTATTAGTAGTTCTCAAATGTTCTACTCTTTTTGGACATTATCCCATGCAAAATGAATCAATCTAGTGTGCACAACACATGCCTACCATACCATACAGATGTTTATGTTGTAATTAATCACAGGGTTTCCTTCATACAGCCTACTTCAATGATGGTCTGAGCAAGTACATTTTTATGCAGGGGTGTCATCTGGTTTCAAAGTAAGAACTCTGGTCTAAATTAATAGTAGGCTATTGAGTCTAAATTACTAGATTTAACTAATTAACATATCACATAATTTGTAAGGGTGGAGCACCTAATATGCACACCCTGTACCTGACAACCTCACAAAATGAGCTTGCATCCTCACCATAGTAGCATTGCGGGGTCAGAGTACAGAAAGCTTCCATTATTTTCTTGGAAATTACCCTTTTCCTCATTTAAACCTGCTAACTACAATAAGATAATATAGAGCAGGGGTGTCAAACTCAATTTGATTGTGGGCCGCATCAGCATTATGATTGCCCTCAAAAGGGCCAGTTGTATCTATAAGATTAGATGTCCAGCGCATCCCCCCCCTTACATTAGATGTCAAGACCCACCCCACCAATCACAAGTTGAGTCCCCCACTCACCCTTACATCACAGTGCACCCCCTTTCCTTATACTGCTGGGAAGAAGCTGGATGCATTGCTTGAAAGCAGAAAATAATGGTCTTGAGGAGTACCAGAGGAGAGCTGGAGCTCTTCTGCAGCTGCCGAGGGCCACATGAAATGACCTGGAGGGCCAAATTTGGCCCGCGGGCCTTGTGTTTGACACCTGTGATATAGAGTGATTACTCAAAGGTTTACCTAACAGTTACGGTAAACTCCACTTTTAAACTTGTACCTACAGGTAAGTCTGTAATAAGGCTCATCTGTAGGTACAGTGAATATCTCTTAAACTTGCACTGTTTAGCAGTGCTGTCAGTGACTGCACCCGTAAATGTGCTCTGAAGGGACGGCATATCCTTGCCATACCTTTCAGGGCTCCATGTGGGAGCTGAGGGCTCCCACGGGTATGAGCGGGAGTGATGTCATTGCGGCTCTGGCCATTCATACAGCCGGAGCCCGCAAACCCAGGTGAAGATGGCAGTGCTGAGGATCCATGACAGCGTTGTTCGGGAAAGATCCGCTTTACATGTAAGTCAGTCATAATGTGCTAGTATGCAGTACAAACTAGTACATTATGACTTATCCCTGCAGTGGGGTCCAGTTCATTTTTGTTTCAGTGGTCGTTTACTACCACTTTGAGCCCTGGTTCACACTGGTGCGTTTTGAGATGCGATTTGGCATGTCAAATCGCATGTCAAAATGGCAGATTTTGCCTCAAATTGACAGCAATGGCACCGTCCTAATCGGTGCGACGCTGCATCTGCGGCATTGCACCGATTTCAAAAAGTAGTCTCTGTACTACTTTTTGCGATTTCAGCCTGCGATTTACATTGACATCTGTGCAGAAACCTGCACAGATGTCTCTGAAATCGCGGCTGAAATCGGGACTGCCGGGCGGGAGTGAAATCGTGCGAGTTCAGCTGATTTCGCACTGCTTCACTCCCGCAGCCCAGTGTGAACCAGGGCTAAAGATGATATAAACCATGGCTCTGGGAAGATCTTGAAGTATTCTGAGTATTACATATCTGGCATTAAGGTGATCCAGCACATTGGAGGAGCATTTTCTCATAAAGTCTTCAGCATTCCCCAGGATCAAGCTGGAAGGATGACAACATCATCCTCACATAGGTGTCAAGGGCTAGGTATCACAAATTAGGAGTATAAGTGAATTAAATACATTTCCCAACTGGTATTTCTATATTTTTGGCTCATGCACACTTGGCTTAAAGAATGCTGCTTCTACAGGAAGCAGCTCAATGTTATCCTTTGTGTCCATCTACATTAGGATGATTAGTGGCATATTTTAGGCTCAACATTTAGGGGCAGAAAAAAAAAACATTTTTGGTTTGGTCAGAAAAAATGCTAAAAACCTCTAAACACACTTAAAGGCTCAGGCGGCGTACACACGACCGAGGTTCTCGCTGGAAACCAGCGAGAACCTCGCTGGAAGCTGCATTCCAGCGAGAACCTCGGCGTGTGTACGCTCCTGGCTTGCCCCGCCCGTCGGGAATCCCGCCGAGCGAATAGAGAGCACGCTCTCTTTTTGTTCGACGGCCCGCCTGGATGAATGGCTGGTTGCCATTCCCGACGGGCGGGTCGCCGATTTCGACGGCCGGCAGAGAACCTCGATGGGCGGAACGATGTGTTCTGCCCGTCGAGGTTCTCTGCCGTGTGTACGCGGCTTCAGTTCACTTTTTTTCCCCCTCTCTCTCTCTAAATTCCAACTCCCCAATTTACCAATATAGCATTAATGTAAAAATAAAACAGCTTTCCATTTATTCTACCCACACTTACCTCACTCTCTTCATGGATGTTTAAAAACACTGTTCCATTACTTCTGCCTTACTTCCTGAACATAGCTTTAGGTCATGACACAGGAAGGAGCTGACCAACTGATCTCATTAGCACACTCTGCATCCTACCCTCAGCTGGTCAACTCCTTCCTGTGTCATGACCTAAAGTCTGACCAGGAAGTAATGGAACAGTGTTTTTAAACATTCATGAAGAGAGTGAGGTAAGCGTGGGTAGAATGAATGGAAAGCTTTTTTACTTTTGGAAAAGTACATTAATGCTATATTGGTACATAGGGGAGCTGGGATTTAGAAAAAAAAGGTGAAATTTAAACATGTGTACAAATACACTCTATATGAGTGTTTTTTTTCTGCCAAGGGAACTCGTATATCTTTGAAGCCCAGTGTGCATGGAGCCTTAAAGTGGTTGAATAGGCAGAAGGTTTTTTTACCTTAAATGCATTCTATGCATTAAGATAAAAAGCCTTCTGTGCGCAGCAGCCCTCCAGCACCCCCTAATAATTACCTGAGCCCCATATATATCCACGAGTGTCTCAGCCTTCCAGTACTCTCCCTCCCAATTAGCAGAGACACAGCAGCAGGGCCATTGGCTTCTGCTGCTGTCAATCAAAGTCAGTTAGCCAATTAAGAGAGACAGGGTGTGGGGCTGACCCGGGGCACCATGTCTGAATGGACACACAAAGCTGTGATTCAGCTCAGGTGCCCCCATAGCAAGCTGCCTGCTGTGGGGGCATTTGACAGGAGGGAGGGGCCAGGAGAGCCAAAGAGGAACTGGGATCTGGGCTGTTCTGTGCAAAACCATTACACAGAGCAGGCAAGTATAACATGTTTATTATTTTTATAGAAAAATAAAACAAGACTTTGCAATCACTTTAAAGCTTCTATTAATAATGGAAGATGGGGCCCTCACATATAAAGTGTGTCTTGAAGAAAGAAAAAGGTACAAAACAAACCAGATTGGTATGGAAAGATTTTTCTATATCTTTAAACTGCAGCCAGTGTATTACATTGTCATGTGATAATAACACAGCTTCTTAAGCCCTGTACACACGATCGGTCCATCCGATGAGAATGGTCCGACGGACCATTTTCATCGGTTCACCTATGAAGCTGACTGATGGACTGATGTACCTACACACCATCGGTTCATGAACTGATCGTGTCAGAACACGGTGATGTAAAACACAACGACATGATGAAAAAAACGAAGTTGAATGCTTCCAAGCATGCGTCGACTTGATTCTGAGCATGCGTGGATTTTTAACCGATCAGTTTTGACCTATCGGTTAGCCGTCCATCAGTTCAATTTTAAAGCAAGCCCTCTGTTTTTGGACCGAAGGATAACGGACCGATGGGGCCTATGAAAACGAACTTCAGTCCGTTTTCATCAGTTTGAACCGATCGTGTGTACGCAGCTTTAGAGATGCTAGGGAATACAATGTTGTTGTACAGATCATTAGAATAAAACAAGAATAAAATGTTTATTTCCTATAGGCTTAGCATAAAACAGACTTTACTACATATAATGATCAACAAGGAAAGACTCTTCAGTGTAAATGTTTTAGGGGTACATTGCATGTCAGTGGTTTGATGCACCAAAGACAGCTGTGCAGTGTCAGTATACATGACACCCTAATTATCTTACAAGAAGCAGGACACAGAAACTATTTGCTGTGTGTATACATTGGATGAAAACATTTGATCGCTCATTGCATCGACCCATCCCCTTCTAGATAAATGCTCCCATTTGTCTTCAATTAGTGCTGAAATGGTCACTCTCTCAGGGAAAAAAAAATGACTGTCTGCCCAGTGCTGCCTTCCAGACTACATTCTTCCATGTCCAATTAAAAAAACGTTTTTAGAAAGGTAATAACACATTGGGTGAATGGTAGACATCAGTATAGAAGGCATGAAGTTTACAGCGGATGTGTAGGCTCTCAGCTGCTTTCTATTTTAGGAGCTTGCACATGAGAAGGTAGTGGCACATGGGCATTATGGAGTCGATGGAACACTGTGACAAACAACAGATGCTGGGAACAGAACAGAGTACCCACATCTGTTTTTTAAAAAGCCCAGGACATTTGTAGTCATGGACACCAGCAGACAGGAAACTATATACAAATACACCATGCATCAATACCATTATTTACATTCCTGTGAAAAATAATGCTCCATCACCATGTGCATGGCCACCATCTCTTTGGCCTAGTGCTGAAGGGAGGAGAAATACATATCCCAGAGAGCTTGTAGTACCTCTGTAGATGTTCTCAGGTGAATGCCTGCATATTCATACCTCCCTGGCCTTTTTGTCGGCTTCTCAATAAAACAAATGCAATGATTTACACACTGGATGAAAGGATTAGGCTACGGTAAAATTTTTGGTAGTTTCATGCTGTTTTTTTATTGGGGACTGACTGTACTTGCAAGAGCGAATCTGCCCGGGTTCACTTTGCAAACAGTTTAGCAAATGGTGCTCAAAGTTTACAAACTTTCGGCGACCCCCAATAATGTCCATAGGGGCAAATCATGATATTCAATTCTGCCCACTTGTAGGGATAATAGGTGTAAAGTGCAATAACCCATAGCAACCAAATATGTTTCAGGTCTTAGTTTAGATTCTGGATAATTTTTATTTTTTGCTGCCATTGGCTGTGTCTGAGCCAATTAGGAGGGAGATAGCAGAGATGCTCTTGTGTACATCTCTGGATTGAGATTGGGCTCAGGTGAGTAAAAGGTGGGGGCAGGGGGGGGACTATATAGAATAGAATGCATTTAGGTTAAAAACTTTCTGGGCCGGATTCAGAAACAAAAGTACGCCAGCGTATCTCCAGATACGCCACCGCAAATTTAAATGTGCGCCGTCGCATCTTTACGCTGATTCAGAAAGCAAGATACGCCGAAAAACATGGCTTCAGCCATCCGACGTTACTTTCCGTATCGGGGGCGCATAGTTACGCTGGACGCATTCAGCGTTCCCATTAAATATATGCAAACTAGCTAGATACACCGATTCACGAACGTAGTTGCGCCCAGCGTATTGATATATGTCGTTTGCATAAGGCGTATGACCGGCGTAAAGTTACCCCTGCTATATGAGGCGCAGCCAATGTTAAGTATGGATGTCGGAACAGCGTAGAATTTTCCGTTGTTTACGTTGTTTGCGTAAGTCGTGCGCGAAAAGGGCTGTGCATAAGTTACGTTCACGTCGAAAGCATTGACTATTTGCGACATTTGCATGGGGTCACGCCCACTACAAGGCTACTTTGAATTACGCGCACTTACGCATGCACATTTACGCTACGCCGCCGTAACTTAGGACGCAAGTGCTTTGTGAATACAGCACTTGCCTCTCTAAGTTGCGGCGGCGTAGCGTAAAGAAGATACGCTACGCCCGCCTAAAGATCCGCCATTCTTTCTGAATCCGGGCCTCTGTCTTTACAACCACTTTAAGTTTATAAGTTAAACTGTTAAAAAACTGTTTTTTAATACATATATATCCAGCCATGAAATCATTTGCAGACACTCTACACACACAAGGAATTTGATAACAGAAACTTAGGTGCATGTTTGTGGCATCTGTAATTCATACATTAAGTTTGTTTGATATCTCGTCTTCTGCCTTTCATTAGCCATGATCAGTTGATGAAAGGATCCTTGTTTATGTTCTTTGTTGCAGGTTAGTTTTCTGTGGTTTCTAGCTTTCCTCCTTGTAATAATCCCAGGCTACCAGCACACAGCATGTACCTGCTGGTATGGAATCTAAGGCAGCGAGCATCATTTTGCTGGAGGTGTTGGCATATGAGCAACTTACCGTACTGGCAGCACAACCAATGCAATAATATTTTTTCAGGTGAGATTAGAAAATGAGTACATCCAACCAATCAAATCAATCAAATCATACCTATATACTAGGAACACACAATCTGTCTCCTCTCCCCTGACAGGACAGTTTACATACACAGATCAAGGTTCCTGTTCTGTCTCGAACGATTCCCAATCCAGGAGAATACTATAGTTTCATAGTAGCGATTCTCCCATTAACACAGTGGTTGCAGGAAAAAAAATGTGCACGTCTATGATCGGCTTTACTTCAGCCAGGTTATTCTTATAGAAAGCCATGCCTATCCTAATTTATAACAGCCCCACCCAAATACTGACACTGGTGAGGGATAAATAACAGCTACTTAGGCTTCATGTACACGGGACGTTGTTCAACCACTCCTGAACGATTTAACTTGACAGCTAGAAACCAGTGTCTAAAAACGTGGTGCGTTTAGCCGCATTTGCGTCTAGAAGTATTTGAAAAAAAACACACACACACATATATATATATATATATATATATATATATATATATATATATATATAAAAAGGGCGAGATTCTCAAAAGAGATACGCCGGCGTTTCGTAGGAAACACTGTCGTATCTCTGTTTTTTTTACTGGGTATCTATGCGTGTGATTCCTAGAATCACTTACGCATAGATACAGTGAAGATCCGACATGTGTAAAACAATTACACTGTCGGATCGTAGATGTAATGACATCGCTGGCCGCTAGGTGGCCTTTACGATGATTTCTCATTTGCCTATGCAAATGAGCCTAATCTGACGATTTCCGAACGTTTTTACGCCGCTCCGTCATCGTTTACGTCATTTCCGTACGCGCAAGGTTACCCCTGCTATATGAGGGGTAACCTTACGAAGTTCCGTCGTTGCCATGTTAAGTATGGCGTCGGGTCAGCGTCGTCTCTTTCCGTCGGTTACGTTGTTTTACTAAGTCGTTCGCGAATAGGGATTTACGTAAACGACGCTCACGTCGGTTTCATTCACTTTTTCCGACGTGAGCTGGAGCATGCGCACTGGGCTATTTTTGAGGCCGGCGCATGCGCAGTTTGATCGACACGGGGACGCGCTTAATTTAAATACAAGCCGCCCCCTTTGAATTACGCGGGGATACGCAGAGCTATTTACACTATGCCGACGCAACTTATGGAGCAAGTGCTTTGGGAATACGGCACTTGCTCTGTTAAATTGCGGCGGCGTAGTGTAAATGGCTTACGCTACGCCAGCGGCAATTCTACGGGAATCTTGCCCATAATCTTTTTTGTTAAACGAAAAGCTGCTATATGCGAGTTGCCGCATTTGGCGCTTCAACTGCCTCTAAACACAGCTTCTAAACGCATGTTTTTGGGGTTCAAGAAAAAGCCTCTAAACACAACTGCCTAGAAACAACTATAAAGGACCCTGTGTACATGTACTGATAATATAACACAGAGGAGAGTTCAGGAGCAGTTGCCCAAAAAATACCCAACTGCTCCTAAACAACAGCATCAGTGTACATGAGGCCTAAAATAAACTGAGCGGCAACTATGGAAATTACTTGAAGTTCCAACAAAAGAAAAAAAAAATCTAAATATTATGTGAAAAATATGTATTACCCATATGCTTCTAAAGGTTACATTACAGGTATCTTTACCATTTTACTAACAAGAAAACCATACACAGGGGGAATTTAATACATATTAATTAGCTGACTAATTGACAACATTATCTCTTGAAGTTAGATGAATGAGCTCTGTAAAGTCATTTAATGCATGGAGCAGCTGCTGGAGATCATACACGCTGAATTATTGCAAGGACATTAAGCATTTCTTTTGTTTTTCCTCTTTCCCAGACAAGTATGCTGCCAAAGTAACATTTACGTGGGTCTATTTAAAGCAGCAGATACATTAAAAGTGAAGCAGTGGTGTCATTTGGAAGTGGCTATTATCATTTATGTTACATCTCTAGCATTTAGAATATGTAGCATCTCATTTGAGGACACAGCACTTAATTATTAAACCACAAGCCTGCACAATACTTTTTCATTGAGGGGACAATAGCAAAAATATGCAGTTATATGTCTACCCACACAATCCCATCACAGAGATTCTTGATCTATGATACGGAAAGGAGAGCTTAGCTGTTGAAAGCCCGTCTAAAAAGAAAGATTTATACAGGCAACATGAAGACGTGTCTCTTATTATCTGACTTACAATCTGCTGCAAAACCAGATGTTAAACATCAGTTGAAAAAATAAATCAGAGCACCAAAATATGTTGAAGATTGCTGAGTTTTTCCACAAAGAGTACAGTTAGGCTGAGTCATGAGTGGATGGGCTTCAGGTCTTTAATCTACATTTCTCTTTATACCATGTATGAGCAGCCATTTAAATGGGTGGAATTTCAAGTAATCATTTTCATTTTTGAAAAAGATGTAGGTGGGGAGTGTGGGCAGGAGTCAGGACAGGCTGTCTGGGTATGGCTTTAAAGGCCCTGCCAAGTATTTCCTGTATACTGCCACAGCTGCCCACCCATTACGTGTCCATTGCCGCAATTTTCATGACATACACTGGTTGTGTGCCCATGCATTGCAAAAATTGCTTTGGTATCGTTACTATTGCCAACTATCATAGTTGGCTTGGAATTACAACACTTGCCTTTGTACATTTAAAATTGCCTGTGAAATGCCACAATTGCCCTTCTAATGCCTGTGTATTTCCAGAATGTAGCGCTATCATCTTGGGCAGCACCAATACCATTTTTTTAAATTGGCCAGCATGAGTACAGATACTTGTGCTCAAGTACTCACTGATACTGAGTAACGATACCTTTGTGGTGCGATTTGAGCCCATACAAAATGAATAGGCTCAAATTGCACTGCAAAGAATCCCATGTGATTTGCAGAGGAGTGCAATGCAATTCTTATCCGAAATTGCATGCAGTCTCCCACACCGCTCCTGTGTGAACCCAGGCTGAAGTCACTATGACTATGACACTATGACAAGCCTAGGTTCACACAGTTTTTGGGGGGGGGGGGACCGAATGTGATTGCACAAATCCTGCAAAAGTACAGTGCTTTTCTTAAAGCCTAGCCATAAAATTCTTTATATAGATACGGTTTTATGATTTCCAAATTCTTAAGCATTTTGCATTGCCCAAATCCTAGTAGGCTTTTTTCCATCTCCAAACTAAATGTATTCAAGTGTGGGGAATACGAAAGTCACGGCAGTAGTTGTGTTGACAAACGAATTAGAAAAAATTAAATGTATACAAGATGAAACTGAAAGAATTTAAAACGGAACAATATCAAATAATGGAAATGTGCTGTGTCTCATCCAAGTGCACACTTAAAATCCTTTAATAAGCTCTGTTTGGAACAAATGCACTCAAAGCTCTAATAACGTAACAAAATATTATGTTCTTTAAAAAATAAAAATTGCCTGGATTCAGTCCTGGCGCCGATGGTTGAGTAAAGGAACCACAAGTGTAGAACTGTCGGGAAGATTCCAGGTTCTGCCGCTGTAAGAGCCAAGACTACATTTGTACTGCAGGAAATGTTACTTCATCACTACAGAGAGAGGGCAGCCGTCAGCCAGACAGCTTACATTCACTTTAACTGCAAATGTCCTTGCTGTACCTATTTTACTATCACAAAGTAAGCCAGTAGTTACCTCAAAAGGAAATGAACTGCCTCCCAAGCCTGTAAAGCAGACTAGGGGTGCCTGCATGTAGTTATAGAATTCTCTCAGTGTGGGTTATACTGACCACAGTTAGGGAAATCTAGCTTGCCTTCTCTACACACGCACACACTGGTGAGTGGAACTGCTAATCACATTCTTTTTGGCAGGAACTATGGACAAAATCACATCTTACATAAATGTTGCAGTCCATCCATACAATTAACAGAAAAGTATTTTGTTCACTATGTAATACATTTTTTTTTTAACTGTTCCTGCCAGTATATCCATTGACTTTGCAATACAGGGTGATAATGATGTTCATTCCTCAGCGAAGACACTACAGCATTGTCAGCCTGTGAACATGATAGCCCTAGATCAGGGGTGCTCAACCATTGGCCCACAGAGACTGATGTGGCCCGCGACCTCCTGCTCTATGATAGCAGGTTGCCAACCCACCATCCCACCATCAGTGATCTGAATGAAGCCGTGGTAGAGGAAGCAAATGGCTGTGGAGGGAGCAGAGCTACATATGCTGATGCTTCCTGTTTAGCACCGATTCCTCTCACAAGCGTGTGGTTGATACCAAATGTACTCCGCCTGGGACAGCAATATACCTGGATGTACCTGAATGGAAGACTGTTATTAAAGGTAAGTTTTGATTACTAAATTCTGTGAATATTTGGGCATATTTGTTCTGCAGTGGTTACTGGGCTACTTCCAAACTGATTGATACACAGATGCAGCGCAGTGCACCTCCAGGTTACCTGCACTGAGTCATAGACTTCTGTTCTTACCTGCAGGTTTGATGCGCTTTCAGAAAGTGCACCACACCTGCAGGATATAATAGAAGTCTATGGAAAAGAGCAGCTAACCCACAGGAAAGCCACAGGTGCATTGCGCTGCACTTGTGGTGCCGGTAAACTGAAGCACATCAGGGTGAAAGCAGCCTTAGGCCCCTTTGACATGATCGGTCCAACCCAATCAGACCCCTAATTCATCTCTATGGAGCGGCAGATGTAAATGGACTTGTGTCCATTTGCACCCACCTACCTCCAATCTGATCCACAAAAAAAACAGAAAAAAACAGAAGGGTATCTGTCCCCTTCCATCTGGTTGGATCAGATTGGAGGGCCGATAGAGTAGAGTGGGCTGTGTCACATATGCAGAGCGGACACGGATCAGTCATCCATCCGCTCCACTTATTGTGGCCCACGACCAGTTACCAAGTCAATAAAGTGGCCCTCACTCTTCAAAAGGTTGGGTATCCCTGTCCTAGATGGGCATATACTAGAAGGACATCTGTATGCACCCCTGTCAATATAATAGTTTGTCCCCTTGTCAACCCTTGTAAGTGTCACATTTGCGTAACATTTTGGCTTGCAATCAGTTGTGGAAAAAATATAAACAAAAGCCTGCAAAATAAAAAAAAGGAATTCATGTAGTAGTAGTATTATTATTATTATTATTATAGGTATAACCCCATACTATCACCAGATTACAATATGTTTTTCCATAGAGGTCTTTAGACAGTAGTTCCTCTGAAGATGTTCCTCTGAAGATCTACTAATCAGGGTGGAACCATTTCGTCCAGTGGCTGTCCAAAAGTCTTGGGCTCGCAGACAACAGATCCTCACCTGAGCTTGATAAAAACTGCTGCATTAGGTGACTATTGAACTTATGTTTTTGGGCACCTTGTCCTCACCATACAAATAATGATAAATAATTTTTAATAGACTTGATGGTTTCAGTGATCTTTCTCTTATTCAAACGTATCACCCTATTGATTTTGATAGATACCACTCTTTTGTGAAAATGTGGTTATATCATACAGCCATATCAGAAGGAAAGTTCTAGTTCTAGAAACTTTTTCTGGTCATCAATTTGTTTTAAAAAAATTTCCATTAATCTGTCTGATGTTGGCTTTAAGACTATTGATCTAACAAATCAATGAAACAATATTTTTTTTCTACAGATTGGATCTAGTACTTAATGATAATCTTTCACTATTATCATCATTAGACAAATGTTCTCATTGACTTACAAGGACAAGTGCATTTTTGCTTTTTTGAATAGCTCATAATTAGCGGGTAGTTATCACTATAGCTAAACCCAACAAAATGAATTATAATCTAACCTTACCATTATAAAGGATGCTGATGTGTCAGGGAAAGGACCATTTATGACATTGTGATAATGATACTGTGCTCTGAATCAAGTGGCCAAATATTCTGCTAACAAATCTCAGTACAATTTAGGGTAAATAGGCTGAGAGTGAGGGAGAGTAGGATATATTAGCCAGTGGCAGCCCGTCCATAGAGGGTGCACGGGCGCCGTCCTCCTAATCTACATATCAGGGCGCCAGACTATGGATTCCAATGGGGTGGGAAGGGGGAAGTGTTTATTAAAGCATATATATCGTATTTATCGGTGTATAACACGCACCCTAATTTTAGGAGGGAGGTTTCAGGAAAAAAACTTTCTACAGCCCCCTGTGTATAACACGCAGGCACAGTTTACCCTCTATTTTCAGGGTAAAAAAGTGAATGTTATACGCCAATAAATACAGAGGCTCTGTGAATTCACGTGTAATCAGGTGTATGCACCATAAGGGCTCATTTCCACTGGCGTTTTTACAGCCACTTTTCTGAGCGTGTTTTACATCTTAAAAACGCCTGTCCATGTTAGTCTATGGCCTTATGCCCACCATGACGTTTTTGAGCTGTAGATGACTAAGCTGCAAAAAAAACGCGGGACCAGTGCGTTCTGAAGCTCCAGCAATAGAGCTGTAAAAACGCCAGGCATTAAAAAACTCAAAAACGCGCATAAACGCGCAAAAACGCGCAAAAACGCACACAAACGCTCAAAAACGCTCAAAAACGCGGCCGCGACGTTTTTAAAGCTCCAGCTCCAAAAAAAAAAAATTATTTTTTTTCTAAAATAAACATGGACAGGCGTTTTTAAGCTGTAAAAAACGTGGCTGTAAAAACGCCAGTGGAAATGAAGCCTTATAGGACATTCTGTCTTTATTTTATTTTTTTACAATAACTGCAAGTTATGAGTTAATATTAAAATCATTTTAGATTAAATAACAAGTGTGTGGCACTTTCAGCTTTTACATAATATTTACATAAAATAAAACTACCCTTGTCATCTCAAAGCTGTATTTGGACATATTGTATATATTGGGCAGTGGATTTTAAGTAAGCAACACAACTCCAAGTAGGGGGGTGTATGTAGGGAGAAGAACCTGGAACACAGCCTACATGAAGCAAACCACAAACTTGAAAGCTGCAGTCAGGGCTATTTTTTGCTACCACTACAGTCCATGTAGAAGAGCTAAAGCATGCACAATGACTTAAGTTGCTTCCCACAGCACACCCACCACTGACCACATTGTATTTCTAAACGTGCACTACAGGAACCTCTTAGTGAAGTCAACCATTTCAGTGATTTAAAAAAAATGATTGCACATAGCCAAAATGTTGCTATCTTTAAAAAAAAAAAAATATGGCATGTGGTGTCATAATTTATAATGATCTAAAATTTTATGTGTTTTAAACTTTTAAAAAGGATCTAATTTCTGACCAAAGCAAGGGTCATCAGCATAAAATGTGTATCAAGCACACAGTCCAGGTACTAATGGCAATGTATAAACAGACAGATCTTTATTAAAAAATGTTGTCATTCAAAAACAAAATAGTTATTTTAACTTAAAGTAAAACTATAGGCAATTTTTTTTTTTTTCATTTTAAATAAAGTAAAGCCCTGTACACACGATCAGATATCTGATGGAATCTAGTCCGATGGATTTTTTCGTTGAATATCCGATGAAGCTGACTTTCATCAGTCTTGCCTACACAGCATCAGTCAAAAATCCGACCGTGCCAAAACGCACTGACGTAAAACACAACGACATGCTGAAAAAAATTAAGATTAATGCTTCCGAGCATGCGTCGACTTGATTCTGAGCATGCATGGATTTTTGACCGATGAACTTCCACACAGACGATTGTTTTTTTATCCATAGGAAAAATTTAAAACATGTGCTATTTTTTTTCACCGATCAAACCGATCGTGTGTACAGGGCTTAAGAGTGGGTTGTAACATCTGTCAGTTTGTTTTTTGTTATCTGCACCCCACGGGAATATTTACCTTCACTTCCTGTTCCATAGCCAAAACAGGAAATAACAGAACTATGACCTGTTTTCAGCAGACAGCGGGTGAAAAATTGGCTGTTGGCTGAAGCTACTCATCCGAACAAGGCTTTGGGGGGATCCTGACTTTAGTGTCAGGATCCACGAAAATGCTTGGACTGGGAGTGGGTCACTGAAAGGCTGAGCCAGCCCCCCTTTCTCCTGCCCCCCACCTACATCCCAGTGCTCCAGTGAGTGCTGGTGGGGCAGAGCAGAGAGCTGGTGACTGAAGACTGAGAACCAAGCAAGATTTCCCCTCTATTACTTTTCTGAGGACAACCCAAAATTTGGGATTTTCTTTTACTTTGACATTCAATGATAATAGTTAGCAGGACAAGTAGAGGTGTGAATCTCCCTAACAAAGGCACAGATAACAATAAGAACCTAATAGGTGTTCTAATCCCTCCCCATTCTGTCTGTTTTGCCTTTAGTTATACTTTAATGGTATTGGTTGGTGGTGGTGACATCTATCTATCGCTTCTGAAATATAGTTTCAGTCTGTAAAATGCACAAGTGACAGCAAGAGATATATGACTACTGTGACAAACTTGCTAATGACTCACTGGTTTGTTTTGAAGAAATGTCATTCTTCTCTACTTAAAATGCTAATGGCTTCATTGGTTTTGAAATGAATATCAAAATAATGGAGAAAAAAAAAAGATTGTAATAATAGTATAGGTATTATTTGCTAAAACAGTAATATTAGCCAGATTTTTATTGCTATATTACTATTATCATCTCTAAGACAGGATACCACAACTCCTGTACACACGATCGTTATTCCTGATAGGATAAAATCTGATGGAATTTTCCATCGGAATTCCGTTCAAGCTGTCTTGCATACACACGGTCAGACCAAATTCCGACCGCCCAAAACACGGTGACGTAAAACACTACGACAAGCCGAGAAAAATTAAGTTCAATGAACTCTGTTCTGAGCATGCGTCCACTCGATTCGATTCTGAGCATGCATGTTTTATTCTCCGTCGGAGTTCCACACAGACGATCGGATTTGTTGATAGGATATTTTTCCATCTATTTCTAAACTCTGACGGAAAAAAGTCTGATGTGGCCCACACACGGTCTGAATATCCGATTAAAAAATTCCGTCTGACTTTTTTCATCGGAAATTCCGATCGTGTGTACAAGGCATTAGTTCCCAAGGATAATGTGAACTATGACTCCACTTCATCTGTTTGTAGCTAAGGAAAATAATTCCAGGAAGACTTGTCTCAATATATCTAAAAGTCAACTTGGACCTTGGTCACTTTACCTGTCAATGGTCATAATGTGATGGCTTAAGCATGTAGGCAGCAGAAGAGTACAGTTAACCCCTAAGCAGGTAAAAGCATAAAGAGCCTTCTAAGGCCGCGTACACACAAGCAGACAGATTTGTTCAAATCGGTCGGGCCGACCGATTTGAACAAATCTGTGTGCTGGGGACATATTGGTTTGATCGTGTACACACGATCAAACCAAAATCCCCGCCGCCAGACGGCGCGGTGACGTTGACGCCGCCACGTCACCGCACCAGGAAGTAAAACACTTCCGCGCATGCGTCGAAACCATTCGGTGCGTGTGCGAGAAGACATGTCTGCTGGTTAGCGTACTAACCAGCAGACATGTCGGGCGACCGGGTTCCCAAATCCGTCGGCTCGCCCGTACACACGGTCGAATCTGTCTGCTGGGACGGTCGGCCCGACCGTTTCCAGCAGATAGATTTAATCGTGTGTACGCGGCCTTAGTGATGAGGTCCTACTTAGAAGGTGAGCATACATTTTGGGTGATATGTATATACTGTACAGGAGGTACAGGAGGTGGAACAATAAGTTAGAGAACATTTAAGAAAATGCTAGACATGGGAAAAGGGATTACATTGAAGGTTGGCTGTACTTAAGATTTACTAGTGGATGGCAATGTAGACAACTTGCACAAATAATATTTTTGCATCAAAATTTTTAGCACTTTCCATACAGAGTACACTTTAATGTATTGTAAGTGTGCACTTTTGAATATATGGTATAAGATATATGTTATATGTAGACAGGCTGAACTGGATGGACTAGTGTCTTTATTTAACCACTTAGCAACCACCTGCTGAAAAATAACGGCGGCAAGGTGGTTGCTTAACTCTGGGATCACGTTATATAACGTGATTCCAGAGTCGCGCTCCCGCGCGCCCCCTGGGGTGCGCACACGGGAATGTCCGTGACCGCCGGGTCCAGAGGACGCTGATAGCGGCGGTTTACCACGTGATCGCGCCGTCCAATGCCGGTTCCTCCCTCTCCTCTCTGTACCGATCGGTACAATGTGAGAGGAGAGGGGAGGGAGCGGATGGCAACGCCAGTGCTGCGGGCTGGATCTGTGACAAATGCAGTCACAGATCCATCCATCCATCCCTCCCTCCTCAGCCATCCCTGCTGCAATACTCTGCAATGCTGGGCAATACTCTGGGGGCCAATACTCTGCCAATACTCTGGGGGGCAATACTCTGGCAATACTCTGGGGGGCAATACTCTGGAAATACTCTGGGGGGCAATACTCTGGCAATACTCTGGGGGGGCAATACTCTGGGGGGGCAATACTCTGGCAATACTCTGGGGGGCAATACTCTGGCAACACTCTGGGGGGCAATGCTCTGGCAATACTCTGGGGGGCAATACTCTGGCAATACTATGGCAATACTCTGGGGGGCAATACTCTGGCAATACTCTGGGGGGGGCAATACTCTGGCAATACTCTGGGGGGCAATACTCTGGGGGGCAATACTCTGTCAATACTCCGCAATACTCTGGGCATACTCCGCAATACTCTGGGCATACAGCGCCCCTGTCCCCGTGAGCTCGCATGCAGAAGCGAACGCATACGCAAGTCCCGCCCACATATGAAAACGGTGTTCAAACCACACATGTGAGGTATCGCTGCGAACGTTAGAGCGAGAGCAATCATTTTGGCCCTAGACCTCCTCTCCAACTAAAATGATGTAACCAGTAAAAATATTTAAAGCGTCACCTATGGGGATTTTTAAGTCGCAAAGTTTGGCGCCATTCCACAAGCGTGTGCAATATTGAAGGGTGACATGTTGGGTATCTATTTACTCGGCGTAACTTCATCTTTCATATTATGCAAAAACATTGGGCTAAATTTAATGTTTTTTTTTTTTTAAAAGCACAAAACTGTTTTATTTCCCAAAAAAATGTGTTCGAAAAATTGCTGTGCAAATACCGTGCGCGATAAAAAGTTGCAACAACCGCCATTGTATTCTCTAGGGTCTTTGCTAAAAAAGCATATATAATGTTTTGGGGTTCTATGTAATTTTCTAGCAAATAAGTGTTGATTTTTACATGTAGGAGAGAAATGTCAGAATTGGTCTGGGTGTTCCAGAACGCCTGATGGTGCTCCCTGCATGTTGGGCCTCTGTATGTGGCCATGCTGTGTAAAAGTCTCACACATGTGGTATCGCCATACTCGGGAGGAATAGCAGAATGTGTTTTGGGGTGTAATTTGTGGTATGCATATGCTGTGTGTGAGAAATAACCCGCTAATATGAACATTTTATGGAAAGAAAAGTGGGAAAAATGACAACTTCAAAAAACTCACAATGCCTCTTTCTAAATACCTTGGAATGTCTTCTTTACAAAAAGGGGTCATTTGGGGGGTATTTGTACTTTTCTGGCATGTTAGGGTCTCAAGAAATGAGAGAGGCTGTCAGTCCATCAGGTGTGATCAAATTGATCAATTTTCAGTAATTGGTACCATAGCTTTTAGACCCTATAACTTTCACCCAGACTAAATAATATCTAAATTTTTTTTGTTTTGTTACCAAAGATATGTAGCAGAATACATTTTAGGCCAAGTTTATGAAGAAAAATTACTTTTTTGCAAAATGTTATAATAGAAATGAAGAAAAATTCATTTTTTTACAAAATGTTCGTTCTTTTTTCATTTATAGTGAAAAAAATAAAAACCGCAGAGGTGATAAAATACCACCACAAAAAAGCTCTAGTTGTGGGAAAAAAAGGACAAAAATTTCATTTGGTTACAGTGTTGTATGACTGAGTTATTGTCATTCAAAATGTGAGAGCACCGAAAGCTGAAAATTGGTCTGGTTATTAAGTGGGTTTAAGTGCCCAGTGGTCAAGTGGTTAACCTTACCAACTATGATTTTCTTTTTTTTATGAATGCAATTGTCTTGAATGAAGTCTGAACTGAGCTGCATTCAGAGGAATTATTTAGCATTCATGTTGTTCCTTTTTTTTGGTTCTGACATGAAATAGCAATGTAAGGTATGGATGGATTAAGACATGCCTTACAGACCAGTATATCATTTTTTCTCTAGGTCATCTTTTGACAGTTTTCTGCAATTGTTACTTGTAGACAGCAAGCTGAGTTTTCATGTTGTCTTCACTACAACATCTGCCAGCAGCTATAAATGTACCGTTCAGTCACTATTATCAGGGCTGTGAATTATTATGTGATGTATGCAGAAACCTTTTTTTTGGTTTAGTCACACAGGAGTCATATAGCTCCTTCATACAGCAAATTCATTTATGTCAAATATAAGTTATTTTCTTTCACATTTTCCCATGAGAAGGAATAGCACAGTACAAGATATTTTGACTGGATCTTGCCTAAATTTAGCCAATAGGGTTTATCTCAACAAGCTGTCACGCATCCTATACATCCTGTGGAACTCCGCTGTGTATTTACCATTGAAGTATTTCAAACTTATGGGTTCCATCCATAAATCCTTTGTGTGGGGAACCAGTAAACATAAACTTCACTGGCGAACCCTAAAGAACCCAATCAACCTGGGGTGGAGCCGCCTTACCTGATCTTAATTATATAGTCTCACTGCTCAATTATTCCACATCTATCACATAGACAAATCTGATCATCAATGCAACCAAAGCTTAATTTGCCCCCCTCTCTCACACACACACACACACACCACACACCATATGTGCAATAATGCATGGTCTCCAGGGCTCCTCTGTGGGCGATAAGAGCACAGGTCTCCTAGATCGCCTTAAAAGTATGGGGACCTGGCCTTGACAAAATTGAATCTTCCTACGCTCCTTTATGACGTACCAAACATTTACCTAAACTTTTTACGATAATAAACTTAGAATTGTGGGCCTCTAAAGACTAGTACACACAGGCAACATGCCGGGCGGCATCAGCCAGCTCAATAGAAACCAGCTGACATTTGGCCCGTGTGTACTGCGGTCAGTCCTACAGAAGCCGTCTTCTGTCGAAGGGGCGTGACTGAAAAAGGTTTGCCGATAGACTCGCGATCAGTGCTCTCAGTCAACGGCAATAACACAGCAGGGAGATTGCTCTACTAACATTGCATGGTTAGTACAGCGGCTTCTTCGGAGCTCTCATTTTTCTTTGGTTAAGCCCTGCTGAGTTGAATGAAAAAAAAAAAAAGACGAGTGTGTACGAGGCTTAAGCGCATTTTCTATTTAAACCATTTGGTCACTGCAGGGTGTCTTAATCCTTAAAGGGGTGGTTCACCCTCCAAAAAAATTTCAGGCATGCCACAGAGCCCACCCACCCGACCGGCAGTATGCTGGTGTTTTTTTTTTTCTATACATACCTTTTTACAGGCTCTCTTCCCCTCCGGCGATCCCGCGTGACTGGGCGTTTCCAATCACATGTTGTGATTGACGTCCCTCAGCCCGACTGAGGGACGTCAATCACAGCCTGTGATTCTAAACGCCCAGTCCCGCGGGATCGCGGAGGGAAAGGTGAACCTCCCCATACTTAAGGATTAATTCTTACTTCCTAATAAAAAGCTTTTTTTGCTACCTACAATTCTTTCATGTCCTACGAATCCAATTCTCCACTACTTACCCAACATTTGTGTCTATCCCTCTGTTAGAGATATTATATTAAAAATTGATCTCCACACTATACATGTTTCTCAGCCCCTCAGCCACAAAAACAGGTGGCTGAACCGTGGTTTTACCACGCACCCCTCTCCTCCCCACCCCGTAATTCTAACATTACAGTCTGCCGGTGCTGTTCACATGCTGAGGCCGAGGCATTTTTAACTCAGACTGTGGTTTGACAGGTGGCACTGCCTGTCAAACTTGCCTATTAAAATCAATGGGCCTGCACAGCAATAATGGGCCAAACGCTTGGCTCACAGTTGTGTCGTGATACCACAATGTAAAATTAAGAAATAATAAACAAATAGATTTCAGGAGGCAACAGTAGATCCTCCTGAATGCTTGTTGTTTCTGCTATACCGTCCCCCTAAAAAGAGATTCCTGATTGAGGAATTTCAGGAAGATACTTCTTTATTGTCATTAGATGGAGATGACGATCATAGGAAATACACAAATTAGACACATTGCAGGGATCATTTCCAATGGCGAGGCATTCTCACATAATTTATATTTTTATATATATCTATATATATATATCTATATATCTATATATATATATAGATATATATAATATTCCAAAACAAAAAAAAAGGTATAAATGCACTTTTAGCAGCTTTTATATACATTGCAAACTTCTAGACAAATATTTTTCAATAGATATTTATTTTGTAAGTCCCACTTTCTCCTCAGACAAAGCTAAGGCAGGTGAGCAGGTTATGTCAAATATGTGTGGTGCATTCCTTAAATCAATATATCAGCTCTTTAGCCATCACACCTACCATAAACCATGACTGTTTAACTTCATGTCAAACAGCCTTCCTTCAACAATGTCTGCATGTAAGGTTATAGCTTGTCTGCTGGGATCAAAATTAGGGCCCTTTCGTTTAGTTCTGGCTAAAGAAAAACAGAAAAGTACATTATGGAATATCCTAAGAGACTTGTTTTCTCCGGAAAGGCTGCGAGAAATGCAGAGTTGGTTCTGGCCTGTCAGGATGACCCAAAGAGAAAAGCCAGGCACAAAGTATTGAAAAAAAATTAACAGTCCTCCAAGATATAAAACCTTAAAGCAGCCAAACCATAGAGAAGAAAAGTTTCCAAAACAGAGATGCAAAATTGTAATGCTTTAATAATGCAATGTAGTCTGTAAAATGTACTCCGGGATTACATTAGACAGTGGCTTATTTTTAAGCAGATTTTTATTTGCAGAGCAAGAGATTTTCAACCAATTATGTGAGCATTTTCAGGTTTCTTGCTTAAAGGAGAAGTCCAGCCTGAGCTTGTTTGGCTGGGCTTCTCTTATGGGTCACAGGAGTGCAATTTGTTTTGCACTGCTGTGGCCCGTTTTCTAAAGATCGCTCTCTGCTGACATCACTGGAATCAGTCCAGGCACTGCGTCATCACAACAATAAAGATGGATCCACCAGGTAACTGGACTGATACCTGTCTCAGGCTCTCAGTAAGGTGGCTGATCCGTGCCCCTCCACAGCTCAGCGCTCCAGCGAGTGCGGGGGGCAGAGCAGAGAGCTGCCGATTGACAGTCAGCAGTTCTCTGCTGGAGGATCTGTGAAAACTGAGCTATCAGTGGTGTTCGATCGCTTGGTTTTCAGTGCAGAGATGCTGGGGGACAGATGCATCCACCTAGGTAAGTATGATGGGGAAATAAACTCCGGTCACATATGTGCAGCCACGGCTCACAGCGTGGGGTCCATTGTCTTCCTGTTCACCGATTCAGCACGCATTATAGCCTGAATTCACACCTGAATCAGACCAGAAGACACTCAGGACCCTTCTTCAATGCAGACTGTGGCCACCTCTGAGCTGTGTGAACCGGCTCCAATGAGAGGCAGTCACACTCTGCTGTCATGCGAATTAGATGTGTGGAAAATATGTGTGACCCCAGCCTAGCAAAATTAATTATTCCTCTGCTTTCATGCTGATGGGTGAAGTAATATCACAATGTTACTATGCCGCACCTGCATATCCCAATTAGCTGTCAGAGTGCCCTGGGATCTCCAAAAGTAGGGCAGGCTATAGACAGTGCAAATTTCTTTCCTGCAACCACTGGAAATTTGCACGATTCCGAAATCAACACAGACAGTGCTGACAGGAGAATCCCTCCTGCCAAGCCATTGTCTGCTTCTGGTGGGGCAGGGTGGGTAGGAGAAGCCAGAGATTGTTGCTAGCAGCTATAGCAGTGGCGACTGGTGCTTCCGGCTCTAATCATATTCTTCTCTAAAAAATATAAAAACCTGTAGATGCGTTTGGTGCCCTGCATGGAGATTAGGGGGGCGGTGCCCCTGCGCCCCTTATGGACGGGTCTCGCCTCTGGCCTAAAGCAGCCGCTAGTGATAATCAAAAGTGAATCTGGCAGGCTGGTTGTACCCAAGTTCATCAATCAACTTGGTACATTCAGCCTGCCACACGTGGTTTGAATCTCTCAAAATTCAAACTGACTATGGCCAGACGAAGGCAGGTCTATGGACAGCCTTAGGCCATTCTAATACAAAAGTATTAACTTTAAAGAGAAAGCAAACTCTCTCTTAAAAATGAATTACTTACCTGAGAACACAGCCCCCGCAGCGGTCCTCAGACACCTCCTGCGTCGCCGCCATGATACCTGGAGTGACTTCCGGGTATTGCTGCTTGGGTGCTATGACTGGCGCGCGGGAGCTGCCACTAACGGCATGATGCCGTTAGTAGCGGCACGCTCAGTGCGCCTGCGAGCTGTTGTCTACAGCGCATGCACCATAAACATCGGTGCCGTCTTTCTTGGAAATATCTCCTTGACCATGTAGGTTAAGGAGATATTTCTTGTACCTACAGGTAAGCCTTAACCGAGGCTTACCTGTAGGTCAAAGTGGTCTGTAAGGGTTAATAACCACTGTAATTAGGAAGATCATTGATTAGTCTAATTCCTACGTGTAAAGCTGATGAGGATAGAGAGTTCCTGGGGAGCTCTTGTGCACATCGCTGGATCGCCATGTTTTTTTTTACCTTCCTTCATAAAAAAACTTCAGCCTTCAAAAACAAATGTTTCTTTTTGAATGTTATCCTATGTGCCCATGCACATTAGGACATTTAGAGGCATATTTTAAGCTCAGAGTTTAGAGGCAGACAAAAAACATTCTGGTTTACATTTTTGAGAGGAGTTTTCTGGCAGAAAAGCTGTAAACACTCCTAAATGCTTCTAAACACTCCTAAGCACCCAGTGTGCATGGACCCTAAACATAGGTTTTGTTAGCCTAAAATAAAAAGGCTTCAATAATATCAGTTTGTGCATTTTCAAATCTTTTCGTGCAGTATTAAATTAATCTTGTACATTAGCCTTTCTGTATCATGGTGAATCTAGGAATTTAGAATGTTGATTAGAACTGAAAAAAAAAAAATATATAATAAAGAAACCTGATGTGATACTCAGTCAGGACTACACCCAAATTACAGTGAGGCAAGCAGTCTGAATCATTTAAGGGATGAGATGTTACCGATATTATTTTTGCAGTTTATCAAGACTCCCCTGTTCCAACTGACATTTGCAATCCAAGTTGTCCTTACACATGAAAGAGCACTTTGAAGCTTTCCCATACAATATAAACTTTCCTATATTTCAGCAAAACACACTTCACATATTTATTGTCATCCAAGCAGTAGGATGATTATATATAAAAATATATATTGTATATCTAGCAGTGTCTGTGACAAGCACAGTCATCTGAACGGCAGTGTCAGCAGTCGCCCTCCTTACCAGCCCAGGCTGTATCTTAGTATGTATTTGATGTCCCATAAAGGAATCACTATGTAGACTTTTAAAGAGGTTGTATAGTATTTTTTTGTACTTTTACCCACAGGTAAGCCTATAATAAGGCTTACCTGTAGGTAAAAAAAATATCTCCTAAACCTGTACGGTTTAGGAGATATTCCCCTCGCAATGAGCCGCTGACTGCAGCGGCACATGCGCACAGAGGATTCTCGGCTGAAGGCCCAGCAGACGCCGGAAAGAAGACATTGCAGCTCCACTCACATTGCTGGAGCCGCGATAAACAGAAGACATGCCGAGGCAACATGTCAGCTACCTTGGCGTGGACCAGGTAAGTTACCGACGCCTCGCTCTAAGGTAAGTAACTAGCTCATTATGACTTTTGCCTTACAGGTGACAAAAAATAAAACATTTCTGGCACTATACAACCACTTTAAGTAAGACTGCAAATACTTTTAATGGAAATGGAATCTGATGGATTGGTGAGTGGGCCACTGGAACCAACATAAATAGGGGGAATCAAAATCATTAGGACATTTTTTTACTTGCCTGATCAAAAATTCCTCTAAGAAAATGAAAGCCTATGATCTAAGTCTGCTTTTACTGCAAAGAATAAAATGTTATTTGTGGCATATAAAGGAAATCCTTCCCAATAGAAAGTTGTAGGATACAATTGCTGACTTTGTTGCCTCTCCCGGCTGCTAATTTGCAGCTCATTTGCTGAATGCTTGTTGCTCAACTCTGAAATTACTGAAGCCAAACAAACAGTTGACTAGTTTCAACTTTAGATGAATGCAAGCAATGGAAGCCCCATATTTTTTCTATGACAGTTCCAATTTAAGTGATCCAAGAACAGACTATTATAGGCAATTTCACCTGCATGTTACAAGCTAGAAGACATGATATTCTTTTTGTGAAGTCTCTTGGTGTTTTGGGGTAATAAATCGAGTTCTAGCAAATAATAAAAGTAAGTGAATGGAGAGAAAAATGTTGCCAAAATATATATGTTGCATTCCAAGCATTGGATTGATAAATCTTCAAGTCCAGCTTGTTCTGCTGGGGACTATAAAACTCCCATGATGCACACAGAATGGCTTAGCAACCACCACACTAATCAAACATCTGCCTTTGAAGCAAGGGAATTGTTACCCTTTTATGACTTTAAGGACTGCCATATATGATTGCTAGCTACATATAAACACTTTTGCCAGAGATCTGAAAATAATAGTGCATTCTATGGATCATGAGTTTGTGATCAATCTGGAGCACATTACTTTAGGAGGCTCGGCCTCTGGCTACATTGATGGTAGGAGTTAAACCCTGTACTCAAGTGCTTGGTTAATATTGTGCACACCTGGAAAAAATATGTCTAAGTTCCATTTGAAACAATGAACTCTGCAATTACTTCCTGTTTACTGGGGATAAAGAAGTTCTTTTTATAACCGAGGATAACTCTTTAGCAGATTATAATGTTAGAAATATAGATTAAAGATAATGACGTTTACTTAGACATTATTTAAGTAAACTAACAAAATCCATTTATCCTTGGATAATTTTAAGCATAGTACGCTACTTTTTTTCTTCAATAACAAATCTTTTCTCACTGCTAATGCTGTCTGTATGGATTCCTTCCTACTTTTATGCTCCTTTGTACCTTGAATAGATTTTTGTTGGGTAAATTATTCTTCTACTGAAGAATCTACGCTGCCCAGTGTAAATACCATTTTTATCAGCTTAATTGTGCTGATGGTATTGTGAAGTGCATGACAACAGGACTGAATTTTTTTAAAAATTCTTCTAAATTCTAGATCTACTATGTACCAATATAGCATTAATGTACTTTTTTTGCAGAAATAAAACAGATTTCCATTAATTAAAAAAAAAAAAAAAACATTCCCCTCTGGGTTATTTATGTACATACAAGGATTATAACAAACATTGTTGCAGATTGCTACCTTTTGTTATTCTGAAGAAATCCATGTTTGTTTGTCTGTGCCTCTGTAGAGAGTGAGTCTAATGGGAGTGGTCTCATAATTAACTGTCAGGTGTGCAGCTGGAAAGCACTAATAAGGAAATCTGCATCCCTTAAGGCTCGATCCACACCTATGCATGTTGCTTTTGAGCGTTTTTGCTGTGCTTTTTGCAGTGCTTGCTGCAATTTTACCGCGATTTGCGTTTTTTTATACTTTTTTTAAGCCGCCAATTTTTTTTACATTTCCTTTAGAAACCAGCTATAATAGGTTAAAAAAAACGCAAACCGCAAATCGCGGCAAAAACATGGTACTTGAGCTTTGGATGCGGGTCCATTGAATTCTATTACGTGCAAAATTCTGCTTTTTGCGGAAGAAACAGTCCCCGGCCCTTTACAAAAACGCAGAAGCACAAACAAGCATTGATGTGAACATGTGCCATAGGAAACCATGTTAAAAAAATTTCCTGCATTTCTGCAAAATGCATCAAAAAAGTGTGAATGGAGCCTTAGACGGGTTCCTATTGAAAGTATCTCACCAAAAATATAATTTTTTTTGCAGGGGATGCCTGAAATCTGACTTGTATCTTAGTGTAGACTTCTGGGAAAATTGGTGAGCCAATCAGACAAGCAGGAAATTATGTTTCTGGGGAGTGGTCAGTACACACTCTGTGTACAGAACACCTCCAGGTAGCCCTATTGCATTGCATTCTCAGAAAACTACAGAGCTTCAAATTAAAAAGGAAAGGTCATTTTTAATACCATTCCATTACAATATGATTAGTGTCGCAATTATATGCGCTATATTATTTTTTGTTTATTTGCAATTCTTTTCCCCAGCGAAAGTGGAGCTACTATTTAACATAAAAACTGTCATTGGTTAAAAAAAAAAAAAAATTTTGGGGTTTACATCCACTTTAAAGATAATATAAAATCCTCTTTTATGTTCAGTGAAAACGAACAGCCTTCCAGATAAAACCCTGCCTAAATCAAAAAGTCCGGAATCTCTCTTCTTGCTTTGAGTGAGAGGTTATTTACAAATATAGCTAGGACATGTTTATCATATGTTATGTTTTGTTTATCATAACATGAGGTGATATAACATCATAGCACATCCTAGTAATATACAATGAACTTTGGATCACCTCTTGTTATGATAAACATGTCCACGCTATATTTGTAAATAACCTGTTACTGAAAGCAAAAACAGAGAAACGGACTTAACCTAATTTGGCAGGATTTTATCTGAAGTCCGGTTAATTTGCACTGGACTTTAAAAGAGGATTACTCAGCGCTGGATTAACTCTGTGTGGCAAGACTGGGCACATATGATAGGAAATCGTATACTCTACATTGTGACATAAAAAAAAATTTTGGGTTTACATCCACTTTAAACAAAAATACAATGAGGAGAATGTATCAAAAGTAGAGCAGACAGAATCTGTAGCAGTTGTGCATGGAAATCAACCAGCTTCCATCTTCAGCTCGTTCAGTTGGGCTTTAAAAATGAAAGAAAGGAGCTGATTGGCTGCCATGCAGAACTGTTCCAGATTCTGACTGCTCCAGTTTGGGTAAATTCTCCTAAATGCTTATTCTTTATTTCATGAATCTGAATCTTTCATCTGCTAGTTAAAAAAACAATACTAACCCCTGTCTCATAGAACAAAAGTATTACAAAAATTGTATGGGAATGAAAAAAAAAAAAAAAATGTCAGCAGAAAAGCAGCCTTTTATTGTGTTGGTGTAAATATGTGCGTAAATTGAAATGTTTGTGCTTGACACAATTACAAGCTTAATGGATACCTATTCCGAGGCACTCCCTGCACTCACAATGCGCCTGAACACGTTAATGCATGGGCTGTGTCTTCTGTGGAGTTGAAGGGACACTAACCTGGGACATACGCTACTTATTCCCCCCCACTATAATAAAGGCTCATCCGTTGACAGATGTTATTTATGCAGACAAGGACATCTGGACTGCTAGGTGTTAAGACATGCCTTTGGCACATCAAGAACACCATTCTACGCTCTGGTATGTCTATGTCAGCTGCCTTCTTTACATCTGTAGGAACTTTCACTCTGTACTGTTACCCTGGTGTTTACAAAGACAAAACTACCACCAGGACAAGTACCATCATTTCACGCCATGCGATACACCATATCTCACATAACATCCTTTTCTGTCAATGTCGCCAAAAAATGTAACATTTACAACCTACAGTATTTGCAATCATTCCACTCTAATCTAGGGAGATTTTTTGGATCTTATTTTTTTTCTGCAAACCTTGGTATACAGGTGTTGCCACAGTGAGCAAATCAGCAATCCTTATGCCGTGTACACACGATCATTTTTCGGCATGAAAAAAAAACTGTTTTTCAGCATGTCCAAAAAAACAACGTTTTTCCAACTTCATCATTATAAACGATGTTGCCCACACACAAAATGATGAACAAAGCGCGGTGACGTACAACACGTATGATGGCACTCTAAAAGGGGAAGTTCTATTCGCCTTTGTGCTGTTTTAGCCGATTCCTTGTTAACAAAAGACGATTTGCGCTATTTTGTCTGTTACAGCATGATGAATGCGCTTACTCCATTATGAACAGTAGTTTTACCAGAACGAGTGCTCCCGTCTAATAACTTGCTTCTGAGCATGCGCGGGTTTAAAACGTTGTTTTAGCCCACACACGATCATTTTTTACAACCCGAAAAACGACGTGAAAAAATGCAGCATGCTCGATTTTTGTCGTTTTTGAGAAGATAAAAAACGATGTGAAGCCCACACACGATCATTTTAAATTACGTTTTAAAAAAAAAAATTTTTCATGCCGAAAAATGATCGCGTGTACGCGGCATCACACTTTTTATATACATAGTGAGGTTGATTTACTAAAACTGGAGGGTGCAAAATATGGTGTAGCTGTGCATGGTAGCCAATCAGCTTCTAAATTCAGCTTGTTTAATTAAGCTTTGACAATAAAAACTGGAAGCTGATTGGTTTCTATGCAGAGCTGCACCAGATTTTGCACTCTCCGAGTTTTAGTAAATCAACCCTAAGTAATTATTACTTAAACACATGAAGGGCTCATTCATATGTGCATTGATCTCTAAAGAGGGATCTGCATCCAGATCAGAGCATTTGACAGGTGGAGAGAAGGGGTTGGATTACCTTGCCACCACCAGCATTAACCCCTTGAAACCTGCACTAAAACTAGTTGCAGGGCATTTGAAGAGCCACCCTATTCACTTGAATGCCTGCCCAAAGGGACAGGGGATATCTTTTCTGCCATGGTCACAAAGCACAACATTGCGGCTGCATGCAAAATGTGTACAGCCTTCGGAAGATGCCTCTGCAGCTATAGAGGAAGAAATTGAGGGCAGTAAAAACATGGGTCAACTGTGAGGTTTTATTGCCCCTCAACCACCAGTGTGAGCCATCTCTAATACTCCATTGATAGAGTCTTTCATTTGGATCCTAATTTGATCAGTGCTACCAGTTGCCTATTTGTAACCCATTCCTGAAAAAGTTGTACACAAATGAAGAAATTCTGTTTGTGTCTTATGCTTTTGTTATTGTACTGTTTGTAGGCAAATCTTCACTAAAACCTACTTCAAAAAAGGTTTTCTCGGGCCTTTCCAAACCGGCCTCTCTAGTTATGTTATGAATGTTAATGTTGGAGAGTAATTATGAAATCCATCTACCGGTGTCATTCATGATGTGGTTAGTTTGGAGGTCTATGAAGTCTGGAGAAAGCAAATTCCTCTAAATAAAAGGGAACATTTAATCTATAAAAAATAGTAGCCAAAAAAAGGAGGGAGTTTCCTGTCAGAATAGCTGCATCTGGAGAGGCTTGCTGCCTACAGCAATTGAGCTGTATCCTAAGTGAGCCATCCTGAGGACATATAGAGACAAAAGAAGGCTCTCAGCTTGTTGTTTATTCAAAACATAGAGGCCTTCCTGCCTGCTAATCTCCACAATTATAATCTCCACAATTATAACCTACAAGAAAGTGCTGGCGTGCTCATTACCTTGCTGCTGCTGCACACTACTATACAGTTTAAACCTGACATATTAGGTATAAAGAATCTTTATTTTAAGGAGCTATGAATCAATGCTGGTCTTTTGGGGCCTTTATTTTAACAGAACACAATATAACGCAGGTAAGGGCTCATTCACACAGGTGCCTGTACAAATCAATGGGATGCAGATGTATGCTAGTCAGCGCAAAACAGAGTGTATACATTCGTACAGGTCCAACAGGTATGGATGTACATTGGTGGACACAGACAGTCGCATCCTGAAGTATACATCCATGACTGTACATTGACTTGTACAGGCAGCTGTGACTCCTGGGCACAGAAATGTACGTATGAACGAGCGAGGCAATTAAAGTAGACCTAAACCAGTGGCGACCCGTCCATAGAGGGATCCCCTATATCCATGTGTCTGGCCCCCTTTTCTACATATCAGGACTATGGATTCCAATGCAGGGTTTTCTTTTGAAGCACCTGATTAGAGCCAGAGGCCCTAATAGGCTTCAAAAAGGGTGACCTAAGAGGGCACAGCATTGTCATCTGATCTTACCCTGTTGTATGACAATAGCGAATACATTTTTGCTACTTTCACACTAAAGTTCCGCCCTGCCAATCGGGAGGCAGGTCGTGAAACATGTTTTCCGACTGGTCAAAGCGTCAGGCGATCCTATTGGATACCTAGCGATTTAGCGGAAGAGGAGACACAAGCTTGACACAAGACACAAGCTTGAGGAGCGGGCACCGGAGAGGACACCACAGCCCTGCCACACGAGCGAGTAAGTGTCATACTGCCCAGAGGGCAGTGCTGCTAGTGCCGCGCCATCTGGGGGGTGTTGTTTGCTTCCCCCCCAAAAGAAGAACCCACCAGCTTCCACTGACTTAAAGCCTGCAACCTGTCACTGCCTCCTGCCAGCAATACCTAAAAAGATCAGACAAGCACACTTTCTCTTGGTTTTTCCTAGAACAGTGGATCTCTGCTGCTTCCTCCATAATGCTAGGAAAACACAACTAAAAGAGGCACAAACATTGGTTGATTGGCAGCCAATATACATCAGAGTTTGGGCAGAAGCAGCGGAAAATCACTGGTCCATCAATTCCCATGATGGGCCAGTGACCATGAGTGTCAGGTAAGTATTTGGTAGATCTTTTTTAGTTTTGCCTAACAGCAGGGAGTGTAGGGGGAAGGCACTTTCTATTTTAGGCCTGCTTTATTTAGGCTACTAAAGACCCACATTTTTCTCATTTAATTATGCAATTCATGTCTTTAAAAGTAGTTTATAAATGCTGAAGGGTTTTTACCTTCATGCATTCTATGCATGAAGGTAAAAAAAACTTCTATGTGCAGCTTCCTACCCCCCTTGTACTTATCTGAGCCCGATCTTGATCAAGCAATGTGCATGAGAGCAGTGGCTCTCTCCCTCCTCATTGGCTCAGACACAGCAGTGGGAGCCATTGAAGACAGCAGTGTATCTTATGTACACACATAGCGCCAGGGTCCACGCACAAATGCCCTCATTGCACATAGCTTGCAGGGGGAGTAGCACCGATGGGGGACCCTAGAAGAAGAGGATTAGAGCTGCTCTGTGAAAAACCATTGCACACAGCAGGTAAGTATGACATGTTTGCTATTTCTTAACAGCTAACCAAACATGTTTTAATGTATTCCAATGCATAGACAATATCAGATTACGGTGCACACCTGTAAGAACAGCAGATATCAGCATGTATAATAAGCTGCTACTAAATATTAAAGGGGTGAATTTATTAAGCGACAAATGATTGGGTCACTGCTCTTTTGCCACTAAATGACTGTAGGATTTTTCACTATAGTTATACAAGTGCATTCATCCCATACGGGTTTGCTGGGTCAAGTCCCATTCACTGCACATCTGGATTTCCCATTTTACAGTGAAAAATGTAGATCTCAGTAACATTTATTAATTCACTAGCAACGTGCATTTGACTTCACCAAGAAATACCACTTCAGTAATGGTCGATTCCCTAGCACGGGCACAGTTCCCCCCTACGCCCGATATGCCATGGCCCTCTTTTTTCTTCTGGGAGTGTCCAATTACTGTCTGTGCTGACCCAGCTCACCAGTCCCTCTCTTCTTGCACACAATGCACTTCTATGAGTCAGCTGACTCATTAAGAACAATGTATTGTTGGTAAAAAGAGAGACAGAGTAATTGCTCCTGTTGAGAGCGCCCTCTACTGGTATTTAAGTCTCTATAGTTAATACAATAACAAAAATATGGAACAGCAAACTTAGTAAATTTCAAGGTCATGTACAAATTAAGGTATACATTGTAATAATAACTCAAAATGTGTGCTCATTAAAACACTTCACTTTCCCATCAAAGCTGTTTATGAGGCACCAGAAAATGATCGTTGTGTGTCATGATGATGTAATATGTAGCAAGACTGTGAAGAAAGTGAATGTGAGGGCCAAGCATTTGTAATGTCGTTTCTGAACAGAGTAAAGAGATAGGTCACAGCCTGCAAAACTACACATAGTAATACAGGAAGATATGTATGACTCATCCTTGGATTACATTAATGTACCACAGGCAATCTGAGATTATGGAGATGTATTATCATTGAGGGTGGGGAACTATTACTATTCACAATAGTTCACAAGACTATTTTGTGGCAGACATTTCTGCTTTTATCTCTATATCCATGAAAATTAAATACAGAATTAATGCACTGATTACAGAAACCAAAATTATAAAGTGCCTGAAAATTGTGTTCTGGGCGTACACCAGTACTGGTGTACCGCCATTCATTTCTATGGGCGTCTGAATGCAGCACCTGGGCTTCCAGGGCCAGAATTTACATTGTACGCTTTTAACACACCATGTATATGAGGCCTTATAGGGAAAAGATGGGGTTGAGTATAAAGAATGCTATTTTTGTGTGACCCCCTTAAAATTTGCCACCCCCTCCCACCCCAGAATAATCCTCTAGACCAGGGGTGTCCAAACTTTTTTCAAAGAGGGACAGATTTGATGAAGTAAACATGCTTGAGGGCCGACTATTTTGCCTGACATTCTTTGAACCATTAAAATTCGGTCTAAGTGTGTTCATCCGAGCAACTAATACACTGCCCAACAAGAACTCTATTGCCTTTGTGGCTGTGTGGTGAAGAGAGGAGCTTGGGCGTGTTATTTGGATATACTGTATATATTTCTTTTGTTGCCCCAACAAATCCCAGAGCGCTGTTAAGGACTAAGGATGAGCTTGGGCGTGTTATTTGGATATATCGTATTTATTGGTGTATAACACGCACGGGCGTACCATTGCCATTAATGCAGCCTTGCATGTGCCATGATTGCAGCCTTGCATGTGCCATGAATGCAGCCTTGCATGTGCCATGAATGCAGCCTTGCATGTGCCATTAATGCAGCCTTGCATGTGCCATAAATCCAGCCCTTCATGTGCCATAAATGCAGCCCTACATGTGCCATAAATGCAGCCCTACATGTGCCATAAATGCAGCCTTACCATTGCAACCAATGCAGCCTTACCATTGCAACCAATGCAGCCTTACCATTGCAACCAATGCAGCCTTACCATTGCAACCAATGCAGCCTTACCATTGCAACCAATGCAGCCTTACCATTGCAACCAATGCAGCCTTACATTGCAACCAATGCAGCCTTACCATTGCCATAGCCTCAATGCATAAATGCCTCACATGTGCCATGAATGCAGCCTTAACATTGCCATCAGTGCAGCCTGATCGATGCCCATCTGAAGCCTCAGAGGGCAGAGGGAGAAGGGCAGGACCAGTGCCAACAGATTACAAACAGGAGAATCTCTTGTTTGCTCTGTGGCCTCTTTAATACAAAGTCCCAATTCTTATGATAGACAGAATAGTCGTCCAATGGCATCCCAGGAGACCGATTACCAATACAGACACTGCTGAGTAAACAGGAGATTCTCTTCATGTAATCTGACGGCGCTTGTCCTGTCCCCTCCAAGGCAGCGCCGATAAATACGGTATATATCTTTTGTGGCCTGGGGGGGCCACAAACAATATATACATCCAAATCCCCAGGGGCCATATTAAATCAACAGGGGGCCGCATTCGGCTCGTGGGCCGGACTTTGGACATGCCTGCTCTAGACTGAACTGTATTTGAAATAATTTGTAATATTATGGGATCCCTTATTAATTATATACCTTAATATTATTATTATTTGTAGTCCTGATCTACAAGGTAGACACAAAGTGGAAACATTTAAAAAAAAATCCTTGGTGCACATATATGCCTATGCGAGAAGGTATGCTAGTTCTGTGACAGTAGGCTTCATGCACACTGGTGTAATAAAATACTCCGATCTACTCTTGAGTATTTTCTACCAGTTGGCAAAATAGCCTGTGTAAAAAATGCTTGATTTGGCGCAGTATTATGCATATTTATGTGCATTTACAAGTGTATGGCGTTAAGAAGAATATGTTTGTATACTCATTCTAATGGCTACCATAATAGTTTATCCTGGGCACTAGAAAGAATATATGTGTTTTCGCCCACATTTATGTGTTTCTAATGCCGCGTACACGCGATCTGCTTTTGCCCGGCCAAATCACATCGGAATTCCGACGGAAAAATATAGAACATGTTCTATATCTAAAGTCTGATGGAGTTCATCGGAATTTCAGATGAAAAAACTGTGTTGGGGCTACACACAATCGCAAAACCTGATGGAAAAAGTCCATCGGAAATTCCGATTGTGTGTACGGGGCATAAGAGCATGTACCAAAGTATGTGTGCCAGTATGCTCCTCTATGAACGCAGGGCCTCTTTTGTATGCCCTCGGACGCTGCATCAACATAAGTTGCTAAATTGTGGCAAAATGCCACAATCTAAATGAATACAGTGGCTGAAATAGAGCTGCTTTCAGAGGCATTAAAAAATAAATAATTAAATAATGTTTTCAAAGGCCTTAGGCTCCATTCACATTGGCGTTTTGGGATCTTGAGTACAATCGTTGCATTTCTGCCCACAATTTCAAAATGCACTACAAGCGCAAAACACGCTATTTTCAATGGCAGTGCAGTTGTGCCGTTATTGTTGCGTGGCAATCCCAGCAAATCACGTGAAGCATGTCGCCCTAAAGAAGCTCCTGCTCCTTTTTGTGTGACAAGTGTCGCGAGATGCGATAAATCGTGCAACGCACATGGCAAAACCGCACTGCATTTTAGGTGCCATTGAAAATAATGGCACCTGAAACTGTGTTTTGCAAATGTAGTGCATTTTGAGAATGTGCGCAGAATTGCTGCAATTCTGCCCAAGATCCCAAAACACCAAATGTAAGGGGAACTTTAGGGTAAACCTATTCTGGGGATTTGTTAGCTGTACTCTGTTAGGGGATAGTTACTTCCATTAGATTTTTTACACAAAGGCAACTTTTTATGTTGACTGAGTCAGTAGCTTCATTACTTTCTGAGACACTGAGCTGGAACAAGAATGCAGATCAGAAGCTTTGACTTCATTCTGAACTTCTTATCTGTTTACTTTTCATGGGCTAGTGACTCAGAGCATATGGAAGCCAAAGAGAGGTTTTAAGCCATAACAATCTCTGTTGGCTCATCCAACAGAATAGAGGAAGCAACTCTTGACCCTCTATATTAGCTAGCTCAGTTTTAAATGTTTAGTATCAGCACAGGCATAAGCCTACACAAAAATAAATAAGGACTGCCATTGCTGACCTCCTTCTAAGAATAATAGTTGCTTGTACTAGCAACTAGCATTCTTGGAAGGAGGTCAGCAATGGCAGCCCTTATTTATTTTTGTGTAGTCTTGCTAGCTAATATAGAGGGCCAAGATTTGCTTCACCTATTCTGTTGGATGAGCCAACAGAGATTAAAGTAAGTCTGTCTGTTGGTTGGAGAAGTGCAATATGGGTGTGTATGAGATCTGCAGTCAGAATTTGAAGCTTCTATAAGCCAATGAAGTATTCAGGGGCTTCTGCGGCACTCTGGAAGAAGTGCAGTAACTCCAGTTCATTGGTTAGCTCAATTACTATAAACAGAAAGTTACATTATGGCTTAAAACCTGTACAGTCAGGTTAAGTAATCACAGTTAAAAGATTGTCTACCTCATATCAGTCATCATTATTTTATATAATCAAACCTCCTACATACTGGCTTGGTGAGATAGCTAACTTAAGTCTTCTTTTTGTAACAAAATACATATGGTGAAACTGTGAGGGTGTTAGTAGGGGAGCTGTCATTGCTGACTTGTTTTAAAAGATGTAAGCTCAGGAGCCATCATCTTTATGCTATGTCTAATACCTAGTGAGTCAATGACCTAAAGCAAACATGGAGGTTTCAAGTTAAAACTTTGGAAATTTTACTGGCTGAATGCTAGTCAGTGATTCACTGGGTGGCCCCAGAATGATAAAGGTGATAGACTTGAGTTCTTTACAGTTTTTAATTAAGTCAGCTTAGGCAAATTTCATATTTCTCTCCTAACAAACCTGGGCAGTACAAACTGCATGCAAGCACCTAAGAAGGCAATATAAAAAAAAAATTAGGAGTCACCTTCATGCCATGACTGCATGACAAAACAACCAGTAAATCCAGCAAATATAGGACACTAGGGCAGTGATGGCGACACTTGGCACCCCAGATGTTTTGGAACTACATTTCCCATGATGCTCTCCTACACTTCAGAGTGCATAAGCATCATGGAAAATGTAGTTCCAAAACATCTGGGGTGCCAAGGTTCGCCATCACTGCACTAGGGTGATATGCAAAACCTTGACTTTCCCAACCATTTCCCTTTCCACCCCCCCAGAGCCCCCTTTTTGATCAGTGAGGCCCACAATCATATTTTACAACCAACAGGGAAATTTAAGTAGTGGGACATACAGTATATGCACTGATAACATCAGCAAACTTAAAGTTTGGATAGACTGGTTGTTTTGACATGCCTTATTCACTGAAAGTAACCTCGGTCTAGTATTTTTATTTATTTTTTCATTAGATGCTCAGCTTGAATTGTTTGTGACAGGTTTGTGTTATTAGTCAGATTTTTATTTATTTTTTAAACAAAAAGCCATGATTTAATTTAAATCTTATTTAAACTATTTGAAATTGATATTATCATTGTTTCACAGCCTAACATGTTTTTTTTTTTGTTTTAAAAGCAATGTTTTTCAATGTGTTTCCTATCTGCAAGAATTTTCTGTAGTGATAAAGACAGAAAGCATTGCTAGAATTGTGAAAGACCTGGAATACCCATGGGCTGAGCAGGGGGTGTGGCCAAATTGTGTCAACATTGGGAGGGTCTTAAAGGGGTGGGGTTTACAAAAAAATACTGAGCTTTCTTGCTGTATACATGACACACATATGCCACAGTACTTTTACCCACAAAATATGCTTAATTTGCTGTGCCACTTACAGATACACATAAACATTAGAACAAAAATGGAAAAAAAAAATAGCTCTTCCATCCCAGAAGCTTTTTTGCACATAGTTTACAGTAGACTGACAGTGACCACTTTATATGAGCAGATCCAAAATACAAACTACTATAGTAACTACCTAGCAACCAGCAACTATTGAGATGGTGAAAACTTTGGTCAAAAGTATGAAATATACAACATAGCATAGCGGGTGCAAGGGTCAGGAGCATGAAATGTACCACATAGATTATGTAACCCAGAGAGTGCAGGATTAAGCAGTGCATAACGTACAGAGTGCAGGTGGCAGGACTGTATAATGCACAGGGGTCAGGAGTGCATAATGAACATAAAGCATGAGTCAGGAGTGTATAATGCACAGAAGACAAGAGTCAGAAAAGCATAATACAGTGCAGGATTCAGGAGTGCATAATGCACAGAAGGTATGAGTCAGGAATGCATAAAATACAGTACAGAGTGCAGGATTCAGGAGTGCATAATGCACAGAAGGCATGAGTCAGGAATGCATAACACACAGAGTGCAGGATTCAGGAGTGCATAATGCAGAGTGGAGAGGTCTGCAGTGCATGATGCAGAGTATAGGAGTCAGATGTGCATACTGCACAAAGCACATGGGTCAGACGTGTATAATGTACAGAGTAAAAGGATCAGAAGTCCTTAACACCCAGTAAAGTGGTCAAATCTATCCCCTTAGTACACATCTTTCCCTTCACAGCACACATTTCTCAGACCTTAAATACCACAGCAATTCACACAGCTGAGAATTTCCCTCTATACTGATCTGCTGTGGTGTCTGAGACCTGACAGTTGGTTTGTGGTACCTAAGGTCTGCCGGTGGCTGCGATGCTGGAACCTAGGTAACCCCGCAAAACATGCCCATAGTTAAAGATGAAAGGTAGATAAACATTTTACTGTTACAGAATATTTAATATGTTAGCAGACATTCATAAACTTTTACTTAATTATTGCGTTAAGTAGGTATCCAATGGACAGCTGCAATATATTCAACATTATGAAGAAGCTGCTGCGGTCACCAGATGTACATAAGTCCTCTTGTACAACTTCCAGAAAACAAAGTCAAAAGAAAACAGACACAAATTATGAAACACCACGGCTGCCAATGCAGTTTTTCAGAATAAGAGGAAAACAAGGACTTTCCATTATGTCACCTAGATACTGCCCTATGTATCCTTCAATGAAGGAATGGAACTGATGAGAAAATCCTCATGGTCCATGCAAATCTCATAAGTGAAGAACAGGTTTGAAAAAAGTAATGTATGTTTTTTTCCATTTGTGAATGTTTCGGATTGGTGAGGTCTGACTAGCAAGCAGACTTTGCACTTTTCTTCAGTGCAGGTAGGTGGCTAATTGACTCTGGTATCTTTAGAGCACAGGTGTCAAACACAAGGCCCTTGGTCCGAATCCTTCAGGCCATTTCATGTGGCCCTCGCACCTCTCCTGCAGCTGCAGAAGATCTCCAGCCCTCCTCTGGTCCTCCTCCAGACTCCTACTTTCTGCTTTCAAACAATGCACCCAGCTTCTTCCCAGCAGCAGCATAAGGTAAGGGGGTGCACTGTGATGTAAGGGAGAGTGGGGGACTCAACTTATGATGGTGGGGTGGCTCTTGACATCTAATGTAAGGGGAGGGGATGCGCTGGACATCTAATCTTACAGATACAACCGGCCCTTTTGAAGACAATCATAATGTTGACGTGGTCCACGATGAAATTGAGTTTGACATCCCTGCTTTAGAGGATACAGAGGTGCAAAAATACAAAGTTAACCCAATTTTCTTCTGATCTAACTGCAGGAAAATAAAATCTGTTTGGTTGTTCTGAATCACTGTAATGTGCACAGTATTGCTGTGCATTGTTTCCTGAATAAGCCTAAATTAATTAGAATCTTCTTGGTCCTTCTGTAGTTTTGGATCCTTATGATATAAAGAGAGGAAGAGCAGTATTACATTACATTCAGTCATTATCTCTGGCATTACTGTCGTCACTTACATACATGGACTGAAAATTAAAATGATACCATAGCTATGTTTTTGTAAGACCATGGTAATTATCATGGTGCATTTAAAATCATAGTTCATTATAGATTAAAATGACAGGGCTTTCCGACTTTACATCTCTTAAGCCTCTATGTTTTTCCCACCCCACCTCTCAGAACAGGCGTATTACCTTTCACACAAATCTCGGAATTGTAGGGGATTGCACAAGGCCTTACCAATTACAGTACACTGTGTTATTTCTTTGAACTCTTATTGCCTGCAGTAAACTTTCAAGGAAAACTCTTTCTCCACCATTGAGTCAAACTCTTAGTGAAATTAATATCAGAAGCCTAGCAGATTAGACTTTCTTCCAGGTCTGCCTTCCAGCTGGCACACAATTATTTCATACTGTTATCATCTATAAAAGCCTAATACATGGGAATGCTAATACATCCTAGGCATTGCTTTCAAGAAGAGTAGATGTATGAAAGTAAGCATGACTCCGATACAGTTTGCAACCTATAATCAGCAGTGATATCACCGACTTACAGTTTTGCATTTGCTCTACTTGTGTAAATGAACTATGAATTGATAATTACAAATCACAGTAACCTATAGCAACCAAACGACTCCAATTAGGGATAGTCAGTGAGTGGTTGGTATTGTTTACTGCTCATTTCCTTACCAAAAAATAAGCCAATTTATTCACAATGAGGTAACCAGGGATCATTTACAGACTAATAGGCTACTACACTATAGGAATCAGCTTTGATGTAAAAGGTAACGTGACATAGAACTATAGGATGAAATGATTCTGGTTATGTGTTTAATCATGCTTTGTCCTTATTATGGTCTAATGATTACAAGCTACCAGAAAGGCTGTTCTGTTACAGTATAAAATTGCTTTAATAAGTCCTGACGTACATTCGCTCATAAGCTGGCACTCGCCCAGCACTCACAGTTGTTCTCTGTTTCATCCTTTGGTTCTATAAATCTTCCCTGTTCCTCTGAGTATCATACCTCATTTCAATACCTTTCCCTAACCACATGGTGGTTTGCTAAACTGGTCAAGACACAGTGCGTTTGATAAAGTAGACTTCAACACAATCAATTCAAATGGTAATACTACCGGGACACTGGTAAACCAAACCCAAGCCTAAGCTGGTATCAGATGGTTCTCATAAACATATTACCGGTTGTCGGAAACGTCTAGTGAACAGTCACCTTTTTTTGAATCCCAGAAAACATAAACATTGATTCCCATTTATATACAGATACCTTATTTGAACATTATCTTTGACGTTTTATCATTTTTCACCATGAGTGATTCTGGTGTTATGTGAGCAGGGCTAGACAAGAAAAACTTCAGATGTTCTTACAAACATTACTTGTGCTGAGATCGTTGTGAGCTACAATACTATACCCAGGTACAATTTTTTGTGCACAGATCACCCATGGTTACCCATGCTGTTTTATAAGAAATAATTTGACAGTCCGATTTTTGTTTCTAGTGCTTTTGGCAGTAATGTGTGCCATGTACAGCCATCAGCCATGCTCCACTGTGTGGCTGGTAGGTAAAGAGTATGGGGTTGATTTACAAAAGGCAGACTGCGCACTTTGCAAAATGCAGTTGCACTCTGCCAGGGCAGTTGTTCCAGAGCTTAGTGAATAAGCAGAAGCTCTGCTGACTTCCATCATCCAATCATGTGCAGGAAAAAAAAACGATGGGTATTCTTTGTAACATGAAACTTTACATCGGTTACTAAGCTCTGGAGCAACTACACTTGCAGAGAGCGGCTGTACTTTGCAAAGTGCACAGTCTATTTGCCTTCAGTAAATTAACCCCTATGGGTCATGAGAGGAGATGCCCTCCACCCATATATGACTACATCTTTGCATGGCCATAGCATCTTAGAGAGATGCAGCATGGAGCACTGGCAATGCTGCTGTAATTACAGCATTGTTTTCAGCCGTCTGCAGGAAATAGCATGTATTGGAAACAACTGGCTGTATGAACAGTCAAAAACTAGGAAATATAAAGGAGAAGAGATTTAATGAATGTACACAGCAATGTCCAATTTAAAAGCAAAAATTACCATTAGCCTAGAGATTCGGTACACTTTAAAGTGTACTTGGTGTTAGGATGTTGTTCTTTCATGAAAATTGTTTTTTCTATAGAAACATCCAGCTCTTAATTCTTCCCTTGTTAATGGCTGTAACAGAGTTGAGTTAGCGGTCATACATGAACAGAACAAGAATTAATTTGCGAACGTATACATTAAGTGAAATCAGACACTGTCCAGCAGATGCTGCTGGCACTGTACTCAACATCAACCTTTTTCCTTGCATATTTACCAAATTACCCCCTTTATGTATTTAAGGCAGGTTGTTTGAGACAGTGGTGAGCAAAAAACAAAACCCCAAAAAATAAAAACATTTACATGATGAGAATCTAATCTAAGAACGTGAGCACATTTATACATGATTATGTAACAAACATCATGTAATAACATTTGAAAAGCGAATAAAAGCAGTAAAAATAAAGAAATGCAGCATCTTCTGTAAAAATGTCACACACACATTAGCACTTTCTCCTTCAGGGCGTGGAGTACAAACAACCAATTAAGTATAGTGTAATAAGACCACCCTCACTCTGAATATTCTTCTTAATAAGACCCAACCCTGGTCACTATTTCTCCAAATAACAAAAATGCTGGCCAACAAGCCATCATCTGATCACATGATGAAAACCAGAGAGGCGTACTTCACACATAGCCTGCCAATCAGTGTTTCTGCCTAAACTCTGGACCAGCCCTGTAATGAGAAAGGAAAACATAGTTTCTTTCTTTAAAGCGGATCTCCACCCTAAAGTGAAGATCCGCTGATCCGAACACTCCCCCCCTCCGGTGTCACAATTGACACCTTTCAGGGGGGAGGGGGGTGCAGATAGACATGTATCTGCACCCACTTCCGGCCCAGCATTCACGGGCAAAAGACGGGCATTACATCACATCCCGTCTCCCGCCCGTTGTGTGCTGGGAACACTCGGCTCCCAGCACACAGCTGGAGCCAATTCGCGGGCGCAGCGCGACTCGCGCATGCGCCGTAGGGAACCGGGCAGTGAAGCCGCAGCGCTTCACTTCCTGGTTCCCTCACCGTGGATGGAGGGGGAGCAGCAGGGTGACGAGCGATCGCTCATCCTCTGCTGCGGACGCCGCTGGACTCCAGGACAGGTAAGTGTCCTAATATTAAAAGTCAGCAGCTGCAGTATTTGTTGCTGCTGGCTTTTAATATTTTTTTTAAGCTGAACCATCCGCTTTAAGGTTCCAGAAACCACCCCAATGTCTAATAATATGAATTACACTGTTCCTAGTATATGTTAAAGGACATGTAGAGCTACATAACCAAGAATGCTCCTCCACAAACATCTATGACCACTCACTATAAATAATAAGCTAAGGTTAAAGATGAAGCTCTACATTAGGATGTTCTTTTATTGACTAGTTATCACAACATCTAAGGTTGTTTAGGACCTGTATGGTAATAATTATTCTAGGCTTGGGGAAAAAAAATCATACACCAAAGTTACTCATTATCTAATTATCTGATTGGCATGGCAGTGTTTGAAACCTCAGCAAGTATCTAGGAGGGCCACGTATTTATTTTCTTCACGTAATTTAAAAACTTCATATAAATAATTTTACCAAATCATCCCAACCTTCTAGTGTATGGAAACCTATTTACCAGGAGCAAGAGACTACTGCTGGATGCATTAGTGTAAAGATCTGAATAACACAAGGGAAAGAAATAAAGTGAAGTGATGTGGAAAGGAGAGAACCAAAAAGCTGTACCCAAAATGGAGGAAATAGTTGAGCTATGCTGGAGGTGAGAAGGAATGAATGACAGGGTAATGGGAGGAAAAGAGTAGAAAACTGGCCGATGAAGAGGTGAGACAGAGACGAGAGAGTGGTAAGAAATGAAGTGGTAAGTATTGGGGGAATGTGACACAAACAATGAGTGCTCCTTGAGCTTTCACGTTTTACATATTTCCTATAGTCAGACACCAAACTCATTGTTCTCTCTCACTGGCAAGCATCAGCCAACACTGTGCGCTGGATGTATATTGTTAACCGAACATAAATTGTACTACACAATGAGAAAATTCAAGCCAACTAAAAGCTTTCTAAACATAGTTGTATGGCCTAATAACGGCGTCCTGACCAACAAGATGTCACTTATACAGTACTTTGTACTCAACAGTACATTTTCGCAACAATGCCTGGTTTTAAAAATGTATTTTCCATTCAGATGAATTGATTTTGCAGCCAGAACCTGTCCTTTGTAGGTGGCATAATTCTTTACATCTCCCATGGACACCCTTTGATGGTCCATTGTGTGTCTGTCATTACCTTCACACTGTTAGTAATGTTAAACATACAGTATATGGCTAAATGTTAAAGTATAACATAGAATAACTCTCAGTACTTGGGAATTCTCTGAATACTCACATAGGACTGTATGGACACAGTGATGAATTCCTTTGCCATATACAGTTAAACCTTGGTTTGAGAGTAACTTGGTTTGAGAGCATTTTGCAAGACAAGCACATTTTTTTAATAAATTTTGACTTGATATACAAGCGATGTCTTGATATAAGAGTAGCGTCATGTCACAACCGTGTATAAATGAGAAGAGAGGTGCCTCTAAGTGTTGCAATATGGTTACAATTAGTGAAGAGAAAAAATTTAGCAACTCCTATGGTTGATGAATAAAAGAGGCACATCTAAGTATGCAGGGGTAATGCTATCCACATAGACCATCCACCACACCACCATTGATGTCGTCACTTCCACGAGCGGTTCAAGCCTCACTTTCAGATCGCTCTACTGCAGGGTAGTCTTCCCGGTCACGATTGCAGACTGACAGCAGAGAGAGCCGGCGGTGCGGAGGATGGTCTATGTGGACAGCATTAGCCCGGATGCCTGCATACTTAGATGTGCCTCTTTTATTCAACCAAGTGAGTTGGTAAATGTTTTATCATTGTTAAATGTTACCATATTACTACACTTATAGGCGCCTCTCTTCTTTTTTATACTCTGTAGCTCCTGCTGGATGTTGCTTCTAATCCCCTTGGGGAGGCTTCCATTTGTGGATGGACATTTTATGGTTACACAACTTATCACAATGCTACAATCTTTTTATATGGACTATAAACTGAAGGACTTATGAATAAATGGTTGTGGAACTAATCATTTGAGTTTCCATTATTTCTTATGGGAAAATTTGCTTTGATATACAAGTGCTTTGGATTACAAGCATGTTTCCGGAATTAATTATGCTTGCAATCCAAGGTTTTACTGTACTCTATTTTTATGGTGTTGGGCTCTAGGATTCAATTTTTTTTAACATATTTTCATTTCTTAAAATTGTTATCCAAAATGATTCATTGTCGGTACCCTCAAGGATAACCACTGGCCTACATACAGATCAAATATAAAAATAAGTTGTTTTGAGATATAATAAAAAGTTTGTTTTCTGTAATACAAATAACAGTGCAGCAGAACAGAATTCATTTTTCTTATTTAATTCTGTTCTCACCTCCATAATCTCACACATCCTTTTGAGAAATGCCAAATCCTCGGACACACCCTCACTGCAGCCTTGGCACTTGAGAAAAGCCATGTAAAGCTGTTAACATTAGACAGGCCAAGTGAATAGCATAAATAAAGCTGCCACTGTCTGCTTTACATATGTAGTCCCTAACAGACTGTCTGCCTTTCCTTTCTGCACAACTCAAATGTCTCTTTAATGTCATGTCTCTGTATGTAATGTTAATATAAGCAGTGTCATTTATCATGGTTATGGAGGCTGGCGCCACTACAAATAGGGTCAAACTGATTCCTATGCCAGCCTGTCTATTGCAGCTTGGATCCAAGTCGCTGAGCTAAGTTACACCTTCTGTGACGCTTACTATGCCTGCTCATGCACAGCCTGATTATCTGCAGTTCACAGAGTTTTTCTGACTTTTATACATTTTGTAATTTATTCCAATTGGGGTAAAGTGACAGAGTGTCTTTAAAGCCACCCCCAACCCACTTACACTCACCTTCCCATACTCCACCACTGCACATTACTCCTTTGCCCTAACCACGTAAGCGCTGTACTAAATAGGGTTAGATCTTAAGCCCCGTACACACGGCCGAGGTTCTCGGCAGAAACCAGCGAGAACCTCGCTGGCATCCTGATTCTGCCGAGAACCTCGGCCGTGTGTATGGATTCTGCGAGCCCCGCCCGTCGGGAAACCCGTCGCGCAAATAGAGAGCAGGTTCTCTATTTGCTCGACGGCCCGTCGGGATGAATGGCTGGTCGCCTTTCCCGACGGGCTGGTCGCCGAATCTGACGGCCGGCCGAGAACCTCGACGAGCGGAACGAAGTGTTCAGCCCGTCGAGGTTCTCTGCCGTGTGTACGCGGCCTTATACGAACTTTAAAGTGTTACTAAACCCACAACAGTAAAACCAGTCTGTATACTGTATGCAGTAAAGCATGCTTGTTATACTCACTGTGGAACCTAAGGGGTTAATTTTCTAATTGTGTTAAAAGGCTGTTTTTACACAATGGTTTTACACAGACTCCTAATAATTTTCTAATAAAACATTAGTCTATGGTGTCAAACAGCCCATGCTCAGTTTGGTGTGTATTGCTAGAGAGTTTTTTTTCTTGGGAAGATGCATGTGATCAGCACAGGGCCAATCAGTGTCTTGCAGTCTCCTAGGTCAGTCAGAAACGCCTCCTTCAAGCTTTAGCCAGTGCTTGGCTCTACACTGATAGAAGTCACAAGACTGCTAATAATTGCTAATAATTGCATTTCCATGTTCTGTGTAATGTGGGAGACCAGATATAGTAAATGCAGGGTTCTGGGTTTAGTAACACATTAATGTCACCATCTCTATCAGGCTGCAGTGTTTGGGCCTAGTGATCTGGGACACTCAGGCATGAACATTGTATCACAGAATGAAGTCACATGCTCTTGCATGTCTGTAATCTCTGCGTATTTTGTAGCAGTTCCAAAAGAGCAACAAAACCATAGAGGTTACCAGTGAGGGTTAGTATACATAGGTCAGAGGTAGGTGTTAAAGAATCTGTAATTTTGCCCTGAACTGGAAAAGTGAAAGAGTGTATTCAAGTTCCTGGCATAGTACACGTGGAGCAAGGCAGAAAGAAGCAGTAACTGGAACAGAATCAGCTGGTAAAAATATAACCAACATAGGTTAGTCCTCTTTTACATGAGGGATCCGTAAACAGACTGACTGAATTGGAGCAAAACAGAATAGGCTACATACATCGGTGACATTTATATCCAGTTTGTGTTTTCCTCCATGTTTTGATTGAGTGAAGAATGGAACAGACTCATGTTAGCTTTACAGGCAGGCAAATTTACAGCACTGTACCTCTGATTTGTCACGTTTACCTTAGAAAACCCATAGACTATCATTGAGCTTCAATTCAAAAACCTACACTAATTGCTTGTGTATAGGTGGCCATATTTACTGAACAGAAGCTCAATGTGAAAAGAGCCTTATTGCTTCTGAATAGGCATCCATATCTGCTTCATATTTTCTTTCTGGTGTGTAGAGCTGCAGAGGAATCAAGCTATACTGTTACTCTCTCAGTGCACGTCTATTAGTGACTGAATGAAAACAATATGCTCTCTATGTAGCTGCGATTTTTTTCTATGGGAGTTGGTTAGAGACCTTAAAAATGTTCCTGAAATGCATATAGTAAGTGAAGGAATATTTAATAAATCTACATATGAAAATGTTTTCCCTCTAAAATTGTATTGTATTTGGCAGACATCTTGTGGATCACCACCAATGCTTTAACATGAAGATGATGAGCAACATTTGAGAGGGTCCAGGCTCTTCCAGGACCCGGAGGCCAGGCAGATCCCAGTGGGCACAGCTGCACATGCACAAAAATAATGGTGTCTGAGGGGTGCAGAGCCTGTCCACGCTGGGACTTAAGTTCCCATTGAAATATTTCAATAATTAATATATTTTATACAGAACTAAGAAGCTGTGGTAACTCCCACATGTCATGCTGAGTTTCCATGATTGAAAGAGCTAAAATTCTATTAATAAAGACGGCAGGCCAGGAACGGTCAGGCTGGGGAGGAAAGGGTTAGATTAGGCTGTATATCCTCCCGCCAAGAAATAGGGTGGGTATTATCCGATTTCCTGCAGCTTTTAATGCACACTGTGAGGCCGCGTACACACGGCAGAGAACCTCGACGGGCAGAACACATCGTTCCGCCCGTCGAGGTTCTCTGCCGGCCATCGAAATCGGCGACCCGCCCGTCGGGAATGGCAACCAGCCATTCATCCAGGCGGGCCGTCGAGCAAATAGAGAGCGTGCTCTCTATTTCTGCTCGACGGGATTCCCGACGGGATGCTCGCTGAGAGCATACACACGGCCGAGGTCCTCGCTGGAATGCAGCTTCCAGCGAGGTTCTCGCTGGTTTCCAGCGAGAACCTCGGTCGTGTGTACGCCGCCTGAGAGCCTCATGGTATGCAGTAAAATTGAAGGAAGCTATTTTAGTACAATATAGAAGCTAAGGCTTTAAGTAAGGGTGGGTTCAGGTGCAACATTTTTATTTTCAAAGTACATCAGCAACACAATAAATTGTTGAGGTAAGATAATTTACATATTAGCAACTCCTCTAGCTTTAGAAATAAATAATAAGTGGAGATATTAGCGGCTCCCTGTCCCTATAAAGTACAGAACGGTGTTTATGCCAGATAACTTCTCTATGGGCAATAAATAATGAAGAGTGTAAGAAACACAAACTCAGTGTGAGCTCCCCTCTGGGTACGCTACAATGACAAGAAACAGCTACAGTATGCCATATGGTGTTAACAATGTATCTACTAAAACAATATATGAACATGAGAAAATAATGATTTCTTCATTGAGATAAGTGTCTCTAATTTGATCCTTCTCCAAAAAATGTAAGGATGCTGACTGACTCCAAGATGACATCTCTCAGCAGGCTTGCCAGAAGATTATCAACAGAGGCTGTGTTATGATTTTTGATAACCAATGGAAATTCCTCAATGTCAAAACCTTAACGTTCCAAGGAGTTCTTTTCTTTCCTTGAGAAGAATATCTCCTGACTTTAGTCAAACCCCGAACAAGGAAAATTCCAGCATTTTATATGCCATTTCTTTAAAATTATGGGAAAACAAGCAATATTCTGGTGGGCGCCACTGTCTTATTAGCTGGAAGATATGGCACTGTACTGTACTATATAACATTAAAATAACAATTTACATGCCTTGTGGACCAGGGCCAGATGTTTAAATGTGATAGTAGAGATACATCTAGTGTGTATTGCACTCTTAACAACAAGACCTGTCAGTTCTCCTCCAGGGTAAGACATTCCTTCTTCTATAGGTGGGTCATGTGTCACTTGTACTCCCCCCATGTCCCTCTTTTACCAAACCCTGCATTTACTATATCTGGTCTCCCACAGTACACAGAACATGACAATGCAATTACTTTTCTAAATATAAACTGCTAAATATATTTTCTCATCAGCAGTATATAGCAGTCTTGTGACTTCTATCAGTGTCCAGCCGAGCACTGGTTAAAGCTTGTAGGAAGAGTTTTCATTCTACTCTCACTGGCCCTATGCTGACCAGATGCATCCTCTCAAGAACAAAAAAAACTCAAGAAATACACACCAAACTGAGCATGTGCAGCCTGACTCAATAGACTCTGTCTTATCAGGAAATGAATAGGGGACAGTGGAAGGAGAGGAGGATCAGAGAAGACAGGATCAAACAACCTTTTTACACAATGCGCAAGACTAACCCCTTAGGTTTCACAGTGAGTATAACAAGCATGCTATATTTACAGCATATATAGACTGATTTTACTGTTGTGGGTTTCGTAACACTCTAATCCTTCTCAAATGTTCACTTAGGTGTCATTTCCATTTATTTATTTTCTGCTCCTGTATGTGTTTTTTTGTATTGTTACACTACCAATAAATATATTTTCAACCCTAAAATGGTATGTGCTGAAATTCACACTTTATACTTGCCAATATAATGGGTCTCATTTCTCCTACTGAATCTTTCATCGTCTTCCAATATGTAAAATGCAACAAGAGTGATGAGGTTTCTCTTGCTTTACCAGACACGAACAATGGTGGGAATACCTAGCTGACTTTTATATATCCCAGGGAGATAATAAAGCCAGAGGAATAAATCGTATAATAGCTAAGATATCTGTTTATACTGGATATATATTTGGTGTCTTTTTGGTATTTACTCCTGTCCTTTTCTTGGCTTAAAACTTTACATAGTAGGGGAAAAGACACAAGCCGACAGATCTTTAGAATGACTAGTTGAGTAGAGAAAGGGACTTCAGCATGACTTGAAAAGACTGGAGATAGACCACCAGATGTGAATGAAATATTGCTCCATTTATCAACTTTACCTAAATGTGTCCTAAATAGCCATACTGCACAATTATAATCTGATAAACGTTCAAATTGATTTTAAGAAGTACTGAAAATTACTTATTGTCTATTTTTTTTTATCCTTTTCTGAACTGCCAAACGGTTAGTTATATCTTTTTGATCCTCCATTTGTTCAGTAAATTCTGCATAATGGAACAAGTCTTATACAATAGAGGGGATAACAAAAGAGGTGGATTAATAATGTAGTAGTCTTAGTGTAAGAGGTTAGGCTCCGTATGGGGAAAACAGGTGTTTTCATGCAGGAAAACTGTTACTATCCCTGGATTCTAAACTACATTTAAATGATATTTTAAAAATCTCTGCGGATAGCCAGAAGAGTTGATAATTACAATTTGGCAAGACAGCACTTTATTCATTGTAAAATGTGAATTGCCAAAGTCAGTATTTGAACATGATAACGTTTAATCATGAATCATGCAGAGCTGTTGAGCAGTCATAAGCATAATTTATTGAGTCTGGTTTATTTTAAGTTCTGCAAACTTGGCATTTTGTCTGAATTTGTAGCATAAATAAATGGTGCATACAATTATTAAAAGCTTGTTTTATCCAATGTTTAACAAAGTATGGCTGTAACACAACAGGGAGTAAATCCCTAAGCATTGCTTATGTATAAAGAAGCTTATTCACAGGAAGCTTCATGTTAACCCTAGGTGCTACTTACAGAAGAGTGTCTATACCTGAAAAAGAACACAGTTTATATCTACATATGTCACTGCATTCCAGTCAAATTAAGACCGATTAAAGCGGACCTTAATTTATTTATTCAACTTTTCATCTATTAAATCTTCTGCCCTTGTTTTAACTTTGGATAGTAAAACACTTTTGTTCTGCCAGTAAATACCTTATACAGCCCACTTCCTGTTTCTTGTCTGGTAAAAAGCCTAGGCTTATGACATCATGTACAGCACTCTCTCACTCTCATAAAAGTTTGCCAGGAAGGGAGGGCGGATGAGTCATAAGAGGGCCAATGAGAGCTGCAGGACTGCAGCGCTGGAAGTGTGCCTCTGGAAGTCCAGGAAGTGAACAGGCTGCAGCTTCAGCTGCCCACAGTTAAAATGGCTGCAGCCAGACTTAGTGGAGGGAGATTTCTGCAGCATATTTAGCAAGTACAGAGTCACAGTATATATAAAATAATATGCAAAGTGGTTAGAGGGAAGCTTCAGAATGGCAAAGATGTTTTTATTACAAATGAGGTGAGCAGACTACAGTTCCTCTTTGATAATATAAATAAACCACATCTGTGGGCATGAGACAACTCACTCACATCCCTTCGCCACATACCTTTAGATGATCTTTTATACTCGCTCATTGCAACTTACAGAAGCCACACCAGATTTACTTGTCGCATCTTTAGATTGTAAGCTCCATGAGCAGGGCCATCCTAGTCCTTTCCGTATTAAACTGTATTGTAATTGAGGCAGCTGGCACAACATATTTTTACTGCAACTAAGATGACAATTGCTAGGGCTTGGAAAACCCCTGTGCTTGGTTATGAGGTGGTCAAACATCGTGTGAATGATGTCATGGTGAACGAGAAATTAACAGCTATCTTGACACGCACAATAAAATTCTTAGAGTCTGGCCGCCATGGATTGCGTATTCTCAGCCTTCCCAGTTTGACAGCACGCTCTTTTCAATTTAGGGCTCTTCTGGCTCACACCCCATGGACTCTCTTTTTCTTCTTCTTTTTCTTTCTTATTTCCCTTTCTCTATCCAGACTCTTTTTTTATTGGTTGCTTTCTTTTTACAAGTATATATTGTTTACTGTATTGACTGCATATCCCTGTCAAGTAGACAGGAATGATCCTAATAGGATCAGTGATACCTTATAATTTTGCATTTTTATTATTTTCCTTTTGTCATTTGTTCATTACATTATGTAACCGTTTGTACTCCTGATAAGTTGGCTAACTTGCTAATAAATCTTTGTAAAAGAACTGTACTGTAATTGTACTTTCTGCCTTTATTTAGTAAAGCAATGCATAGACTTAGGTCTTCCAATGACCGGCAATAGGAGTAAAATCACCCAGGTAGTTATGTGGATACCTGAAAAAGTAACCTAATACTCCTCAGCGAAGAAGGTAAAAGACTTGAGGCCCAGTGTGTCATGTGACCATGGATTTAGGTGATCATTTTGGGCTTTTAGGCTTAGTTTACCTAGCAATCAGTTAGGGTGGTGGAAGGTGGAAGGAGGATGGGCTATGTCTGGAGTTCAACTGTAAGCACTATTATTTGTATTAATGAGTTATCTGTGTTGTCAGTTATCATCATGAAATGTTAAAATCTGAATAGAAAAAACACAATTTTAAAGTGAGCTTGCACGCCATCTATTTATGCCTTCCCTTCACTTCCTACCTCCTCCCATTTGGCCCAAGAGCAAAACAGAGTTAGCCCTGGAGCTTACACAGTGCTATGAACTCATTCCTCACCTTTGCATATTATTTACTTACTAGTTTCTTTACTAACAACTGCTAAGATATCAGCCATAGCGAGTGCATACATTTCAATGAATAGCTGAATAGACTGGGATTATAAAAAGGAGCAGTAAAGTACTAACAATATGTAATACTGCAAAACAGCAGTGCCTAAATTTGTAATAATTTAATATGTTTATAACATGGAAAATTCAGGCTAAAAAATATACAAAAAAAATACTGATTATTGATTTTTCCATGAAACTGATCTAATTTTAATTTAAAAATAAAACAAAAAACACTAAAATAGAAAAAAGAATAAGAATAAGCGGTAGAAAACTCCTGAATTAAAACAAAAAATGTGGGTATACCAACACATTATGACAGCCTGACCTTAAAATGAGGCCCTTCAGCTGTGTGCTGTCACTTCCGTCGGTGCTTCTATCTTCGCCTGGTCTTCCTTCTAGGTGTGTACTCTCCAGTGGTTTAAATGGCCAGGCCATGATGACGTCACAGCTCAATAAATGGATGACATTAAGAGTGCAGTGCACAGACGCCAGTGACGTCACTGACTATTGTAAGTGCGAATATCTCCTAAACACTGAAAGTTTAGGAGACATTCACTGTACCTACAGGTAAGCCTTGTTATAGGCTTACCTGAAGATACAAGTCAAAAAGCAGCACTTACTACTGTTATAAAAAATTGAGGGGTATCTAAGTGATATGTCAAGCTGCTTGCCTTATCTTTTCTAGGTGTCAATTCAGTGAATATTCAACATTGTAAAGTGGCAAGGCCTTTTCCCGGATTCTACAAAATAAGCACAGTGACAGCTGCTGTTTAATGCTCTCCCCTTAATATGCAAACTAAATGGCAACGTCTATATGCAACCCAAGGTCAGCATCATAGTTTTTGTGCAAGCAGGAAAGCCAAATTTCAAAAAAACATTTTAAGCCTGAATGCTGTATTGTTTAAAGTGGATGCATCAATCATGTTGTGGATTGTTAAACAGTGTGATACTCCATACTTTATGTCAGCCAAAAACCTGGGCTTAACAGCTTGGATCTGTATTGCATTACAATTACTCTAGCTGTCTTTGTTCCATCCCAGGCTGCAGAAATATGAGAGGCTTTGAATTTACATTAAAGATCTCACTAGAACAGCATGCTCAGTGATGGGTGTTAAATTTGTATATTTAGGGTGACATATTGGAAAATTCCACATTCAGGGCAGGTGGTTACAGTTAATCTAGTCACTCTGCCATATTAGGAACTAATGGCCCACTATTTAGATTAACTAACAGCTCTGGCATCAAATAACTTATTTTAGGGAGAAAATTATTGCCTCATTACACATTATGGTAAATGATACCATGACACGTCTCTTGAATCGAAGGGAACTGGTGTTAACACTGGGTACATTGTAAACTAACTTATGCCCAGAACCAAAATAATGATTGCCTCACTTTCACAATAGGAGGGGGAATAGAGTCTAGAAGTACTGGGTAGACAAACAATATATGATAACCTTCCATAGATGTCTTTAAATAATATACATAATGCTATTATGAGGCTTTGTAACGATTCTAAATACATTTTATTACAAACTGAAAGTTCAGAACAGAACAGCTCTTAGGGTACTTGCACACAGTATTGATGTATGAACATTAGATATTCCTGGGATGAGAATGGGCTGTATAGCACATGTGTGTATTTGCACATGTACATACGTGTAAAAAATCTTCTAGCTTTTTTTTAATCAAAGGAATGGAGTGTGGCGTACATTTGTATATGCACGTAAATGCAAGTAAAGATACTGACCAGCAACACAGATTTTACATTTTTTTTCCTACTAATCTATAAACACTTAGCTGCCTTAGATCAGTAAATAAAAGACTGAATGCCAAAGAGGTCAATTTTCCATGAGCTAGAGACAATGGCCTGGATTCACTAAGACTTATGTCGGCGTATCTCCAGATACGCCGCCGTAATTTCAAATGTGTGCCGTTGCATCTTTGCGCCGATTCACAAAGCGACATACGCCAAAAAACATGGCTTCAAAACTTGCCTACTCCCCAGATACGCCGGCGTAGGCAAGTTACACTGGACGCATTCGGCGTTCCCATGTAAAATATGCAAATGAGCAAGATACGCCGATTCACGAACATAGATGCGCCCGGCCGCTTCATATACGCACTTTGCGTAAGGCTTACATCCGGCGTAAAGTTACCCCTGCTTATATGAGGCGCAGCTAATGCTAAGGTATGGGCCAGGGAACGACGCCGTAGAATTTTACGTCGTTTACGTAGTACATGAATAGGGCTGGGCGTAGGTTATGTTCACACGTCATAAACATTGCACGCCGACGTCACTTAGGCATTCTATCCGACGTGATCCTGAACATGCACACTGGGATACGTCCACGGACGGCGCATGCGCCGCTCGTTCGGCCCATCATTTGCATGGGGTCACGGATCAGTATACTAAAACACGCCCACTGCCTAGCTACTTTGAATTACCTCCATTTTAGCACTGCAGACTCTTCAGTATTTAATTCTTTGGAAAGTGTTGGATGCTGGTGTCCCCCATGGAAATCTGTGGCTGTGACTCTTGCATCACTGCTGTGTTCTGTAGTTATTCCTTTTTACACACCATACTGGTATCAACCGTATGGTTAAAAGGGTACTGCAACAATTCCAGACTAGTCAGGAAAGTACAATATAAATAAGCCGCCAGCACACCACCAAGCTTGTTTCAAAGTGCATAGCTCTTTACTCTTGTATGATCGCATAGGAAAGCAATATTTCAGGAACCCTTCCTCAGGTGTCTGATCACAAATCTGAGGTTGGGTCTCTGCGCAGTCCCAAAACAGCTTTTCTATGCAATTACAGAAGAATAAGGAGCTTTACAATTTGGAACAAGTTTGTTGATGTACCAGTCGGAATTTGTGACAGCACTCTTAACTATATGGTAAAAGGTATACCAGTATGGTGTGCAGAAAAGAACATACTCCATACATAAGTACAGAACACAGCAGCAATGTAAGGGTCAAAGCCACTGTATCCCTGTAGGTATGTAGGGGGTCCAAAGATGGAATCACCGCAGTGCACAGCGAAGGACAAAGGCATCCAACAGTTCCAGAAGTCTCAAATGATGAAGAGACTATAGGGATGATCTAGAAATGGGAGAAAAGAAAGATGAAACAAAATTAACCTATAAGATGTAATCTTTCAAAGTAAATACCGATAGACTCTTGTTTCTGCAGTCCATGTTTTATTTAGATAACTTCCCATGGAAAGCAACACACCTCATTTTTACTTTGCAAATACCAGCATGCATTTGCCAAGCCCTGGCACAACAGTATAATGGAAACGTCATTCATACAAATTCCCCTGTGAACTCTAAACTTGAGATACCCAGAAGCTGGCCCTTTCTTCTCTATGCTGCCTAATAAGGTAGGCTTGCTGAGGATCCTCTTAATACCACTATATATAAACTTATATTTATATACCACAACTGGTTTTGAGGAAAATGTGAAATGATCATGGGTCATTTGTTAGTTTGCCAACATGTAATCCCTAGAGAGAACAAATAGCTTTTGCAAGCATTTGGCAATAATTTAACAAAATATATAGAATAAAATTGGCAGTGCATATAAAAACATAAAAGGGGTTCTTCAGGCTTCTTTACAATGATGGTGAAATTTCAGTTTAGATGCTATTAATGTTTTAAAAATAATAATAGTAAATAATTAAAACTACCTGTGCCATTATAGTGCCTTGCACCACATTAACACCACGTTTTAGGGCTATTTGCTTATCTGCACCACCAGTGCCAGGTTTTATTGTAGAGTATGGTCTTAGGCATGGTGTGGGTTTCATGCTTAATTAACAAAGGGAATACAAAAGGAAATTTCCGTATAGAAAACTGACGCAGATTCCTCTCAGGTCAGACCTAGCATAAGGGATGTAAGCTGTCTTCAGGCAGCTAACATACTTCTATCTGCCCATGCAGTAAATACACTACACAAGCAGAGCCTACAGATTTAAAAAGGAAGTAAAGTCTTCCTCTTTAACTGTACATACGGGTAAGCCTATAGTAAGGCTTACCTGTAGATACTGTAAATATCTCCTAAACTTGCACTGTTTAGGAGATATTTACTATATACGCTGCCGCACATGCAACATTTCTTCAGGACCGGTGCCTTGAGCGAGTGTGACATCATTGTGGCTCTGGCCATTCACAGCGCCGAAGCCCACGAACCTAGAAGTACCTCCAAGAAAGATGTCGGCCATGGGAGCGGAGTGCGGGCAGCACTGCAGGGCATCGTTCTAAGATAAGCATTTCATAATAAGCTAATATGCGATGCATACTAGCTCATTATGCCTGTCTTGCAGGGATTTATTTTTTCGGGGATTTTTTTTCAGAGGTTTACAACCTCTTTAAACACATTTCCTCCTTTCTCCCACATGCTGAGCAGAGGGGGAAATGGGCAGAAATATAGGCGTATGCAGCTTCAGCTGTACTGCCCTCTGTGCTGTGTCTGTCACAGGCACAGCACACAACAGGAAGCAGTTCACATCTAATAACAAAGAGCTTCAATACCTTTAGTTAATTAGACTCAGGAACTGCTGTTTTCTCAGGTTAAACAATTCCACCTATTGTTTATATGCATAGTTTGTGATTAAACACTGTATATATGTGACAATAGTCATATTTGCTCATTACATACTCAGTCTCTGCCTCATGCTTTGCAGTGCTACACTGCACAGGAGTTCTGTTGTACAGCCCCAATTGCAAAAAAGTTGGGACGCTGTGTAAAATCTACATAAAAAACAGAATGCAATGATTTGCAAATCTCAAGAGCACTAGATGCACACTTTTAAATATGGAACATCTGATCCCAGGCCTACACTGACAGCAGGATTGAAATAGTGCGAGTTCAGCTGAACTCGCACTATTTCATTCCCGCATCCCAGTCTGACTTCGGGGGAGATTTTAGAGAAATCTGTGTGGGTTGCTGCACATATGTCTATACATATCGTACCCCGAAGTCGCCAAAAGTAGTACAGAAACTATTTTTGGGAATCGGTGCGGCGTCACACCCATTCAGATGGTGCCTTTGCTGGCTAAAGCCGCCGATTGTGAACTTAGGGTTCAGCACAGTAAGCAGGGGCGGACTGACAACTCATGGGGCCCCCAGGCAATAGAAGATTATGGGGCCCCCAGGCTTACAGATGGCCACCAAGCCAGGTGGCAGTACAGAGGCAGGGCAGCTAAAATCTCTGGATTTTTACATCAAAAGCATGTAGGTTTCGGACATATCAGGGACAGATGTAAAAAAAAAACACAGATTTTTACATACTGTCCCTGGTTTTAATGAGCCTGGCAACCCTGATGGGGCCCCCTAGTGGCATGGGGCCCTTGGGCAGTGCCCGAGTTCCTCAATGGTCAGTCCGCCCCTGACAGTAAGCCTTTATTCTTTGCCTATAATGGTTTGGCAAAAGACTCCTGCGGCAGCAAATTTCCAGAGGTACAAAATTTGATGTGGACTATTTGAATACATGGCTAAGCATCAGATGTAGACAATTTTCTCAGTTCAGTGGTAGCCAATATGATTTCTACAAAAGTTTTGGACCTTGCTCCACATTATTACTAAAACTGCCCGAGACAGGCAATGGAGATGTAAGAAGAGCACGTGCATATACTCAAAGAGTGTGAGATAGGAGAATGATGTTCCTTCACTAACATGGCCCACAACTCATGAACAGTGACCTGGTGCTACATCTTACATTCTCTATTAGTGATGAGCGGAATACGCCATATTCGATTTTGCGATATTTCACGAATATATAGAAGAATATTCGCGAAATATTCGTTAATATCGAATATTCGTGATATTTTATCAAAAAATTTTTTTGCGAAATTTCGCTAATGCGAATGGGAAATTTCGCTAATGCGAATGCGAAATTGATTGCGAAATTCTCGTCAACACGTGAAAACGGAGATCATTTCCTGGATTACTAAACTAATATGCACTAAACACTAACTCTACTTACACAAACTTATATGATTAAACTAAAGCTAATTATTATTTTTTTTTTTATACACAAAACACAGAAGGGCAGAGAAAGTATTCGGCAACATAAAAGGATCGCCTCAGCTACTCGGCCCAGGGTCTCTAATCATACCAGCAATGCTTTTAGACGTCGATGGAGATCACTAGGATGTGATCTGTTTTAAAAATAAATTTGAAAAAAATACGAATATTCGCAATAGCGAATATTCACCGCGATATTCGATTTATTTGCGAATACTCGAATATGCAATATTCGTAACGAATATTCGCAATGCGAATATTCATGAGCAACACTATTCTCTATAAGAATTCCAATTAAATTAAAGCTGTACAAGAAAAGAGAACTCAGCTGTACTCAGAGAAAAGATTGTTTTTACATTTAATTTCTATTTACCACAACTTGAAACAGATCCTATATATGTACAGTATATGTATACACACACACATGGATGTATAATACATAAATTCTCCTACTTTATATTAGTAGATGGACACTTCTATAAAAGCTCTACTAAGTTCCAAAAAAAAAAATGAGCCTCTTGGGCAGTGTTTATTTTATAACGTGTCATTTCATTTCCGAGGTAGAGTTACCACAGGTGATTTTCCTCATCCTATTATATAGCCAGAGACTGTATATTTGTCACTCACAGCTACTTACCCAGCGAATACTTGGATAAAGCATCTTGTTTTTTTACTAATGCAGGTAACAGACTAATAGCGGGATTTGTCTCATTTGTATTCCAGTCACACACAGACGCTTGAAGGCTGCCAGATATATCAGTCATATTTGGCCGCAGATGAACTTTAAGAAAATCCTCTAGCGAGGGAAGACTCATCATATTTTAACCAAGTGCAAAATGTACTTCAGCTTTCCACAGCCTTTTTTTTATCCACAAAATTATAAAAAAAATAAAAGTTTAACTGAAAGTTTGGGTGGTCCATTAATCTAACCTTATAGATTTCTGGAGGAAATATATTCGAATATACTATGTACATTCAAGTGTGTTGTAATTGTACCAAATGGGAGTTTGGATCTAAATGATGGAAGAAATATTATTTAAAAAAAACGAAATCCCCCTTAGTCTGTAGGAAAATATTCAAAGCAAAAAAATGTATTAAAAAAATTAAAGAAGTTGTCCTTCTTAAAGCTGAACACCACGCATTACATCTTTAACTGTATTTTTAAAAATTAACCTAGGGTTGATACATTTAACCTGATATTAGCCTCTTGAAATCTCTTGCAGCGCATTAATTAAAGTGGTTGTAAGCCCTTCCACATACTCAGGGAAGTGACTGGTGATACACAGAGATCAAACAAATGATCCTGCATAAGTTGAACCTGTTTATCTGTGGTCTTCTACTTCTCTCCATCTGTTCAAAGTGCAGAATTTATAAAGCTTGTCTGGAAGATCAGAAAAAAGAGAGCGGAAGGCTGAAATGACACACTGCAGAGTGAAGAGCTCTGTGAGCTGATTGGAGGGAAGGGCCACATCCCCTCCACACAGCACACATAAACAGAGCCGAGGCTGCAGGTTCCTCCCCATCACCATTTTTCCCTTTGTGTCAGGCAAACTTGTCAGAAGTGATTAATGTTGATAGCAGAGGAATAAAGCAGCAGACAGAAAAGGCACATAGTGCTCTTAATTGAGAAACTAGTAGAGAGGGACATGCTTTGTTCATATTTCATGTCCGAGGCCTTATACACATGACCGTTTTCCTTGACAAAATCCATCAAGAAACTTGGTGGCAGAGCTTTTTTGCAGAGTGAAACGGTCGTGTGTATGTTTTTCATTGAGAAAACTGTTGTGGATCTCGACGAGAAAAAAAGAGAACAAGTTCCCTTTTTCCTCGTCGGGAGTCTCAATTTCCTCGTCGTGTTTCTCGTCGGGCTGGTTTACGACGAGAAACATGTTCGTGTGTATGCTTAGAAACCCGCGCATGCTCAGAATAAAGTATAAGACGGGAGCACACCTTCGGTAAAAGTAGCGGTCGTAATGGAGATAGCACATTCGTCATGCTGTAACAGACTGAAAAGCGCAAATCGTCTCTCACCAAACTTTTACTTAACACGCAGTAACATGAGATTAGCAAAAGCATTCCCGAGGGAGTCGCCAGTGGAATAGAACTTCCCCTTTATAGTGCCGACGTTCGTGTTGTACGTCGAGATTTTGTCTTGACAGTGTGTACGCAAAGAAAGCTTGACAAGATTCTCAACAAGCCTGACAAGGAACTCGTCGAAGGAAAACGATGTTTCTTTAACGACAAGTTTCTCAGTCGTGTGTACGAGGCCTAAGGTTTACAACCACTTTAAGAGGGGGAGGGGCATGAATGGCGACCAACCAGGCATGCTGCATGCAAACATGCTGACAAGTCACTCCATCACTGATCAATCACAGGCTGGGGTGGATTGATGCATACAGATTAGTGGTGCCTGATATCTGTATGCATATAAACACTACACCGAAACAGAAGGGAAACAATTATTAATTATTAGTTATACACAAAGGGATATATTTATAAAGCTGTAAATCTGACATTCACAGAATATTTACTGCACGCAAATCCTCCTGGGGCATGAATTTTAAATGACAGTGATTAAAGTGTTTAAAAAGGATCACTTTTTTTTTACATAAGAAGCATGTCATACTTACCTGCTCTGTGTAATGGTTTTGAAAAGCAGCACCAAACTTCCTCTTTTAGGGTCCCCTGCCAGCGCTGTGTGCTCCTCTTCTTTTACATCTGCCCCACATGAAAATACTTGATATGGGGACAGCCCCATTCTCTGCTGACAAGATTTGACTGACAGCAGCAGGAGTCAATGGCTCCACTGCTGCCGAGTCTCCTGTGAGAAAAGATGCTGCAGACAGACACAGCTCTGGATCAAGTTTGAGCTCAGGTAAGTGTTTAAGGGGGGCTGGGAGAGCAACATTTGAAAGCCCCATCTCGATCCAGCAATGTGCACAAGAGTTACATATAGTTACATAGTTACATAGTTAGTCAGGTTGAAAAAAGACACAAGTCCATCCAGTTCAACCATAAAAAAATAAACAAACAAAATAAAACACAGTACAATCCCATACACCCAACTCCATACCCACAGTTGATCCAGAGGAAGGCAAAAAAAAACAGCGGAACATGATCCAATTCGCTACAGGAGGGGAAAAAATTCCTCCCTGATCCCCCGAGAGGCAATCGGATTTACCCCGGATCAACTTTACCTACAAATCTTAGTACTCAGTTATATTACGTGCATTTAGGAAAGAATCCAGGCCCTTCTTAAAGCAATCTACTGAGCTGGCCAGAACCACCTCTTGAGGGAGTCTGTTCCACATTTTCACAGCTCTTACTGTGAAGAAACCTTTCCGTATTTGGAGGTGAAATCTCTTTTCCTCCAGACGTAAAGAGTGCCCCCTTGTCCTCAGTGTTGACCGTAAAGTGAATAACTCAACACAAAGTTCACTGTATGGACCTCTTCAGGGCCGCCATCAGGAATTTTGGGGCCCCTTACACAGCTTCAGGCATGGGCCCCCTGGAGCAGGGAACCGGTGGGGGTGCTGCCGCATGAGGAAATTGAGAAGCGGGGGGGGGCTGCTGACGCGAATTGAGAAGCGGGGGGGGGGCCCTTTACAAAAAGAAGACATAAAGAAAAATATATATAAAAAAGGGGGGTAGCCTGTGGACCTCCGGACCTCTAAAAAAAAAAAAGAAAACAATTGGCCCTTTAATAAAAAATAAAAGGACAATATATTAAAAAAATATATTTTTTTTATAAAAAAAAGGACTTGCCATCTGGGGCCCTTGGTGGCCTCCGGGCCCATGGGGACCGTTGGACCCCTAAAAAAAATGTTTTTTTTTATTCTTTTTTTTTAGGGTGGTTCCCATCCGGGCCCCTGGGGACGCCCGGGCCCCTTACAGGTGTAATGCCTGTACCCCCCTGATGGCGGCCCTGGACCTCTTATATAGTTGTACATGTTGATCATATCCCCCCTTATTCTCCTCTTCCCAAGAGTGAATAAATTCAGTTCCTCTAATCTTTCCTCATAGCTGAGCTCCTCCATGCCTCTTATCAGTTCGGTTGCCCTTCTTTGCACTTTCTCCAGTTCTTGACTTTCCAGGGACTCTCCCTTCTTATTGGCCGAGACAGCAGCAGAAGCCATTGGCTCCCACTGCTAACAATCACAGACAGTGATCCAATGAGGAGAGAAAGAGGGTGGGGGCCGAGCCAGAGCTCTGTGTGTAAATGGACACGCAAAGCTGTGGCTTGGGAACAAAGGGAATCGGGGATGTTCTGTGCAAAACCACTGCACAAGGAGTATAACATGTTTATTATTTTTTGTTTTAAAAAAAGAAAGCTTTAAATATCACTTTAAGTAAAAAAAAAAAAGAATGCGCCCAAAAGAGTTTTTAGTTAGAATACCTTCAATACTACTACAGTACTATATTTGTCTGTTAAAATGTATGCAAAGTTTTGTAAACAATGAACATCTCTTATTTGATTACACCATTCAAAGCATTTTGCTATATCTGTCTTATAAGTTCAAAATCATACCTGTTAAGATGGAAATCAGAGGTGTCCTGTGTTCTTTGCTGAGGGCTAAACAGAGTACACATTAATTAATCCCTATGCTGTGGATAATGAGAGGGTCTGAATAGTTTAGAAAAAGACAACAGGCAGACCAGACAACACTCAGTCCCCCAGAATGCGGTGTTGTCAGCCCATAATAGATAATTCCGAGCTGAGTGCATTTCTGGCAGATCATCAGGTATTTTTCTGTATTAGCAGGATCTTTAAAAGAATAAAAAGTAACAGAGAAATATTCATGTATTGCCTTGATATACTGAATATATTTTTAATTGCCTTGATATACACTTTAATTAAAGATACCTCAGCACTAGTGTTATTATTGCCAGACCACATGAATTTAGAGCATAGTAACTCGATTTCAGTGGCTTGAATTATTTGGTGATTTAAGTGGAAAGTGGTATCATTTTGCACTGCACATTTCAGTTTATTGCTTAGTTTAAAGCCAGATTCCATTTTACAAGATAGTTGATCGCTTCTGAAACTCAAGACACTTTCTTTGCTTCCTCTTTTAACCAGCGACTGACCTCATATAAAAGGATAACTAGAAGACTAACACTCTCTTACCCCTACAGCTCTGTTATAGGTGAATGAATCTAATATACTATAAAATGTAATATATTATATACCTTCTGTATTTTTTGTATTGTAATACTCAAACTTTTTTGTAATATATAAAAAATTGTGATTGCTCTATTAAAACCACACATAAAAATAATATGTTCAACTATTAAAGTTTGAGGATTTTATTGGAGTTGTCAATCTTCTGTCATTTATCATCTTTTCTGGTGGTGGATACATCATACATTTAATTTATGTATGCACAGCTGACCACTTTTAATGGATCTTATTGGGTAGCTGTACAGTAGCATAAGATATGACCGCACAAGACCATCTATCAAGCCTACAAAGTATTTCACAGTCCTGGCTTTTCTGCTAAAGTGGCCAAAGACAGATTGAATTTTGGCCAATTCCGCAGGAACCACCTGGATCAACAAAAATCAACTTTTCAATATTTTTTTGTCAAACTGGGCTGAAAATTCTTTGTTGTACAATGCTTGCATCCAGTCAGGTAATTGATTATTCTGCCAGTCGTGATGAATAAAATAGCCAGCACTATATCTTCGTACAGCCACACTCTTTAGTGTGGATAGAGGAAGTGAGTGACTTCAGGTCAAACGAGAGGAATTTTAATGACTACCTCTGGGTCTACTGAACAGTCAGGGATTCGTCACCTAAAGCCTTGTACAAATGATCAGTTTGTACAAAACTGTGAGGAGAGCTTTTGGCCAGGAACCCCGGCATGTGTATACTCCTCGCAGTTTTTCCGACAGGAAAACTGCCCAAAAACTGCCGGACAAGAAAAAGAAAACCAGTTCTCTTTTTCCCCCGTCAGGAAATCCGGTGGACTTTTGCCCTACAGTTTTTGGCAGTTTTCCTATGGGAAAAACTGTGATGGAGCATACACACGGCCGGGATTTCCGAACTAAGCTCCGTCACAGTATCCCTGTTGGAAAGACCGGCCGTATGTAGGGGAAAGACTGAACCGAGCACTGTCGAAAATTAGGCTTAGGCTCCATGCACACTGGCATAAAAAATGTTGCATCTACAAGAGTTTTGTGTTCTGCCTGTAGAAACAGCTCAATGTTATCCTATGTGTCCATGTACATTAGGATAATTACAGGCATATCTTGAACTCAACGTTTAGAGCAGGGGTGCCCAACCTTTTGAAGAGCGAGAGGGCCACTTAAGGGTATTGGTAAATGGTCGCGGGCCTCAATGAGTGGAGCAGGAGCATGACAAGTCAGTGTCCACGGACACAGCCCACTCTACTCTATAGGCCCTCTGGTCCAATTCAATTTGCCCAGACAGAAGGGGGCAGATACCTTTCTATTTTTTTAGGTAGGCGAGTGTAAACAGACACAAGTCTGTTTACATCTGCTGCTCCATAGAGGTGAATATTAAGTCCGATTGGGTCTGAACGATCATGCCTTAGGCTGCTTTCACACTGATGCACTGTGACTGCCCCAAAACCACGGTTAAAGCGCAGCGCACCCGTTTATTTTCTGCGGGTAAACTTCTATTATATCCTGCAGGTGTGGCACACATTCTGAAAGTGCAACAAACCCGCAGGTAATAACAGAAGTCTATGGCTCAGTGCTTTTTTCCCCTACCAGCAGCTTCATTCACAAAACTGCTGCTCTGGGATGGCAGTTCGGCAACCCGTGATGTGGGCTTGCCAACCTGCCATCCCAGAGCAGGAGGCCGAGGGCCACATCAGAGGGCTCCGCGGGCCACATGTGGCCCCCGGGCCACTGTTTGGGCACCCCTGGTTTAGAGGCAGGAAAAAAACCTTCTGGTTCGCATTTCTGATTGGAGCTCACTGGCAAAAAAACGTAAAAAACTCTCCTAAACTTTTACTCCAAAGAGAGCAGCCTTTTTCTTAAGCCCAGTGTGCATGGAGCCTATTGTTTCCTTGAGATAAGTGCAGTATTGCTTGTTTCTCTAGACCAAATTACATTAAATAAGAGCATACACAATTGTGTGTATAACAAAGGAATGCAAATGTTCAGTGAAAATGTCTGGACAAATGTAATGGCATTTGCATCATTCTAAACATTACAAGTGTGTGTCTTTTTGTCTTCCTTTTGTATTATTTGCCCATCTGTTTTAACAGTAAGTATTAAATATTAGTATCAAACCAGGGTAGTCTAAGGATAAAAAATAAAAATAAAAAAACTGTCAGGATAAATGATACTTCCCACTGCCTCTATATATCCAGCAGACAAGATGGAGACATAATAAGCATGAGCAAAGTGCATTGTTGAGCAGTTTCCAGCTATTCACAAACACCTTTCTAAAAATTCTCATACTAAGTAAATCAAAGAGAAACTTAACACAGAACTGATACATTTATGACTGCAACAAGCAAGCTAGGTGAAACAAAGATGCATGATTCCACCTGCTTTCTTTCTAGTGAAACATTTTGTACTGCAAGCAGATGCATAGAACCGAGTTACATGAACCCAGTGTTGCCAACCTACCAGATTAAAATTTACTGGCATGACACCCGAAATTTACTGGCACAGCCACGTTTTTACTGGCATTTCACAAAAGTTACTAAATTACAATTTTAGGTGCAAATTTCAGTATTTTGGATACAAACAAGTATGCTAGGCAAATAGCAATGTGATTTAAAGCGGAGGTTCACCCTAAATATAAGCCCTCCTATGTGATCCAGCATACTGGCGTCAGCGCCAGTATGCTGTTTTTTTTTTTTAAATCCATGTACTTACTGTATTATGCAGAATTTTATTCTTTTTACCCTGCGGTGGACGGCGCCAGTATAGCGCGTCACATCTTACGAAAGTACCCGAAAAGGACTCGGGTAATCTCGGCGAAAATGCGGCGCCTGCGCACAGACCTAGGAGCTGACTGCGCAGGCGCCGTATTTCTCCGAGTCCTACGGCTATGGCGCGTCACGCCCTCCAAAAAACGCCGAAATAGGACTCGGAGAAATACGGCGCCTGCGCAGTCAGCTCCTAGGTCTGTGCGCAGGCGCCGCATTTTCGCCGAGATTACCCGAGTCCTTTTCGGGTACTTTCGTAAGATGTGACGCGCTATACTGGCGCCGTCCACCGCGGGGTAAAAAAAATAAAATTCTGCATAAGACAGTAAGTACATGGATTTAAAAAAAAAAAAACAGCATACTGGCGCTGACGCCAGTATGCTGGATCACATGGGAGGGCTTATATTTAGGGTGAACCTCCGCTTTAAGGTAGATATTAAGGTAAAAAAACAAATTTTTATTTTCGATATAATAAGGGCAAATTATTTAGTCACATCACCCCCTGCCTCCATCCCCCTCTGCCACCAACACCCCCCACCTTCACCCCCCTCTAAAGTGCCACAATCTTCCCCTGCCTCCAATCACTCCTTGCCTCCAATCTCTACCAGGCCCCCCACCTTCAATCTCCCCCTGCCTCCATCCCCCTTAGCGGTGCCACCGCAGCCACCATCACCCCTGCCTCCAATCTCTCCCAGGCCCCCTACCTCCAATCTCCCCCTGCCTCCAATCTCCCCCTGCCTCCATCCCCCTCTATGGTGCCACCGCAGACACCATCACCCCTTGCCTCCAATCTCCCCCTGCCTCCAATCTCCCCTTGCCTCCATCCCCCTCTGCGGTGCCACCGCAGCCACCATCACCCCCAGCCTCAAATCTCCATGCGTAGTTCCAAGCCGAACCGATCTGGGCTATTTTTACTGGCACATTCCCGCAACCACGGACATTTACAAACAGGGGAAAAAAGTGCCCGTTTTTACGAACTGTCCATAAAAATACAGAAGGTTGGCAACACTGCATGACCCTGGCAGGCTGAACATGAGATGGAGGAATCGCCTCCATTGTCAGCTATTGTATTCTGACAGCTGCAGCACCTGTGGCTGTCTGAAAACCCCAACAGTGACTACATCTGACAGGATGCAGTCTGTTAGGCTGATAATTTGCCAATGGCTCATTTGATCTTAAAATGTATATGGGGCTTTAGTCTCAATGAATAATAATGAAACCTGTGAGGTGTGTGTGTGTGGGGGGGGGGGCAAGAGCAAATGTATTTGACTGTATCTCTGCTTCAAACAACATGAAAATAATTTTGTATACTGCACAAAAATAAATTTGTGCAACTCAATTAACAGTAGTGTAATGCAAGACTATATGTTAATTTAGACCAGGGGTCTCCAAACTTTCTAAGCAAAGGGCCAGTAAACTGTCATTCTGGCTTTAGGGAGGCAAACTGTGGCCAATGGAATTAGAAAATACCCTGGCATCAGTGGGAACAAACAATGCCCCATCAATGGTTTTAGTAGTAGGCAAAATAGTGCCCCAATACTGGTGTCTATGGGAGGAATTGAGCCCCATCATTGGATTTACTTTCAGCTATGTAGTGCAAGGGCCTGCCTGATTTCATACAGATTGAAAGTGTTTAGGCTTAACTTCATAGTATATGGTTTTGGTAAATCTAAAGAAAAGTTGTACAATGTATAGCCAGCCTTAGACTCTTCACAGGCGTGTGTGCAACCACACTAAATAGTGTCTTTATTAACATTTAACATAAAATAAAGCTCTTTAGCAGATTAAACAAAAGGAAGGTTTTATTTTTCTCACTATGAATTTCCATCTTCCCCTTCCCCTCCTTAACATTAAATTTGCAAATGACCCAACTTCCAAAGAGTGTTGTTTGTAAAGAATCATAAGCATCTCAAGTTTTCAAGAGATGACCTAAATTGTGTTGGTTTTTGTCAACTAAAATTAGTCAGCAAAAGTTATTATGTCTGGAAAAAACAGAAGACCTGTACTTTTAACCCCTTATACAGGGCCCCAGTGAGCTGAGCTGCATCAGCGCAAGAAGAAAGCACTTGACTTGTCCAGGTCTGACTTCAAACATTTTACTGCTTAATGGAAAACTGTGGGAGGTGGGCTATTTTGTATTCATTGTCTTTTGTTCTCCCACTTACTCTGAAATAATCTGCAAATGGGCTAAATAAGAGAAAGGTCTGGGACTGACAAATAACGCAATTTCTTTCAGTGTGCTAATTCCTCAGTGTTGTCTTCCTTTAAAAAGTTTTAACTGCTTGACTGAAAGCCTTGAGCCCTACATAACCCTCAGACATACTTAGCTTAATAACAACTTCCTTTATTGAGTAACAACTCCAAAGGGGATAAACAACGTGAAATGTCTAGTCTGTTCCCTGGTCTTCAGGGACACAAGGGAGCAGAGGACTGTGGTCCAGGCCCCACACTCCCATGAAACAAAAACAAAACTCTTTGTTCCCAGATATGTCTTAAAATGTTCACATATTGTATGCCTTTAAAAAAACAGGCAATAGGAGGCAATTTGGTTGTGGAAAAAAAAAAATACCATGGCTGCCAATGTAGAGCTCATTTCTAAATATGCTAGCTGACTGTCTGTTACGCTGAAACACTTATATTCCAACATACACTATGTTGTCAAAATTATAGGGAGGCCTTTACACGCACATGAAATTTTATGAGACTGTGAGTCAGGCCTTCTCTCCAACATCAGACCTGCCTGACCTCACAAATGTGCTTCTGGAAGAATGGTCAAACAGTCCCATAGACTATACCCTGTGGACAGCCTTCCCAGAAGAGTTGAAGCTGGTATAGCTGCAAAGGGAGGGCCAACTCAATATTGAACCCTACGGACTTAGGCCTCGTACACACGCGTTCGTGTATATGGTTTTTCGTCGAGAAAACTGGCGGGAATCTCGACGAGAAAAATAGAGAACCAGCTCTCTATTTTCTCGCCGGGAATCTCAATTTTCTCGTCTGTATTCTCGGCAGTGTTTTCCTGCTGAGAAACCTAAGTGTGTGTATACTTACCTGCCTTCATGGAAACCTGTGCATGCTCGATGAGACTTTGGCACATGTGCGGTAGCTTCCAAGGCATAGTGTGGGGTGTAGTAAGATGGCCAACGACGGCATCAAATGTGACGAGTGCATGCTCGTCGTAGTCGATGATGTCACTGCGTTCTTGCCATTCGAACGCTGGTTCTTTTGAATGGTGTGTGTGTGTACACTCGGTAAGCAAGAAAGCTTGCCAGGAATCTCGTCAGGAAAACAGATGTTTACTGCACAGCTTTAGCATCATATATACATGACATCTATGTATTGGTGACAATGCAATCTTACCACATTGATACATTGGAGTTGATTTACTAAAAACAAAAAGGTTGTTCACTTTGCAAGGAAAGTTGCACTTTGACTAAACTATGGGGAATTTTCTTGCAATGTGGTGAAGTTCCTCTTTGCAATGAATACCCAATCACATGCAAGGAAAATGTAAAAAACAGCACCATTGCTTGCACATGGTTCGATGATGGACGTCAGCAGAGCTTCCCCTCGCTAAGTTCTAGGGAAAATTCCCTTGCAAAGTCCAACTTCCCTTGAAAAGTGAAAAGCTTGTTTGCCTTTAGTAAATGAACCAGTTTGTGTACAAAAACTGTACAGTATATACGTCTACAAGGGAGAGAGTGTTGGGAGAGGTTATCAGTAAGCAAAGACAGCTGATGATAGACATTGAGATGAGGTGTCCAGGAATGTGTCTAAACAATTACATCTGGAAAAAGTAGCAAAAGAATAGGCAGCCTTTGAAGTGTGGAAACACAACGTAACTTATCTAAAGAGGAAGTTCGGTTTGGACATACTATGAAGGCAATCTGAACAAGTTTGATTACTTTTCCTCCATTTCCTGCTGATTATACTTTTAGATATTGGTCACCGTGGGGGATGCAAAGCTGCTAAGATCATTTTCACTGTCCCCCCCAACCCCCAAATGAGTTGGATGGCTGGCACTCTACCAGACACTTCATATTTTTCTATTACTAGAGAAAGTCAAAGCTGCTGAAGATCAAAACATTCATACCCTAAAAAAAGAAATCTCTGGTTACCCCATGGCCTTGTGTATCAACTTAGTTTGTCCTAACCTACTTAAAATTTGCTAAAGATGGCTCAAACACATATTTGTTTTCACAGTCACTTGTTATTGGCCAACAATCAACAGTATACTGAAACAGGAACTCTTTCCTTTCTTTGGTCATTGCCAATGAAAAGGTTGGCAGGTTTGTAATTAGTAATGAAATCCATTTCCATACAAATGACAGTGATGATTAACACATACCAAAGGGTAATAGAAAAGCAGGTTTCCTGCAAACAGTTAGGCATTAGTTAATGTGATTAATGCTCCCCTACTGTCATCCAGTTGTTTACTGCCCTACATCCACACATCAGTCACATGACATTTACAAGCAAGAACAATGTCCCGCTCTTTGTTTTCACATTCACAAATAGCCCAGCTCTAAACATTACTATGCAGACTTTGAAAATGGTTATTTAAATGTGAAAGATCACATATACAGATGCACTTATCCTGACAGTGGAACTAATGCTGGCTGCACATGAAATTGCTGAGGATGCTGGTTGGGACCCTCTGACCCAATGCCCAAACATTGAATAGTTTTCAGTGTTTCTGTTAACCTTTTTAACTCTAGGACTGAATTCATTTAACTAATGACAAACCTTCTATAGCTTTTATAGAGATATACGTATATTATACCACATATCTATGATCAATAAACTGACATATGGAAGCTGCCATTACTGATTTCCATGTGACAACGCTGCTCTCTCGCTGGTATTGCTGACAACACTGGCTTTGATCATCTCTGCATTGCTGGCCTGGAACATATATTCTGATAAAGTCAGAGCTACTTATCTACCTACTTGTAACATGTAAAATTCACAAGACTACAATTTCCAAATGCAAAAGTCAATAAAGATAGCCTCCTTTTTTTTCCAATGACAGAATCATAAAGTCAAGGTGAATATTTATTCATTGATTTTATGTACATTATACCTTTTCATATCCGTTTCTTTCAAAATGAAACAAATTGACTGATAACATTTATAAATAATCTACAAGTGCTTTAGGCCTCGTACACACGATCAGTCCATCCGATGAGAATGGTCTAAAGGACCGTTGTCATAGGTTAACCGATGAAGCTGACTGATGGTCAGTCGTGCCTACACACCATCAGTTAAAAAAATGATCGAGTCAGAACGTGGTGACGTAAAACACAAAATGAAAAAAAATTAGGTTCTATGCTTCCAAGCATGCGCGACTTGATTCTGATCATGCGTGGATTTTTTTGGATCGGTTACATTTTAAAGCAAGTTGGCTTTTTTTTAACCGACGGGGCCCACACACGATCGGTTTTGACCGATGAAAACGGTCCATCAGACCGCTGTCCTCTGGTTAACCTATCGTGTGTACGCAGCCTTAGGAATCCAACCAGACTTGTAGATGCTTTGGAATAGATGTAGCCCCATATGGCTCACAGCTGGTGACTAATGTCACTGATAAGAATATAACTTGTAGGCCAATACTGAGAATGTATACCATACATCTTTTTTTTTTATTGAAGGTATACCATTCATCTTTATTTTTATTTATTTTTATTGAAGGTATACCATTCATCTTTATTTGTATTTATTTTTATTGAAGGTATACCATTCATCTTTATTTTATTATTATTATTATTATTGAAGGTATACCATTCCATCTTTATTTTTATTATTGAAGGTATACCATACATCTTTTTATTATTATTATTATTATTATTATTATTATTGAAGGTATACCATACATCTTTTTTTATTATTATTATTGAAAGTATACCATACATCTTTTTTTATTATTATTATTGAAGGTATAACATACATCTTTTTTTTTATTATTAAAGGTATACCATACATATATTTTTGCATGTATACCATACATTTTTTCTTTTTACAGGTATACCATACATTTCTTTAATATCCATGATCATTTTTTCTAGGTGTGTTCATCGTTTTCTGCCACATTTACTATCATGTGGCAGAAAATGCAACACCCTTTTAGGGGTGGCCAAATATGAGTAGATAATCTTCAGACAAGGTTGTTTTCAGAATATTGGCTTGTGTATGGGAAGCTGCTGACTTTCAAGAACATAGGATATTCACTTAGACCAGGGGTCTCCAAACTCTTTAATACAAGGGTCACGTCATATGTTTGAAAATACTTAGAGGACAAAAAAATCTATTTCATGGATTGATTAATTAATACAATTTTAATTAATAAATCAACACACTCCAAGAAATACCTCCACAACAAAACCCTCCTTCATATCGGAGTCCCCCTTTCACATCAGAAACCCCCTTATTATATCAGAATCCCCCCTTCACATCAGAAACCCCCTTGGCTTAGAGCCCCCCCACCTTAATTTCTTCATTGTGGCAGCATAGCACAGGGTGGGAGACCAGGTATCCCCTTTTGAATTCTAGGGTGGCACTGAAAGACCCCTTTCTAGATCAGTGTCATGCATTTCAATGGTATGTTCAGGCTTGCCATAAACTCCATAGAAATTAATGCTGCCGTTGTTATAGTGCTGGGGACTGGGCCAACCACAATATGGAAATGCATTGGAGATGTTTGACCTAAGGTGGCCATGAATGGATCCACGTGTGGCTATAACAGTTGAACATAAGTTGATCTACCGATCAAGTTTTGTTAAACTGCTTTGTTGGATAAAAGCCGCTCAATCAGTGCTGCAGACCACTGGCTGCAGCGCTGACTTGTGTATTCTGACAGCGGGGAGTCCAAATACAATAGCACATCGGGGAGGATTCCCCCATCTACCTCGAAACTAATGGATGCAGTTTCTTTTTTTGCCCACTTTCTGCACACACAAAAAATAATGGAACCGTGTATGGCCAGCCTTAAGCTGGCTATACATTATAAAATTGTCTATAATCGTTCTCAATTATTCAATTTCCTTTGGATTTACCTTCAACTATGTAGTGCAAGGGCCTTCCTGATTGCATACAAATCTAAAGTGTTCCGGGTTTGACCTCATATTATATGGTTTGTGTAAATCCAAAAGAAAATTGTATAATGTACGGCCTTAGACAATAAACAGCCAGGATGTCAAATGTGATCTAAAGAGGACTTTACATATGCCTCTAGTGTACATTTTATTGCTCCTGTTGAACAACAAAAAACTGATACAACCATTACCATGCATGGTAGAATCTGTTGCAGTCTCCTGAAGAAAATAAAATGCTGGGGGGCCTAACTGGGTCCGCTTAAAACATGGATAAGCTTGTCTGATAAATTATTATGTAAAAAAGATCTTTGAATGAAAAAAGGAGCACAGTTACAGGAAAACAAAGACACTGAAAACAGTTCTACACATATCATATAGTTTCTGAAAAACAAGGGATCAAGAAAGTTGAGCAACATCATTAAATCCATATACGATAAGTAAAGTGCCATTTAGAAAAAAATATAAAGCAACAAAAAGCCCAAGCTGAATAGAACTGACATTTAAAGTGGAAAATGTGTTTTCACACACAGTGATAAAGATCACTTGGGTGATTTTATCCTGAAAGCTGAGTAATAAATATCTTAAAAGTGAGGTCACCTTAAGCAGATTGCACAAAAGCCCATCACACGGTGTGTAAACCCAAGGACATTCTTTTTATCAAAGGAAGCAAGCAGGACAGCTCGGTGTCATGACTTTCACGTTGTTTCCCGTAGTCATTATTAAATAGTCTGTAGATATTTTTTTTTTTTATGACTTTATAATGTGTTAACCATTTAAGGAAAAAGACTGCTGCATGGAGGGGGCAATATAAAGTATTATAAATATATACAGTATCTCCCAAACCAAGTCGTATAGTCAGTGCACATCTGGGTGGATGCCCTAGTCAGTGCATGCATTCCTCAAACTACTTCTGCTGTCCACTACACAATCCAGAGGTTCCATACTGATAGGGAACATGCACATGTTTTAGACATACTGTAGGTAAAGAGCTGCTAAAAATTGGCCATATAGTGTCCAATGTTGTACACCCAGGTCTTATGGTGTATTATCACATAAAGCTGGCCACGCGCATTGTATTCTGATTATACAGAACAATGTCTTTTAGGTTTACCAACAATGATGTAAAGCTACAGCCTATTAGATTTATAAATCGAAAGGATTGTTCATGAAGGCCCTCAAAATTCATTGTTGGCGTTCAATCTAATGGAGATTGTACCAACTAAAGCTGATAATCCGCTTTACCTGCAAAAGGGGCTGTAATTATGTTCAGCCTGTATTTTGTGATGCAAACACCCCTGCTAAACAAAACAGTTTGGTTCTCAGCTGTCCCGATTACTCCTTTGCAGTTAAGCTGGGCCCATGATGACCCACCTCAGGCTGCTGACTGGACAATAAGGTGGAGAATCTGTACTCTCTCACCTGTTAGCATGTCCACTGCGTTAAGCCTAGTAAACAACAATTGTTTTTTTCGCTTACCTAAACAAACAAAAAAACTGACAGCTCCGGTCAGAGCCACTGTACTAACAATCCAACGTTAGTACAGCAATCTCCCTGTGTTCTGGACGGCCCCCGCCACTGGCTGGGAGCGCTGATAGAGAGCCAGTCAGCTGCTATTTTTCCAGCATGCTTGTCCGACAGCCGTACCAGCTGACATACACACGAGCCGAATGTAACAATTCTACAGCAACATCAGCTGTCCTGTGTAAGCTGCAAGTCACTCAAGTCAAAGTTTGTTTTTCTTTTCACAAGAAAACTTAAGTCAAAGTTTACATAGGGCTATGCACTCCCCCTGTGTGACAGAAGTTGTGCTTTGTAATTGGCCCATCACTGCCACGGAGTGAGTCACATGCTCCTGCATACCTGGAAGTACCGTATATGGGGGAGGAAGGACTGCCTGTTTGCTTTAAAGTGAAACAATCCTATCATTGGTGTCAGTGGAAGGAATAGTGTCCTATCATTGGTGTCAGTGGATGAAATTGTGTCCTATCATTGGTGTCAGTGGAAGGAATAGTGTCCTATCATTGGTGTCAGTAGATGACACTATTTTATCCATTGACACCAATGATAGGACACTATTTCATCTACTGACACCAATGATAGGACACTATTTCATCCATTGACACCAATGATAGGACACAATTTCTTCCACTGACACCAATGATAGGACACAATTTCTTCCACTGACACCAATGATAGGACACAATTTCTTCCACTGACACCAATGATAGGACACAATTTCTTCCACTGACACCAATGATAGGACACTATCATTGGTGTCAGTGGAAGAAATCGTGTCCTATCATTGGTGTCAGTAGATGAAATAGTGTCCTATCATTGGTGTCAGTAGATGAAATAGTGTCCTATCATTGATGTCAGTGGAAGAAATAATGTCACATCATAGGTGCCAGTGGATGAAATAATGTTCTATCATTGGTGTCAGTGGAAGGAATAGTGTCCTATCATTGGTGTCAGTGGAAGGAATAGTGTCCTATCATTGGTGTCAGTGGAAGGAATCGTGTCCTATCATTGGTGTCAGTGGAAGAAATCGTGTCCTATCATTGGTGTCAGTGGAAGAAATCGTGTCCTATCATTGGTGTCAGTGGAAGAAATCGTGTCCTATCATTGGTGTCAGTGGAAGGAATAGTGTCCTATCCTTGGTGTCAGTGGAAGGAATAATGTCCTATCATTGGTGTCAGTGGAAGAAATCGTGTCCTATCATTGGTGTCAGTGGAAGAAATTGTGTCCTACTATTGGTGTCAGTGGAAGAAATCATGTCCTATCAATGGTGTCAGTGGAAGGAATAGTGTCCTATCATTGGTGTCAGTGCAAGAAATCGTGTCCTACCATTGGTGTCAGTGGAAGAAATCGTGTCCTATCATTGGTGTCAGTGGAAGAAATCGTGTCCTATCAATGGTGTCAGTGGAAGGAATAGTGTCCTATCATTGGTGTCAGTGGAAGGAATAGTGTCCTATCATTGGTGTCAGTGGAAGAAATCGTGTCCTATCATTGGTGTCAGTGGAAGGAATAGTGTCCTATCATTGGTGTCAGTGGAAGGAATAGTGTCCTATCATTGGTGTCAGTGGAAGGAATAGTGTCCTATCATTGGTGTCAGTGGAAGGAATAGTGTCCTATCATTGGTGTCAGTGGAAGAAATAGTGTCCTATCATTGGTGTCAGTGGAAGAAATCGTGTCCTATCATTGGTGTCAGTGGAAGAAATTGTGTCCTATCATTGGTGTCAGTGGAAGAAATAGTGTCCTATCATTGGTGTCAGTGGAAGAAACAGTGTCCTATGATTGGTGTCAGTGGAAGGAATAGTGACCAAAGGGCTGGAATAAAGGCAAGCAAAGGGCCACATCTTCCCCCCAGGCCACAGTTTGGAGACCATCTTCTTAGAGCCCCAGAGGTGACAGTGAAGGCATTGGTTTAAATATTTGGTTAAGGCAGCCATAGATGATATTGGACTTTTAACCTATAAAAGCAGAAAAAAACAGTCTAGTATATAATGCTAACAGTGTGTATAGAGCAATCTCCATTGTATTCTTGCAGCTGGGCCACTTGCGGCTACTGACACAGCCAAACAGAGACAGCATCTAACAAGATTCAGTCACTGTTCAGCTGATAATTTACCACCCTGCTCAGGCAATTTTTGTTGAGCTGGTTGGTGCTTGCATGGCCACCCACAGCTTGGATTTAGGCCAATTCACCCAAAAGGCCATTTATGGAAACCTTTAGACAAATAATTAGGACAATGACCTATATGCAATTTATTCTACAAAAGAACCCACCTTTTGTTACTCCAAGATATCCAAATAATAGAATCATTAAGAAATCCCTTTAAAATACATTTCTTAAGAATTTGGTTGTGTAATAAAGTTCACAATCACTGCTATTCTATATGTACACTACATTCAATAACTAGTAGTAAGTTAAAACAAAACAAATGTATGAGTTGATCAGCTTCTCTGAAGCTTTCGGAAGACTCTAGGCTGATGTTATGCACACCTGGAATGCATTTGTTACAGAAATTGTGTTGTGCTTGTCCTTTGTATGGATATACGTTAACATTTAAAAAAACGTATTTTCAGCTTTGCGTGCTCACGAGGCTATTAAATATGTAGGCTGATCACGGCAGCTCAAATTGGCAGGTAATATTTAAACCCTACAGAAACCGCAAGACTTTTTTATTGCTTTTAAAATATAATTGTGACCTGCACTCTCAGGAAAGGTCATTGTAAATCAAAGAGGATAAAGAAAAGCTGTCCACAAAACTCAGATCAAATGTCCCACATCACACAAGAGGCAGCAGGACCTTTCTCTCCCCCCTCCCCCTACTCCAGGTAAAGGAACAAATGGCAGAGGGGCTGAAAAGCCAGAGGAGCCTGGAGCTGAGCAACAGGAAGTGCACAATCTAAGCATCTGTCACCTCCTGGGGAGAGCTAAATGGATTAGAGCCTGACCAGGAGAAGAAAAGTCCTTTCAAAACATGCATTTGATTAACATGTCCACTCCAATATACAACATCGCTTCTTCTCCCCTGAGCTATGATCACAAATCCCCATGCACTTTTCAAATGTTTGAATTCCTAGGTCAGTGGGGGTGGTAGGGGGAAGGACACCACATAACCATCAAATACATGAAATTGCTCAATGGATTGACATTGGTTTGACCCATCAGGGAAGAAAAGGGTTTCCTAGAGTGGGGGCTGTATATGTAGGGTTGCCACCTCGTCCCTTGAAACCCAAACACATATGAATTACACAGGTTCTGTGGCTGATTATGGTAGTAATTAAACTCACTTGGTGCCTTATCTGCATTTAATTGGCCTTAGAACCCTTGTTCAGGTTTAAAGGGATGAGGTGGCAACCCTATGTATATGTGCTTTTTTCAGGGCCGTCTTAATAGCATCTTGGGCCCCTGGGCAAAGTAATGCTCTGGGGCCCCTACAATGATGACAGTGCAGGTAAACAGACATCAAGAAGGTAAGAGGCAGACTGCCTCCCCTGTGTATCTATCACTCTCAGTGCCATCATGGGGCCCCCAATTTCGGGGCAGCATGGGTTCAAGGACCAGTTTCTTTGGGGAAAGTGCAGGGGACCCACCATGTAGCTGGGGCTCCTGGGCAGTGCCCTCTCATTAAGACAGCCCTGGCTCTTTTACAGCAGTAGAGATGGCTATGGGTCTGTTTGGATTGCACAACACTCCTCCTCACTAGCCAGCTCAATAATGAAGAATGGAAGAGACAGATAGGACTTCTCTGATAAGATTAGCCCAATCTTCAATAGTCCCACACTCTACTTGGATGTCTCTGGGGTTATCTTTCTGTAATCTCTTAAATGACCCTGTCACTATCATGCCCTCCTGGGATTTGTTACATATTAAGAGACAATAGGTCTTCATATTCATCTCTGGAGAAGGATCGGACATGAAAAGCACAGACAATGGCCAGCACTCCACAATGCATACTGATGATCACTTCACACAATCTACTAGTGATCTCTCATCAAACAATCAAAAGTTCACCAGGGACAATGTACTCACAATGGGGGAGGTTTATTAAAACTGGAGAGTGCAAAATCTGTGCATGGCAGCCAACCAGCTTCCAGGTTTTATTATCAAAGCTTAATTAAAGAAGCTGATTGGCTAATATGCACAGCTTCACCAGATTCTGACTTTTCCAGGTTTAGTAACCCACCCTGTGTCCTGCTGACACACCCTTGTAACATAAAAAATTAGAGGGGGTGGGAGGTCACTGGGACAGGAAGGTGTGGACAACAAAAGAGAAATGTTACTTGTTTTTATTAAAAATTGATTTTTGTTGCTCTCTCTATTGAAAAGATTACCCCTCACTTCCTGCCCCACTGGGATAGGCAATGAGTGAAAATCTCCTTAATGGGACCACAGACCGCAGCAAAAGCCATACCGAGGTTCTAACCCTGTCACAGCCCTCATACAACAAAGAGAAAGCTTTTAGCTGAAGCTGGGCTTTACAACGACATGAATTATGAATATATGACAGAAGCCAGTGACACCTATAGGACTCATAAAAGAGAACACACTGAACAGCTTGGATTAAGCCCCTGGTCACCCCTGGGCGATCTGAAGTGCATTTCCAAGCGTTTCAATGCTCCACATTCAGATTTCCATGTTATTCTATTGTGCCTGTTCATGTATAGTGAGAAATGTATGAGAGAGTAAGGTACAGGAGCCTCTTTGGGGCGTGATCCTGTGTTTTTGTCCCCTATAGACTTCAATAGGAGGGCTCACTCTTGGATATGGCCATTTTTATGTGACTTTAGAGGCTTTTTTGCATGTTTTTCTCCATGATCGTTTCTCTTGTAGCCAGTGAAAAGCTAGTTATTAGAAGGAGCAGAAGGCACAACATTGTGTATTGCATACTTTTTTCTCCACTCTGAAGTCTATAGGGGCCAAAAAACGAGCGACCGTTGCCCAGAAAAAGTTCCTGTACTTCTTGTGAACACTGAGTAATAGTCCATCATGTATAGATGTGAACAGACACACTAGAATAGCATGGATAGCCGAGTGTGGAGCATTGGAGAACTTCTATTTCAAACTGCTCAGGGTGTGAATGAGGCCTTTATGGTGGCCAAACACGCTTCAATTTCCTCATCTGACCGATCAAAACACAAAATTATCAAATAGCCATAAATTCTCTTATGATCGATTTAACTCAGATTTGATGAAACTGTGTATCGATCAACCATGGTGGAATTCTATTGTCGGTCATTGATCGCCAGCACTCAGATGCATTGGTCTTGTGAACAATTTAGCTAAGATTCGATCATACTGAATCGATCAGCCATGGTGCAAATTGGCTGTCAATAATCGTTAGCACTGAGATGCATTGGTCATGTGATCAATTTGGCTCAGACTCGCTTAAACTGAGTCGATCAGTCATGGTGGAAATCTATTGGCTGTCATTGATCGTCAGCACTGAGCTGAATTGGTCATGTGATCAATTTAGCTTAGATTTGATCAAACTGAGTTGATCAGTGGAAATCTATTGGCTGTCATTGATTGGCAGCACTGAGATACATTGGTCTTGTGATTGTAGATTCAGTCAAACCAAGTTGATCAGTCATGGTGGAATCTATTGGCTGCCATTGATCACCAGCACTGAGATGCATTGGTCATGTGATCGTAGATTCAGTCAAACCAACTTGATCAGTCATGGTGGAATCCATTGGCTGCCATTGATCACCAGCACTGAGATGCTTTGGTCATGTGATCAATTTGATTAAACTGAGTCGATCAGCCATGGTTGAAATCTATTGGCTGTCATTGGTTGCCAGCACTGAGATGCTTCGGCCATGACTCCCAACCAGTCGCAACCGCTCATGCAGGGCGCAGGGGCGCCACCCCCCTAATCTCCATGCAGGATGCCAGATTCCAATGTTTTTTTTTTTTTAAGCACACAATTAGAGCCTGAGTGGGCTCGGGGTGCAAAGCACTGGGCCCGAAGCCCATCAAGTTGTGTGACATTAGCAAAATACAATTTCCTGTTTCTCCTCCCAGCCAATCAGGAAGCGGGTCCAGAGACCCGACTGGCCGGAAGTCCTGATTAAGGATGGGCTTGGGCATGTTTGCAACCCCACCAGAAAGCTGACAATGCGCAGTGCTAATAACAGGCAGCGAGACATTCCCCGATCCGCGACTGCACAGATCGGGAAATGTCTCACTGCCTGTGATTAGCACTGCGCATTGTCAGCTTCCTGGTGGGCTTGGGCACGTGGGGTTGAGAACAGGCCTGAACCCATCCTTATTGGCCGGGAGGAGTAGCGACCGCTGGGACTTGGGTGGGGACGGGGAGCCGCCAAAGCCACAGACCTGGATGGGGTAGGTGCAAGGCTGGTGGGAAAATCGTTAATCGATCAAGTGAGGGGGGTGTTTGGCTGGCTGGGGAGGCAGAGAGCCACCTCCCCCCAAGAAAATTAAGCGCCAACTGCCACTGCCCCCCAACATATTTTAATTGATTAGGTTTTGTGTGGTGGGAACAGACCTGCAATTGATCATTTACAAGTGTATCTTCCGACTATTGATCAATATCCACTTCCCTGTGTGTGGCATAGCAATCAATCAGGTTATTGAGTATAGATTGATCATTCCGATCGGGACAAGAAATGGATGATTTATGGAAGCATGTATAGCCACCATTGGTGAGGGTAAAGTGACCAGGACACACTAGTTGAAGGTATGAGCTCCAAGCAAACATCACATCCCCATTCCCCAGCCCAGATCTCCTGCACACTCCTAGAGAGGGATATGAGGATCTACAGGGCACCACCCACATGGGACTTCTCCATCACATACACATAAGCAGAGGGGCTGAGGTAGCACCACATCCATGGGTGGGTGAGAAGACCATGGTGTCCTCTATACAGGTGAGTCCTCACTTACCTGTAGTCAGGGTGAGCAGTGCCAGTAGTAGCCATATCAGCCCTTCAGCCTTCCTCCTGGCCATCCCGTGAGATCTCATCTTCTCCCCAGGTAACCAATCAGAGCATCCAAAGGTGGAGGGTCCGGAGAGTGTATGGAGTGTTCTGAAGACAGGGATGGATGGGGCTGGCAGCCCCCCGAGCCGCCCGCTGCCTCTCCTCCACCTCCTGTACAATGAAGTCTTTGTGAGTTCTCTTCACCTCACTCCTTCCTTCTACCTTCCCGGCTCTGCCTTCTTCTAACCAGTCCTTGTACCACCAAACTCCACAGACACCTCTACAAAGCTCCTCCGCTCCTCGTCCGAACCATCCTCTCCGTACACTCCAAGCTAAGCGGGACACCTCCAGCACCAAACTTCCTCACAGTGCCAGTGAGTCCCACTCAGCGCTCACAGGGGAGGTAGGAGGAGTGGGCAGGCTCTGCTCCTTCTTCTCCCTGCACCCCCTGCCAACAGCATCCTGACGTCACTGCCATGGAACCACCGCTGTCAGGCAATGGGATGGGGGCAGTGTGGGCGCCACCTGCTGGACGCGCTCTTCTTTCTGCGCGGGTCAGCATGTTCTGACTGACCTGAGGAGTCTCCTCGCTGCACTCTCCAAGTCTTATTTCCCATTCCTCTGCACTCACTATAATTATGGCAGAGGAGTCTTTATAACATAGTAAAGGTCACTTCACAAAGAAAGATGAAAAAAAGCACTTTATTTCCACATGAACCACACATCTGGGGCCACTTTTTTTCCACAAACATATTAACTACTTGACCCCCCGGAACATTTACCCCCCCCCCCCTTCCTGACCAGGATATTTTTTGTGGCACAACGCAGTCCTGAACTGACAATTGCGCAGTCGTGCGACGCTGTATACAAATAAAATTGATGTCCCTTTTTTTCCCTACAAATAGAGCTTTTATTTGATAGTGTTTGATACTTTTGCAGGGGTTTTGTTTGCGCTATAAACAAAAGAAGACGACAATTTAGATTTTTTTTTTTACTTTCTGCTATAAAACATATCCAAAAAATAAATAAAAAACAAAAACAAATTTCTTAATCAATAAAAAAAAACAAATATCACAATAATTGTATATTGACTGGTCTGTGCAAAAGTACCCCTTTTATGACTAAGCCTATTTCTGAGATTTGTTGCTTACAAGTTAAAATCCATATTATTTGCTAGAAAATTACTTAGAACCCCAAAACATTCTATATACCGTATTTATCGGGGTATAGCACGCTCCCGCGTATAGCGCACACCCTACTTACAGTTTTGGTGTCTTGCGCCGCGTCCATCGGCGGTTTCGGGTGTCCTCTTCGTCGGGTCCGGCGTCTTTCTGCGGCGTCCTCCCTGCTCGATCCTCGCTTTACCGCGCCGAGTTTGAATACTGCGCCTGCATATACCGAGCGCAGTACACTCGTGTATAGTCGGGCAGGCTCGGCTACTCTCGCGCTCACGTCCTGTACGTCCAGGACGTGAGCGCGAGAGGAGCCGAGCCTGCCCGACTGTACGCAGTGTACTGCGCTCGGTATATGCCGACGCAGTATTCAAAATCGGCGTGGGAAAGCGGGTATCGGCGTATATCGCGCACCCACGATTTTGCCTTGATTTTCAGGGCAAAAAAGTGAGCGGTATACGCCGATAAATACGGTATTAGCGAATATAATGGCGATCTTTGCAATATTTTATGTCGCGCGGTATTTGCGCAGCAGTCATTCAAGCGCTTTTTGGGGGGGGGAAAGGACACTGTCATGAATTAAAATAAAAACTAAACAGTAAAGTTAGCCCAATCGTTTTGTATAATTTGAAAGATAATGTTATGCCAAGTAATTAGATAGCTAGAATGTCACGCTTTAAGACCCCTTTCACACCGGAGGCGTTTTCCAGGCGCTTTAGCGCTAAAAATAGCACCTGTGAAGCGCCTGAAAAAAAGCCTCAGTGCTTTCACACTGGGGCGCTGCGCTAGCAAAGTGTCAAAAAAAATCCTTTGCAGTGCTTCTTTGCAGTGCTTTAGGAGGGCTATATACACCCCTTCTAAAGCGCCCCTGTCCATTGAAATCAATGGGCAGCGCTGCAGAAAGTGCTGCTTTTAACCCTTTTTTTGGGCGCTAGCGGGGGTTAAAAGCTCCCCGCTAGTGGCCGAAAAGCGACGGAAAAACGTCAGTAAAGCGTTGCTAAAAATAGAAGTGTTTTACCGCCGACGCCCGGGCGCTGTTTCAGTGTGAAAGCACTCTAATATTGCGCACACTCATGGATTGGCGACAAACTATGGTACCCAAAAATCTTAGGCCACGCTTTAAAAAAATTGAATAGTTAACAGGTTAAAGCAGGGGTGCAAAACTCAATTCCATCGAGGGCTGCATCAGCATTATGATTGTCCTCAAAAGGGCCAGTTGTATCTATAAGGCCGCGTACACACGGAGGGACTTATCTGCTGAAACGGTCCGACGGACCGTTTCCAGCGGACATGTCCCCTCCGGATTTTGGTCCAATGGCGTGTACACACCATCGGATCAAAATCCCTGCCGGCAGACAGCGCGGTGAGGTTGACGCCGCCACGTCACCGCACCAGGAAGAAAAATACTTCCGCGCATGCGTCAAATCCATTCGACGCATGTACGGGAGGATACGTCCGCTGGTGGTGAGTGTACTGACCAGCGGACATATCCGACGGACATGTCCTGAGCGGACAAATTTTAAAACATGTTTTAAAATTTGTCCGCCAGTCGGACATGTCCGCTAGCCCATACACACGATCGGATTTGTCTGCTGAACTGGTCCGTCGGAACAAGTTTTTAGCGGACAAATTCGATCGTGTGTACGCGGCCTAAGATTAGAAGTCCAGCGCATCCCCTTCCCTTACATTAGATGTCAAGAGCCACCCCACCATCAGAAGTTGAGTCCCCCACTCTCCCTTACATCACAGTGTACCCCCTTTCCTTATACTGCTGCTGGGAAGAAGCTGGATGCATTGCTTGAAAGCAGAAAGTAATGGTCTTGAGGAGGACCAGAAGAGTGCTGGAACTCTCCTGCAGCTGCAGAGGTGCGAGGGCCACAGGAAATGGCCTGGAGGGCCGGATTCGGCCCACGGGCCTTGTGTTTGACACCTGTGGGTTAAAGTTACAGATGAGGTATTTTTGCTAGAATTATTGCTCTCACTCTGATGATCGCGGTGATACCTCACATGTGTTATTTGAACACAGTTTATATTTGCAGGCAAGACTTGCGTTTTCTTTCCTGTGTAAGCACACAGGGACGGGAGCGCTTCAAACTTTTTGTTCCAAAAAAAAAAAATTCTGATCACTTTTATTGCTGTCACAAGGAATTTAAACATCCCTTGTGAGAGTAATAGGTGGTGACAGGTACTTTTTATGGAGGGATCTAAAAGACCTCAAATCCCTCCTTTGCACTTAACAGTATAAGAGCACTTAATAGCACTTAAAGTGGTTGTAAAGGTACAATTATTTTTCCTAAATAGCTTCCTTTACCTTAGCGCAGTCCTCCTTCACTTACCTCATTCTTCAATTTTGCTTTTAAATGTCCTAATTTCTTCTGAGAAATCCTCACTTCCTGTTCTTCTGTCTGTAACTCCACACAGTAATGCAAGGCTTTCTCCCTGGTGTGGAGTGTCGTGCTCGCCCCCTCCCTTGGACTACAGGAGAGTCAGGATGCCCACTAACACACAGCTCCTTTCTCTACCTGCAACGTAGAGAGCGTCCTGACTCTCCTGTACTCCAAGGGAGGGGGCGAGCACGACACTCCACACCAGGGAAAAAGCCTCACATTACTGTTTATGTTTTTTTTTTTACCTTTACAACCCTTTTAACAAAATCGCTGTGACGTTGCTTCCGGGATTTTACATCAGAGACCCAATCAAAGCCAAATCCGGCTTTGTTCGGGACTCAGCTTAGGCAGCAGATCAGGTCTCCCAGTGGGATGGGAGGTCCAGGAAGAGCGGCGGGAGGGGGAGATGTCCCCTCCCACTCCTTTAGGATAACAGTCAAGCGATTTTTAGCCACATCAGTTGTTATCACTAAAAAGCCAACTACTGGCTCTTAAAAACGGTACTGGAATGATGCCTGCAGCTGCATGCATACAGTCGGTGCAAAGGGGTTAAGCACTTTAAGCACTCCTTGTCCCCTTACATGCCACATTTGGCATGTCATTTTTATCGAAGGGGGGTGGTTAGTTTTGAGTGGGACTTCCTGTCCCACTTCCTACTTCTGTCTACAGGCAGCCTAGGTGACTCCTCCTCTCCCCTGAGGTGGCCCCTCCCTCTCCACAATCTTCTGGAACACGTCACAGATCCCAGAAGATTGCCTGCTCCTTCAGAGAGCGCAACTCACAGGGTCTGGGGAATCAGCCCGCCTAATACGCTGGGCTGGAGTCGCCCCTGAAGTGCCTGGTACCCCTCTAGTTAGAGGAGGTCAAATGGCTTGGTTTTAGACCAGGTGCAGAGCCACACTCTGTTCGTCCGCTTCTGTCCCTGGTTGTCCAAGATGACCTAAAAATTCTGCTAGGGAAAATTCCGCGGACTACTTTCTTGAGCAAGGTTGACTCCTGCAGACTCTTGTACCCCTGGTCTCTGGCAAGCTGCCTGAAGCAGATGCTGCAAAGTAGCTTTCCTGGCATAGGGTCATCTCCACATGACATTTGCCTTTTGGGCACTGAGCTCTTGGAAGGGGAAGCTGTGTGCTTTCTTTTAAGCGTAAATTTGTGCTCTTTGTACTGGGGTCTGCCAGGACTGGAGGAGTCACTTTCTGCCCTGGAAAAATCCTGACGATTTAGAGGGCCTCTGGACCTCCTAGAGCGGGAGTGTGAGTGGCTGGGGCAGTAATAGGCAAGAAGGCACACTCATCAGGGCATAACGCACTCTTTTTCCCGCATCTCCTTACTTACCCAAAGTTGGCCCTTACTTTGGTTGTGTGGCGGTAGGCTCGTGCTGGCGGAAGAATCGTAAGGTGCAAAGGGGACTGCATTGCAACCGAAAGAAAAAAGAAGAAAAGAAATGGAAAAAGAGCCATAGAACAAAAAACACAAAATATGCACATATAAATACCAGTACACACACATATATATATATATATATATATATATATATATACACATACACAACACATCCGTCCCTTTCTATATACCCACAAAGATATATATATATATATATATATATACACAAGTATATATACATATATACACGTCCACACACATATCCCCTGTCCCTAATTTCATGACCTACCTGGTCTCTGGCTGCTCCTTTAACCACTTAAGCCCCAGGCCATTTGGCTGGCCAAAGACCAGGCCACTTTTTGCAATTCGGCACTGCGTCGTTTGAAATGACAATTGCACGGTCGTGCAACGTGGCTGCCAAACAAAATTGACGTCCTTTTTTCCCCACAAATAGAGCTTTCTTTTGGTGGTATTTGATCACCTCTGCGTTCTTATTTTTTGCGCTATAAACAAAAATAGAGCGAACATTTAAAAAAAAAAAGCAATATTTTTTACTTTTTGCTATAATAAATATTACCAAAAAATATATAAAAAAACAATTGTTTACCTTAGTTTAGGCCGATACATATTCTTCTACATATTTTTGGTAAAAAAAAATCGCAATAAGCATATATTGATTGGTTTGCGCAAAAGTTATAGCGTTTACAAAATAGGGATAGAATTATAGCATTTTTATAATAATTTTTTTTCTAGAAATGGCGGCAATGAACAATTTTTTATTGCCATTTTGGAACCATTGTCATTGATACAGCGATTAGTGCTATAAAAATGCACTGATTACTGTAAAATGACACTGGCAGTGAAGGAGTTGACCAGTAGGGTGCCTGGTTTAAGTGTGTCCCAGGGAGTGCTTCTAACTGTAGGGGGTGGGCTGTGTGTGACACGACACTTATCACCGCTCCCGATTGCAGGGAGCTGTGATCAGTGTCCTGTCACTAGGAAGAATGGGGTAATGCTTGTTTATGTAGCGCCCCCTTACTTTCAGTGTGGGCACTACGCTAAAATTAGTGGGGAGTGGGAGAGTTATGTTGCTCTAACTCTTAATTTCGTTAAATTTGGGCTGCTGTCATTTTAGAACTGTCCTGTGGGTCAGTCTGCGCTCCGGGGGTGTAAATCTCACCCTCGGACGACAGATGTCGCCAGAGGGGTTCTAACAGAGCCACTTTTTCCCAGCAGCCAATTGGAGGAGTTTTCCCTCGCGGGGCATGCTGGGGAGGGGTATATCTGTGGCAGGCGCCATTTTTTGGGGTTCTTCGCGGGTTCCTGGTTCCAGGTGCGGCACCCACCTTTAGGGTGTGCGCATCCAACAGACCACGGTGATATGGCCTACCAGGCCGGGGTTGAAAGTTACGCGAAGTTCCTGGCGGATGCTGCCGAGGGGCCCCAGTGACTTACTGGGTCCCCTCACCACTACGAGAAAGATCCTAGGCCGCTGGCTGTACAGTGGGGAATCGGCTCAAGGAGAACCCGGAGGCAGGTTATCTGAGAGACTTTAACGAACCATCGGGGATCTAGTGACCGACACACTGACAGGTACGCTTCAACTGTCAATCGGTCACCCAATTGTAATTGACTGGAAGAATTCGCTCTGCTGTTCACATTGTCAGCATAGGGCCTGTGGCAGAGGCCTCATCTGGCATCTTAAATCCAATCAGAGCCAGGTCCATGGTAAGGACCTGTTCCTTTCAGCAATCTTAAAGTGGAACTCCGGCTGCCAGGCTTGTGGCAGAAGTCTGTCCGGGGATCACTTCACCCACTCTGACTAGAGTGGCAACGCGAAATATTGTTACTGAGAGCAGGCTTGCTCTCCTGTTCATCCAAGCCTGATACTGCAAGGTTTTGCTTCACTTCATCAACCTATCCTGTCTACCTCCTGTTGATGTTGGTCGTGTTGGACCCAAGAAATAAAGCATTTGAAAAACCTTGTCTACTGGCTGGACATTCGCTTTCTGCTCTGCTCACTAACTTTACCCCTAGACAACGCTGAAAGGTAACTTAATGCGCCGATCCCAAATCAACCAGCGGCTCCTGAGCGCTTCATTTACATCAGCATTTCCCTGTTCTTCCTCTCCGTAAGACGAACGCGGTTGGACTCACGGAGCCCGCGGCACACGCCCACAATACTGCTTCTTAAAGGGGACATACCCATACGCCCATATGTCCAGCCGAGACATTGTGCCGACATATATGGTCGTGCGCTGGTCGGCAAGTGGTTAAGATGCTGCCTCTCCTGATGCATAAATCAAATGGCATCCATTGCCCCTTTTAAATAGGGTGCCTTTTGTGAAAACTCCACTTTCCATCCATCCTTCTATCCAGGAGTTCCACGCCATCTGATGGAAGCCTTTCCCTCTTCCAAGATGGCCGCCGCAACTTTCAGGCCTGAGCAGGCGTTTCTAGGCTCCGAAGACCTAGCCTTGAGGCCTCTGAGGCCGGTTCAAAGGGAAAGGAGAGCCGCATGCGAGCCCCAGGAACTCTCAAGAAGGGAGACAAAAAGCCAGAGGGGCCCCTGCACAAGCCCAAACTCCCCTCTTATACATAAAAAAAAATGCATCACTGGAGACATGAGAGATTAATAGGTATAAAAAGAAGGGCCAGACCTGAAAGAGTTCCATGGAAAAGCCACAGACGCCATGCAATCCCAGCCGCTAGATCCAGACCCCACAGCAGGCCACAAGAGGATTGCCATCTCTGATTAGAGAACACCTTGACTCCAAAAGACCACCAGAAGGGGTTCCATACCTTGTTGGTGTGTTTAGCAGCCTAAGATGTGGGACTGTGTGCAGGGGAGGCTAAAACCAGACGGACTTCAACATAGTCAGCATTCATAAATTTTATTGCTCACAAACACAATACAATATGCAATTATTTGGTAACAGATGGGGTTGCGGCAAATAAATAGATACCAAACATGTCACTCCTTAAAATTGTACAAACTAAAATTATGAAAAACTATTGTAGCATTTACATCCGAAGAAGTCACTTGAAGTCGCCTCCAGGAGGGGGAACTTCATGCCAAATTTAAAATAAAAAACCGGCATGGGTTCCCCCTCCAAGACCATACCAGGCCCTTAGGTCTGGTATGGATTTCAAGGGGAATCCCTTACGCCGAACAAATGGCGTGGGGGTCCCCCCCCCAAATCCATACCAGACCTAAGGGCCTGGTATGCTCTTGGAGGGGAAACCCATGCTGTTTGTTAATTTAAAATTTGGCATTGAGTTAAGCTGTGGAAGGGAGGGGTTTGCCTTAGAACAGGTTCACACTGGGGCGACTTTCTGTAAAGTTGCCTTACTGTGAACGAGGATCTGACATGGAAGCTACTTCCATTGAAATCAATGGGTACAAGTCGAATTAAAGTATTACAGGAACCTTTTTTTAAGTCGGAGCGACTTCAGTAGTGTGCATTAAGACGGCTCCATTCACTTACATTGATTTTTTCATACAGCGCGACTTAAGGCTACTAGGGAACCTGTGTGAATGGGCTCTAATGCCGCGTACACACGATCATTTTTTGTGATGAAAAAAAACGACGTTTTCTGTGAAGTAAAAAACAACGTTTTTGAAACGTCGCTTTTCAAAGACGATGTTGCATACACACCATCGTTTTTTTCACAAAAAGCGAGGTTACGTTCACCACTCTTTTCCATTGAAGCTCGCTTTATAACTAGCTTCTGGGCATGCGCGGGTTGAAAAACGTCGTTGAAACAAAAAACAAAAAACAATGTTTTGAAAAACGACACAAAAAATTCAAGCATGTTGGAATTTTTTTTTGGTCGTTTTTTTTAAGACAAAAAACGACGTTTTGCCCACACACGATCAATTTAAATGACGTTTTAAAAAGCGTCGTTTTTTTTCATCGCAAAAAAAACGACCATGTGTACGCGGCATAAGGCTGGGAGGGAATGTTTATTATAACAATACAAACAAATTCAAAGACCAAATGAATAGAAAGCAACAATAAACATCTCAACAAATATATGAAAACTGTTGTAAAATAAAATATGAACAAATTAATTAACAAGCAGAACATGACTGAGCCTTATACTATGGATACCGTCTAAGGGGCAATTAAAGGGCAATGGTTCAAAAGTCTTTGGCAAACGCTCTCCTACTGGCCAGTGCGTTGAGGCCCAAATGCAGCATGGGAGCAATCAAACTTATGTCCCTTTAAACCCAGGTATAGGTGCCTGAATGGTGTCCCGAATGGGCAATACTGTTCCTTTAATTGGGTGCAGTAAGGTATGGCCTGTGGCTTCTCACTGACTCCTAGAATGACAACTTGTCTCCTCCTGCTCTACATCCAGGGCTCAGAGATATCAGCTGGAGTAATATCCTCCCCACAACCAGGCAGTGACACCAGGCTTAACAGTGGCATTCCCACAGGCCAGGAGACGTCATTGACTCATTCTCTCTTTGTCTCTGACACCACAAAAAAATGTTTTTCACATGCACAACCCACACAATTGTTTGCATGCTGCTGTGCATATGGGTAGCAGTGGTGCTTTTAATTACAATTTTTTTCCTGATTATAATTATTTTTTTTTTGTTTAACTTTATTGCTACCTCAAGGGAGCTCTAATGAGCCCCCTTAGTAATACTACGGGCAGGTGACAGGTCCTCTTTTCATGGACATCATGGGCCTATTAGACCCTCTATGGCTCTCCTGTTATCCAATGCAGCTAATCAGGCACAGATCGTAGGAGTCAGGCAAAAATAAGTCAGCCAATCAGTAACTAAACAACAAGAAGTTCCTTAAGTGGTAAAAACTGTCAGTCATATATAAAGATACCGTAAACCAACAAGGTTGAATGAACTGGAACCCAATCAGATGCAGTCACTGTTCAGATTTTCTGATAGCAGCTGTCAGAATACAATAGCCAGCAGTGAAGATTCCTTTATTCACACTGTTTATCATGGATAGGGGGTATCTATGAATTTCTGGCTGAGAGAGAAATATCTTGATTGGTAATTTTACTGTGTTATCACAAGGAATTCTCCCAGTTCTTATCTCGCAATACAGAACAATTGGAAAGGGACAGAAATAACAAAGGTGTAGTGTAAGGATAAGCATTTTCTGTGCGCAAAATTACCTTTGCCTTTACACAAGTTCTATGTGTTACGCCAACCACCCCAAATCACTTTAAGCCCCAGTTCACTCCTGATGAAGCTTTAAAGTTGTGCTACTTCAGCACAATTTCAAAGTCGCCGATCCTTGTGACATCATGTGCGGCTTGCCATCATCTATGCATTTTCATACACAGATATTAATGCAATTCGAACATGAAATAGTGCAGGAAACGTTCTCACATCGGTTTGATCATCTCTATAGTGGCAAATAGGGTGTGACTTGTCATACAACTTTGATCTGTCAAGTCACATGACAAGTCGCACCTGGTGTGGCTAAATGGGTTACGTGTCAGTTTCTAATAATGTCCATTAGTGTGTGCCAAAATAATTAAGCACCTGCTCCAATGTTCTAAGTTAAAAAATGTTTCAAAATGTACACCACTACCCACTGGCATAAATACTGTAATGAGGAGGGGCAGACACCAAGGAGCAGCTCTGCAAGAGGAAAATGCAGAAATTGGTGCGTTTTTCTACATTCACCAATTTTTGTTAATCCCCACATTAGTTCCTATGCTGAGATTATGAGAATGGATGGGGTTCTTTAGTTTAGAGTAATAAACCCACTGGAGGGACAAGCCCCAGGCGATACACACAGGTGAATTAAATCATCCTACATACAGTAAGCTGTACCTGGGTATTTGCAGCCCTCTCTTCTCTACAGGCTTATAAAGTACACAGATCAAAGGCCATCCTGGGGGGCAGGGGTCTGATGTCATACAGTACAGAGCTGAGTGTTATCTGCCCCCTCTACACATTGGTTCACTAATAGAATAAGCAGAAACCCAAGCATTAGTTAAAGTAGAGCTCAATTCAAAATGGGAAGCTCCACTTGTTTGCCCCCCCCCCCTCTTCACTGCCACATTTGGCACTTTTCGGGGAGGAGCAGGTAAAGCCAGGTATCAGTTCCCACTTTCGTGTAAGAATGCTGCATCATTGTAAGGCAATCTATGAAACTTTGGCCCCTCCCTCCTTTTGAGTGCCCCAACAGCAAGCAGCTTGCTATGGGAACAACCAAGCTGAGCCGCAGATCTGTGTATCCATTCAGACACAGAGCCTCCTCCTCTCTCCTCATTGGCTAACTGACTTTTGATGGACAGCAGTGGGAGCCAATGGTGCTGCTGCTGTGTCTCAGCCAATCAAGAGGGAGAGTCCCTCACTGGATCGAGAAGGGAGTCAGGTAAGTATAAGGCCTCATGGACACTGGTGGTTATAAAAACGTATAGCTGTAGAAAGCTGTAGCTGTAGAATGAGTTTTTCAGCTTTTTTGCAGTATCGTTTTTCAGCGTTTTTTAGCGGTAGCGGTTTTTAGCTTTTTTAAGCAAAATTATTCTCCCACAAAAGCTTATGTCTCAAAAACGATGATAAACACCAAATAAATAAGCATTTCTCAACTTTTTTCAGAGTTAGAGCGTTTTTACAGCTGAAAAACTTCTCTCAAAACCCACTAGTTCTGGGGGTTTTTTTCCAGCCAGAAAATGCCCCAGCCAAAAAATGCTGATAACAGCCTATGTGCGCATGGGCATGTAGGATAACATGCTGGGGAGTTTACTGGTTGCAAAAAAAAAATGTCTGAAGCCAAAGACAGCAGCTGTAAAAATGTCCAGTGTGCATGAGGCCATGGAGGGGGGGGGGGGGGGGGGGTTGGTCTGCTGCACACAGAGGGCTTTTTATCTTAATGCATAGAAAACCTTCTGCCTTTACAACCACTTTAAGCCTATGTATGTAGGCTTGTCACTCAATATGGTCACAGATGGTCAGACCAGGCAACTCCTATTTATTCTCTATGGGTAACTTAGCAGTTCTAGTAACAGTGCTACATATTTCAGGGCTTCCTTTTCCATTCATGTGTTTTATCAAGAGCTACCTTGCTTGCACCGTTGCGTTAAAAACAGATTATGTAACCTTGATCATACATGACTCGTTCAGCCCAAAAAACCTGCACCGATTCCCCCATCCACACATTTGAGGTGGATGTGGGGACCCTGTCTTCTGTGTCGTATTCTGACAGCGGGATTTTCAGAATGTCAGAATACAACAATATAGCTGGTGGTGGTGAGGCAGTCGCGCTCCTTTTTCAAGATCGAAAAGAGCTTGAAAAAGGAGCGCGACTGCCTCACCACCGCAGCTCGAACGCTTAGGAAACGCGTCGCACAATATAGCAACGTCACCAGTGCCATCCTGCTGCTGAAACACTCCTACTCCACCTGCCTGGCTCACAAGCCATCTTCACCACCGCCGCCGGCTTCATCACCTTATAGCGGTGAAGGACAGCTCTACAGCGCAGTGCCCAGCAGCCGAAGGACCACAAGTGATGACCACTTTTAAAGAATATGTACAATGCCAGATTTTACCTCCTAAAATGTGAGTTGCCTCTACTCTTTTACTTATTAAAATTGTTTTAACAACATCTGCACTTAGAGGCGCCTCTTCCCTTGTCATTTACTGCATCAACCTTCTCATGGGGAGAGTTAGTCCATTTATGGCTGGATGGTGATAAATAATGTTCATATGTCTGTAGGTGCTTCCTGGACGTAGATTTCCACTTCATTGTCCTTCTCAATGGGAGTTTCAAACTGCCAAGCCGGATATTTACTGGGCTGCTATTCATTCATTCATGCAAATCATTGCAGCAGCTCAAATCAGCACAGGTAATCGCACTGCCACACAGACGCTGCAGGGAGGGGACGCAGGCAGAGGCACAGCACACACTAGACGAGACCTCACCGCGATCTCACTGAGCGGCGCGCCGCTGCTTACATTTTAAAAATGGCGCCGATCGGCAATGCAAGCATGTATAGGCTTTTCCAAGCGCGGCTAGCTTCAGACGTGCGTTGGCGCATGCGCAGTTACCTGTCAGCCAGCCCGGCCGCAGCCATTGTTTTTCAGACGCCGCTGCCCCCACAGCGGCCTCCAGGAGCAGCCAGGCAGCCGGCCCACCGGGGATTTTCCCGGTATCCCGGTGGGCCAGTCCGGCCCTGGGTGGGGGCCATCTTGCCCTCACTCGACTTCCTGCATATCCACATATTGTTCAGATTGTTTCCGGGTTTACAGATGGCTCCGATAAATGCATAATTGACCGGAAAGCAACAGGGGGGAGTACATCTCTCGACACCCTCAAAAGCGAATCCGCCACCATGATCACTTTTAGCAGATGCCGTATCGCCCACACAAAAATTTTTTTACCAGGGTTATGACAGCTATCTGCTACCATAATCCTGGTATTAAACGTCAAAATAATAACCCATATATACTGTCGGCAGTCAGAAAGTGTTATTTTTAACAGATCAAAAGGGAGTAAACAACATAAATACATTTTTAGAGTTTACACTTTAATGTTGTTTGTAGATTATTATTTTTTTTGTACAAGTCAAATAGTATTTCTGTTTATATTGTTTTTAAGATTTTGGACAGTCGAGACAATAAAACTTGAAGAAGAATGTGACTGATTTTGTAAAACCCAGCTCCACAAACACCATCATATAAAGGTCATGGATTGATGTCTAAACTGATATGATTTATTACAGAAAACATCTGAAAACTATTCTTGTCCTTGGGGTAAATTTTATTTGTAGCATTATAAAAGATCCAACATAAACTTCCTCAAAAATGTTCTCAAAACAGATTCACCAACTGCTTTGAATTAGTTTACGGTTTTAATAAAGTTAGGACACAATGGTATTAATTAACTTACATAAACGTTGTTAACAAAAGAAGAAGAAATACAGGAGCTTATTTAGAATACAGATAATTTAACTCAATGCGCATGCATGTGAAACCAGTAGTGTCACGTTATTCAATTCATTTGGATCTGATTGTGTCAGACTTCTACAGAGAGTCCACTGCTTTCTCACAGAGTACAGGACTACAGGTCCTTCCTTATAGCATGCTGGCAGGGGGCATGCTTTCCTAAAAAGGCTGCCTGCTTTTGTTATGTTTCAAATGTCATTGACATACCTTCTTAGATCCAATCTGTCCAGACAGTATGGTCAACTATTGACATGGCACCATACAGACAGGGGTTGTTTTACTAAAACTGGAGAGTGCAAAATCTGATGCAGTTCTGCATAGAAATCAATCAGCTTCCATTTTTTTGTGGGCAATGCTTAACCACTTAGGTCCCATGTATACGGGACGCTGCTAAACGTACGTTCAGAGGCAGTTGGACTCTTTTCTTCAATTGCTCCTGAACTCATTCAATGTTATCCCATGTGACCATGTACTCATTTATTGTCGTTTTTAGGCAGTTGCGTTTGACAGCGTTTCTTTGAAAGCAAAAAAATGGGTTCAGACGCAGAAGATTTCCAAGTTTCAGACGTCGTGTTTAGCAGTGTTTTGTTTATAGGCGTTTTTCGTTTTTGTCTATTTAAAAAAATATATATATTTTATATTAACCACTTTAGCCCGAGGGTTTTACCTACTTAAAGAGGAGGTCCGGGAAAAAAAATTAAAAGCCATCAGCTACACATACTGCAGCTACTGGCTTTTAATAAATAGACACTTACCTGTCCTGGAGTCCAGCGATGTCGGCAGTAGAGTTTCCGGCGTGAAGCCATTGCGGGTAAGGGAACCCGGCAGTGTAGCCTTTCGGCTTCACGCCGGGAACCCTACTGCGCATGCATGAGGCCCCGATCCTCTCTCCTATTAGCCCGGCGGCCAGGGGAGGAGAAGGAGGGAGCCCCGCAGTGATGTCACTGCCACGTCACGGCTGCGGCCAGACTCCCGGAAGTGGGAAAGGATACCTGTCAAAGACAGGTATCCTGTCCTCACTCCCCCAAAAGGTGCCAACTGTGGCACCGGAGGAATCCAATGAGCGGAAGTTCCACTTTAGGGTGGAGCTCCGCTTTAATGACAGGCTCCGGCGCCCCCCACCTCAGGTCAAACACGGTACTGCACACCACTTTGGCTTGAATCCTGTTTGTTTTGCGAGACAACACTGCGAGTCAGGTTTTTAAAAAATATAGGGCCAGATTCTCTAAGAATTCCAGCGGCGTAGCGTAAGCCAGTTACACTACGCCGCCGCATCGTACTAGAGCAAGTGCTTTAATCTCAAAGCACTTGCTCCGTAGGTTTCGCCTGCGTCGCGTAAATCGCGCAGCGTAAACCCGCGCAATTCAAATGGGGCGGCTTGTATTTAAATTAAGCGCGCCCCCGCGTCGAATGAACTGCGCATGCGCCGGCCGGGGAAAAAGCCCAGTACGCATGCTCCAGCTCACGTCGGAAAGCGTAGTTGAAACCGACGTCAAAACGACGTGAGCGTCATTTACGCAACTTCCTATTCGCGAACGAGTTAGTAAAACGACGTAAGCAACGGAAAAAGCCGACGCTGACCCGACGCCATACTTAACATGGCATCCGACGGCATCCGACGGTACTTCGTAAGGTTACTCCACATAGAAGCTGGGGTAACCTTACGCGAACTAAAACGACGAACGCGACGACGGGGCGGCGTAAAAGCGATCGGGAATCGGCGTACTACCTCATTTGCATATGCAAATGCGAAAACAACGTAAAGGCCACCTAGTGGCCGGAGTTGTCATTACAACTACGATCCGCAAGTGTAATGGTTTTACACTTGTCGGATGTAGAAGCGTATCTATGCAAAAGTGATGCTAAGCATCACACGCATAGATACGAGGCAAAAAAAACGGCGATACGACGGGGTATCTGAGATACTCCGTCGTAACGCCGCTGAGAATCTGGCCCATGGTGCTCGTATTTCGAAATGCTCGTTAACCATGTTACTCACAATCCGAGGTTCCATTGTACCCAATAAGATTGCCAGTGAAATTCACTTAATGCCGCCCCCATGGTGGTAGTGTGGTGTGGCAATGATGCTGCAATGCTTCTGAATTTAGTGTTGTCACACCTCAGTAGGCTTTGCCAGCTTGCAGTGGGATGAAACAAATGTTGCATTGGGCGTGGTTAACCGCATTGTCATTGTTAATTCACAAGCCTGTAGCTTGTCAATCAGCACCTGGCCACACTTAGGCCGCGTACACACGTACGAGAACCTCAACGGGCCAAAAACATCGTTCCGCCCATCGAAGTTCTCGCCCGGCCGTCGAAATGGCCGACCAAGCCGTCGGGAAAGGCGTTGAGCCATGGTTCTCGATGGGCCATCGAGCAAATAGAGAACCTGCTCTCTATTTTGGCTCGACGGGACGCTCGGCGAAAACGTACACACGACCGAGTATCTCGGCAGAATATGGACCCCAGCGAGCTTCTCGCTGGATTCTGCCGAGGTTCTCGGTCGTGTGTACGGGGCCTTAGTCCTGCCCACTGCTTTCTGGATTGACAGCACTGCATCAGCTGCTTAAACCCTCCCACAATGAGCTGCAGTGTCTGGGAGTGAGAGCATGTGAGATGTAATTGGAGTAATTCTTTATAATGCTTGTACATTACATACTGTAGTAACTGGATGTAGGATTTGTTTAGACTGCCATTCAGATTCCTTTAGTTGTACTTTAAATTAGATTTCAGTTTTTGATAGGCTTTGACATCATATGAAAACCTTGACCTTAAGCTGAAGGTAGGCTTAGCCCATACTAATTTTACAGACAGTTTCAATAACACTTTCTTTTAATGAGAAACTTCTTTGATTTTTTTACTCAAACACTAGTGTTAAAATGTTTACATTGTATTTAGTGTGCCGATTTCTCCTCATACAAAAGGCCACTATGTCCTTGTCATATTTAGCTTAATATCCCCACCAAAACATACAGCAGAGGTGCTGCACTGACATCCTGTTAAGCTAGGAAATAAGTGTCTGTCTGTGCCCATGGGGAAGCTTCGCTGCAGTTTGGATAAATATCCTGGAGCTCTAGTTTCAGCTTTCAAAACTTGATTCAGAAAGCCTTGTTGTATTGTGAGAATAGGCAGAAACTGTCATCCCCTTGTCTTGACTTCATAGTTTTAACAGTCGTATTAGACAAAATTGTCTTCATGGGCTTAGCAGCCCCGGTTATAAATTGGCTGTTAAGTCATTTATTTTCTAAAGCTGATTGTGGACATAGAAGAGTGTTCAGACTAATGTACATGTCAAAGGGAAATTAGCTGGACACTCCCGGCTCAATCTTTTTTACAACTACGTAATGTAGGCCTTACTATCATACAGTTTTAGTGAAATATATAGGATAATGTACAGCAATTGTACAGCCAGATTGTAACGTATGTGAACAGCTTTCCTGTATTAAGCCAAACTAGTAAGTAGGAGTACACATCATTCAGCCAGTAGTCTTAACCCAAGTTAGAACCACACCACCCTGGCCAGGGACCAACTTCATATGAAACCATCAACATCCCCTCGAAAGGGGAATTGTTTAATATATTTTTATTATTGAGAAGGTATCTAGTGTGAGGGATTAAGCTCGGTAGTGGGTGTGTGTGACCCCCTGGATGGGTTCACTACACACTGAACTGTACAAAAAGGCAGTTGAGGATGATTGAAAACAAATGATATGGTTTATTTTTCCATATTGCTGGATACACGTGCAAGCATCAAAACAGCATAACCAAAACAAAACATAAAATAAACCCTTGCCACTTGGGGCGTCTACCTTCCCAACACAGGAACCTACCTATGGAGTCTGGCACAGCCTACTGCTGGGCAGACACTGCTGGTCCTACAGCAGAAAACAACAAAAAGTCTCTTTGATATTTCTCACACAGAAATATCCATCAGTACCTCACCTCTTCAGTACTGCTTGTGACTGCTCCTTCACTCACACAGCCTCAGGATGCAGCAATCAGTCGTCATCTTTAGGCTGTCTTTATAGGGGCTTTAATTGCTTAATTCTGAACAGCTGAAGCCTTCCAACGCCCTAAAGCTCTCTGGCCATTTTCTGCAGCCGACGCCCAATAGTAATTGGTGTATTGTCTAAACAAGGCAGAAAAGTTTCTCCCATCTGTGACAACACACACAGATTTACCTGACTTCCTGTCACACTAGATACAACAATAAAATAAGATACAAGGAAAATAATGTGTTGGGTTAGCATACTGAGAGAAACAACCAGGTTTTTAGAAAAAAAAAGAGTAACCCAAGTATAATAAAATAAACAACAACTTAAAAAAGAGATAAGAAAGAGGGGAGAAGGGGGAGAGGATCAGGTGGGTAAGCAGGGATCAGGTAGGGGATCTGGCACACATGGCAACAACAATGAACATGTAGCTATGAAGCCCTGTACACATGGGCCATAATCTCATCAGAAAAAAACACTTGTTTTTCCAGACGAGATTCTTAGCAAGAATCTCTTGCGGCCCAAGTGTATAGACACTCCATTCAAAAGAACCGCGGTTCTTTTGAATGGCAAGAACGCGGTGACGTCATCACGTAAAATAAACATGCGCTTGTCACATTGTATGCCGTCGCCGCCATCTTGCTGCACCCTACCTATGCCTAGGAAGCTACCCCGCATGCATTAAAGTCATTTCCACGGCGACAGGTAAGTATACACACTCTCTGGTTTCTCAGCAGGAAAACACTGCCGAGAATCACAACAAGAAAATAGAGAGCAGGTTCTCTATTTTTCTCGTTGAGATTTTAGGCAGTTTTCTTGACGAGAAACCTGAAAGCCTAGTACACACGCACAGTATACTAGGCAATGAAGCTTTGCCAGCAGTTTTCTTGTTGGTTCTTGCCTAGTAAGCAGGGCCGGACTGGCCTACCGGGATACCGGGAAAAATCCCGGTAGGCCGGCTGCCTGTGAGTCAAATGAATCAACTAGGCCGCAGTCGCGGCTGCCATCGTGGCCGCGGCGGCCGCACTTTGAAATTTTGTATGATGCATTGGTGGACGCCTGCCTGCTGCCCTATGCCTCTAGTCAGTGTCGTGTACAGTGTGTGTCGCGGTAATAGCAGCGGCGGGCCGGCCGCCGGCGGGGGTTGCGGCCGCCATGCTCGCCGCTGCAGTCAGTGCCGCACTTTCCAATTCCTTCCCGTGAGCGCGACTCACTCACTGTCACTGACCAGGAGTGGAGAGAGCGTGTCACGAGTCTGAGGGAGGGGAGGAGCCGAGCAGAACGTGACCGGCGTCATCCCATCGTCCCGTGCGGTGCGCGCCAGTACCGCCCACTTTCTCCTGCAGGGTGAAGGAACATAGGAGTTCACCGTCCGCGCCGCCCGGCCAGGCCACCCTTGGAGCTTGTGCGTGTGAGACAGTGCTTCACAGTCAGACACGATTGGCAGCAGTGGCAAGGCAGCCAAGGACAGGTCCAGCCCAGGACAAGTGGTCGGTCAAGCCAGCAGCAGCAGCCAGGTGAACTAGGCTAGGCCTGCATTTATATGTTCTTATCACTCTCTGATTCTCACCATATGATATAATGGTGCATCCCCCGGGCCCCCCCCTCCTCTCTCTGTCAGTCACCTACCTTTTTGCTGCCCCTGTTGTACACTGTATAATAATCTCAGAGAGAAGGGGGGAGTCACCCCCCCTTCTCTCTGAGATTATTATACAGGTGGGTGACTGACAAAGAGAGTAGGGGGGGGGCCCGGGGGATGCACCGTTATATCATATAACGGTGCACCCCCCAGGCCCCCCCTCTCTCTCTGTCACCTTTGCTGCCCCTGCAAATTGTAATCTGGACTGTATAATCAATGTCTCTCTCTCTCACCATTCCATGGTCAACCCCCCCCCTGCACCTACCCTTTAAATGCCAAAAAAAATGTGTAATTTAAAAAAAAAAAAAAATCTGCCTGCGCTTAACTGGTTGGGGACCAGTTTCCCCCCATCATTGCAGCCCCCCTCTCTCCCCCCCCACCATTGCAGCCCCCCCTCTCCCCCCCCACCATTGCAGCCCCCTCTCTCTCCCTCCCACCATTGCAGCCCCCTCTCTCTCCCTCTCGCCATTGCAGCCCCCTCTCTCTCCCTCCCGCCACTGCAGCCCCTCTCTCTCTCCCTCCCGCCACTGCAGCCCCTCTCTCTCTCGCTCCCACCATTGCAGCCCCTCTCTCTCTCGCTCCCACCATTGCAGCCCCTCTCTCTCTCCCTCCCGCCATTGCAGCCCCTCTCTCTCTCCCTCCCGCCATTGCAGCCCCTCTCTCTCTCCCTCCCACCATTGCAGCCCCTCTCTCTCTCCCTCCCGCCATTGCAGCCCCTCTCTCTCTCCCTCCCACCATTGCAGCCCCTCTCTCTCTCCCTCCCACCATTGCAGCCCCTCTCTCTCTCTCCCTCCCACCATTGCAGCCCCTCTCTCTCTCTCTCTCTCTCTCTCTCCCTCCCGCCATTGCAGCCCCTCTCTCTCTCCCTCCCGCCATTGCAGCCCCCCCTCTCTCCCTCCCGCCACTGCAGCCCCTCTCTCTCTCCCTCCCGCCACTGCAGCCCCTCTCTCTCTCCCTCCCGCCATTGCAGCCCCTCTCTCTCTCCCTCCCGCCATTGCAGCCCCTCTCTCTCTCCCTCCCGCCATTGCAGCCCCTCTCTCTCTCCCTCCCGCCATTGCAGCCCCTCTCTCTTTCCCTCCCGCCATTGCAGCCCCTCTCTCTCTCCCTCCCACCATTGCAGCCCCTCTCTCTCTCCCTCCCACCATTGCAGCCCCTCTCTCTCTCTCCCTCCCACCATTGCAGCCCCCCTCTCTCTCTCTCTCTCTCCCTCCCGCCATTGCAGCCCCTCTCTCTCTCCCTCCCGCCATTGCAGCCCCTCTCTCTCTCCCTCCCGCCATTGCAGCCCCTCTCTCTCTCCCTCCCGCCATTGCAGCCCCTCTCTCTCTCTGTTGCAGCTCCTCTCTCTCTCTGTTGCAGCTCCTCTCTCTCTCTCTGTTGCAGCTCCTCTCTCTCTCTCTGTTGCAGCTCCTCTCTCTCTCTCTCTATTGCAGCCTTCCTCTCTCTCTCTATTGCAGCCCCCCTCTCTCTCTCTCTATTGCAGCCCCCCTCTCTCTCTCTCTCTATTGCAGGCCCTCTCTCTCTCTCTCTCTATTGCAGCCCCCCCCCCCTCTCTCTCTCTCTCTCTCTCTATTGCAGCCCCCCCCTCTCTCCCTCTCTCTCTATTGTAGCCCCTCTCTCTCTATTGCAGTCCCTCTCTCTCTATTGCAGCCCCCTTCTCTCTCTCTCTCTATTGCAGCCCCCCTCTCTCTCTCTATTGCAGCCCCCCCTCTCTCTCTCTATTGCAGCCCCCCCCCTCTCTCTCTCTCTCTATTGCAGCCCCCCTCTCTTTCTCTCTCTCTCTCTCTCTCTATTGCAGCCCCCCCTCTCTCTCTCTCTCTCTCTCTCTCTTGCAGCCCCCCCTCTCTCTCTCTCTGTCTATATTGCAGCCCCTCTCTCTCTCTCTCTCTCTCTATTGCAGCCCCTCTCTCTCTCTCTCTCTCTCTCTCTCTCTCTCTCTCTCATCATTGCAGCCCCCTTTTCTCTCTCTCTCTCACCATTATAGCCCCTCTTTCTCACCATTTCAGCCCCTCTCTGATGGATTTCTTACTTTTAAAAAAGCTAACTTATGTATTATATTACAATAATATACTGTAAATAATAATAAAATGTGAATGTATTTATTATAATAAATTAACATTTTTTTCAGGTAAAAAAAATGTGCATTTATATATTTTTTGCCTGTTCTCTCTGCATTGATCTCTTGTATTGTGTCTGCAGTCTCTGACCATCTCTTGTATCATGTCCGCTGTCTCTGACCATCTCTTGTATCATGTCTGCTGTCTCTGACCATCTCTTGTATCATGTCCGCAGTCTCTGAACATCTCTTGTATCATGTCCGCAGTCTCTGACCATCTCTTGTATCATGTCTGCAGTCTCTGACCATCTCTTGTATCATGTCCGCAATCTCTGACCATCTCTTGTATCATGTCCGCAGTCTCTGATCATCTCTTGTATCATGTGAAGTCTGCAGGTTCTGAGGGAGTTTGGAGAGGAGTCAAGAGTGCGAGTGTCGCGCTGGGATGGGGATCATGGGAGAAGTCAGAGAAACCAGAGCCACCAAGCTGGAGCCAATTGACTGATCCCTGCAAGGTGCACCTAAAAAGAGGTCAGTGACAGCACCGCAAGGCCAGCCTAAGTGGGGGAGGGGGTCACTGATGTAAGGGGGAGTGAATACAATAATGTAAAGGGACACTGATATAAAGGTTCCCCCCTTATATCAGTAACCCACCCCTTACTTTAGGCTTCTTTCACATTGAGGCGTTGGGGGCGTCGGCGGTAAAGCGCTGCAATTTTTAAAGGTGCTTTACCGACTTTTTTGCAGTGCTTTTCGGCCGCCATTGGGGCACTTTTAACCCCCGCTAGTGGCCGAAAAAGGTTAAAACGGTTAAAATCGCCCCAAAAAAGCGCTGCTGCTGATTTCAATGGCCCCCACCCCCCCATGTTCCCAGATTTCCTGGGGTCCCCCTTGATGATTGACCACTTTTAACTGGTATTTGCATATATATAAAGCCCTATATGATTTTTATATCTGTTTTCTGTATATATAATACACTCTTCAAATGTGCATAGTTTTCCCTTTCGTGGATAAGAAAATAATGACGTTATGCTATGGGGCTGGTATGACATTTTTTCCAGGGCTGGTTTTTATTCCCAGTCCGGCCCTGCTAGTAAGCGTGTGTATGAGGCTTTACCTTTAGTTTAGCAAAACCTTCGAGGGAGGTTAGACCCTCCACATTTAGTACAAATTAGATTTTTTACGAAGCTTGGGTAACTTAAGGGGACGAAGAGATGATGTCTTTGTAGCATTGGGTAGAAAGGAAGGAGGACCAGGGGACCCAGGCTAAGGTATATTGTTTAATAGTGGGTGAGTTCTTCCATGAGACTTACTTCCGAAACTTTTTGTATCCAGGACTTTATGGTTGGAGTTGTAGGTTGACCCCAGAAAGTAGGGATGATAGCCTTAGCTGTATTAAGGAGGTGTGGAATGAGTGAACGTTTATATCTACCTATGGGCCTTGAGGTAGCGTGAAAGAGAACTATCAACGGGTCTATAGGTAACTTAACTTTGGTGACCTGGACGAATGAGGGGACAAAACCACCAGATGTGGGCATGGGTGGCGTCCTGTCCACAGTTCCTCCAACATAGCTGGGAGTTAACAGGAAACATGCAGTGAAGTTCAACAGGTGTATGGTGCCATCTAGTGAGGAGTTTGAAGTTTGATTCAGCCATGGAAGATGTAAAGAGGAAACATGTGTAAGTTGGAGAACTTTGTCTGTTTTTCTTGTCTGTGATAGCAGCACCCAGGTCGATCTCCCATCTGGTTAGGTAATTCGGATACGTAGGGCTTTGCAATTCGATAAGTGCTTTGTAGAACTGGGAGATACAGTGTAGAGGGGGGTCTTTATGAAGGAATACCTGTTCAATAACATTGAGATCTTGGATTCCCCATAATGGTTGTGGGAAAGTCTGAAGAAAGCAATTCAGTTGGTTGTATCTCCATTTGTCCATAAATGTGATTGATCTATGGCCCAAAATTTCGGACAAAGGTTTAAGAGTATTGTGGGATATGACATGATGTAAGAGGAGAGGGCCTCCGGTAGACCAGGATTGAAAACCTGGGTCAATGGAACCTGGCATGAAGTAGCAGGGGAGTTAGTGGAGAGTCATAAGACTATGTAAATTTCTTATGGAGTCCATCCCATACGTCCAAGGAGGATATGGTAAGAGGCGAGGTATTGTGAGGGAGGTTTCTAGAAGAGCATGGTATCCAAGGGGCCATGGAGAGATCTGAGACACTAAGGCCTCGTACACACCATCGGACATATCCGATGAAAACGGTCCGCGGACCATTTCCATCGGATATGTCCGATCGGGAGTTTGATCCGATGGCGTGTACACACCATCGGATCAAATTCCCCGCCGCCTGACGGCGCGGTGACGTGGCGGTGACGCGTCGGTGACGTTGACGCCGCCACGTCACCGCCACATCACCGCACCAGGAAGTTAAACACTTCCGCGCATGCGCCGAATCCATTCGGCGGCGGCGCGGCGGCGGTGGGGGACGACATGTCTGCTGGTAAGTGTACTAACCAGCAGACATGTCGGGCGGACAGATTCCCACCGGATAGATTTCAAAGCATGCTTTGAAATCTGTCGGGTGGAGAAATCTGTCCGCTAGCCCATACACACGAGCGGAGATGTCTGCTGAAACGGTCCATCGGACCGTTTTCAGCGGACATATCCCCTCGTGTGTACGAGGCCTTAGAGAATTAGAGAGTATTTCAGTTGTACCCACAGTTTAGAAGCATTGGCATACTTCCAATCTGCTATACGTGATAATATAACGGCATGATAATAGGCTTTAAAATTGGGTAGAGATAATCCCCCGGAGCATTTGGCCCCAAAAAGGACCTCCCTAGAGACCCTGGGATAACCGTCTCTCCATATAAAGCGGGTGATAATGGTCTGCAAAAGAGTAAAGAAGCCTATGGGAACCTTTAAAGCGGAAGTAAACCCTGGTATGAAAAAAACTTGCTAGATAAAGCCATAATGAGATAGTATGACTAGCATACTAGCTCATTATGCATGTACTTACCTTAGAACGAAGCACCAAAAGCCGTCCTCGTGTCCCCATCTGCCGCATCCATGATACCCATGGGGTTACTCACGGGTTTCACCGCTCCGGCGCTGTGATTGGCCGGAGCGGCAATGACGTCACTCCGCGCATGCGTGCGGGAGCCGTGAAATTCGGCATTGCCGAATTTAGACCGGCTATTCTCAGTGCGCCTGCACGCCGTAGACAGTGGTGTCTGTCATTCAGCGAATATTTCCTAAACCGTGCAGGTTTAGGAGATATTGCTAATACCTACAGGTAAGCCTTAACCACTTAACCCCCGGACAGTGGCTTAACCAGAGTTATGGGCGCCCGGGGCAGAATTTTTTTTTCGCCCCCCCCCCCCCTTGTATAATCATCCACTCTGGTTATAAGGATCTGTAATGTATCCCTCTCAGGGCTTTCAGCATGTAAGGGGTAAATTATTGCAGGATTAATCATTTAACCCCTTACTGTAAGGGATTAACAGACTGACCCCCCCCCCCCCACAACCACAGATCCCCCATCATAGACTGAACCCCCCCCCCCCACAATCACAGATCCCCCATCACAGACTGACCCCCCCACAATCACAGATCCCCCATCACAGACTGACCCCCCCACAATCACAGATCCCCCATCACAGACTGACCCCCTAAATAACAGACCTCTCATCACAGATGGATCCCCCCAATCACAGATAGACCCCCCACAATCACAGACCCCCTATTTAACAGACCTCAGACAGTAACCCCCACCATAGTGCAGACCTCAGACAGTAACCCCCAGTAGTGCAGACCTCAGACAGTAACCCCCACAATAGTGCAGACCTCAGACAGTAACCCCTATAATAGTGCAGACCTCAGACAGTAACCCCCAGCATAGTGCAGACCTCAGACAGTAACCCCTATAATAGTGCAGACCTCAGACAGTAACCCCCATAATAGTGCAGACCTCAGACAGTAACCCCCATAATAGTGCAGACCTCAGACAGTAACCCCCATAATAGTGCAGACCTCAGACAGTAACCCCCATAATAGTGCAGACCTCAGACAGTAACCCCCATAATAGTGCAGACCTCAGACAGTAACCCCCATAATAGTGCAGACCTCAGACAGTAACCCCCAGTAGTGCAGACCTCAGACAGTAACCCCCAATAGTGCAGACCTCAGACAGTAACCCCCAGTAGTGCAGACCTCAGACAGTAACCCCCATAATAGTGCAGACCTCAGACAGTAACCCCCATAATAGTGCAGACCTCAGACAGTAACCCCCATAATAGTGCAGACCTCAGACAGTAACCCCCATAATAGTGCAGACCTCAGACAGTAACCCCCATAATAGTGCAGACCTCAGACAGTAACCCCCAATAGTGCAGACCTCAGACAATAACCCACAATAGTGCAGACCTCAGACATTAACCCCCAGTAGTGCAGACCTCAGACAATAACCCCCAGTAGTGCAGACCTCAGACAGTAACCCCCAATAGTGCAGACCTCAGACATTAACCCCCAATAGTGCAGACCTCAGACATTAACCCCCAATAGTGCAGACCTCAGACATTAACCCCCAGTAGTGCAGACCTCAGACAATAACCCCCAGTATTGCAGACCTCAGACAATAACCCCCAGTAGTGCAGACCTCAGACAATAACCCCCAGTAGTGCAGACCTCAGACAGTAACCCCCAGTAGTGCAGACCTCAGACCTCAGACAGCGGCGTGTGTGGTTTCCCTCAAGCGCGGGCTCCTCCTCCTCTGTGGGTGTGAACAGAGAGGAGGGGCGCCGCCGGGTGTACCAAGATGGCCGCCGCTCCGGAGCTAGGCCGAAGCCGGGGACTTTCCTAGGCCGAGGCTCCGGAGCGCTCCGCGGAGCCAGTGGATGGATTCGCCCCCCCCCCCATTTTTCGCCCGGTGCGACAGCCCCCCCTGCCCCCCCCCCCGCTACGCCAGTGCCCCCGGACCATATTGCTGCCCAATGACCAGAGCACTTTGTGTGATTCGGCACTGCGTTGCTTTAACTGACAATTGCGCGGTCGTGCGACATGGCTCCCAAACAAAATTGGCGTCCTTTTTCTCCCACAAATAGAGCTTTCTTTTGGTGGTATTTGATAATCTCTGCGTTTTTTTTCTTTGCGCTATAAACAAAAATAGAGCGACTATTTTGAACAAAATGCAATATTTTTTACATTTTGCTATAATACATATCCCCAAAAAATATATAAAAAAACATTTTTTTTCCTCAGTTTAGGCCGATACGTATTCTTCTACATATTTTTCGTTAAAAAAATTTGCAATTAGCGTTTATTGATTAGTTTGCGCATAAGTTATAGCGTTTACAAAATAGGGGGTAGTTTTATGGCATTTTTATTAATATTTTTTTTTACTAGTAATGGAGGCGATCAGCATTTTTTTCAGTACTGCGACATTATCATGGACACTTCGGACACTTTTGACACATTTTTGGGACCATTGGCATTTTTATAGCGATCAGTGTTATAAAAATGCATTGGATTACTATAAAAATGCCATTGGCAGTGAAGGGGTTAACACTAGGGGGCGGGGAAAGGGTTAAGTATATTCCTGGGTGTGTTCTAACTGTATGGGGGGTGGACTCACTAGGGGAAATCACTGATCTTCCGTTCATACATTGTATGAACAGGAGATCAGCATTTCTCTCCCTGACAGGACCGGGAGCTGTGCGTTTACACACAAAGCTCCCGGTCCTCGCTCTGTACCGAGCAATCGCGGGTGCCCGGCGGCGATCGTGCCCGCGGGGCATGCGCGCGGGACTCTGGCCGCGAAAATAGCCGACGTAGAGCTACGGGTTCTCGCCCAGGAGAGCCGACCTGCCGCCGTAAAATGACGGCGGCAGGTCGTCAAGCAGTTAATCTAGGCTTACCTGAAGGTGTAACTTAAAAAAGTGGGTTTACAACCACTTTAAGGGGATCATTTGTAAAATAAAGAGAATGCGGGGGAGTATGTTCATCTTGATTATATTAACCTTACCTAGCCATGAATGTGAGAGGAAAGACTATTTCCTAAGAAAATCTCTGATAGTGTTTAGAAGAGGGATATAATTATGCCTAAAAAGAGAATGAAGGTGAGGGGTAAGGTAAGGTATATGCCAAGATATTTATCTGAACTACTTATGTAACTACTTATGTAAAACATGTGCCATTTATTTAATACTGAAATATGAAAACACTTAACAACTTAACCCCTAAAAGACACAAAAATCCCATATGGTTCATCAAGGAGCCCTCCAAAATCTAAATACCAGCTAAATATTTTGTATTACCTATAAGCGCATGCAAAAAAATAAAAATTGCACAATTGTATGTGGGCCTTTGTCTACAGTGCTGCTGTGTCTGACAGTAGGGATTAAGCTACTATTACTGCTGCTGCCCTGCACTTCTTCTCCCCTCAAGCTGTCAAAGGCAGGAGCTGTTGTGGGGAGATATAAAGAGAGGATCAGTGCTGGGCTGTGGAGAGACAGAGAGCCGGTGTCCTGACGAAAATGTTTCCACTGGTGATTGGGACCCCTCTGTACTGTGCAGGCGCGGCGCTTGTGCAGTACGAACCTCAACCAAGCCTCCGAAAATAGCCGAACATGTAGAGCTGAAAGTCAGCTCTACATGGCGCATGCGCAATCACTATGACACATGCTGCAAGCTCCCGATGCTAGTGCTACTCTGCAAGGGGTGGGGGGGATTTTACCAATAAAGTACACGTTTTAGCAAAATTGCCCATAAACATTGCAAAACCAGTCCTTCATTTGTTTTAACACGCCCCGCTAAGACATGTACTTTATTGCTAAAATCATCCCCGCCCCTTTCAGGAGTAGCACTAGCACCGGGAGTGTGCGACATGTGCAAAAGTCATTGTGCATACGCAGTGTACAGCTGAATCTCAGCTCTACATGTTTGGCTATTTTCGCAGCCTCGTTTGAGGTTAGAACTGCACAGACGCCACGCGCCTGCGCAATACATGGGTGTCCTTATCCGCCGGGCGGAACTTATTTGGCAAAACACTAGACGAAAGTCTCACTCACCACCAGGAGAACACAGAGGGAGGGGATATGGACTACTGTGCAACCAGAGACAACACAAACATGCTGGAAAGACCTGGGACTGTGGAGAGATGTAGTTCACCTGCAGACTGCACCTGGGTGTTAGATTGACAATGGAACTACACATCCCAGAATGACTGGGGCTCTGTTGAGAGGAAAAGGAAGTACTGTTCCTGGGGTCAGGGCAGAGGTGGTGAAGATATTGTGGGAGACAAATAATGCAGCGGCAATGTTGGCAAAAAGTTTTTCCATCCCATTAGGTACACAGAGAGATAGAGTAGCAGACATCTCCTCCTATGTAAGAATGATGTTGTCACTGACTGGTGCTGCCATCTGAACATTGAAGAGAAAACCACTGTTGCTGACTGGTGTTTCTGCCTAATCATTTGGGAAAATGCCACTGTCACTGGCTGGTACTATCGCCTGATTGTTATTGAGCATGCTGCTGCCGTTGACTTGAAAAACAGAGGGAGACCAGTTGTCACCCCCCGGAGTTTGCGAGAGGCCACTGGCCAAACCCTACTCCACCGGATCCAGACCACTATTCAGTACCTGCTACCCCACAGGTGTTGAAAGCAGCTGATTGACCTTTGGCTAGACAGCAGGGCATATGGAAATGTAAGCTAAGTGGCAGCCCTCATATACACATACACATCACTACACTCATGTAACCTGCTTAAACCCTAACCCTTAAACCCTGCGGACTGATCTCCGGCTGTGCTGGCGGGAGCAGGCGACAGAGTCCGCCTCGTGTAAATGAGGCCTAAATCTGGTGCCCAATTGAAAAAAAAACACAGGTGCAAAAGACATACAGTACATCTGTGGTCGATTCAGGGGGATTAAATATATTACATGTGAACATCAATGCTAGAACATCTTTAACTAATATCTTACCAGTTAAGGTACAAAGTAAAACAAAGGGCTATTGACAAATGGCTGCGAAAATAAAGTAATTTGAAACACAGAGGGAGAGTATTTTGCAGTTTGCAGTATGTTATTGCTACTCTTGCATGATCTTTAGGGGTTCAGCTCTTATTTTTATACTGAAGGTAAACTCAGGTGAACCTGTACTTTGCTCAGAGCAATGGTTCCCCTAATTATATGCACCCCTCCCCCACACATACTGCTTATACTCACGTTCCCTTTGCTCCCTTTGCATGTATGAACAAAGAGAAGAAGTCTTGTGATGCAAGCTTAAACAGGGCTAAGAGCTCCCCCCAGCAAATGTATCTGGTGATTGATTCCCTTTCCTTGCAGGAGTAGGGAAAGTTCGGAAGGTGAACAAAGCAAGCAAAAGAAAGATGTTTTGAAAAAAAAAAGAAAAATTAATATATGCAGTTGAGGGGGCATTTAACTGAAGCCAGGGGCACTACTACGATTGTGAAAATTTTAAGACACCTTGGGACACACCTGTCGCAAATGGTGGGCATTAAAATATTGTGAATGAATGAATGAAAAACTTAAATAGCACAGCACATGCGAACTAAATCGCCTCTGGGCGCTTGTTGTTCCTGTCTCCTTTGGTATCAAAAGAGATGAGTCTTGATCTTTCTCCTGAATGCTGAGTGGTTCTCCTCCAACCGAATGTTGGTTGGTAAAGCGTTCCATAGTCTGGGACCTTGGACCGCGAATCTTCTATCTCCTTTGGACTTGTATCTGGCTTTCGGTATCTGTAGCAGATTTTGGTTGGTGGATCGCAGAACGCGATTGGGATTGTGAATTTTTATTTTTTCGCATAGATAACGGGGGGCATTCCCATGGATACATCTATGCGTTAGACAGAGTGCTTTAAAAATGATTCTGTCTTTTACTGGTAACCAGTGAATGGCTCTCAGTGAAGGTGAGATTGATTCCCAGGGTTTTTTCCCAGTCACAAGTCTAGCGGCCGTATTCTGAACGACTTGTAGACAAGCGATTTGGTACTTGGGGAGTCCGAGGTAAAGTGCATTTGCATAGTCCAGTCTGGAGTTTACAATTGCTCCCACCATGACCGCTTTGTTTTCTTTGGGAATAAAAGGCATAAGTCTGCGTAGTAGGCGTAGCAGATGATGAGATCCGCTGACTACTGACCCTATTTGTGCGTCCATTGTCATGTAGGCGTCGAAGATGACCCCAAGACTTTTGACTTTGGCGCTAGGGGTGATGATTTGGCCCAGAATGGGCGGGGGGATCCAGGTTGTTGCAGGTTGATTCCTTAGCATTGGCGTGAAACAGGAGAAGTTCTGTTTTTGCTCCGTTGAGTTTAAGATAACTCTTTGTCATCCAGTCCTCTATCAAAGAGAGGCATGTCTCTAGATTGAGGTGGTGATCCTTTTTATTGCAAATGCAAAAATACAGTTGCGTGTCGTCTGCATATGAGTGATAAAGCAGTTTTTGACTGCTGATGATTTCAAAAAGAGGACGAAGATAGATGTTGAATAACACCGGTGACAGAGGTGATCCTTGAGGGACTCCACACGATAATGTGCGTTTTTCAGAAGTGAAAGATCCTAACTTCACTATTTGCGATCGGTTTTCCAAAAAAGAGGAGAACCAAGATAAATCGCCTTCTGCGACTTTGGCTACTTCAGCTAGCCGAGTCAATAAAAGCTTGTGGTCTACTGTATCGAAGGCTGCGCTTAGGTCCAACAGAACCAGAAGACAAGATTCTCCTTCGTCTGCGGCCTCAAGAGCGTCGTCCCATATCTTGAGTAACGCTGTTTCCGTCCCGTGTCCGGGCCGGAATCCCGATTGAAATGGATCAAGTAGGTTGTGGGTATCTAGATGCTGTTGCAGCTGTTGTACCACTACTTTTTCCATTACTTTTGAGAGTACATTTAGGCCTGTTATAGGACGGCGGTGGAGTGGGTCCTTGGGGTCCAGGGTGGGTTTCTTCAGAATGGGTCGAATTATACCCTCCTTCAACTGGGAGGGCACTGTGCCCTCTCTGAAAGATTGGTTGATAAGCTGCGTGATAGGAGGCGCCAGGATGTCGGCGCATTCCTTCAGCAGTTTAGTGGGGATGATATCGTTCGCAGCAGTGCTGTTTCGCAGAGCCCCGATGATATTTCCAGTGGCATGAACAGAGATAAATTCCAGCGTGAATTCACCAGGTTGTGGTGAGTTCTTGCCGGTGTTGTGTGAATAATTACGGGAGGGGCGACAGGGGGAATTGTTTTGCTGAATGCTTTGCCGGATTCCCTCGATTTTATTAATGAAGTGATCCGATAATTCATTGCAAAATTCTTGTGTGTCCGAATTGGGGGCTTCAAGACAGGCTGGATTCATGGTCTGAGTGACCAGTTTAAAGAGTTCGCGGGGGCGGTTTAGGGCGCTGTTGATAGCTTCAGAAAAATAGTTTGTGGCTATTATTTGGTAAGTCCATAGGCCCCTTTCACACATGCGGTCTGTTTGTCCATTTTTCATCCATCTGTTGATGGATGGAAAACAAACATCAATGCACCACTATGAAAAAACATGTGTAAATGGATGTTTAGTTTTTTTTTAAATCAGAAAAGTTTTTATTGTGAATAAAGCAAAAAAACAAAAACAAAGAGCATGTACATAGCAATTAAGTGACCCAAAAGAAAAAGGGCTACACAGGATACATTGTCAGTTGTACAAAAATAAGGAGCAATACACAAACTCAATAACATCACTGAAACAAGTACCATGTACAACTTCCAATCCGCCCCTCGTTACATCTTTCAGGAGTGGAATAGAGACATAAAACAAATAAACAATAACCAAAAAAAAAGGGGGGGGGGGAGAAAAGACAAAATTAAACAAAAACCAATACAGCCTGATGACACCAATAAATTGGGATTCCAACCAACACTGCCATATATTATCGAATTTTCGTGACGCTTTCCTATGAGAGTATGTGTTCTTTTCCCTTATGAGAATCCTCATTTACATTAGTTTACATCTGCATCTGTCAACATCTGCTTTTTAAAACACATCAAAGCTCTATTTTTCTTCCGTTAAAAAAATTTAAATGGATCGGACCAAAAATGGATGTAAATTGACAAACGATCTGTTTTTCAGCCGTTTTTTTGCATTGGCAGTGAATGTAAAAATAACTGATGAGAAACGGATGAGCAGCTGATGAAAAACTTATGAAAAATGGATGATTACTTCATCTGTTTAGATGTGACTAAACAGATGAAATGAACGGTCTGCATGTGTAAAATAGAGCCTAAAGCCCTGTAAACACGGCCCAGAATCTCGTCAGAAAAAAAAATAGTTTTTCCTGACGAGATTCTTGGCAAGACTCTCTTGCCAGCCGAATGTACTCAGCGGCCATTCAAAAGAACGGCGGTTCTTTTCATCCGTCATAGTCGTCATAGTTGACTGTAGAAAAAAACATCTACTGCCAAAAACAGCTGCTGAAAAAACGTCCGAAAACGTCCAGTGTGCATGAGGCCTAAATGTTGGGTTTGCATATTACTTGGGCCTCATGCACACTGGACGTTTTTGGATGTTTTTACAGCAGCTGTTTTTGGCAGTAGACGTTTTTTTTCTACAGTCAATAAACTCTCCATCATGTTATCCTATGTGTCCACCCATAGGCTGTTATCAGCAGTTTTGGGCAGTAAAAAAACGACAAAAAAAATAGTGGGTTCTGAGAGCCATTTTTCAGCTATAAAACATTGATAAACGCTGATAAACGCTCAAAAACGTCACTCACCAGCGTCCAATAGGCATCCAATCACAGCGCCTGTCGTTTCGGCCAATCAGGTGACAGGTAACAGACCCAAGCACCTGATTGGCTGAGAGGCGGTTCAGTGTTAGGAAAGTGAATATTCATTCGCTTTCCTAACACAACGCTGAGTGAACTGCGAGAGCCCTGCACGGCGCCCGCTAGGCTCTAATCAGGTGCTTCCAAAAAATACCTCCTGCATACAGAAAATAATGTTGCTAGTTAGCTGGTCAGTCCCTATCAGGGATATGCAATTAGCGGACCTCCAGCTGTTGCAAAACTACAAGTCCCATCATGCCTCTGTCATGCTTGTGGCTGTCAGTCTTGCTATGCCTCATGGGAAGCGTAGTTCTGCAACAGCTGGAGGTCCACTAATTGCATATCCCTGCCCTATGTGCTCAATCTCTGCAATCAGCAATTGATTAAAACAGTGTTTCTCAATTCTTGTCCTCAATGTGCCCCAACAAGTCATGTTTTCAGGCTTTCCATTATTTTGCACAGGTATAATGATCAGTTTCGCTGATTTAGTAATTACCACAGCTATTTTTTATCTGAGGAAAATTCTGAAAACATGACCTGTTGGGGCGCCTTGAGGACTGGAGTTGAGAAACACTGGGTTAAAGAATATGTAAACCCAACATTTAATATTTCTGATATGTGCCTTCTATACCATCTACTTGTAAGAAAAAGTATCCTGTTCTCTTTGTATTACTTCCTTTGTGTGAAATTCCTGGCGATCCTGCCAGTCCCTCTGTTATTTTCTATTAAAACTGGCCACACTAGGCATAAAAGAACAGTGTGATCAGTTCTCTAGCTATGCTGGCAACTCATCCTGCTTTCTTCCAATGAACAGACTTGTGCTGAAACACCCCCTGCACAGAGGGGAAAAATGTGTTTATAATGTTTTTATATCTATACACAAATGTTTAGCTTTTTATTTCAGTGTCCTGCTGTTTAGATGCAGTTCACCTCTGGATCTGCCTGGAGTCCTGACCTCAGGCCCAGTCCTCAGCATACAGCCATAGGCTTGTAGCAGGTTGATGTGCACACAGGAGCAGCAATGTGCACACCCAACTCTCCTCACAGCAAATAGGAAATTCCTCAGTATTCAACCTGTGAAAATACAAACATCTCTTCTTTCTACCCTACTTGCATTGGGAATTGTAATCCAAAAGTCGCCTAACTGCTATAGTAAAGTTTCTTTCCCAAACTTAATCTCCCATGATTCAATGCTGCCCACCATCAAGTCTCTTGAGCTCCTTCTGCTTGTCAAGTCCCCCGGGTGGTTGGAGGCGAGGTAATGTTAACCCATTCAGCTGAAGTCCAGTGGAGACACAGAAAGCATTACAGCACAGTATCCTAAATCGCTTTCTGTCTCTAGCCAAGCACACATCCCCCTGACAGAAATCTTTGGTCCCCAAAGAAGGGGCAGAGTCTAACAACATATCATGTCCATAACTTAGATCAACCTGGATGAACAATTTAAAGGTAAACTTAAGTCAACATTTACATAAACCCAGATAATTCTCATTGACATACATATTTGACAATGGAACCTCCAACTATTTCCTAAAAAGAGCAAGATTGCCTTGTCCATAAGCCAGTGATACTGGGATGGCCTATTTAGATGTGTTAGGGAGTGAGTCTGAGTCATCTTCCACTAACTCTGTAGTGGGAAAGGTTGGCTACTTTAAAGAGTGGTGAAAATTTTCACCAAAAAGTCTATCTTTTTGGAGGTCGAATCGTTTGCTTTTATCTTTGTTCTTTCGGCTCGTAGGCCCTTCTCCAACCAGCTATTCCTCTAGTTCTATGGGTATTTGGGAAGTGTCTGTGTCCTCTGCAGTCAGGGAAGTTGGAGGGTCGTCTTGACTTTCCAGTGATCGATTCTGGGGTATAAATTCTGGAGCCTCAAGCCAGAGGGTTACTGTATTTGTTCCGGCTATACCGCCACCACGGCTCCCGCCCCAGTGTGAAAGGGGCCTAAGGGTCAGTTTGATTTTCTGGGCAGATCTGGAATACAGGAAGTCTGGGCAACTGCTTACAGACAATATAGGGCGGGTATTTCCACCAATCAGTTAGCTTATGCTTCCTGGGAACACCCAAATTCCTCAGCAACACTCAATCACCTGGGTGCAGGTCCTGAATCTGCACTGGTTTTTGTTTTTTTGACTTCAGTTCATACACCGTCTTCAGATTCTTCCTCAGATGCCCTACAATAAATATAACAAAGTCTACACACCCCTGTTAAATGTCAGGTTTCTGTGATGTAAACAAATGAGACAAAGATAAATCATTTCAGAACTTTTACCATGTTTAATGTGACCTAATTAAACTGTGCAAATAAATTGAAAAACAAACAAATTTTTTTTAGGGGTGGAAGTAAAAAAAATAAAATAAAAAATAATGTGGTTGCATAAGTGTGCACACCCTCTTATAACTGGGGATGTATCTGTGTTCAGAATTAAGCAATCACATTCAAACTCATGTGGAATAGGAGTCAGTACACACTTGCCATCATTTAAAGCAGTGGTCATCAACCCTGTCCTGCAGGGCCACTAACAGGCCAGGTGTTATGTATTACCTTGGGGAGATGCGGAATAGAATACTGCAATCACTGAGCAGCAAATTACATCACCTGTGATGCATTTCAGTTATCTTGCAAACCTGGCCTGTTAGTGGGTCCTGCAGGACAGGGTTGATGACCACTGATTTAAAGTGCCTCTGATTAACCCCAGATAAAGTTCAACTGTTCTAGTAGGTCTTTCCTGGCATTTTCTTAGTCGCATCCTACAGGGCATTATATATACCATGGAACACAATGAAGACAGTCATCATCAAGTGGAGAAAATATGCACAACAGTCACATTGCCAATAACTGGACATTCCTTCTAAATTGATGAAAAGACGAGAAGAAAACTGACAAGGGTGGCTGCCAAGAGGCCTAGAGCTGCAGAAATATCTGGCAAGTACTGCCTGTGTTGTGTGGTACAAGTGACAACAATCTCCTATATTTTTGCATAGAGTGGCAAGATGGAAGCCTTTTCTTATGAAGGAAAACATCCAAGTCCAGCAAAATTTTGAAAAACACATCTAAAGTCTCCCAAAAGCATGTGGGAAAATATGTTATGGTCTGATGAAACCAAGGTTGAACTTTTTGGTCAGAATTTCTTTGTAGTTCAAAGTGGATTTGCCTTTACTAAATAAACCCCATTGCCGCAGAGCAGCAACATTTTAGAGCAGTAGACTAATTCTTCAAACTATTTCTCATATTCTGTCCTTTAATATGTAAGACATCATAGAAAATGATTGGGGAAATTACATTAAATCTTGTGTAGTATATGTTTATTAAAAGGATTAAAGAACTGAGGCAGCATGAAAAGCTGTAGTCATGAGGGTTCCACAATAAAAGTTGTCTCCTGGGGGGTATACAACTGAAGTTTGGTCTTAGATTTAAAGCAGGAATGTAAAAAATAAAGGAATTTGTGCATATTGCAACCAAAGAAAGTACATGTGAGAGGGATAGAAGAGAAACAGAAAAGGAAAGGTAAGTACTAAAAATGCTAATATGTTTCATGTGCAGCCCACCCATGGATACAGTCTGGTGATACTCTTAGCTATGGGACCCCTCCATAAATCCCCATCTATGTATACACACGGTGGCAGAACAATGAGTGTTATTTATTGCTCAGAAATACTCTGGAAGCCTCTGAAATGAGAGTGCTGAGCTCAATTTTACCGTATAACATGTCACAGTAAAAACAACTTTGCCCAAAAGCCCTACCCCTGGAAAACATTGAGCTAAAGAATTACTACACCTTTCATTAACTTTTCAGTGTGTACCCTGCATCTCCACAAAGTCAAATGGACAATCTCTGTGTTTGCACTCAATAAAGCATTATTCTGATTGTCCATTTATTATAATGCTTATATATTCATTATTGACTCACTCACTTCATATTTTTGACCACGCAAGGTCATTGCTCACACCCAGTATAGCAAAATATCAGAAATGTATAATACAGAATAGATGTGAAAAGTTTCTTCTCTGTATGTGTACAGATTAAACCCAATCACTTAAATCTCACATTCTCTTTAACATGCGAACATCTTGCCGCCCATGTAACTTATATGTACAGTGGCAAAGAGGGTGAGATTTAACACCCTTATGCCGCGTACACACGATCAGTCCATACAATGAGAACGGTCTGATGGACCGTTTTCATCGGTTAACCGATGAAGCTGACTGATGGTCCGTCACGCCTACACACCATTGGTTAAAAAAAACGCAGTGATGTAAAACACAACAACGTGCTGAAAAAAAATGAAGTTCAATGCTTCCAAGCATGCGCCGACTTGATTCTGAGCATGCGTGGATTTTTAACCGATGGTCGTGCCTATTAACGATCGGTTTTGACCTATCGGTTAGGAATCCATCCGTTAAATTTAAAACAAGTTGGCTTTTTTTTAACCGATGGATAACTAACCGATGGCGGCCACACACGATCGGTACATTCGACCGTTATCATCGGTTTAACCTATCGTGTGTACGCGGCCTTAGGCCGCACATACAGAATGCATCCATAGATGGCAGAGGTTTCAGTGCTGAGAGTGCACTCATAGTGTGCTCCTAGCACAGAGAACAAGCTATCAAAGACAGCTCTTGATCTCTATCAATGATCAGGAGTCGGTCCCACCAGCCAATCATATCAGTCCTATGATTAGGCAAAACTTCTTAACCCTGGGACGTAATAGTACAAGTTAAAGGGACACCAAGGTTGGATGGGAAGAGGTTAATATAATTTCAAAGATAATTTGAAAAGGTAAAAATTTAACATGCATGCAGGAGCGAGTGCACACTAAGACCCCATTCACACCTGAGCGTTTTGTAGCTTGAAGCCTGAAGCTACAAAACGCTGGAGGGGAAAAAAACTATTATTCTCTATGGAGATGGTTCACATCTCCACTCCAAAACGCCTGAAGCCAGAAGCTCTAAAACACCTGAAGCTCAAACAACCTGTGGGAATTTTTTTTAGGCACATTTGGGTGTTTTAGCTTAGTGTATATTCCAGCACAGCGCATGTGCGCCAGGATGACTGTGCATGCACAGGATGGCGTCACCCTGCACCAACCCACATAGATGGCCTCAGAAGAAGACAGGTAGAACGGCACTGACAAGGGACATCAAACCCTTGCAGAATAGGTAAGTATTGCAGAGTTTAGCTCCGCTTTAAAGCAAAACTCATCGAATTAACTGTTTCCCAAAAACTTTACATTTAAGGCATGCCATAAATCATAACTGATCATATGTGCAGCACCATGGCAACTACAGATCAAAGAGGGGCTAAGATGGAAACTTTCGTAACTGTAAAGGAGAGGAGGGTTTAGTTCCACTTTAACTGATTTTAAAAGTATTGTGTATTTTGTTGGTATGCTTGTTGACCCTAGAAACCAGACTCTTCCATTGCTTCCCCAACTGTAGCATTGGAGAGTGAGAAACAAATATGGTTTCCATTGACAACATGAATAGTTCTCTCTATAAGAAAAAGGGAATATACTGTATATACAACCTTAAAGAATAAGTGTGCTCGAACAATGGAAACAGTATTTCAGGCAGGTCTATACCAAAAAAAAAAAGCTATGTTCTATACTGGACTCACATTTTGGTAATGTAATGGTTGCAGGATGTTGCCTGGAGTAAAGTGAATATTATTGCGCACATTTGATCTTGCGTGACAGGGATATTCACTCAATTAGGAGCTAGACTAGATGAGAAAATCAGGCTATATTTCCCTTCTAAAAGGTATTTTATATATGCAACACCAATGTGAAACACATGTGTATGCTCTCTTCAACTCCAGCACATATTCACATTTATGGATAGGCAGTTTAACCCCTTTATTGACAATGCTAGCTGCAGGTCTTTATAATTCAGTTTTACAGAGAGTGCTACAAGAAAAAATTAATTTCACTGGATGTTATAAGCTATTTCATAGTCTCAAAATTACTTTACAAAATGCAACAGACAGTGCAGAGGTTTTTCTTAATGATTGCCAATATAAAAAAAAACATACAGGCAGATAGCTATTAACCTGGCAAAATAAAATTTACAGTGCCAATAAAATGTCCCGCACTGCTTTCAAAGGCATGGCAGATAAAACAGGCAATTATGCAATACAATTTGTAGATGGCATGGGCTCATCTTCAAAGAACATAGTAATGAGAAAAAGATGGGCATTTTAAGGTGATGGGTCGGTACAAAACATTATTGTTTCTTTGCAGAGAAAAAAATACCCAACTAAAGTGATTTCTTTTCTTTTAAAGTTTTGGACAGAATGAGGAAGAGTTAGAGCTTGTCTTGTGTTTATTGCTGACTGTGACTCCATTAGGGATTCCCTTCACATACAATACCTGTGACAACAAAAAATGAACAGAAAAGGTGTCACTGGGACAGAAGCACAATAAAGCCTCGTACACACGACTGGTTTTCCCAGCAGGAAAACTGCCATGACAGTTTTTCGCCAGGAAAAACAGCCGTGTGTATGCTAAATTGCAGTTTTCCCAGCAGGAAGACCACCGGGAATCCCGGCAGGAGAAAAGAGAACATGTTCTCTATTTTCCTACCAGGATTCCCAGCGTTTTTTTTCTCTGCAGTTTTCTAATGGTAAACAATGCGAGGCAGTGCCGATGGAGCATACACACGGCCGGGATTCACGACCAAAGCTCTCATGACAGTTTTCCTGTCGGGAAACCCGGCCGTATGTAGGGGGAAAAAGCTACCGAGCAGGTTCTCGGTTTTCCCGGCGGACATTTTACAGCCGGGGAAAGGCATTACATAAAAACCATCATCGGAATCAGAACTTATAATGGTTATATCCATTTTTTCTTAAAAACACTGTCACCTTGACCAAACAGAATAAAGTGAGAGTGTCTTTGTCTATACTAATCTACATGAATGTAACTAGTGTGGGCAGGTGGGGAAGAGGCTGACAGGCTGACAGCTTTATAAAGGTGCAATGTGACATTACCTCTTTAAAGTTGTGCTCTCTCTCTCTGTCCATACCTCTCAACTTTTAGACACAAGATAGAAAGAGACCTTTTTAGCTGAGAGTTTCTTTCAGGAGGTATCAAGCATTGTTCATTGTGACTGATGTTGATATGCATCGCTGTACAAGGTTATTGATGATGGATTTAAATTTTTGGAAATTTTCAGGGTTTTTCTATTAAATAAATCACTTCTCATAAACTGTGTAAGTATATCTATTTACTTTTTTTATGTGAAAGCGTAGGGATAATTTGTACCCCTAACCTATTCACAGAGGGGAAGAAGCAGTATCTGGGGTCCCTCTTTTTGTTAAAGGGGTCTTACAGATTATGATAAGATCCCTCCTCACAGACCCTCAAAAAAACAATGGGTCAGGGTTGTGTGGAAGAAGCCCTTGTCCTCCACATGGGAACAAGGTGGTTTGCCAGTGTTGGCCCACCCTGGTAAAGTGATGTCCCCATGTTGAGGACATGTGGCCTGGTATGGTTCAGGCAGCACATGCTTATACCCCCATTCTCCTGTCCTGCCAGGTTGTGTGCTTGCATAAAGTTCTGGTATGAATCTTTTGGGGGAACCCCACACTTTTTTTTTTGTTTTGCACATGGGGTTCTGTCTTGAAGTCCATACCAGACCCTAGTCAAGGATAAGGGTTTGATATGTATTGTTAAGGTGTAAATATAATTTTTTTTTGGGGGCCCTTTATTAACATCTATATCAGACCCTCATCTAAGATAAGGGTATAAATTAAAGGAATCCCAGCTGTTTGTTTTCAAGCAAATATAAAGCAGTCACAGCCATCATTTGCAGGCAATTTAAGCAGCATTTCTCTAATCTTTCCTGATAGCTGAGCTCCTCCATGCCTCTTATCAGGTTGGTTGCCTTTCTCTGCACTTTCTCCAGTTCCTTGATATTCTTTTTGAGAACTAGTGCCTAAAAGGGCATAATAATCTCTCTCTCTCTCTCTCGTATTTTTTCTAATTTATTTTTAAAACAGATCACATCCTAGTGATCTCCATCGACGTCTAAAAGCATTGCTGGTATGATTAGAGAGAGACCCTGGGCCGAGTAGCTGATGCGACTCTTTTATGTTGCCGAAAATTCGCATTGCGAATTGTCGGCAACATAAAAGAATCGCATCAGCTACTCTGCCCTTTTTTTTTATATCAGAGCCAATCAGAATAACTCGAATATTCGGCAAAAGGAATATTGCGCGATATTCCTTTTGCCGAATATTCGAGTTATTCTGATTGGCTCTGATGCAAAAGAAGGGCGGAGAAGAAAATCGCGCAATATTCCTTTTGCCGAATATTCGAGTTATTCTGATTGGCTCTGATGCTGCATCAGAGCCAATCAGAATAACTCGAATATTCGGCAAAAGGAATATTGCGCGATTTTCTTCTCCGCCCTTCTTTTGCATCAGAGCCAATCAGAATAACTCGAATATTCGGCAAAAGGAATATCGCGCAATATTCCTTTTGCCGAATATTCAAGTTATTCTGATTGGCTCTGATGCAAAAGAAGGGCGGAGAAGAAAATCGCGCAATATTCCTTTTGCCGAATATTCGAGTTATTCTGATTGGCTCTGATGCAGCATCAGAGCCAATCAGAATAACTCGAATATTCGGCAAAAGGAATATTGCGCGATTTTCTTCTCCGCCCTTCTTTTGCATCAGAGCCAATCAGAATAACTCGAATATTTGGCAAAAGGAATATTGCGCGATATTCCTTTTGCCGAATATTCGAGTTATTCTGATTGGCTCTGATGCAAAAGAAGGGCGGAGAAGAAAATCGCGCAATATTCCTTTTGCCGAATATTCGAGTTATTCTGATTGGCTCTGATGCTGCATCAGAGCCAATCAGAATAACTCGAATATACAGTGGTACATTTCCAGTTATTAAAGAGCCCCTAAAAATTTGAAATGATGACTTTGAAATGTCAGAGCTCAATTGTTTTAATGTCCGTGGGTGGATGCCATATGGTCCAGGTGCTTTATCCACCTTTATTCTGTCTAAATATTTCTGGACCATTCACTTTTGAGACATTGTGGATAATTTGGGTTGTGTCAATACCATGCTCTTTTGTATACACAGAGCTGAAGAAAGTAGTCCCCCAATCCAGATTATTTTTTAAAGGGCCTACATGCTCAGGCCTGACCTTTTTACTATTAATATATTTGAAGAATTGTTTGGGGTTTGTCCTATCTTTTGAAATCTGTTGTTCTTATTTTATTGTTTGCATCCTTGATTTCCTTTTTACATATTCTGTTATGTTCTTTGTGACATTTAAACGATAATAGTGTTCTATTATTTTTTTATATTTTTAAAAGCTCTTTTCTTATTATTTATAGCTTTGGCTGTGAGATTTTATTTTTATCCTTTTAAACGTATTGGGAATATTCTTTGCAGTGAGTATGCATGCAGTCTTTTTAAAGAATTCCCATTTATGTTCTGTGTTCGTGGACGCTAATATTCCCTCCCAGTCTAAGTCTTGGAGAGTAGCCCTCATCCTTGGAAAATTTGCTTTCTTTAAGTTAGGTGTATTTATATTTCCAGTTGCTTACAGCTAACATTAACATTAAACATTAAATGAAATCATTTGGCTCCCATGAACTTCAGTGGGGATCAGATTCGATACTCAAACCCAGGTACATTCGGCCCATCCTTACTAAGGGCTTAGCTTTTTTTTATAGTTTTAAATAGTGGAAATAGCTAGATTACACATGGATACCAACAGTCTATATGCTGTATGTATAACTATGTCTAGACAAAATCTAATGTTATGTTGTTCTGATTATCCTGCAGTCAGTACAACAATTTGGCTGAAATTGCATTGTAACAGGTACATATTTCAAGCATCCTATGCAAGTTAAGAATAAACAACTGCTCTTATATGTGTGCTTAACAGACAACCAAACTGCCAGGGTTACCCCTAGGGCAGGGGTGGCCAACCAGTGGCCCGGGGGCCACATGTGGAACGCGGAGCACTCTGATCTGGCCCGCGACCTCCTGCTCTGGAATGGCGGGTTGGCAAGCCCAGATCGCAGGTTGCCGACCCACCATACCGCAGCACCAGTGTTGTGAATGAAGCTGGTGGTAGAGGAAGAAAACGACTGTGGAGCCAGAGCCCCATAAGCCGATGCTTCCTCTACAGCGCCGGCTTTTGCCACAGGCAGAGTCTATGGCAAAGTTCAGCTAACCCGCAGGATAGACACAGGTGCACTACGATGCACCCGCAGTGTGGATAAACCGCAGCACATCAGTGTGAAAGCAGCCTTAGGCCCTTTTTACACGATTAGCCCGGCCAAACGGGACCCTCAATTCACCTCTATAGAGTGACAGATATCCGTTTATGCCCGCCTACCTCCAATCCGAAAAACAGAAGGCAATTCGTCCCCTTCCATCTGGGCCAAAAGAGTACCTGTGACCTGTAATCCGCCCGCTCCATTTATTGTGGCCCGCGACTGGTTACCAAGTTGCTTAAGTGGCCCTCGCTCTTCAAAAGGTTGGGCACCCCTGCCCTAGGGAATAAGGCTTTATCAGCATTACAAAATCAAAATACAGTAAAACCTTGGTTTGAGAGTGTTTTGCAAGACAAGCAAAATGTTTTTATAAATTTTGCCTTGATATACAAGCAATATTTTGATATAAGAGTAGCGTCATATCATAACTGAGAATAAAAAAAAGAAGAGAGGAGCCTCCAAGTTTAGCAAAATGGTTACATTTAATGAAGGTACAACATTTAGCAACTTATTGCTACACTTATGCCGCGTACACACGATCGGTCCATCCGATGAGAACGGTCTGATGGACCATTTTCATCGGATGGACCGATGAAGCTGACTGATGGTCAGTCGTGCCTACACTCCATCGGTTAAAAAAACGTTTGTGTCAGAACGCGGTGACGTAAAACACAACGACGTGCTGAAAAAATGAAGTTCAATGCTTCCAAGCATGCGTCGACTTGATTCTGAGCATGCGTGGATTTTTAACAGATGGTCGTGCCTACTAACGATCGGTTTTGTTCTATCGGTTAGGAATCCATCGGTTACATTTAAAACAAGTTGTTGTTTTTTTAACCGATGGTTAAATAACCCATGTCGCCCACACACGATCGGTTTTGACCGATGAAAACGGTCCATCAGACCATTCTCATCGGTTTGACCGATCGTGTGTACGCGGCATTAGAGGTGCCTCTCTTCTCTTTTATACCCTGTAAAACAAATGCATTGATATACAAGTGCTTTGGATTACAAGCATGTTCCTGGAACGAATTATGCTCGCAAATTAAGAATTTACTGTAAGCCATTATTAATTTATCCCTATTAGGCAAAGCCATCTCCATTAATACACACCCACATTTCACAATGCCATACTGTGTGTTCTATTCATATTCCTTTACTATTTGTTTTGAGGGGAAGCAAGGAACCAGTGAATAAAAGTACAACACCTTATTGAGTCTAAAAAGTTTTATTCAAATAGACAACACGCTGATGCATTTTTGGGGGGTGGAGCTGTTGGGGAGTTGGTGGGCAGGACACGCTCTGACCTTCTTCAGAGATTAGAATGCTATGTATGATGAAGACAAATCAGGACCAGGGGCGGACTGACCATTGAGGAACTAGGGCACTGCCCGAGGGCCCCATGCCACTAGGGGGCCCCATCAGGGTTGCCAGGCTCATTAAAACCAGGGACAGTGTGTAAAAATCTGTTTTTTTTTTACATCTGTCCCTGATATGTCCAAAACCTACATGCTTTTGATGTGAAAATCCTGAGATTTTAGCTGCCCCGCCTCTGTACTGCCTCCTGGCTTGGTGGCCATCTGTAAGCCTGGGGGCCCAATAATCTTCTATTGCCCGGGGGCCCCATGAGTTGTCAGTCCGCCCCTGATCAGGACTCTGTCTAGTTAGCCTTTTACACTGGTGAAAACTTTTTTTTTAAATGGGCACGGGTACTACTATTAACGCACATATGAATATTTGTAAAGGGGTCCTTAAGGTAAATGTTTGTAAGTCCTGCTCTTTAACTACTTAAATTCTGACCACACACAAATTATTAAAAGCTTTTAGGTTTTATGTTCTATTTACTAAACAAGACAACGATTTTATGTACAGAGAAGTAAACTGCAAAACTCTGAGGATTCACTCACAGTGTGATTGTTGTATTAAAGATAAATATTTGTCTTTATTTGTAAAATTCTGGAACTCATTTCAGAATCAATGAAACTTAATGACTTGAATCTTTAAAGCGGAGTTTCACCCTAAATATAAGATCTCCCATGCGCTTCAGCATACTGGCGTCAGCGCCAGTATGCTGGGTTTTTTTTTTTTTTATAGCACACTTACTGTTTTATCGTAGAAATCCTTTTCTGTCCCCCGCGTTGGACGGCGCCAGTACAGCGCGTCACATCTTCCTAAGATACCCGATATGGACTCGGGTATTTCCGGCGCTATGCGGCGCCTGCGCACAGACCTAGGAGCTGACTGCGCAGGCGCCGTATTTCTCCGAGTCCTATTTCGGAGAAATACGGCGCCTGCGCAGTCAGCTCCTAGGTCTGTGCGCAGGCGCCGCATAGCGCCGGAAATACCCGAGTCCATATCGGGTATCTTAGGAAGATGTGACGCGCTGTACTGGCGCCGTCCACCACGGGGGACAGAAAAGGATTTCTACGATAAAACAGTAAGTGTGCTATAAAAAAAAAAAAAACCCAGCATACTGGCGCTGACGCCAGTATGCTGAAGCGCATGGGAGATCTTATATTTAGGGTGAAATACCGCTTTAACAACATGCAATTTTCAGGAAAATAAAATGGTAAAAAGCTGTTTCCTCTGGGACACATTACTGAACATACTGTGCCTTTCCAGTGCCACTGGTGTGATAATAATAATGATGGCAGCAAGTTTTAATTCTATTCTGTTTGCTGGGGTTTTATGCCATCTTTATTCTTACAGTCAAACATATGTGCTTTCAAAGAAAAGACTCATTTATTTAACTGTCTTTTACACGCATAATTAAAGCGAAAACAGACTGAAATAATACAATTGTTACAGCAAACCTTTAAAGGAAATCACAATGTTGTTAAATTTATATTTTAAGGTATCCGATTGTATCTTGTTGTTTACAATATAACCAACAGATATGTAAACCAATTACTTAAAGGGTCACTAAAGGAATTATTATTTTTTTAGCTAAATAGCTTCCTTTAGCTTACTGCTGTCCTGGTTTCATGTCCTCATTGTTAATTTTTGCTCTGATGTTGCTGTAATTCTCCTCTGTTCTGGACACTTCCTGGTTGTCTGTTTCCCTGTGACCACAGTAATGGGAGCAGGGCTGGACTGGGACAAAAATTTGGCCCTGGACTTCATCCAGACTGGCCCACTTTGACAGGTCTCACCCATGGCGGCTGGACAACTCTCGCCCCCCCCCCCCCGGCCACCCAAGCCCCCTCTCCCCCTTCACTAGCCACTAGCCGTTCTACTTTATTAGAGTAGAACGGCTGGTACTGGTACTCTTATAGGCAGTACCAGTGGGGAAGCTAGACATTATTTCACCCGGGGCAAAGAATCAGTTCGGTGCCCCCCCTTATGGGACAAGATTAGGCAGAAGTGAGAAACTCCCAGGCCATAGCTGTTGAGTCAGCTGTCTGTCCCCTCCCCCATGCTCCTCTGGTCCTCCCCTGCTTCTTTGTTCCCACAGGTGAGCGCTCCGGGGAGGGAGAGGAGGTGAGCGATGCAGAAAGGGAGAGTTAGAGGAGCGGAGGGGGGCGGCGATCTGCTGTCACTGAAGCCAGCCCACTGAGCCATCAGCCCACCGGGAAACTCCCTGTAGTCCCAATGGCCAGTCTGTCCCTGAATGGAAGCTTCTAGTTTCGTTTTCCAAACCATCACTGCTCTATGGCTCTGTATAGCACAGATACAGGATAACATGCAAAAATTAAACTAGATGCAAAAACGAAACTAAAAAACTACAGGTACATTATATGATTGATTTTTATCTATTTTTAATCATTTTTAAAAGGAATCAGTTAACTATTATGTCTCTATACCCTGTAAACAGTAATTTCAGCAAAAAAAATGTTTTCCTTTACAACTCCTTTAAATCCTATAGAAGCTTTAACATGTTAAAATAATTTCAAAAATGATTTTAAACTTTAAAACGGCAGCTTTCATTAAAGGGGAGGTTCCCCTAAAAAGAAACTTTTAACATTGCCTGTCTTTTCTTAATAAGATGTAGAATCGGCTGGTAGTTTAAAAAAAAAAAAAAAGTACATACCATTTTCGGCATGTAGTCTCACCGCCGCTTCCGGGTCTGGCAGCCGGGGATGGACGTGCCTACTTAAATGACAGGCATCCGATCAACGCATACAGCGCGTCACGAGATGCCGAAAGAAGCCGAACGTTGGTGCGCATGCGCCGTATAGAGCCGCACCAACGTTTGGCTTCTTTCGGCATCTCGTGACGCGCTGTATGCGTCGATCGGATGCCTGTCCCCACACATCATACCTGGAAGCGGTGGTGAGACTACATGCCGAAAATGGTATGTACGGACTTTTTTTTTTTAAACTACCAGCCGATTCTACATGTTATTAAGAAGAGACAGGCAATGTTAAAAATTTCTTTTTAGGGGAACCACCCCTTTAAAGAGGACGTTTTATAAACAATAAAACATTTGATTCTGGTGCATAGATTCATGTTGATATACCTAAACATTGAAATGTTGAATGATTGTGTAGCAAATGCTTTGTTGTGCTCTCCTCTCTTAAAGCCCTGTAGCTCCTCCCCTATTATAAGCCCAATTTTGGCTTTCCTATTGCTGCAGAGAGTTCTCTACAAGTGTGCCACTGGGAAACGAGTGCCCCTCCAACTGCATTCTTATTGTAGACCTCCAGCTTTGCCCTAGTCCATTCCATTATTCCTGCAGTGTATGGAATGAAGGAAACCGTGCAACTATTGATCCGTTTAACCACTTGAGCCCCGGGCCTGTTTTTGAGATTCGGTGTTTACGAGACTAAGGCGGCGTACACACGATCGGATATATCCGATGAAAACGGTCCGCGGACCATTTCCATCGGATATGTCCGATCGGGAGTTTGATCCGATGGCGTGTACACACCATCGGATCAAATTCCCCGCCGCCGGAAGGCGCGGTGACGTGGCGGTGACGCGGCGGTGACGTTGACGCCGCCGCGTCACCGCAACGTCACCGCACCAGGAAGTAAAACACTTCCGCGCTTGCGCCGAATCCATTCGGCAGCGGCGCGGCGGCGGTGGGGGCCGACATGTCTGCTGGTAAGTGTACTAACCAGCAGACATGTCGGGCGGACAGATCCCCACCGGATAGATTTCAAAGCATGCTTTGAAATCTGTCGGGTGGAGAAATCTGTCCGCTAGCCCATACACACGAGCGGAGATGTCTGCTGAAACGGTCCATCGGACCGTTTTCAGCGGACATATCCCCTCGTGTGTACGCGGCCTTAAACATTTTTTTTTGCTATAAAATTACTTAAAACCCCCAAACATTATATATATTTTTTTCTAACACTCTAGAGAATAAAATGGCAGTCATTGCAATACTTTTTGTTACACCGTATTTGCGCAGCGGTCTTACAAGCGCACTTTTTTTGGAAAAAATTAACTTTTTTAAATTAAAAAATAAGACAACAATAAATTTGGCCCAATTTTTTTACATATTGTGAAAGATAATGTTACGCCGAGTAAAATGATACCCAACATGTCACGCTTAAAAATTGCGCCCGCTCGTGGCATGGTGCCAAACCTTTACCCTTAAAAATCTCGATAGGCGATGTTTAAAAAATTCTACAGGTTGCATTTTTTGAGATACAGAGGAGGTCTAGGGCTAGAATTATTGCTCTCGCTCTAACGATCGCGGCGATACCTCACTTGTGTGGTTTGAACACCGTTTTCATATGCGGGCGCTACTCGCGTATGCGTTCGCTTCTGCGCGCGAGCTCGTCGTGAAGGGGCGATTTAAATTTTTTTTTTGTTTTCGTATTTATTTGTATTTATTTTACCAATTTTTAACACTAAAATAAAAAAAATAAAAAAATTATCACTTTTATTCCTATTACAAGGAATGTAAACATCCCTTGTAATATAAAAAAGCATGACAGGTCCTCTTAAATATGAGATCTGGGGTCAAAAAGACCTCAGATCTCATATTTAGGCTAAAATGCAAAAAAAATATCAAAAATTTAAAATGTCATTTTTCAAATGACATTTAAAAAAAAAATGTCTCTTTAAGACGCTGTTTGGAACTGACGTTTGACGTCACTTCCGCCCAGCAGAGCTACGGGGATGGACGAGGGAAATTTTTTCCCTCACTCGCATCCCCGCTGAACAGACGAGCGCACCCGATCGCCTCCGCCGCTACCGACGGCGTGGGAGCGCAGCGGGAGGGGGGGGGGACGCTCGCCCGCCACCGATAACGGCGATTCCGCCGCGGAGACCGCCATTATCGTTTACCCGACCGCCCACAGAAGAGATGGTTCAAAGTGCCGACGTATACCTGCGGTGGGCGGTCGGGAAGTAGTTAATACAATTGCCACCACTCAAGCAGTATTAAACCCAAAAGCAAACATGTATTATATTGGAGCTTAAAGGGTAAAGCCACTTTTGTGGGGAAAAAAATTGCAGATAAAGAAAAAATAATATAGCGCATATAATTGCGACACCAATCATATTGTAATTGAACGTTATTAAAAATTACCTTTTATTTTCAATCTGCAGCCACTGTAATTTTCTGAGAATGCATTGCAATATGGCTACCTTGAGTTGTTCTGTACACTGAGCATGAGTCAAAATTTCGGACATCGGAATTTTTTTCCGTTGGAAAATTTGAGAACCAGCTGTCAAATTTCTGTTGGCGGAAATTCCGACAGGAAAAGTCAGATGGAGCATACACACGGTCAGAATTTCTGACCAAAAGCTCACATCGGACTTTTCTTGATGGAAATTAGTATATTTTCTCTGATTATCTAATCTTTGTTAAGTCAAACCAGATTCCAGATATTTTGGTACCATATCTGATACATTTGCCTCAGATATCTTATTTTTTATGATGGATTAGATCTAGTAAAATAAAATCATGATATTCTTGTTGTTCAGTATAGAGTTTATTTATTTGTGGAGCAGTTGGCCTGCCAGTAGAGTGCTCGGCCTTTAAGAATCACTGCATTCTTTAACTTTTGCTTATCTGATGAATAAAACCCATTTGTTGTCAGCAACCCAAGGACTGCTGACATAATCCTTGTTGATTTAGATTGATGATTTAGATGAAAAATGATCTGGCTTGACATACTTTTCTTAGCTTCCTTGAATGTACTATGAGTATAATTGCAGGCTCATAAAAAAAAAAAAAAATACACTGTCTTCTAATTGGACTATTTTTCACTTTGAACTTAACATAACACTATACATAAAAATAGGATGTTTTATTCTACAGTTGTCCCTGTTTATAATACTAGTAAAGATGTTTACAAACAAAATAAAGACTTTTTTTATATATATATTTTATATATATATTTTTTGTATATTACATCATCAATACAGGCTCAAAATAAAGTGAAAAAATAAGGGGCTGAAACATTAGACACACTCACAGCTTCTTTTTTGATGTTGCAGTTGGATCCAAATACATCTTTTGCTTGATATACCACTATAAATCATTACTCTGTTTAGATCAGCCTTTCTCAACCTTTTTACCCCAGGGGAACCCTTAAAATAATGTTCAGGTCTCGGGGAACCCCTGATAAAACCCATTCATTGGGGGTCAGTGGGAACAATGTCCCTTACTTTGGTGGTCAATGAGAAGAATGCCCTTTTTTAAAGTGCTGGTAAGAATGCCCCCCTTACAGAGAAATATGAAGATCATTGGTTTCATACCACTGGCTCCTCCAAGTGGAATTGGCTCAGAACTATGTAGGCACCATCAAACAGAAGGTAAATGAACCACAGCTCAAGGAATCCCTAGCCACCTTTGGAGGAACCCTAGGGTTTAATGGAACCCTGGTTGAGAATGGCTGGTTTAGATATACCTTAGATTGTAAGCTCCTTGAGGGCAGGGACTGATGTGAATGGGCAATATACTGTATATGCAAAGTACTGTGTAAATTGATGGCGCTATATAAGTACCAGTAATAAATAATAAATAAGGGACTGTGTTCAAATAACGTAAACCATCTATTAGATGAGGGAAAAGTAACCCATCCATTATCTGTAGTTTTACAACTTTTCACATTGCTGTATCTAGCTCTTGCCACGTGTTGGTAACTGATTTAAAACAACACCTTGCATAATTCCTTTACTGTGTGTTTTAGTTATATCGTACATATTATTGTATAATCAGTGAGCGCCCACTTAGACCTTGGCATATTGGTGCATTGTATTAACATGCTTTTTCTTTCCATGCATTAATGTGCATTGCATTAAGGTAAACCATTTAATTGAATGGGCTGACAATGCACCAAAGCATCCAAAAAAATAAAAAATCGCACTTATGACAACGCTGCACAATACAACACATCTAGTTATTGTGCATTGTGGTGTGCCGAAATGCGTGCGTTTGGAGGTGCGTTCAGTGTGTTGTGAATGCACAGAATAAGAGGAATTATCCAACATGCAGCTTATTGCACTGAAAAAGATGGGGGACATGGACAAATGATTCACTAAATTATGACAGGCAGCACAGGGCAGAGAGCACTTTGCAGGTGCAAGCTATATTGACATGTGTGTTTTTTTTTTTTGTTTTTTTTTACAGAAAGGTGTTTTTATTCACAAAACAGCATTACAAGATATGCATTAGTCAACAATAAGGTTTGCAGAGAACCGGTAACAGTCAGAAACAAGCAATATCAGCGTTGCAGATACTAAAACCAAGGAAGATCGACATGTGTGTTTAATCCAGATTTACAACTAACCAATCCATCTTCCAGGAAGGCTTGCTGTGGAGGCAGATAATATTATATGTTCACTGACTACCACCCTGATCTGACTTAGGCTCTTAACCAATGCACTCAAGTTATAGGGATCGTAAAGCTTATAGATCCTGTATCATTTACATTTCATAGCCATTAAGTAGGTAAACGTGCATTTTGATGATACTGTATGTCTTCAATTTAGGGGCTTGTTTGAAATATTTGAATCTAGTGTTCGGTTAAAAAAGTATCTACATGTCAGGAGGGCCTCTGAGTTACTTTTTATTCCCAAAAGACCATGCATATTCATTACAGAGAATCACAATTTGGTCAAACTCCTGACCTAGAAAATATAGCTTTATGCAATCACTATCTCAATTTGTACCCCATCACGTACAAAATAAAGTAATGTTTAGCTGGTACTTTACATCAGAAAGGCTCAATGTCCTATTTTGTTCTGGCTGGGCAAATTTGCAGTCCTCCTAGGACCATATCACATTTATTCTGGTCTTGCACAAATATTCAGACGTTTTAGCAGACAGACACTTTATCTGTCAACCAACATTCAGGGATTTTATTATGGATTTTTTAGTTGAATTCATTCACCTGCCCACTTGCTAAAACATATCTTTAGCCCACTGGAAATATTTTTAAACCAGATGTTAATGGAAGCCAGATGTTCCATCTCCTTATCCTAAAGAAACTTAGCTCTACCTATGACTACTCTTCAAAAGAAGCTACATTTCATACGCTTGATGGATAAACTTACAGCAGCTTTACGTAATTACATGGATGCCTACAAGGCATGGAACCTACTATCAATGGACTAGGCACAGAACTAAAGTTTTACCTTTTTATAGATTGTCAGAATGGCTCATTAGGATAAATGCTGCAAGTGGCAGCACAACTAAACACACTTACTTTAATTTGTTGTACCATGTTTGACATCCCCTCCCTCCTCTTCACACACACCTAACCTCTTCTTTCTATCTGCTTATTTCCTTCTACTTCTGTTCTCTAGGAGATGTATGCTAGACCACATCTAAAATTAATTCACTAACTATAAGGCCCCTTTTACACGGAGCGGTCCGTTTTTCGGTCCACTCTGTGTGTGTCCGTCAGCTCAGCGGGGATCCCCGCTCAGCTGTCGGCAGACAGGGTGGTCCCCGCACACTGTGCAGGGACTGCCCTGTCTCTCCTCCGCTCTCCCCTATGGGGAATTGGATGAAAACAGACCGTTTGTCCGTATTCAACCGATCCGTTCCGCCGGACGGAAGAAAAATAGGGAAAAATGCATCATCCGCTAACGGACGCGACCCCATAGGTGTCCATTACAAGTCCGTAAACGGACTTGTAAAAACGGACGAACGGAGGCGGACATGTGAAAGGGGCCTAAAGCTGTGTACACACGATCGGTTTGTCCGATGAACACAGACTGTTATAATCAGACAAACCGATCGTGTGTGTGCCCCATCGGTCTTCTTTCCATCGGTGTTAAAAAATAGAACATGTTTTACATTTTTCCTATAGATAAAAAAAAATAGAAAATTTGATCGTCTGTGTGGAACTTCATCGGATAAAAATATACGCATGCTCAGAATCAAGTCGACGCATGCTCGGAAGCATTGAACTTAATTTTTTTTGGCTCGTCGTTGTGTTTTACGCCACCGCGTTCTGTCGGATTTTTAACTGATGGTGTGTTTTGTCGGATTTTTAACTGATGGTGTGTAGACAAGACTGATGAAAGTCAGCTTCATCGAATGTCTGACGAAAAAATACATCGGATTAGATTCCATCAGATATCCGATTGTGTGTACAGGGCTTTAGCCTACCAAGGGTATATGGCCTATTTTGCATTATATGGTATAGTATGTGTTTATGTGATTTCTTACTCCCTTGACACAATAATGAACACCACAACTATCTATTTTTTAATAAAGAACTATGTAAAAAAAGACCAGTAATACTAAATAATCCTTAGGAAGATAAGGGTGCTGAAATATCTTTAGTAGCCTGAACATTTGGCAATCATTGATGGTGGAGAAATTGCAACTTCAAATTCTTTCCCCAATGAAACATTATTACTGCTACATAATCACCATTGTAGTTTATGTATATTTTATTAAATAAAATACAGAAACTGCCACTGCAAATTTTTTTTGTAGGTTCAAGCTTCATGACCATCATACTTATTCTTCAATACTTGTTGTGAAGGATACATTATGTACAGTATGGAGAACACATGAGATGTGTCAGGACACCTGATTTGCATACTTTTTTTTACCATCAGTGAATCCCTATGTAGTGAAACTGGGACGAGGGTAACCTCCCTGGAGTTTGCAATTAAAAAAAAGTCATCAATGGCATCACTAATGTTTTTGTGCTTATTTTTTTATTTTTTTAACATTGATAACATTAGATATACATGAGAAAATTAGTTAAAACCCAATATAATTTTTTTTTTCATGGATTAAGTCTCGTTTTCTGCAAAGCAAGTGCACATCAAATAATTTTTTAAATAATAAAATTCTTTCCTTCTCTTTTTTATACTGAGAACGTGGTGTCACATTTACTGCAATGTTATCTTGTAAAGCTCACATTCTGTAATAGCTCAGAGGCTGCCCACACACTATAGAGGGCAGCTAGACATGCAACAAGATCCACTTGCTTTGGTGTGCACAGACTATAGCATTAGGGTGTGCACCGCAAAGCAAGCACATGTATGTATATATATATATATATATATATATATATATATATATATATATATATATATATATATGTTTATATATATAAATAAAACAGACAGACATATGCTCATAAATGTAAACAAACATTTTAAAATGTATTAAAAAGTGGACGGTGCCCCCTGGATGGTCACCCCAAGTCCCGTACAGCGGTAATGACCAGGCACTCTTTGGGGACATAGGCGTCGCCTTGCAGTTGCGTGGTTACGTAGGGTGCCCTACATGACGTTTCCTGTTGCGTAAAATGTGTTTTGTTATATCACGAGATGTCAGTGTGTTGTTGTCTTACCATTGATATTGTATGTATCGTGTCGGCCTGTGTGGCCATGTTCCTGTTATAAATATAAAAAAAAAGTGGATGGTGTCAGTAGGGCAATGGATGGTGTCAGTAGGGCAGAGATTGGTGTCAATTTGGCAGTGAGCAGTGGGCAGTGTCAGTAGTGTTTTATTCTTATTATTTTGGCTTTGGTGAAATATCAGGAGTCTAAACAGACCCCCGATGTCTCACTTTTGCGACAGAGAAAGAGGCCGAGGTCAAAGGTTCCCCAGTCCTTTTATCTTCAGCCTCAGCTGCACTGGACAGTGAATGAATGGGAAGTGGTCTGTACTGAGCAGCTTCCTGTTCATTCACAAACTGAAGCCTAGTAAACACAGCTTACTAGGCTGTAGTTATGAATGAACCCAGTGAGTGATCTGTGCCAATTACTCACTGTGCTCATTTAGAAATGGAAGTGGCTGGTAAATGACACAGGCCCAGGCAGCAGGAGGAGTCTACACCAGATGGGGGTGATAAGGATGTGCCCAGACACACCTGGCATTGCCCCTGCGCACGCCTACAGTGTTACAGCAGTACTTGTCCTTAAAACAGCATTGCTTTATAGGGAAGAGGGGGTTCCTTCAGTTATACTCTTGAAAGTACTGTAGACTTAAAGAGGAAGTAAACCCTGATGGGTTTTACTTCCTCTTTATTTCCCTACAAAGGTAAAGCATAATGGGCCACTATGCATTGCATAGTAGCCCATTATGTGTTACTTACCTGAAAACAAAGCCGGTGATGTCACCGCTGTCCCCACTCGCTCGAATCGTCCATCTTCACCCCTCTTCCCACCGGGGTGGTGGACTCCAGCTCTGTGACTGGCCGGAGTCGCATGATGTCAATCCCGCCCTTGAGTGCAGGAGCTGACAGATCCCTTTAGATCCCTTTCTAACGTGCGCATGCGCCGATGACATTGCCACTCGTGTATATTGTACTGTAAACCTGCACGGTTTAGGAGATATATCTTTATATAGAAATATATATTTATCCTGTGATCTGTGTGTATTTTTTAAATGCTATGGGCCAGATTCTCGTAGATCTGCCCTTTTTTAGCGTATCCCCTTTACGCTACGCCTCCGCACTATTTACGGGCAAGTGCTGTGTTCTCAAAGCACTTGCTCCGTAATTTGCGGCGGCGTAGCGTAAAGGGGACGGCGTAAGGCCGTGCAATTCAAATAGGGAAGGAGGGGGGCGTATCAGGCTCATTTGCATATTCAACGCTGAAATCGACGGGAACGCCACCTAGCGGCCAGCATAGAATTACATCTAAGATCCGACGGTGTAAGTGACTTACGCCAGTAAGGCCGTGTACACACGAGGAGACATGTCCGCTGAAACTGGACCGCCTAGCGGACAGGTTTCCAGCGGACAAAAGTTTCTAAACATGCTTAGAAACATGTCCACTGGAAACCTGTCCGTCGGACATGTCCGATGGTTAGTACGCCCAACCATCGGACAGAAATCCTGCGCATGCGTCGAATTGATTCGACGCATGCGTGGAAGCATTGAACTTCCTTGTTTGAGCACATCAGTGTCTTCTACGTCACCGCGTTCTCTGTCCGCAGGGATTTTGGTCTGATGGTGTGTACACACATCAGACCAAAATATCCCTTCAGACATGTCCGATGAAAACGGTCCGCGGACCGGTTTCATCGGACATGTCTCCTCGTGTGTACGCGGCCTTAAATCTATGCCAAATCTATGCATAACTGATTCTAAGAATCAGTCACATAGATAGGAGGGCTCAGAAACAGAGATACGACGGTGTATCTGGAGATACACCGTCGTATCTCTTCTGAGAATCTGGCCCTATATATTTTCTCTAAAGCACAATTGCATAGTTTTGTTAAAAAAAAGAATTGCAATTCTTAAGAAGAGACATTGTTTTATTTAAATTTAATTTTTTTTTGTTGCATGAGTTTTATAAATGTGCCTCATTGCTCTACAATAGCAGTAAAATAGGCCATATGTGTAACAGGCCCCTATGCTAATCTAGAGATATAATTCAGTCTTACTTCCTTATTTGGAGTGTTCCATTCACATAATGTGTATTTCTCAGCCAAATAGCTTGTTTCCATCTTTTGCAGGATTTTCATAAACAGCAACATGGTCTGCTTCTAGTTAAAAAGCCATTTAATGTGAATAACTAAAGACAATAAAATCAGCATTACTCTGACCGTGCCACAAATAAAACATAAATAGTGTAATGAAACTTTAAACAATGTTTTCACACTCAACTGTAGCATAAATACAGAATATGCTAAAAAAAAAAAAAAAGTATACAGTGCGGAAAATAAGTATTTGAACACCCTGCTATTTTGCAAGTTCTCCCACTTGGAAATCATGGAGGGGTCTGAAATTGTCATCGTAGGTGCATGTCCACTGTGAGAGACATAATCCAAAAAAAAAATTCCAGAAATCACAATTTATGATTTTTTAACTATTTATTTGTATGATACAGCTGCAAAGAAGTATTTGAACACCTGTCTATCAGCTAGAATTCTGACCCTCAAAGACCTGTTAGTCTGCCTTTAAAATGTCCACCTCCACTCCATTTATTATCCTAAATTAGATGCACCTGTTTGAGGTCATTAGCTGCATAAAGACACCTGTCCACCTCATACAATCAGTAAGAATCCAACTACTAACATGGCCAAGACCAAAGAGCTGTCCAAAGACACTAGAGACAAAATTGTACACCTCCACAAGGCTGGAAAGCAGCTTGGTGAAAAAAGGTCCACTGTTGGAGCAATCATTAGAAAATGGAAGAAGCTAAGCATGACTGTCAATCTCCCTTGGACTGGGGCTCCATGCAAAATTTTACCTCGTGGGGTCTCAATGATCCTAAGAAAGGTGAGAAATCAGCCCAGGACTACACGGGAGGAGCTGGTCAATGACCTGAAAAGAGCTGGGACCACCGTTTCCAAGGTTACTGTTGGTAATACACTAAGACGTCATGGTTTGAAATCATGCATGGCACGGAAGGTTCCCCTGCTTAAACCAGCACATGTCAAGGCCCGTCTTAAGTTTGCCAATGACCATTTGGATGATCCAGAGGAGTCATGGGAGAAAGTCATGTGGTCAGATGAGACCAAAATAGAACTTTTTGGTCATAATTCCACTAACCGTGTTTGGAGGAAGAAGAATGATGAGTACCATCCCAAGAATACCATCCCTACTGTGAAGCATGGGGGTGGTAGCATCATGCTTTGGGGGTGTTTTTCTGCACAGGGGACAGGGCAACTGCACTGTATTAAGGAGAGGATGACCGGAGCCATTTATTGTGAAATTTTGGGCAACAACCTCCTTCCCTCAGTTAGAGCTTTGAAGATGGGTCGAGGCTGGGTCTTCCAACATGACAATGACCCGAAGCACACAGCCAGGATAACCAAGGAGTGGCCCTGTAAGAAGCATATCAAGGTTCTGGCGTGGCCTAGCCAGTCTCCAGACCTAAACCCAATAGAGAATCTTTGGAGGGAGCTCAAACTCCGTGTTTCTCAGCGACAGCCCAGAAACCTGACTGATCTAGAGAAGATCTGTGTGGAGGAGTGTGCCAAAATCCCTCCTCCAGTGTGTGCAAACCTGGTGAAAAACTACAAGAAACGTTTGACCTCTGTAATTGCAAACAAAGGCTACTGTACCAAATATTAACATTGATTTTCTCAGGTGTTCAAATACTTCTTTGCAGCTGTATCATACAAATAAATAGTTAAAAAAATCATACATTGTGATTTCTGGAATTTTTTTTTTTTTGATTATGTCTCTCACAGTGGACATGCACCTACGATGACAATTTCAGACCCCTCCATGATTTCCAAGTGGGAGAACTTGCAAAATAGCAGGGTGTTCAAATACTTATTTTCCGCACTGTATGTGCTCTTTTTAGTTATAAAAAGAGTTATATATCAGACAGGACGCTCATATTGTATGCATTATCTTCCTTTAATAATGCCCACAGCAGAAATACAAACTTTCAGTGAATTTCAACAATAAAGAACTTTTCTAAAACAAAACTACAAGACCCAGCAGCCTTCAGTGTATGACTGCCAATCACGTGGCAGGACAGAGCGTATATAAGGTAATGTCTCTTTAACTTCCCCCTCTTTCTTTCTGCTCACAGCAAAGAAATCAGATAAGTAGTATTTCCCATTATTTTATTACTTGTTGGCTGTGGAGATAGCCTATCAGGATTTTGTTCCCCTCTGCTATCTCTACAATCCTTATATAAATCCTTTCTTAGCATCTTATGATATTTACTATCATAGGATAATTGCATATATTTATTTATTTATTTTTATTTTATGTCATTTTTTATCTTTATTGTTTTCTGCCTTAGGCTATTCTCTTTATGGCCCCTGTACCCTGTATTCGTTTTCTCCCGGTCAGGTGACCCCTGACCCACCGCTGACACGCTCTCGCCTGCGCAGTCTATCGCCTCACGGCAGGTCGGCGCCATCTTGGGTTTTCGCGCCCACCCTGCTCTTTCTTCTTCACCACCGCGCGCTTCCCTCAGAACGTCTCGTATCTGAGGGGGCGTGGCGGTACACTCAGCACTCAGCAAACCGCGCGTTGCGGGGGGCGGGTCCGTCTGCCTCCCGCATCCTCCAATCACGGCTCTGGAGACGTAATCTCGCGAGATTACGCTCTCCAGGGCTAAGACATCCCAAACCTTCACCGCTGCTCCAGTGCTGAGCGAGCGGCTGATCGGGTAGGGTGTGTGCTGGCGCGGAGAGCACAAATCTTATTTTTTTAACAAAAAATTTAACCATAGTGCGCCTAAGTGCAGTAAGCTCCCCATACTCCCACATCTAGACGGATTCCCATAGAGAGGGATTGTATACCCACCCCAACTGGGTTAGGAATCTGTAGGCATTTCCTACTATCAATATGGCTGATGACTAGTGTTGCTCACGAAATATTCGCATTGCGAATATTCGCTACGAATATTGCATATTCGAGTATTCGCGAATATCTCGAATATCGCGGCGAATATTCGCTATTTCGAATATTCAATATTTTTCAAATTTCGCAAAAAAATTCGCAATAAAATTCGCAATAGCGAAAATTCGCAATTTTTTTTTTTATCAAATATCACGAATATTCGATATTAACGAATATTCGCAACCGCATATGTGAAATTTCGCTTTTTTTATATATAAAATATACCGAATATTCGTAAATATCGAATATTCGTGATATTTTATAAAAAAAAAAAAAATCGCGAAATTTCACATTAGCGAAAATTCGCATTAGCGAAAATTCGCATTGGCGAAAATTCGCAATTTTTTTTTTTTTTTTTTTTATAAAATATCACGAATATTCGATATTAACGAATATTCGCGAATATTCTTCGAAATATCGCGAAATCGAATATGGCGTATTCCGCTCATCACTACTGATGACAGACACTCAGGGTCACCTCACATATTAGATGGGGGGGAACCTCACCTTAATAGCCCCATTTTCCTGACTGCTGCACAGATCCAGGAATTAATCAACCATTCCGTGCAAGCAGCCATGGCCTCTACCCCCATAACACAGCCACCTGCACCTGTCAGGCCCGATCCCTCAGGTTGTGGTGAACCACCCACAAAGAAGGGAAAAGTGTCTAAAAAACGCAAAAATGTTGTCACAACACAAGACTCCCCGGCAGGGGAAGTAAATAATGTGCCCCAGGCAGCACTCTACCCAGTCTGCCGACCCACTACCCTTCCAGACTCGCAACGACCCCTGAGCCTCGGGGAGCAGCACTCGCAGGGGCATCGGTCCGCTAGACGGTCCAAACCAGATTCCTTTGTGGATACCTCTGGTTCATCCGCGGAATCCGAGGCGGCAGACGCCTATGAGTCTGATGATGATGATGATGATGATGTGGAATACGAGGGTAGTGGGCATATGGCGCCCCCAGTAGACGCCAACCCTGCAACCCAGGGCGAACCACTTCTAGACGCACGGGGAGAACCCTTCTTCGATCCAGAAGGGATTTCTCACCCCAGATCTGGGGAATGGGCTCCTCTCCCAGAGGTCGCCCAATATGTCCAATACTGGGCCCATAGGTCCGTGGACAAACATAACAGAAATAAATTGAGAGCTGAGTGCCCCCGGCCCTGTATCCCCAAGAAGGCCGTAGCCACCCCCGAGGTGGACCCGGTACTTCTCAGATACCTAACTAGACAGGGTAAATATTCCAAAAAGGGTATCGAGCGATCCTTTCGCTCCATTTAGGATCGTATCCTCGACCTGTTTGGCCCCGTCACCAAGATTTTGAATATCACCGAGCAGGCCTCCTCCACTGACAGCCCAGTGGACCTGGACCAGCTCAGAGGCTGGGCCCAGAGAACGGTTTGTCTCTTGGGGTGCGCAAATACCATTTGCTCCACTGAGCGTCGCCGCTCCATTTTAATGAGACTGGACCCTCAATTATCTCATCTTGCAGAATCAGAACCTGGCCCGGCGGCCGAGGGGATGCTCTTTGGCGATTCCCTTATTAAAGACATTAATAAAATGGTCGGACTGTACACGAGCCTTGACAAGGCCCAAACGTCACTGAAGAAGTCAGGAACCTCCAACATTTTTCCTAGGGCCAGCCGGTCGCTACTCCGCAAACAGGCCATACTATAGAGCTCCCTCTCAGTACAGCCAGGCTCCTCAGTCATACCCAGTACCGGTGGCACAACCAACACCCTTTTTCCCACCCCGCGGACGTCCTTGGAAGGGACGGGGAGGGAGAGGCTACCCCCGCTCACGACCTACTACCGGTGAGTACTATACACCCAAATTCTTTCCAAACTTCCTTGGGGGGAAGACTGAGACATTTTATCCACGCCTGGTCTGCGATTACGGCAGACGCCTGGATACTCAACACAGTGGCAGGTTACCAGATAGAACTGTATTCCTTACCAGAGATGAATGTAATACCTCCACCCATCCGATTTTCAAACCAAAACTCGTTACTTATAGACCAGGAGCTTCAAGCGCTTATCACCAAACAGGCCGTAGTAGAGGTGGACCCTCTCTCAACAGGGTTCCTCAGCAACCTCTTCCTGGTCAGAAAGAAGGATGGCGGTTTCCGCCCTGTTATAAACCTAAGAACCCTCAACCAACATGTCGTTTACCGACACTTCAAAATGGAGGGGATTCATTATCTGAGAGATCTCTTACGTCCCGGGGACTGGTTGGTAAAGGTAGATCTGAAAGACGCCTACCTCACAGTTCCCATTCACCCGTCCTCCCAACACCTTCTACGTTTCCTTTGGAGGGACAGGATGTGGCAATTCAATTGCCTCCCCTTCGGGCTCTCGTCCGCCCCATGGTGCTTCACCAAGTTACTGAAGCCAGTAGTAGCAGCGTTACGAAGCAGAGGCGTACGATTGATTATCTACCTGGACGATCTACTCATTATGGCCCGATCCAACCTCCAGGCGACCTTACATGCCTCCTGGACCGTCAATTTACTTCAGGAACTGGGGTTCGTCATAAACCACGACAAATCCATCCTGACCCCATCCCAAGAGGTGGAATTTTTGGGTTTCCTGGTGGACACCAAACAATCGGTACTTCGCCTACCCAAAACCAAACTGACAACCATACGCAAGGAGATTCGATCCGTGTTAAACAAACGTCGGGTATCCTTGCGCGGTCTGGCAAGATTAGTGGGTCTTCTATCGGCCTCCATACAGGCCATTTTTCCGGCCCCCCTTCACTATCGAGCCCTTCAAAGGCTCAAGGCGCTCCATCTACGCCAGGGACTGCGCTATGCAGACGTAGTTCCTCTGGATGCAGAAGCCGTAATGGAGTTGCGCTGGTGGTTACGTCATGCCGTCGAATGGAACGGCAAAACCATTTTCTGCTCCAATCCGGATTACATCGTGGAATCGGATGCGAGCCTTCACGGCTGGGGTGCTCGATGCGGACCCTCCTCCACAGGAGGGACCTGGTCCGCAGAGGAATCTCTGCTCCACATAAATATGTTGGAACTCTTGGCGGCCTTTTTCGCCATCAAGAGTCTCCTTCCAACCGTATCCAACTGCTGTGTGTTGTTACGTATGGACAACGTGACCGCAGTCCAATATGTCAATCGCCTAGGAGGCTCCAGATCCAAGGCCTTGGCGGACCTTGCGAAAGACTTTTGGCATTTCTGCCTGGTACGCAACATCATCCCCTTAGCGGAATACATTCCAGGCACCTCAAATCTGATCGCGGATTGGAACTCCCAATACCTCACCGACTCCAGCGATTGGCGTCTGGACCGCTCGGTATTCCTCTCCCTAGTGCGACTCTGGGGCCCATTTTCTATGGACCTGTTCGCCTCCCGCCTCAATCGACAACTTCCACGCTTTTACAGCTGGAGGCCGGACCCCGAGGCCCAATCGATAGACGCTCTTCGCCAAACCTGGCCACAGGGGACGCACTATGCGTTCCCTCCCTTCGCGATGATCCTCAGGGTTCTTTTACACATTGCGAACCTGGGAGCTTCAGTTGTGCTGGTCACTCCGTGGTGGCCAACACAACCGTGGTTTCCCCTTCTCTTGGGAATGACTGTCGATCTCCCCAGACTGCTCCCTCGTTTCCCTCATCTCCTATCCAATCCATTCGGAGAACTCCATCCCTTGATGGTAGACCACAGCCTTCAACTTCTAGCATGGCTGGTATCGGGGTGCCGGACGCGGACGATGGCCTTTCACGAACAGCTAGAGGCCTCATCTCCCTGGCCTGGGCCCCCGGGACTAGATCGGCATACCGATCAGCCTGGCGGACCTGGGTGCATTGGTGTGATCAACGGCAAATTGATCCCATTCACGCACCTATAGCAGCGATAGCTAACTACCTGGCGGAATCTTTTGCATCCGGTAGATCGTATAGCTCCATTAACGTGTACCGCTCTGCGATCTCAGCCTATCATTCTCCCGTAGATTCTCTCCCCGTTGGTAGACACCCCTTAGTGTGCCGCCTTTTGAGAGGTATTAAGTTCCAACGCCCGCCTCGTCCCAAATATCAAAACACTTGGGACGTTACTACGGTATTGAACATGTTCAATAGCTGGGAGGACAATGACACTCTCCCACTTAGACTACTGTCCTTTAAACTGACGGTTCTACTATGCCTGATCTCCATCAAACGCGTTTCCGACGTCAGAGCCTTAGACATATCTAGACGTCAATTTTCCCCTCATGGTGTTCAGTTCTCGGTTGTGCGTAGAACGAAGACAAGAATTCGATCGGTTTTCTACCCATTCTTTCCCACACACCCACGCTTATGTGTGGTGCGCTGTTTACAGTCTTATGAGTCGCAAACGGCATTGTTGCGGCCGTCGTCCTCTTCCCAACTCCTTATTTCCTATGTTCATCCGCATCGTCCGGTTTCTTCAGCTACATTAGCCCTTTGGGTGAGATCCACCATGGACATGGCAGGCATTGACGTTTCCCTGTTCGGGGCCCATTCTTCCAGGGGTGCTATGGCCACCAAGGTGATCACCTCTGGAGGCTCGCTCTTGGATCTCTTGATGGCGGCAGACTGGTCTTCCGAGACCACCTTCCGCCAATTTTATTTTAGACCGGAGGAACACGTATCTATGTCAGTTCTGTGATTCGATTGTTAAGTAGACTTGTCATTGTTATTTTGTGTGTATATACATGTATGACTTTGAACTTGCATAAGATATGAGCCTCCTGTCTGATATATAAATTGAGATTTTCCTAGCTTGTGACGGAAAATATTAGTTATATGAAGACAGGAGGCGAGTATCTTCCCACCCAACCCAACCCTGTCACTGTTTTTTATCTTATCTTGTTCCAGGTTATTGATGACCACAACGCGCGAACCAAGGGCTGAAATCCTTTCCGGAGGTGGTCTTCTTTGTTCCCCGTTGGGATGTTTCCCGTTGGGATGTTCCCCGTTGGGATGTTCCCCGTTGGGTTGTTACCTGCTCGACTGGCTGGGTCCGATTCGTTGACGGTCAGAAGAAGAGTTACATCTGAAGATCCGGTTACCAGTCCATACAGTTCGCTCCAAGAAAGAGGAGGAAGTTAAAGAGACAGTACCTTATATACGCTCTGTCCTGCCACGTGATTGGCAGTCATACACTGAAGGCTGCTGGGTCTTGTAGTTTTGTTTTAGAAAAGTTCTTTATTGTTGAAATTCACTGAAAGTTTGTATTTCTGCTGTGGGCATTATTAAAGGAAGATAATGCATAAGATACTCGCCTCCTGTCTTCATATAACTAATATTTTCCGTCACAAGCTAGGAAAATCTCAATTTATAGTTTAGCTATGAGTATTCCACAGTATTCACTGTGAGGCAAAGAAAAAAAGGATTGTAGTTCCCAGTTCTACTGGAATATGAAAAATGACATCATCATGAAGGTTTAAATAAATACAACAATTTTATATTTCAACATGTTTTATTGAAGTACCAAGACAATGTCATATAAGGCACAATATCTGTACAATAGTGCAAAAAAATTAAACTGATCACAAATATAAAAATGCCTTCCCCTCGAAAAAGCTAATAAGCATAAGACCTCTTAATGTCAAACAGAGAGATCTCCGCATTATATGCTCTCGGCGGGAGTACCGACACAATAACAATACCAGTCATTAACAATAGGGCCGAGGATTATACATCCGATCCACTATGAAAATTTGTCAGGTAGTACAAGGAATGACTAGGTCACAAGGAAAAGAGACAGGGGGCAAGAAAAAGGAGAAGGGGGAGGTAAAAAGGGAAACCACTGTGCACATTCCTATGAATATCATCTACATATAACTATATGTTCTGTCAAAAGCATCTTGCAGTTATCAAAGAAATCAGACAAATAAAAAAATATAAAAGAGAAAAAGGAAAAAAGGGGGTAGATCAAGAACAGGAGAAGAAAAAGAAAGATTGGAAAATCTTCCTATGCATTAAGGTGAAAAAACACATTGCAGTTACCGGCCCCCCCAGAGCCCCCGTTTTACTTACCTGAGACCCGAATCTCCTTGGGTGTGATTCCACGTTGCTTTCACAGAGCTCTAGTCGGCTCTTCATTGGATGATTGATAGCAGCACAGCCATTGACTCCCACTGCTGTCAATCAAATCAATGACGGGGTGCATCGGGGGGGCGGGTTCGAGTCATACACTTGACGGCTATGGCTGCCTAGTGTATCACATGGGAGCGCCCCCGCAAAGTAACCCCCCTCGGGAGAGAGCTTCCCAGAGAGGATTTAGCTCTTGCAGAGAGGCGTGGCGAGAGCCGCCGTGGGACCCCAGAAGAGGACGTTCGGGGCCACTCTGTGCAAAACAAACTGCACAGCGGAGGTAAGTATGACATGTTTGTTTAAAAAAAACAACATAGTATCCCTTTAAGTTGCAGATAAATATTGTATCCATGGGTCCCAGGTTGCATCAAATTTCTTAATAGAATTGCAAAGGATACAAGTAAGTCTATCATTAACCATGATCCAGTTAAGTTTGTTCTGCATGTAGTCATGGGGAACCATCGACTGCTTCCAATATTTAGCAACAGTTATTCTAGCTGCCAAAAACATACATGTAATTTGATTTTCTGATTTTTTATTTATGGTTTCTGGGGATCTACGGATATTAACTCCCGTCACTGAATACACCAGATTAAATATTCAAATTCTAAATCTAGTGACTGCAGAACATTGCCACCAAACATGATACATTGTACCCATCTGGTCACAATGTCTAAAGCAAGTGGGAGTGCAGATGCGTGCTTCCCTGCAAATCTGGTCGGGACCAAATACCAATGTAGGAGTGTTTTGAAGTTTCTTCAATAAATACAACAATTATAATGGCTAGTTATCATGTTTAAGTCTAGTCCATCACTAATATATTATTGAAATATAAACCACAGTTAATAATCATATTGATACAGTAGTTAAAGAGGAACTGCAGTCTGCTCACATAATTTGTAATAAAAACATCTTTGCCATTCTGAAGCTTCCCTCCAACTACTTTGCATATAATTTTATATATACTGTGATTCTGTACTTGCCAAATATGCTGCAGAAATCTCTCTCCACTGAGTCTGGTTGCATACATTTTAACTGTGGGCAGCTGAACTGCTGCCTATTCCCTTCCTGGATTTACACAGACACATAGAGGCACACCCACAGCTCTGCAGCTCTTATTGGCCCTCTTAGGGCTCACCCCCTCCCCCTTCCTGGCAAACTCTCATGAAAGTGAGAGAGAGAGCTGTGCGTGATGTCATAAGCCTAGGCTTTTTACCAGACAAGAAATAGGAAGTGGGCTTTATAAGGTATTTACTGGCAGAAAATAAATGTTTTATTATCTAAAGTTAAAACAACAAGGGCAGAGGATTTGATAGATGGTAAGATAAAAAAAATACTGAAGTTCCGCTTTAACCTACACATCTACCACCAGTGGTAGATGTGGTCAAGAGGCGCATAGTCTAAGGAGAGTCGGGCGTTCAACTTTGTGCACACAACTGAAATTGTCTGGCAACTCGCAATCCTCCATGTTCGGCCCACTGGTAACAGCAGTTGATCAGAAATATAACCAGAAGTACAAAAGCTTACAGGCTCTAAAAAAAATCTTTGTTTAGTCACTGATACCAAACAGATTTTAAAAGATAACACATACTTAATAACTAAATAAAATATACTCCATTAACTAATGTAGGTAATGCCCGGATTTGCTCAGATCTTGTAACTATTGCTTTGTTTACAGTCACTGTTTCTGAAGTGTCCAAAGTACATGTTTGCAGACCACCATTAAGCCATTGTGGAATGCATCTGTTCCACATACCTATTTGATTAATTGTCTTTAGAGCCAGGAGTTACAAATTTAATTTGGAGAGACAAATTGCCGATTCTTAGAAGAAGGCAGCCTCTGAATACATTTTGTTATTCCCTACCCAGTCCCTCCTTCCACGTGACCCCAGCTAACCAATTGTAAAAACCAGAATGCCTTCCTTGTTATCAGTTCTGGTCTGCAGATGTGTGTCAGATCACCTTACAGATAGTTAAAGCAGTGTTTACACATGGCATGTGAAAACAGTTGTGAAAACCACAAATTATAGGATAAGTTAACTTTTATAAAAATAAATAAATAAATGCACATTCTTTTGCAGATAAAAAAAATGTGCATTTTTTTTTTTTTTTTTTTTGGTGCCTGTAAAGCATTGCACCAGCAATCAGCAGATCACTGGTGCCATGCAGGTCTGATGCAGATATGTCAGTGTATCTGTGTGCCCCTACATCCCATTTGGGCAAGCATATATACTGACAGGAAGAATCAATTAACTAGCACGGTGCTCGACAGCACTCTGGTAGCTCATTGAGAACTACAAGCCGACAGCTGCTAACGATGTTGGGACTTGTAGTTCATTCACACACAAAGCTGTGTGAATGAATGACGCGGTCGTGTAGGTGGAGTCCCGCACAGATGCTCTGATTTAAAAAAGTTACAGCTAGTATGGGGATCTTCTCCATGTACTGTTGTTACAGGTAGGGAGGGGGGATTGGGCAGCAGCTGCAGCATTGGGAGCATGTTACATATTCCAAAAGGTGAACCTATCCTTTAAGAAAAGTCAAAAGTAAGATGTTATATTTGCTCTAAATATACCAATGCTGTGCTGTTGTTTTGAACCCAAAATATGTAAACTTTAATAGTAGTTTCTGGAATAAATAAGAACCTGGGGACCTCTACAATTTATTTTGGGTTTTCACATACCTGCTGGAGAGGGGGATTCTCTTGTACCTCTTGTCCAACATCCCTGACAGTGATGACACGAGGTGTAAAGACACAGAGTGGCACAAGGGTCAGTGTAAAAGGCAAAGCCAGCTGGTGTATGCAGGAAGCAAATGACCACCAAGCAGGAACCAGGAACTGGAACACGATGACACTTAATTGACAAACAGGAGCGTAGCCAGGACACAAGCCAAAAGGTCATCAACAGCTGGGCAGCGAGGTGCAAGAACATCAGGCAGAGGAGAAGTCAAGATACAAGCCGGGATTGGTACACAGTTGGGCAGTAAAGTACAGGAGCACAAGACAGGAGCAGAGTCAGAATACAAGCCACCATCACAGCAGTCAGGCAGAAATCCAAAGGCAGGTCAGAAGCAAGCTGAGTCATACACAGGTAGGCAGGTAAGGCAGGTCAATCAATGTTCAGGTAAAGCAGGACCTAGCGGAAGACCACTAAGGAAGCCATGCATGTTGTAGTCCAGCTTAAATTTGGTGCCAGTGATCTTTTGCAGTGATCTTTTGCTCAGAATTATGAGCATGTGCATGAGCATGTAGTAGCCTTCTTCTTTCAATACATACTGAGCTTCTCTTACAGAGATCCTGCTTGATGTCCCAGGCCACAGTTTGAGTGACAAGGTTCTAAACTATCCAATAGAACTGATTAAGAAAGTACGGGAGAGTAGCTTAAGGGCAAGTAAGAACTCATGAGTCTGTATACTAGAGGTTGTTGAGTTCTTATTTTATCAGTCTGTCATGAGTGAACTTCTGTTGTATTATAGTATGACTGTACTGAAATGCAGTTATTTCCTCCCAAACAATAAAAAATGGTATGTGTCTGTCTAAGGGACACTAAGGGAATATGAAACAATATAAGCATAATATTTGACCTATTAAATGTGACATTATATGACACATGTAGGTATTAGTCCTGTGTTTCTATGAATGACATAATCAGTGTGTGTAACATCTGACAGACAATGAGCAGTGTTCCAAGATGAATGATATATTTCAGGACAGAGCTACATTCTGGCAAACACTTCTTCCAGTCCTCCACTGGTACAGCAGGAATTCATTAAAGAGCTGGTTCTGAGCCAGTGCAGATAATTCCCAGTCAGTGTTGGTCCTTCTCAGCAGGTAATATTTTCTGGTGAGGCAGTAATCGGAGGAGGCCAATCAATTTTTTGCTGTAGATGCCTGCAGCTAAATGATTCCTTAATTTGGACCAGATCTGACAAGTCCTACTTAGCAAACAGTACAGTCTCCAAGGAGAGATGGGGACTTTTACTCCCTTGTGTAGTTTTAGTAACTGATTCACTAGCATACATAACTCTGCCTTTCTAAGAAAGCTTTCTTCGGTTTGTAAATGAAGAATAGTATAGATCAATGAGAAGATAGTGTGGGTGGGGATTCATAAACCTCTGTAGGAAACAAGTTATTTTTAACAGTCAGCATGCTTTATACTGAGATTTCATTTTTCACTTCATGCAGCAGAGTTAAATCCCCTAATGCCTTGTACACACGATAGGGATTTCTGATGAAAACAGTCTGATGGAAGTGTGGGCCCATAGGATTTTTTTAAAATCCTATAGGAAATTCCAATTGTCTGTGTGGAACTCCGTCGGAAAAAAAATTCCTACGCATGCTCAGAATCAAGTCGACGCATGCTCCGAAGCATTAAACCTAATTTTCTCGGCTTGTCGTAGTGTTTTACGTCACTGCATTTTGTACGGTCGGAATTTTGTCTGACAGTGTGTATGCAAGACTGATGGAAGACAGCTTGATCGGAATTCTGACAAAAAATGTCATCAGATTTTAGTCCATCAGAAATTCCTAACGTGTGTACAAGGCATTACAGTTTCATATGTCTCCTAGGGACTCCGGAGGTGAGATCTCAGGATCCAAATCTGTACAGTGGCCATGGTGACTCACTTTTCCTGCTGGATTGTTAATTTACTTTATGATGAGAGAACACAATAGAAAATGTGGGCATAACAAGGATGCTCCTGTTGTACCAAGAAGAGTGAGATTCCTAGATGAGAGAGCAGAAAATTAGAATTATGGTGGTAAGATTTTACTGCTGGAGCATACAATGGCTGGTTCAGTCTATTACTGCTGGAGCATTCAATGGCTGGTTTAGCTGTGATTTAGATTTCACCTTTTGGAGGGACTGACCCCAAAAAATGCAAAGATGTATTAAATAATGTGGTGGCATACATCAATGAGATTTGGAATAGTTATGTAATGTAAACTAACATATATATCTGATCATGCTTATAGGCAGCATGTTTTGGTAGCTGTTCCATAGGGGAAAGTGAATAGGGCTCTTCTGACAGGTGGACCAGTCCAGTATGGATGTAAAATGAGTCACAAAGCTGGAAATAGCACTACGGCAGCTCCTCAGAAAAGTAGAAGCAGCTCTAGCAGGACAAGGAATGCCAGCAGTTTATTAAAAAGCACAGGTTAAAAAACGCATGATAATGGGCTTATCATATCAGGACATTACTGGTGGGGTTCTTGTCAATGTATCCCTATCTCCCTGTGCCGTCTAAGCAGAGAGGGAGTGTAAGATCACCTAATCAGGATGGCAAATCTTCCTGAACCATGGTGGAATGCATGCATCTGAAGTGACATCAGGATAGGGGCAGTGACGCATTTCGGAGCATGTGCACAAGGCTCCTTCTTCAAAACCTGTTAAAAGAAATACATTAAAATAACTGAAAATAATTGAAACATTGTTTTTTGTTTTATAAAGTGAATAATAAAGCTAATGCTTTGAATTAAAAAAAAACATAATGTAGCCTCAGGGCCAATAGTTTAATAGGGGCTTTACTAACCATACCCATATTTGGACAATTTTGGTTGCAGATTATCAATAATCATCAATGGTGTGGGGCAAAACATTAAATCTAATGAGCCAAAGCAACAGGTTTGTGCTCAAATTCCCTCCCTATGCACCACATACGTACCTTTCATTCACTCCCCTGCTGCTTCATACAGCTGGCAAGAGCCTAGAAAATACCAGGTACTTCAGAGTAGGGACTCAATACATGTGAAAGTACTGGGTCAATCACCAAGCACCAGCACTAACTTGTGTAAGTAATGACTTTATCAACTTGCAGCTTGAACAGGGCAGCTTCTCCACACATATAAATACACATAACAAACTAGAAATGAACTACACTGCTCAAAAAAATGTAAGGAACACTTTTGAATCAGAACTCATGGGATATTGATCTGGTCAGTTAAGTAGCAGAGGGGGGGGGGTGTATACAGAGGGGGTTGTTAGTCAGTTTCAGCTGCTTTGCAGTTAATTGAAATTAACAGGTGCACTAGGGCAACAATGAGACAACCTCCAAAACAGGAATGTTTTTTTCAGGTGGAGGTGTCTGACATTTTTTTTCCCACTCATCTTTTCTGACTGTTTTTCACTAGTTTTGCATTTGGCTAGGTGTCAGTGTCACTACTGGTAGCATGAGGCGATACTTGGACCCTATAAAGATCGCACAGGCAGTCCAACTCCTCCAGGTTGACACATCAATACATGTCATTGCCAGAAGGTTTGCCGTGTCTCCCAGCACAGTCTCAAGAGCATGGAGGAGATTTCAGGAGACAGGCAGTTACTCTAGGAGAGCTGGACAGAGCCATAGAAGGTTCTTAACCCATCAGCAGGACCGGTATCTGCTCTTTTGTGCAAGGAGGAACAGGGTGAGCACTGCCAGAGCCCTACAAAATGACCTCCAGCAGGCCACTGGTGTCTCTGACCAAACAATCAGAAACAGACTTCATGGGGGTGGCCTGAGGGCCCAACGTCCTCTAGTTTGCTCAGTGCTCACTGCTGGACACTGTGGAGCTCGATTGGCATTTTCCATTGAACACCAAAATTGGCAGGTCCGCCACTGGTGCCCAATGCTTTTCACAGATGAGAGCAGTTTACCCTGAGCATATGTGACAGGCGTGAAAGGGTCTGGAGAAGCCGCGGAGAACTCTATGCTGCCTGTAACATCGTTCAGCATGATTGGTTTGGTGGTGGGTCAGTGATGGTTTGGGGAGGCATATCTATAGAGGGACGCACAGACCTCTACAGGCTACACAATGGCACCCTGACTGCCATTAAGTATCGGGATGAAATCCTTGGACCCATTGTCAGACCCTACGCTGGTGCCGTGGGTCCTGAGTTCCTACTGGTGTATGAAAATGCCCGGCCTCATGTGGCGAGAGCATGCAGCCATTTCCTGGAGGATGAATAAATTGATACCATTAAATGGCCCCCAATCTCACCTGACCTAAATCCAAAAGAACACCTCTGGGACACTATGTTTCGGTCCATCCGGTGCCGCCAGGTTGCACCTCAGTCTGTTCAGGAGCTTAGTGATGCTCTGGTCCAGATCTTGGAGGAAATATCCCAGGACACCATCTGTCGTCTCATTAGGAGCATGCCTTGATGTTGTCAGGCATGCATACAAACACTTGGGGGCCATACAAACTACTAAGGACCATTTTGAGTTGTTGCAATGAAATCTCAGCAAAATGGACTAGCTTGCTGCATAATTTTTTCACTTTGATTTTCGGGGGGTCTTTAAATTCAACCCTCTGTAGGTAGATAGTTTTCATTTCCATCAAATGATGTGCCATCATTTCATTCCTAACACATTACCCAGTGCATATCAGTATAGATATCCAGCATGAGATTTTTGCCTGTTGAGATCTGATATGTTTTCAAAGTGTTCCTTTAATTTTTTCGAGCAGTGTATATAAACTAAGCATATGTGTCACATAAGCTATGTCCAGGGACTTACTCTGTGTGCGTACATTCGAGCTGCAAATGCAAGTATATCATAATGATGATAATGATCCCTGCTCTTGTTCATTTGGATTAGTCAAATGTTGTAGGCCCAGTGTAACCCCATCGATTGACTAGGACTTCAACAACCATGCTTCATATGATCTCTGACCCCAGATACTTACTAAAGTGTCAGAGTATGTAAAGCTAAATAAAAGAGGAACTATTTCATAAATATGCCTGTGCATTTTCTGTATATTAACTGAAGGCCGAATATTACGATTCTTGCATGCCCCAGCCAAGGCTGCTTCCTTTACTTTACTATAGCATCAAATCATATGAACAAGTGAAGAATGGAGGATTGATTTGTAAGACTGGTGATTGCACAGGAGGTATCCAAATTCTTTTCCTTGAGCATCCAACATTGTTTCAGCTGATTTTGTAACATGCCTGTCTGCACGGCTGATTAGTAGATAGGACATACTGTTAACATAAAAATGTGTATCCCAGCATCTAGTGCCGCGCAGCTGTGAACATCTGGATATAGTTTAATAATTCTTTGTCTATAATGATGAATGTGACCACAAAGCTAGCTCAGCAGGTACAAAGAATCACACTATACTTATTTTCACACACTAAAAAAAACTGCATTCAACAAACTGTCATATTATCACTTTCACTGGGTGTAGGCAATCTTTAAAGTGTATTTACTTACTAGCTTCTAGCAAATAATAGAAGGGTGGCACACCTGTAGGAATAATTTTAACTACGTTTTATTAAGTCTTAAGCCCTGTACACACTCTCGGTTTTCTCGGCGGTAAAAAGTACACCGAGGGGAAAGCCGAGAACCCCGGCAGGAAAACTGCCATGGAGCTTTGGCCGGGAATCCCAGCCATGTGTATGCTCCATCAGCACTGCCTCACAGTCTTTCCCATAGGTAAGTAGTAGATCTGGCAGGAAAAAAAATGATGGGAATCCAAACGGGAAAATAGAGAGCAGGTTCTCTATTTTCCCAACGAGATTCCCGGCTATTTTCCTGACAGGAAAACTGCGAGGAAGCATACAAACATCTGGTTTTCCCAGCCAAAAGCTCTCCTGGCAGTTTTCCTGCCAGGAAAACCGGTCGCGTGTACGAGGCTTTCAATGTGATTTTGTTATTTTTTTGTATTAAAAGGATACAATTTTACATAAATGAGTTCATAACGGATAATGTAACCATTTTATTACTACTTAAAACAGAAACTTTGTTACAAGTTGATATATGCTTACAGTGATGAGCAGTGTGCAACCTAATGGCTTTTGCATTTGGTTATCAGCTTCAGAACTATCCAAAAATTGATCTTGGGGAAGCATAACCCTAATATGCAATTTTTTCTATTATTCTGAAGCAGTTTGCTCTGTTGTACTTTATTAGGTCTATACTGATGGTTTGGGATTTTTAAGGACCATAAGTAATCTAATTTGGACCTTTTTGGATCTAACCAGGGAGTGGCAATGTGTGCTTGTAACTAATGGGAACTTGCTGGAAAATTTCTCTTTAAACAGATTCTCCTTAGAACTTCACTGTGCAAGAGCAACTATTGGAGAGAAGATTGTATTGAGTCCCCATGTTATGGATGTGAAGGAGTCCTATTGCCTGACATTCTTAGACATTCATTTAGAAGCTAGCCGGTCCTCAAAATTATCACACCATTACTTTTTTTATTTTGGGGAATTTCACTTAACTTTCCTTTTAAATGTTCCTTTCCTTCAAACAATATTGTAGGATGGCAGCAATAAGTGAGAATGGCATAAACAAGTGGTGATAGTTTGAAAAAGTGTGGATGGCAAGGATAAGTGGCGAAGATATGAATATGTTTGGTTGCCTTTTATCATGAAACCATTAAGAGTGTTTTCTGTCCTCCTTTCTTATTTAATCTCAGCAGATTTAATATTTGGCACATTTTGAAACATGTACAGTAACTGAAGGTTAAGTGTATAGAACTCTATAAAGAAAAAAATATGTATGGAATACTGATATTGAATCAATTTATTTGATATGTTTAATGGTAGTTAATATTTTTTTATGACAAAGATGCTTCTTTTTTCCAACCCTGACCATTTTACCTATACTGTACAAGTCGGGGGTCTTTTTACCTACTGTATGGCCTCTGTCCAGCAGTGTATCTGGGGAACAGTGGCAACATAGGAGAGAGGGAGAGAGGAGGGATGTGAGCGATTCTATTTGATATTAAAGTGGAACTTCAGTAATTTTTTCATCTTTCCACATGTTAAATCCTCTGCCCTTGTATTAACTTTGGATAGTAAAAGATTTTATTTCTGCCAGTAAATATCTTATACAGCCCACTTCCTGTTTCTTGTCTAGTAATTAACCTAGTCTTATGACATCATGGATTCATGGATAGCTCCCTCTCTCACTCTCGTCAGCGTTTGCCAGGAAGGGAGGGGAATGAGTCATTAGAGGGCCAATGAGAGCTGCAGAGCTGGAGGTGTGTCTGCGTAAATCCAGGAAGTCAACAGGCAGCAGCTTCAGCTGCCCACAGCTAAAATGGATGCAGCCAGACTTAGTGGAGGGAGATTTCTGCAACATATTTGGCAAGTTTAGAATCACAGTATATATAAAATAATATGCAAAGTAGTTGGAAGGAATCTTCAGAATGGCAAAGATGTTTTTATTACAAATTATGTTAGCAGACTGCAGTTCCTCTTTAAATAATTAAGGATGGAGCTGTTAAGATTTTAAAAGCTTATATACCAACATAGGGCAAACAAGCATAGATTTGAGAAGCTATGGGTGTTTCGGGGCTAGCCCCGATGGATTTGACCATGGATAGGCTACTCCGGCTTAATGTTGGCAGGTGTATCTCCGCATGATGTATTACTAGATTGTTTGAGAGGGGATATCTGGTCTTTTTGCATGATTTAAAACTTCTTGCAGTTTGGTTATGCTGGTTAGATAAATGGCACTGTCTATTGTATTATCTAGCTTAATGGTTTGTTAACTATGACTTCCGGGATGGGTGTGTTTCCGCTGGGTCTTACATTTATATGTACAATTGGCAATGTATGATAATGCATCTTCAATAACAAAATGTTTTGGATAAAAAAATAATAATAATTAAGGATGCTTAATTCAATTGGGCTACAATTACAGCTACAATACATACAAATCTAAAAGGGCTTTATTTTTAAATATTTGCACACATTCTTAATGGATATTGAGAAAGTACAAAGAAAGCTTGTTAAATCTATATTTTTTTCAGAAAATTATGCTTTTGTATTGTATGTTGAATTGTTTTTTTGTTTTTTTAATAGTGACCTAATAGTGACCTAATTAGTAATATTAATGATACTAGACTGACAGAAAAAAGTAGCATAATGCCATAAACATGCCCTGTATAGCCTGCAAAATGAAATGTGTGTGATGTGGTTTAGCTGACAAAATAATACATTTCCAGTTATCTAATTTGTAATTTTATTGCAAGTGTGGTGCTTGATGGCACATCAAGTCTAACTAATTACATGATTAAATAAAATCAAGTAAATAACAGTTTATATTTTAGATTTATTATAATCATTGTCTTTGGATACAGTAAACTTTTTCCACTGTTTATAGAAGTTGGAATTGGGATTTAACGGAAAAAATTGAGAATGCCTGGTTAAAAACACAAACTGTTCTGTCAAGAGAGGTATAAAGGTTTGTTATTATTCCTACCAAAAGTTTGTCTATTCATTGAAAAGAAGGTCATTTGGAAAGCCAGGGGATATTTACTATATGTAACATTTAGCTTATAAACTAACAATAAGAGGAATACTCTAATCCATTTTTAACCACTTGAGCCCCGAGCCTGTTTTTTTTGCTAGAAAATTATTTAAAACCCCCAAACATTATATATATTTTTTTCTAACACCCTAGAGAATAAAATGGCGGTCATTGCAATACTTTTTCTCACACCGTATTTGCGCAGCGGTCTTACAAGCGCACTTTTTTTGGAAAAAATTCACTTTCTTGAATTAAAAAATAAGACAACAATAAATTTGGCCCAATTTTTTTATATATTGTGAAAGATAATGTTACGCCGAGTAAAATGATACCCAACATGTCACGCTTAAAAATTGCGCCCGCTCGTGGCATGGCGTCAAATTTTTACCCTTAAAAATCTCGATAGGCGACGTTTAAAAAATTCTACAGGTTGCATTTTTTGAGATACAGAGGAGGTCTAACGATCGTGGCGATACCTCACTTGTGTGGTTTGAACACCGTTTTCATATGCAGGCGCTACTCGCGTATGCGTTTGCTTCTGCGCGCGAGCTCGTCGGGACGGGGCACTTTAAAAATATTTTTTTGGTTTTCGTTTTTATTTTTATTTATTTTATAATTTTTAACACTGAAAAAAAAAAAAATTATCACTTTTCTTCCTATTACAAGGAATGTAAACATCCCTTGTAATAGAAAAAAGCATGACAGGTCCTCTTATATATGAGATCTGGGGTCAAAAATACCTCAGATCTCATATTCAGGCTTAAATGCAAAAGAAAAAAGAAAAAAAAATGTAAACAAAATAAATGTCTCTTTAAGATGCTGGGCGGAAATGACGTTTTGACGTCACTTCCGCCCAGCAGAGTTATGGGGACGGCTGAGGGACATTTTTTCCCTCAGTCGCATCCCCGGACAGCCAGCAAGAGGACACGATCGCCTCCGCCGCTACCGACGGCTACGGTAAGCGGCGGAGGGCGCGGGAGAGCGGCGGGAGGGGGGGCACCCTCTCCCGCCGCCGATAACGGCAATCTCGCGGTGAATCCGCCGCGATGCCCACCGTTATCGTTAACAGGTCCGCCCCATGAAGAGATGGATATGTTGGTTGTGGCAGCAGCTGCCGCCGTTACTTAGATATCCATCTTCAAAAAAATCACGTCTTTAGACGTGGGGCGGATCTCAAGTGGTTAAAGATGTCTCTTTTTCCAAATTGTAATTATTTTTGAAGAATCTTGATTATGTTATTTTATGCTTTGCTATAGTGCAAGCTGATCACTGGATGGGGTTGTCCAAGTGCCAAAGTGAAAGGACCAAAAAATCAATGATTTTGCATGACTAATTGATAAAATTCCTCACACTTTTGGTTTTGATTCTTAACACCCCAAAAAATTGTCTGGAACCTGACGATCAGCTGAGCGAATGACAGAAGAGAGCCCTGTGTAGGTAAACAACACAGGGCTCTCTACTGTTTTTTTTTTTTTTTTTTATTTATATTGCAATAAATAAAAACCCAGATATCACCAAAAGAAAGTTCTATTTGTGTGGAAAACATTATATAAATTTAATTTGGGTACAGTGTTGCATGATTGCACAATTACCAGTTAAAGTAGCCCAGTGCTAAATGGGGTAAAATCTTCCAGAGCTCAAGTGGTAAATTCACATTGAATTTGGTTTACAAAAAGGAGGGTTGCCTGCAAATAATCATTTAATAGTTATTTATTTTAGGTAGAAAAATATGGCGCCTACTGCAGTTTAAATTATCTACCATCTCTATTTTCAAGACTTGTATCAGATAACATAGACAACATAAAACGTTTGTACTGCAAGACCATGGCATGCACCATCCATTTTTGTAACACATCCAAAACACATTCTTAACCTGACATGATAGTTACATGTGACTTTCAGCAACATACATTTGTGATTACACAGATTCTGGTATATTCTGAAAGTTCACTGTTGTGAGTTTCTGGAGGGCTATGCTATGCTGTGAGGATGGGGCTATATGTGGAGGTTAAAGGTTGGCTGCTGTTTCTGGGGATTGTATCTGCAGTATGTGCATTATAGACATGCCTTTCTCATTGCACTGCATTTGGGAGCTCTTAATTTCTTTGACATGTATTCTGTTTTAGGTGGCTGGGACCTTTAGCCTACACCATAAGTTTAAACTTCCCACCATCCTGTGAACCATTTGCTTTAATATGCACACACACACACGCACACACACAAAGGTCATTGGCTTGAGCGATTTTAGTGTCCCACTGCCCTACTGCTTCTTTGGTTGGGACTTGGTTACACAGTGGCAACAGACTGTGCATGCATGCGCGTGCATCGGTTGCTGGCTTCCTGTGTTTTTCACTTTACAGAAGCACTGACTGACTCTCCCGCCAGAAGCATCCCTCCTACGCTACCCACAACTTTATGACATTCTGGGTTTTCTCTACATGCTGGCTGCAATTAACAGTAGTCACAGACTCATTGCTGTTGGTTAATCCCTGACTGGCCGACTCCAGTTTGGGTTTAGGTTATCTGTAGCTGCTTTTCTTAAAGGCATACTTGCTTTTGTTAGTTAAAAAATGTCTAAATCCAAACGTTTGTCATTCTCACACATCTCAGTTGGAATTGCCTGTGCTGATGAAAATTTCTGAAGCCCCCTCCTTCTTCAGATGATCCTTCCTATCTCACTAAAGTCTCAGTTAAAGGGGTTGTAAAGGTTTGTTTTTTATTTTCTAAATAGATCCCTTTAAGCTAGTGTATTGTTGGTTCAATTACCTTTTCCTTCGATTTCCCTTCTAAATGTTTTTTTTCTTTGTCTGAATTTCTCACTTCCTGTTCCTCCTCAGTAACCTTTCCACCATCATCCGAGCGGTGGATAGTCAGCTAGAACAGCTTACTGAACCGCTTACTGAACAGCTTACTGAGGAGAAACAGGAAGTGAGAAATTCAGACAAAGAAAACAAAGAAAAAAACATTTAGAAGGAAAATTGAAGGGAAATGTAAGTGAACCAACAATGCACTAGCTTAAAGGAACCTATTTAGAAAAAACGAACCTTTACAACCCCTTTAAGGCCTCGTACACACGAGGGAATTTGTCCGCTGAAAACGGTCCGATGGACCGTTTCAGCAGACATCTCCGCTCGTGTGTATGGGCTAGCGGACAGATTTCTCCACCCGACAGATTTCAAAGCATGCTTTGAAATCTATCCGGTGGGAATCTGTCCGCCCGACATGTCTGCTGGTTAGTACACTTACCAGAAGACATGTTGTCCCCCACCGCCGCCGCGCCGCCGCCGAATGGATTCGGCGCATGTGCGGAAGTGTTTAACTTCCTGGTGCGGTGACGTGGCGGTGACGTGGCGGCGTCAACGTCACCGCCGCGTCACCGCCACGTCACCGCGCCGTCCGGCGGTGGGGAATTTGATCCGATGGTGTGTACAAGTCATCGGATCAAACTCCCGATCGGACATATCCGATGGAAATGGTCCGCGGAGTAAAGATCTGGAGTAAAGATCGGATAGAGACGGGGGGTTTCGTTGTTTCCAGTAGACTAAATTATTATTAATGGATATAGAATTTATTTGGTGTTATCCTTGATGAACTTTTGTTATATTTAATCTCATCTGTATACATATTCATCCATGTGTTTGATTTATTTATTCATATGTGGTAGCACATATCTCCTGAAGAAACATTTTAAATGACAAAACATGTCAGGATTGCTGCACCATGACAAGCAATTGTACCCAATTTGTAATGTGGATATCAACCATTAAATGATCCAATATTTTTTAATATTTCTTATTCTCTTTACCTGTTGTTTTTTTTTATTATCACATAATATATGAATAAACCGATTGATTTTTATCAGATGCTGTGACCCGAGTTATTGGCACCCAAAAAATTCCAGCTCTCCCATTAAGCGTTTTCTAGTGTCTTGTTCAACTTAAAGAGTAACTGCAGTCTGCTCACAAATTATTTTTTTTTAGCCTGTCTGAAGCTTTCCTCCAACCACTTTGCCTATTATTTTATATAGAGTATACTGTGATTCTGTACTTGCCAAGTATGCTGCAGAAATCTCCCTTCACTCAGTCTGTCTGCAACCATTTTAACCGTGGGCAACTGAAGCTGCTGCCTGTTCTCTTTCTGGATCTACACAGACACACAGAAGCACACTTCCAGCTCTGCAGATCTCATTGGCTCTCTTTTGACTCACCCCCCTCCCTTCCTGGCAAACTTTCATGAGAGTGAGATAGAGAGAGAGAGAGAAAGAGAGAGAGAGAGAGAAAGTTGTACATGATTTCATAAGCCTAGGCTTTTACCAGAAAAGGAACAAGGTATAAGGTATTTACTGGCAGAATTTTTTTTACTATCCAAAGTTAAAACACGGGCAGAATATTTAATAGATGGAAAGTTGAAAAAAAATAACTGAAGTTCCGCTTTAAAAACAAGCTAAACATGAATGCATAGTGTACTTATCCAATATTTGTCAATGTATGAACACTTACATCTAATATATCAGATACAGCATTTAACAGAAAAATTTGTTAGGTTATAGCTGAATTCACACTGAAAGGACAGCTGCCTGACAGCACTTTACCCTATGGAAGCTGTTTGTTCAGACCCGCAGTAGGAGGTGGTTTTGTGCGTGATTCAATGCATCACAAAACTCCCTTTTTTTTTTTTTGCTGAAACTTTATTTGAAGAGCAAAAAGTTGATACATGCACTGCGCGGCTGTACAGTGCCATGTGATCCTGTATGGTGTGCTGTGAAAAAATGCAGCTTGTCTCACTGCAGCACAGCTCTGGTATACATTGCAGTGTGAATTGGACACACAGAAAACAATTGTTTTTTGTGTGTCCTAGTGGCGACCGACGTTTGGCAGTGCAGTAAAATGTTGGTTAACACACATAGGGATTGATTTACTAAAGGCAAATAGACGGTGCACTTTTCAAAGTGCAGTTGCATTCTGTAAGTTCAGTTGCTCCAGAGCTTAGTAAATGAGCAGAAGCTCTGCTTACTTTAATTATCCAATCGTGTGCAAGCAAAAATGCTGTGTTTTTATTTTCCTTGCATGTGATTGGGTATTCTTTGTAACGTGAAGCTTTACATCATTTACTAAACTCTGGAGCAGTTGCACTTTCAGAGTGCAACTGCACTTTGCAAAGTGCACAATCTAAATCAACCCTATAGTATGAACTAGCCCTAAAAATCTGACAAAACCACTGTCAGGTTTTTTTTTTGCATCTTATTAGGGAGACTTTTTTTAATTTCCTGTCTACTAGACTCAACAGGAAGTAGAGGATATCTTTTCAATGTGAGGGATGATTTTCCCTCTATTTTTGTTTTGGTGACAATTTAGAATTTCAGACTTACCCTCACTTTCATTTCTGGTGACAATGGTGAGCAGGACAGTGAGACAGAGCAGTGGTTCTAACCCTCTCCGCCCTATCCAAAACGAAACAAAGGTTTTGCCTTTTAGTTACACTTTAAAACAAAAGACTGTTACCATCCAGATGGCCTTATTTGGGTAAACAATGTATCTTAAATCACTTGCCAGCTCTCCTGTTCAGAAGTACTAGCAATAACTGACAATACAAACTGTAGTTTTTACACATCTGCTAAGCAACACAGTTTTAGGAGTTATGACCAATATCCTCCTGCTGATAATATTTACATTTCTGAATTAATGATCCATGCAGGCCTGAACTGGCAGACCCTCTGTTTCTGATTATGAAAAAAAAAAAACCTTAAAGTTGTAACCTAGACTAACTTAAAAAAAAGTGATTATTTTCTTTACGTTTCACACGGCATCAAGTTTCTGTATTCCTAAAGCAGTTGAGATCTATGTAAGCAAGAAAGAGATCTCTGGATAGTTACTGTGCCTTGGAAAAACAAGATGGCTGACTAAGTCATAAAATGAAACCAACATGTAACGATTGTGTTATTTAAGGGAAACTCAAGTCGCATCTTTGAAAAACCCAATAATGATTAGTGTTTTATGGAAGAAAATGCTCTTCTGCAATACAATATTGTGCTGTGCATACTTGAACTTTATCACAAGGGCCCAAGGGACCTGCTGAGGCAAAGATCCGCTTTAATTAAGTGTCTCTAGATTCTGTCAAAGACGGCTATCATTGTTCTTTTACTTTCTGAACACTAGTGGTCAGATAATGATTAGTGTTGCTCACGAATATTCGCATTGCGAATATTCGCTACGAATATTGCATATTCGAGTATTCGCGAATAAAACAGATCACATCCTTGTGATCTCCATCGATGTCTAAAAGCATTGCTGGTATGATTAGAGAGAGACCCTGGGCCGAGTAGCTGATGCGATTCTTTGTGAATTTTCGGCAACATAAAAGAATCGCATCAGCTACACGGCCCTTCTTTTGCATCAGAGCCAATCAGAATAACTTGAATATTCGGCAAAAGGAATATTCCTTTTGCCGAATATTCAAGTTATTCTGATTGGCTCTGATGCAAAAGAAGGGCGGAGAAGATAATCGCGCAATATTCCGTTTGCCGAATATTCGAGTTATTCTGATTGGCTCTGATGCGCCCTTCTTTTGCATCAGAGCCAATCAGAATAACTCGAATATTCGGCAAACGGAATATTGCACGATTATATTCTCCGCCCTTCTTTTGCATCAGAGCCAATCAGAATAACTCGAATATTCGGCAAAAGGAATATTGCGCGATATTCCTTTTGCCGACTATTCGAGTTATTCTGATTGGCTCTGATGCAAAAGAAGGGCGGAGAAGATAATCGCGCAATATTCCTTTTGCCGAATATTCGAGTTATTCTGATTGGCTCTGATGCGCCCTTCTTTTGCATCAGAGCCAATCAGAATAACTCGAATATTCGGCAAACGGAATATTGCACGATTATCTTCTCCGCTCTTCTTTTGCATCAGAGCCAATCAGAATAACTCGAATATTCGGCAAAAGGAATATTGCACGATATTCCTTTTGCCGAATATTCGAGTTATTCTGATTGGCTCTGATGCAAAAGAAGGGCGGAGAAGATAATCGCGCAATAGGAATATTTTTTTTTGGATAAAATATCACGAATATTCGATATTAGCGAATATTCGCGAATATTCTTATATATATTCGCGCAATATCGCGAAATCGAATATGGCGTATTCCGCTCAACACTAATAATGATTGAACAATTAGATTTCATTGCATACAGACCTCTAGCACAGGGGCATCTGAGCCTATTCGGGTGTATTTACCTGCCTAATGCTCCATACAGCTGCCCATAGATATTAAGTGCAAGTGTAGCTTACAGGCGTATGCAAAAAATAGTAGTCATTCTATTATTATTATTTTTTACAGACATATGCCTGTATAGGTGTACTTACTCAAACTGGTGTATACCCGAGTTTTAATGTCTATTCACCATTCTATGGGTGGCTGTGATTCATTCACCTCTTCCAGACAGCACAACCAGGAGGGGTGGCACCACTTTCTCTGTTAAATACAGCTGTGTCACACTTGTCAGCCTTCAATCAGCCTTCTGATTGGACAGTGAAGGAGCAGAAACACTGCGATAAAATATCAATACTTCTGCATGTTCCCTGTCAGCATAATGTGCATAAAGCAGAGCTTGACTGGCTCCCACTGCTACCCCTCCCTCTCCCAGTCTGAGTGCTAATGTGAAAAGGATTGGAAGGAGATTGATATCTAGATGATTTTTAAAGGAATGATTTTGTTATAAAAGATCTTTCTGTAAACATTCATATTTGACCAAACATACAAATTCATGTACTAAGCAGACTACTTTGGTGTTAATGTTATCTTGGGGAAAAGATGGCAACTAACCCGGAAAATCTCCCAAAGACCAACCTTTCCTGTGTTGAAAGGCAGCAGTGCCCAGGTCAGCCTGTCAAAGTTTATTGATTTGGTATATACAGGGACGGACTGACCATTCTGGCTCCTGGGCACTAGGGGGCCCCATCAGGGTTGCCAGCCCCAGTAAAACCAGGGATAGTATGTACAAACCAGTGTTTTAATAAAAATAGCACGATTATAGCTGCCCTGCCTCTCCAGTACCTTTTCAGTGTGTGTATGTGTATTCTGTATGTATGTATACTGTGTGTCTGTGTGTCTGTGTGTGTGTGTGTGTGTGTGTGTGTGTATGTGTGTATACTGTGTGGCCCCATAATCTATTGTCTGCGGGCCCCATAATCTCCTATTGCCTGGGGGCCCCATAATCTCCTATTGCCTGGGGGCCCCATAATCTCCTATTGCCTGGGGGCCCCATTATCTCCTATTGCCCGGGGGCCCCATGAGTTGTCAGTCCGCCCCAGGTGTATGTGTATATATATATATATATATATATATATATATATATATATATATCGGGTAAAATAAGTATTGAACACGTCACCCTTTTTCTAGGTAAAAATATTTCTATATTTCTATTGACATGAATTTTTCACCACATGTTGCTGCAATTCATACATATAAAGAGACCAAAACAAATACATTCAGAAATTAAGTTATGTGTAATAAAATGGAATGACAGGGGGAAGGGAGGTGCAAAAATGCACGGAAAGGTCAAGATACCAGCTGAAATCTATCAGTAATTAGAAAGCAATCCTGCCCCTTGTCAGTGCAAGTTAACATCAGCTGGTTCAGTCTCAACTGATGGTCTACAAAAAGGTGTCTCATTACCAAGGTGTCACACAAGAAACATCTCATGATGGGTAAAAGCAAAGAGCCCTCTCAAGACCATTGCAACCTTATTTTTGCAAAACATACTGATGACATTGGTTACGGAAGGATTTCTAAACTTCTGAATGTTCCAGCAAGCACTGTTGGGGGCCATAATCCGGAAGTGAAAAGAACATTTCACCATATACCAGGTGCCCCTCACAAGATTTCTGACAAAGGAGTGAAAAGAATTATCAGAAGAGTTGTCCAAGAGCCAAGGACCACTTGTGGAGAGCTTCAGAAAGACCTGGGAATAGAAGGTACAAGTGTTTAAAAAAAACAACAATAAGTAATGCACTCAACCGCCATGACCTGTATGCACACTCAACATGCAAGACTCCATTGCACTCCATTACATTTAGACAAGCCTGTGAAATACTGGGAGAATATAGTCCTGTCACATGAGACCAAAATTGAACTGGATGCCATAATACACACCATGTTTGGATGTCAAATGACACTGCACATCACCCCAAAAAACACCCCAATACCAACAGTGTAGTTTGGAAAGTGGGAACATCATGGCGTGGGGCTGTTTATCAGCATATGGTACCGAAATTCTTAATAAAAATCTTCTGCCATCTACCAGGATGATGAAGATGAAACAAAAGTGAACATTTCAGCAAAACAATGATCCCAAACGCAAAGCCAAGGAAACTCTCAATTGGTTTCAAAGAAAGAAAATAAAGCTGCTAGAATGGCCCAGCCAATCACCTGACTTAAATCCAATATAAAATCTATGGAAAGAACTAAAGATCAACGTTCATAGAAGAGGCCCACGGAACCTTCAAGATTTGAAGACTGTCTGTGTGGAAGAATGGACCAAAATTACACCTGAGCAATGCATGTGATTAGTTTCTCCATACAGGAGACGTCTTGAAGCTGTCATTACCAACAAATGTTTTTGTTTTTTTAAAGTATTGAATACATTTTAGTTAGCATGTTCAATACTTATTCCCTATGTCATTGCATTTTATTACACAAAACATAATTTCTGAACTTATTTGTTTTGGTGTATTTATGGATTACATGGGTTGTTACAGACGTGGTTAAAATTTCATGTCCATAGCACCTTTAGAAATATATTTACCCAGAAAAATGTTGACATGTTCAATACTTACCGTATTTTACCCACTGTATATACTGTAGCTCACATTTATTTTCCACTGTCAGCACCACGGCATTACTACGCAGATGCTTTTTCTTTTCCATTCAAGAGAAAAACGTAGAAATATGCAAAGAAATGACCTGTGACAAATTTACATGTCCTGCGAGGGATCTTCTTTGTTAAAAAGAAAATAGATTTATAGACAATTAGTCATGTATGTTTAAATACAGAAGAGTGTTAACAAATCATCTGTCAGTTTAAGGGCAGAAGCTGAATCACTGGCTGTGTGGCATATTTAAATAAACTGTCAGAGGAATCAGGGAGAGCAGTGAATCTGTTTTATAGAATGCAGCATGGAAAGTCAAGAAGAAAGAATCTAATGTCTGAAGTAGAAAGAGACTGCCGGAAATTCCTTTTAATTTATATTATCTGTATACAGCATACATTATATTTAAGTCCACGTCATAGCTAGCCATGTACAGTACGTGCTGTTTTTATCGTAGACTTAAAAACATCATACATTTCTTATTTTCTATATCACACAAGAACGATTATGTATGAATTAATTCCAACACAGAGTTTTTATTATTCTACACAACAGTAGGAGAGGGGTTGAGTATGGCACTTTTAACCCAGATAGGATGTCCAGCTGAACTGAAGATATCTACATTTACAGTGTATTTAATTTTACATAAACAAAAACAAAAAGCGGCGCCCTCTAAGCGTAGTAATGGATTTATTAGAATAAAATTACAAATCAATTCTTATGAGATGGGTACTCACAAGACTGCAGGACATGAAGGCATATCAAAATAGAGTGTCATCCGTGGCTGGCTTCCGAGTAGTTGGGCTCCGCTGGAGAGATAGACAGATGTTCTCAACTCGCTTTACAGAGAGACACGTCGGACCGGTACAGGCTTCAACCTCTGTGGGGGTCCCTGGATGGTCATCTAACGCTAGTGGAGCAGGGAGGAAGCAGGGGTGCCGTATGACGGTGGTGGAACGCAGCCGTGGAGCGCAAACAGCGGAGCGTCACTTCCGGGTTAGGTCACGGGGCGGTGCACGTGTTCGAGGCATGCGTGCCTCTTCATCAGGCAAGCTGGCAGCCCCCTCTGTATCAGTTCAATTTTCTCTATCAGTCATATGAACGTGATCTATTGGACTGAACTATTTCATAAAAACTGTTACTAGTTGGTGAATCTGTCATCCCCCCTGCTCCCATACTTAGTCTTTTTGTCATTTTTATATTTTTTTGATTTTACCTCATCTGGAGAGCGCTTGATTCAACTGTTTGTTTTTGTGATATTTAATTTTACATAAAGTATTCTATGCGCTTAATTATTTTCTTTTTAAGATCTTCAGGAATTATTAGGGTAATTTTGTTCATAAAGTTCAAACTGCAGGGTTGATTTGCTAAAGGAATAGTGGTGGTACATTGACAAAATTTACAAGGGGGGGATCAAGTCAAACCTGAACTTTCAAGTTTTTATTAAAAAAAAAAGAACAAATTTCAAGAAATGGAAACTGCATTTATATTTCAACATACTACCCTGTTACATTTATACACTTATCGCAGTGTTAACTAATGCCTCGAAAGCTTTGACATAAAAAGATTTGTCAGTACAGCTGAACCACATCCTAGGACTGCCTGCTTCATTTCGTCATCAGTGCTGTAATGCTGATCTCCAAGGAACTCTTTTAGGGGTCCAAACAGGTGGAAATGACTTGGAGTGAGATCCAGGTGTAAGGGGGATGTCGCAATACCTCCCAGACGAGTTTGCTGTAATTTGCATGTAGTGCGGTGAGCAGTATGAGCTTGTGCATTATCCTGGCTGTCCTTAGTGATCAAACCAGGCCGTTTTTTTTCACAGACACATATGCACATCACTCAGGTGTTCCATCCACTGAATGTTCACAGGAATGGCTGCTGTGGGCTAGGAATCACCACGGCCATCTCTGACGGACGTACGGCCATTCTTGAAATGTTTACACCATTCAAATGTCTTACTGTGGCTGAGCGTCTCATCGCCCAACTTTATGCCTTCATTCACAAGAAACTACATCACCACATGCTGTTCCATGCATGCACCAACACTGTTGCCTGCCATCTTGATTAACAGTCTCTGCAGGGCTCAAAATGTCAAGCCCTGATCTACTAGCCAGGTCTCAAGAGTTACTCGCCACCAGTTGCCGCACCTAATTCATACACTGGGGGGCAGACCAGAGAGACGGGGCACTGAGGGGCAGACCAGAGAGACGGGGCACTAGAAATGTGTCTCTTCCCCATTCTCTTGCTGTCTCCTCTGCAACTCACATCCATTCTCTCTCTCTCTCTCGCCGCCAATCTCATCCGGACTCTAAGTGTAGGCACATATTAAAGGGAGGTTGGTCATGCAGCCCTGTCATCACTCGCCCCCAGCTTAAATCCACTCGCCAAATGCTAGTAGGCGAGTGGAAATTTTGAGGGCTGGTCTCTGGACTGGCCCGTGTCACGTGCACTGCCTATTAGAGCTGCACAATTAATTGTTAGAAATCGAAATCGCAATCTTTTTTCCTTCCCGATCTTCAAAAAAGCATGTCATGATCTTTCTAACAAGTGAGGAGAGTTCTCACAGCTGGGGGAAAAAAATCTAATTTCTGCCATGACTGTATATAGTTACATAGTTAGTCTGGTTGAAAAAAGACACAAGTCCATCTAGTTAAACCAATACAAGGGAAAACAAATCATACTGTACAATCCCATATACACAATGCCAGAAAAGCATGATCCAATTTGCTCCAGCAGGGGAAAAAAATCCTCCTTGATCCCCCCGAGAGGCAATTAGATATTCCCTGGATTAGCTTTACCTACAAATGTTAGTAGCCAGTTATATTATGTACATTTAGGAGAATTTAGCAATGGCATAATCTAGTTTTTCTGTTTGTGACAGGGTTTTTTAGGCAACTGTTTTGGTATCTCCATTGTATGCTGACAGTAATTTAGATGATCATAAAGTGTTCATAGAGAGGGCAGGAAACTCAAACATAGTTGGGGCTGTTATGCTTCTGCCTATTTGGAGAAGATATTCTTTGGAAACGTATCTACTCTGTTGCCTTTATATATTAACAGTCCCACATGATGACACAAGGTTCAGTGTTGGCTTTTGGTTTCTCAGTGTCTATGGCCTTCTCAGAGACCCATGTCTACAATAAAGAAGTCTTCAGTCACATGTTGGAGCTTGAGGGCCCAATACCTAAATGTTTTTATTTTTATTATACAATCCTTTTTCAACTTTGACTCCAAAATGTTTTCATCATGTTAGATTAAAAGATCTGTTTTCTTACATCCTGTCATACCCCAGAAACACAGTAACTTCATTTTTTTATGCACATGCAGTAGACTTACAATATGTCTGACATATGTGTCTCTAGACAGTTACGTGCTTTAACTATGCTTTCATTCTTTATGCCTTCATTCTTCAGTTTCCTAACCTCTTACAACATTGTGCAATTTACCTCACACTTGAGATCACTGTACTAAAATCTTTGTTTACTGTTGGCCTACATTTTATTGTTACAGCTGAAGGCTGACTCACAGCGAGTCTCAGATGTTGAAATACTGTACAAAAAAGGCAAATTTGTTCGAAGTTGACAGAACAAAGAACTGACCGTTTGGAGATTGCAAATTCCAGACTCATGGTTAATGAAGACTATGTCACTAATTTGGGAGTTAGCTGTGTATAGCTGATTTTACATATTCCTTTTCCATTACATAAAAAGCATCTCTGAGAAACTGAGAGAGAGAAAATAAGTAACCTTTTCCTACTGTAGGTTCCAGACACACACTTTTAATGCTATAGGGATGGAAAGGGGTATTGAAGGCATTTATCTACAGGGCTGGCATCCATTGTTAACCTCTTTCCAACCACGTAACACATATATGCAAGGCTAGGAAAAGTGGGCTTTAACACCCAGTGGTAATTTGTAGGATAATATTAAGGATTGCCGAAAGGCACCAACATCCTACATTATGGTCAAAAGGAGAAGAAGAACAAGATGGACTTTTAGGAAAACTCAAATAAAATCAATACATTTTAATATTCCAACATGTATAAAAACATTACCATAAAAGACAGAACCAATATAATAAAATGGACATCCCTAAGTACCTCCCCCAGAGTAACAGACACCTAATACATGAAATTAACAGATAGCTCCTAACTATAAAATAGAATAACAGGTAAGGTGTCTTGTGTGGGTGGCTAATCAAGCTCAATCTCAATGCGCTTGATTAGCTACATCAGGAGGTGAGGGGGGCTGAAAGGTAAAATCGAATGATTTACAGCACAAAAATAGGTGATTTTCAATTGCAATAATAATAATACCACTCGAACATCATAGAATTCTAACCAAGGTATATAGGTCCAAACAAGACTATCTCTCCCTGGGGGCAGGTGTAGGAGTCAGGGCAGGCCTGGTAGAATAGTGGTAGGATAATGAGTTTTACCGCTTTCCTGGACTCCCACACCTGCCCCCAGGGAGAGATAGTACACGCCTCTGATCATGCTGAACCCCCTCTTGTTCTTGGTTGGACCTATATACCTTGGGCTTTTTTGAGATTACTATGATGTTTGTGTGGTATTATTATTGCTATTAAAAATCATCTACTCTGTACTGTGAATCATTATATTTTACCTTTCAACTCCCCTCAACTCCTGAAGAAGCAGGGTTGAACGTGTTGAGCTTGACCAAGATTACCCCCTCATGGAAGACACCTTATCTGTTATTCTATTTTTGGTTGGGAACCATCGGTTCATTTGATGACCTAACTACTCTGTAGGAGGTTAATTTCATTATATTGGTCCTGTCTCTTAACAGAATGTTTTTTACACATGTTGGAATAATAAAATGTATTGATTTTATTTGAGTGTTCTTGCTGGCACCTTAAAAGTCCATCATGTTCCTCTTCACCTTTTAACACCCAATGGTTGCACATATGTGACCTTGGTGGCCTGAAGTTGTGTGCTGAGCCAGCACAATAACTGATCTCTGGCCAACAGCTCTCAGTCACTGCTTCTGATCAGGAGCCAACAGAGTGAGCTCCCCATCATGTGACAGTTGTAAGAGACCATTATTACAGTCACATGATATAGAAGCCACACTACCCACCGCCATTAAACCCCACTTAAAGGGCTGTCGGGAGGCAGTGTGAAGTTGTGAATAAAATAGGAAAGGGGATAAATTCCCTCTAAGTAAATTTTTTGCTGTCTCAGTTCCATTGGGGAAATTCATCTTAAAAGAGAAGTATGGGATTTTTTTTATTTTAGAATCATACTTACCTAGGTGGGTGCTGCATATTTCCCCCGCAGGCTCTAAGGCCAAGAACTGAGCAATCAAACACCACTGATCACTCTGTTGTCAAAGCTCCCTGAGCAGAGAGCTGTTAACTCACTCACTGGAGTGCTGGGCTGTGGAGGGGGGGAAGCTGAGAGGCTGAGCCAGGTGCCAGTCCAGGCATGTGGAAGGATCCCGACCATATGGTCACAATCTTTCCAAAGCCTGGACTGGCTCTTTGATGTCAACCGACAGTGGGCTTTGGCCTGCTTGTCTGCTGAAAATGGGTCACAAGAGAACAGAAAAAACTGCACTCCGGTGATTAACAGGAGAAGTACAGCCAAACAAGCTTTGGCTGTACATCTCCTTTCTGTCAGGTTTCATATCAGGCTAGCAGCAGACAACAGTTCAGGTGTGCTAATATGCTTATAGTTCAATAACAAGAGCACATACCATGAGCAGGTCTTGAGAAGCAGGTCAGCGCTGGGACTTGTAGTTCACCACGGATGCAGGGTTGAGATGAGCGGGACAGCTGGCACTTGTAGTTCACTGCTGAAGTAGGTGTTTTGATGAGCAGGAAAGCTGGAACTGTAGTTCACCGCAGGTGTGGATGTTGGTGGTGTTGCTGGTGCTAGTAGTGCACCACTGCAATGGATGTGGTCTAGGCAAGCCGAGTCATACACGGATAATCAGAGTTCGAAAGGTACCAAATCGGAAGCAACAAGCAGGGTCAAACAATCCGGGTCATACACAAAGTTTACAGATAAACAGGTCAGGCTGGATCTCTCAAGGCAAGCAGAGTAACTCTATCATGAGCACTGATTGGGTGAAAACACAGGTGTTTTAAAGGAGAGCTGGCCAATCAGTGTTTCCCAGCCAAGGCTGTGTCAGGTGAGTGCGCTGGGTCCTAGAGGGATCCAGTACTGACAGTACCCCCCCCTTCTCGAGGGGTTGCTCCTGCACCCCCAGGCTTACTTGGATATCGAAGATGGAACTTCTTCTTAAGGCGATCAGCATGGAGATCGCGAGCTGGGATCCAGGATCGATCCTCTGGGCCAAAACCTTTCCAATGAACTAGATATTGTAAGGAATTGCGTACTCGTCTGGAGTCAAGAATATATGCCACTTCATATTCCTGGCTATCCGACACATCTACAGGTTCTGGTTCATTTACTTGGAGACTAGAGTGAACAGGTTTCAATAAAGAAACATGGAAGACATTAGGAATGCGCATGGACGGGGGGAGTTTTAATCTATAGGACACAGGATTAACAATCTCCAAAATCTCATAGGGCCCGATGAATTTTGGGCCAAGTTTCTTGGATGGAACATGCAGGGACAGATTCCTGGATGATAGCCACACTTTGTCACCAACTTTATATCCAGGGGCCTTTGAGCGCCTCTTATCAGCAGTTTTCTTAAAAGCCTGCACCGAACGAGAAATAGCACGATTGACGTCAGACCAGATTTTGGAGAAATTTTCAATCGTGGTGTTGGCATCTGGAACATCAGAGGGTGGAAGATCAAAGGAGCACACACGAGGATGCAACCCGTAAACACAGAAGAAGGGAGAGGTCCCTGTAGAAGAGCTGGCACAATTATTAAAGGCAAACTCTGCCCATGGAAGGCTGTCGACCCACTCCACCTCATCATTGGCCATCAGACAACGTACCATCTTCTCCAGAGTCTGATTAGTTCTTTCTGTTTGGCCATTTGTCTCGGGATGATAGGCTGAAGAATATGATAACTTAATCCCTAGCTGAGAACAAAGGGCCTTCCAAAACTGGGCTATAAACTGAGAGCCGCGGTCTGAGACAATGTTAATTGGTGCCCCATGGAGCCTGAAAACATGTTTAATGAATAAAGATGCCAGATCTCTAGCAGACGGCAGTTTCGGAAGTGGAACAAAGTGGGCCATCTTACTGAACCTGTCTACCACCACCCAGATCGTGGAACATCCCTGGGACGGAGGCAAGTCAGTGATAAAGTCCATAGATAAATGGGTCCAGGGACAAGTAGGTATTGGTAGAGGACGTAGAAGACCGGAGGGCTTAGAGGTACTGCCCTTGCTTCTGGCACAAACTTCACAAGCCTGGACAAAGGCTAGCACATCCTGCCTAATCGATGGCCACCAGAGGTTGCGAGAGATAATCTCATAAGTTTGTCTAAACCCCGGATGCGCTGCAGGCTTTGACGCATGTACCTGCTGCAAAACCTGCAAACGAAGAGCCAAGGGCACAAAAAGCATACCAGAGGGAGTGGAAGGGGGGGCTTCAGCCTGTGCAGGTAATAAGGCCTCAGAGATGTCAGTCTGGGTGAAAGCCAAAATCCTGTCCTCAGAGATAATGGATTGTGGAGGAAGCGGAGGTGGGGATTCTGATAAAAAACTGCGAGACAAGGCATCGGCCTTAACATTTTTTGGCCCTGGTAAATAAGAAATTGTGAAGTCAAATCTTGAGAAGAACAATGACCACCTGGCCTGACGTGAGTTCAGTCTTTTAGCAGAACGGATGTATTCAAGGTTTTTGTGGTCAGTCAGAACTATGAATGGATAGCGGGCTCCCTCCAGCCAATGTCTCCATTCCTCCAAAGCTAGCTTTATGGCTAACAGTTCTCTGTTGCCTATATCATAGTTGCGCTCTGCTGGGGAATATTTACGGGACAGGAAGGCACAGGGGTGGATGGAAGCAGTTACAGGGTCCTTTTGTGACAGAAGCGCCCCCACCCCTACTTCGGATGCATCTACCTCCACAATAAAAGGCAGCTCAGGAACAGGATGGCGTAGAATTGGTGCAGAGGTAAAGGCTTTCTTCAACTGAGTGAAGGCTGTCTGGGCTTCAGTAGTCCATTTAAACTTAGACGGAGACTTCCTGGTAAGAGAGGTGATGGGATGTGCAATGGTGGCAAAATTCCTAATGAATTTCCGATAGAAATTTGCAAAGCCCAGGAAGCACTGAACTGCTTTCAGGTCTGAAGGTGATGCCCAGTCTAGAATGGCCTGAATCTTGGCTGGATCCATGGTTAGGCCTGTGTCAGAGATTAGGTAGCCCAGAAAAGGTACTTGTTTGACATGAAATGAACATTTTTCAGGCTTAACAAAAAGGGAATGAGCCTTTAATCGGGCCAACACTGAACGGACGTGCCTCTGATGCGTTTCAAGATTGGGAGAATATATCAAAATATCATCCAAGTATACAAGCATAAAGCGACCCAACAGGTCACGGAAAATGTCATTCATAAAGTTTTGAAAGACAGCTGGTGCATTTCTGAGACCAAAAGGCATGACAAGACACTCGTAGTGGCCATCCTTGGTGTTAAAGGCTGTCTTCCACTCATCTCCTTTACGGATGCGCACTAGATTATAGGCTCCCCTTAGGTCTAGTTTGGAGAAAATCTTTGCTCCCTGGATTTGGGAGAACAACTCTGTGATGAGAGGGAGAGGGTACCGATTGGGAACGGTTATTTTATTTAGACCTCTGTAGTCAACACAAAGTCTTAGACCCCCGTCCTTCTTTGGGACAAAGAAGCAACCTGCGCCTGCGGGAGAAGTAGAGGGACGGATGAAACTTTTAGCTAGGTTTTCCTGGATGTATTCTTGCAAAGCAAGGTTCTCTGGTTTGGACAATGGAAAGACTCTCCCTCGCGGAGGTGTAGTGTCAGGCAAAAGGTCAATGGGACAGTCATAACTGCGATGAGGTGGTAAGGTGTCAGCACTCCCTTTAGAAAACACATCCTGAAAGTCCTTATAACAAAGCGGAATCTGTTCCATTCCCACTTGACAAGCAGCAAGTCGAACAGGGTGCTGGATGCAACTTCCTTTACACTGATTGGACCAAGCCAGAATATTTCCTGTTCGCCAGTTAATTACATGATTGTGCTTCTGAAGCCAAGGAAGGCCTAGGATCAAAGGAGTGGATGGAGAGTCAATGACAAGACATGAAATCTTCTCCCAGTGCAGGGCCCCCAATTGTAACTGGAAGGGATTGGTGGACTGAAGCACAAGGTCTTGTGAGAGAGGCCGGTTATCCACAGAAATTAGGCGGACTGGGCAATCTAGCATATGAGTTTCCAGGGACAAGGAGGTAATCAAAGTCTTATCAATAAAATTCTCAGCAGCTCCAGAATCTACCAAGGCCAGCAGTTCATGAGTCCCTGTCCCAAAGTGAATAACACTAGGTAGAAGTATACGACTGTCCCCCTGGGGAGATGAAAGCAGACCTAAGGTGACCTCCCCATAATCACCTAGGTCCGGGAGTTTCCCGGACGTGTAGGGCACGAATGGAGCATGTGACCCCTGAGGCCACAATACAGGCAAAGTCCCATATTACGCCGGCGTGTGTGTTCCTGGGCAGATAGCCGGGTGGAGCCTAGCTGCATAGGTTCTTCCACTGAACTGGCACTGGAGGTTGGATGGTCAGGTGGTAAGGGAGGTATACAGTTTGCCACAGCCATATTTTTTTCTCGCCCCCTCTCTCGCTGACGGCGATCAATTCTAATGGCTAGACACATAGCTTCCTCCAGTGAGGGTGGATAGGAGAAGTTGACCAGAGCATCCTTAATTGCATCTGACAGACCTATTCTGAACTGGCTGCGGAGAGCTGCATCATTCCAGCCAGATTCTGGGGCCCACCTGCGAAACTCTGAGCAGTACATTTCAGCTGTGGTAGTTCCTTGCTTTAAGTTACGCAGGGTTGATTCTGCAGTAGCCATACGATCTGGATCATCGTACAGCAATCCAAGGGCTTCAAAGAAGGCATCTACAGTTAGCAGGGCTGGATGGTTTGGTTCAAGGTTAAAGGCCCAAGCCTGGGGGTCACCCTGTAGCAGAGAGATAATGATCTGAACTCTCTGAGTTTCAGAGCCAGAAGAGGATGGCCTTAATTTGAAATATAATTTGCAGCTGTTTTTAAAGTTGCAGAATCCCTTACGGTTGCCAGAAAAACGATCAGGCAAAGGAATTTTTGGTTCAGATAAAGTTTTTGTAACAGTTGTAGTAGGAGATTGCACCTTGGTGAGCTCTGTGGCCATTTGCTGAACTTGATGGGATAAACGGCAAAGTTCTTGTGCAAACATCTGAGCCTGCTCAGAATCCATGATGGGTTTTCCCTTTTTATGTATGGCTCGTGATAATGTCAGGTTTCATATCAGGCTAGCAGCAGACAACAGTTCAGGTGTGCTAATATGCTTATAGTTCAATAACAAGAGCACATACCATGAGCAGGTCTTGAGAAGCAGGTCAGCGCTGGGACTTGTAGTTCACCACGGATGCAGGGTTGAGATGAGCGGGACAGCTGGCACTTGTAGTTCACTGCTGAAGTAGGTGTTTTGATGAGCAGGAAAGCTGGAACTGTAGTTCACCGCAGGTGTGGATGTTGGTGGTGTTGCTGGTGCTAGTAGTGCACCACTGCAATGGATGTGGTCTAGGCAAGCCGAGTCATACACGGATAATCAGAGTTCGAAAGGTACCAAATCGGAAGCAACAAGCAGGGTCAAACAATCCGGGTCATACACAAAGTTTACAGATAAACAGGTCAGGCTGGATCTCTCAAGGCAAGCAGAGTAACTCTATCACGAGCACTGATTGGGTGAAAACACAGGTGTTTTAAAGGAGAGCTGGCCAATCAGTGTTTCCCAGCCAAGGCTGTGTCAGGTGAGTGCGCTGGGTCCTAGAGGGATCCAGTACTGACACTTTCAAGATGCAACAGGAATCAAAAGGAAATCTCTACAAAGGAAGTAGCATGCATAGGTGTTCCTATTGGAAGCTTCTGCCTAACCTGTGCTGGCTACTGTATAATCTTGTATTTGCCACCATTTTTTGTCAGAGGAATGTAATCCTTCCCCTCTGTATCCAAATTTAAATTAAACAGTTTTGGCTTGCATACACGTTAATGCAGCAATTTTTGAAACAAAGTCAAATGCAGAAAAAAAGGGCCAGATTCAGAAAGAATGTACACCGGCGTATCTCCTGATACACCGCCGTAATTTCAAATGTGCGCCATCGCATCTTTACGCCGATTCAGAAAGCAAGATACGCCGAAAAACATGGCTTCAGCCGTCCGACGTAACTTGACTACGCCGGAGTATCGTGGGCCCATAGTTACGCTGGATGCATTAGACGTTCCCATAAAAAATATGCAAATGAGCTAGATACGCATTGATATACGTCGGAACAGCCGTTGAATTTTACGTTGTTTACGTTGTTTACGTAAGTCGTACGTGAATGGGGCTGTGCGTAAGTTACGTTCGACGTGTATCTTAGGCATTCTATTCGACGTGATTCTGAGCATGCGCACTGGGATAGTCCACGGACGGTTCATTAACATGTATCACGCCCACCTTCCACCTACTTTGAATTAGGCGGGCTTACGCCAGCCCATCTAGGCTACGCCGCCATAACTTACGGAGCAATTGCTTTGTGAATACAACACTTGCCTCTCTGAGTTGCGGCGGCGTATCGTATATTCGATACGCTACGCCGGCCTAAAGATATGCCGCCCTACCTGAATCTGGCCCAAACTGTTTTTATTAGGGATGCACCGAAATGGAAATTTCAGAACCGAAACGAAACCGAAATAAAAAAAAAATTCAGACCAAAACCGAAACCGAAAATGACTTTTCTTTGTTTTCGCCCTATTTCATTTTGTTTTCCAAAATTATATCTGATTGATGGGGCAAACTGGCAGTGGCAATATTGATGGTTACGGTGGCTGCATTTGATGGCACAGTGGCTACGCTTGATGGGTACAGTGGCTGCGTTTGATGGGCACAGTGGCTGCATGTGATGGGCACAGTGGCTGCGTTTGATGGGCACAGTGGCTGCGTTTGATGGGCACAGTGGCTGCGTTTGATGGCACAGTGAGGCTGCAATTAATGTTTTTTTTGGTAGTCAGATAGGGCAAGCATGGCTCAATAACACATGCTTGCCTTCTCTGACTACCAGAAAAAACATTAATTGCAGCCTCACTGTGCCACTGTGAAAAAATGGCAGATAATTTTATTTTTATTTTTATCTGCCATTTTTTCATTAAGTGCTGGTCCACAGTTAGTTAACCACTACCATAACCCCCCCCCCTGCGTGAATCTACGAATCCAGACATTTAACATGAAGACAGTTCAAAGTTGATTTATTAGAGGTTCTGTGCTGTTATAGACTCACTGCTTACTTTTTTAGCAGAATGTTCCTCCTAGGCAGACTTAAGCAGACTCAGGTAGCTCCGACACAGCTCCCTCCCTGCCCAGCGCTCCGAGTCCTCCCTCGCCTCGGGCTGTGATGTCACATGGATGGATTACACCAAGAGACTCCCCCATAGGGGGAGTCCAAAAATTATGAAGTAGGAGCTAAGAGAACTCCGGTGGAGCGTGATCGGCAGTCGGCACACAATTTGTACAGTGCCACTGTCGCTGCACGCGCTATGTACAGGTCTGGTGGCCAGCGTGTGTGTCTGGCGGTCTGCATAAGAACTGCACCCCCTCGCCCTTGTAAACTTAATCATTATCGTCAATTTTTACTGTGTTTCGGCAGGGACCCAAAAACGCTATTTTCGGCCGATATGTATCGGCCGCCGATATATCGGTGCATCCCTAGCTTTTATAATCAGTACTGCAGGGTTGTTTCTGCAAGAACTCAGAAGAAGTAATGACAGTGCATGGAACAACACAGCACTTCACACATGGTGGCTGAGAAAAATGTTTTTCTCGCATACATTTTTCAGAAACCTCCCCACAAGGGTAATTCTGCTAAACACAGGTTAGAGAAACAAGGAAATCAATGGATCACAAAACAACTAGGACAAACAACTGTTCCAATGAGACTATTAAAAAATTCTCCTCTGCTCTGAATGCTACTTTCCGCAGGTTCCTTTATTCCTGTACATTAAAATAGGAAAATAGGCTCAATATATCAGTCGGAATATCACTTGATAAGGCTCTATTGGGTTTCGGATGTTGGGGAGCAGGGATATTTGTTTTGTGTAGGACGACTGGGATATTTGCAGGGTCCCTGTAGAGATTGCCAGTCACCGCACCAAAATGAGCTGTTCACCCTTATCTAAAAGGGTTGCTTCACCTAAGATGGTCGCCGAAGGTCACCAGAGGTTGCAGGGTCCAATCAGACAGCTGTTCTCTCTGTAACACCTATAATGCCTGCAAATGAACAATGTTTCCCTAAGACCCCATTCACACCTAAGCGTTTTTCTGCTTTTAACATTGGTGACCCTAGACCTGACCAAAATCGCAGAAAAAAATGCTGTAAGAATCGCGGCAAAACGTAGTAAAAACCGCTGCAAAAACTGCGAAAAACGCTACGCTCAGGTGTGAATGCAGCCTTAGCCTCTGTATAGTAGTACAGCACCACCTACTGTAGAAAATACTTTACCTCCCTACAAGTGGGAAATGACATGCTTGCAGTAGCTCAGGGTCCATGGTATATCTAATTATAATACATTATGTTTGGCAAATATCCTGTCTCTCCTTCAACAAACTCAGTAATACCTTGAATGCTGGAAATCCTACCAAATTTCATGGCTTCATTTGGCCTATTTTAATGTGCTTTCACCTTCTCTTCCAGCACAGATGATATGGACTCAGGCCATATTGCTTTCATACCATTCAAGTGAGCCCTTTTTGGGTAAGCCTGAAAAGAAATTAAACTACCAATACTGCTTTGTATACCTTATGATTGATCATGCAATCTCAATGTAAGAACCAACAATTCTATTCCAAAGTATTCATTGATATTTAGGAAAGGGTCAAACACTAAGGCAGGGGTGCCCAACTTTTTGAAGGGCGAGGGCCACTTAAGCAACTCGGTAACCAGTCGTGGGCCACAATGAGCAGAGCAGGCGGGTGAAAGGTCACGCCTACTCTATAGGCCCTCCGATTCGTCCTGCTCAGATGGAAGGGGACGAATTCCCTTCTATTTTTTTTTTTTTTTTTTAGAGGATCTGATTGGAGGTAGGCGGGCATAAATGGACAAAAGTCTGTTTACATCTGCTGCTCTGTAGAGGTGAATTGAGGGTCCGATTGGGTAGGGCCGATCGTGTGAAAAGAGCCTAAGACTGCTTTCACACTGATGTGCTGCAGTTGACCAGCAGCGTAGTGCACCTGTATCTCTCCTGCAGGTTAGCTGAACTTTGCTATAGACTCCGTTGGGAAGTACAACCCCAACAAGGTGATGTGGATTTAGACTCCTGGTACCGTTATTTTAATAAAGCTGGCACCAATTTTCTAGGTTTCTTGGTTTCTCGTAAACAGGCCAGACTTGATGTTCTCGATAGAGAAATTAAGGAGTTAAAGGATAAACTGTTGAATTTCAAAAATTCTAATGAATATAGTTCCCTTTCCTCGAGTCTCCAATTACATTTGGAGAAGGAAGATAGGGAACAAAAGAATAAAAAACATAAGAAATACTCCAGGGATGCCGGAGACTATAAAACCGGGACGGTTTTCAAATGGCAAAAGTCACCAGGTACTTCAGGTAGCTCTGACTCTAAATCTATGGATCATACCGTTGAGAGCCACTCTGAAAACAACATAAGTGGCCTACATCAGGTGTACCCTAGACCCCCACCCCCCCCAAGGGGCCCTCCACCAAGGGTGAGACACCCTAGTTTCGACTCTCCAGTCAGGAACACTTCTAGCCGTCAAAATAAAAAAGGCGGTAGGAATCGGTCTAAGGGTAATACATCAGACTATAGGACACCCATCCATTACAATCAGGGCCACCGTGACTATGAAGGGTCACCAAGGAGGACTGGTGGTTATGTGGCCCCATATGGCCCTGGTCCATATCCATATCAATATCCCCCTGGTTACACCCAGAATAGATTTCTACCCTTACAAGAGGTCCAGGGTGGCCCTATGGGGTACCAACAACCCCATTCTAGTTATGATCACCATGGCTCAGATGGTCAGCCCAATAAGGATTTTCAGTGGGGCGTGAGAGGCCAAAAAAGGCCTTCAGATTCAAAAGAGGCAACAGGGGAGGCAGGAGACATCAGAGGAAAAAAGAGAAAAATGTAGTGGGGTCTGGACTGTTCAATCTTAGCGGGAAAGACCTTACCACTGACGAACTCGCTGTTTTGGACAAGGGTCTCAAATTTGCCCCTCCCAACAGGCTTAGCAAGTTTGATACCTTCATAGATGTCCATAAATTTGTTCGAAAAATTCATATACAGAGACATTTTATTACCAACACATCACCCTTCATGGAACGAGCAGCAACGTCTGGGACTGTTCATTCTAGTCTCTCTAATCCGTCGCTATTCAATCCCCCAGCTCCAGTGGGATCTTCGGTCAATATATTCAAGGACCTAGTTCTTAAGGACCTTGAGTCTTTGACTGTTAAGAAGTTTTATAATCATCCCCTACCCAAGGAAGGTTTCCAATCTCTATGTAACCGGAAAGACCTTGTCGTGCGTCCTGCCGACAAGGGGTGTGGCATAGTCATTATGGACAAAATTAATTACAACAATGAAATGAATCGCATCCTTGGTGATTCTGATACGTACCTTTTATTACCTAACAACCCTACCAATAAATTTAAAAATGAATTGGTTAATATAGTGTCAAAAGGATTCAGTTCATTCATCTTGAACAAGAAAGAAAGGGCATATTTGGTGCCTGTAGCCCCCAGAATTCCTACATTATACCACTTACCAAAGATCCATAAAGACCTGGTGAATCCACCTGGTAGGCCTATTGTAAGTGGCATTGATTCGATAACATCACGCATAGGACGCTACATTGATTCTTATTTGCAACCCCTAGTGAAAGCTACACCATCCTATTTAAAAGATACTACCTCAACTATTAAGCTGTTAGAAGGGATTGAGATTAAGGGTGACTACCTTCTTGCTACCGCTGATGTAGCATCCTTATATACTTGCATCCCCCACCAACTTGGAATAGAAGCTGTTAAACTTTTTCTCGATCGCGAACATACCATCGTAGAGGCGCAGAAGCAATTTATTATTGAGCTACTAGAATTTGCAACCACCCACAATTATTTCTGGTTCGATCAGAAATACTATCTACAGACACGTGGGGTGGCAATGGGGGCCAAGTTTGCCCCCAGTCTTGCCAATCTTTTTATGGCCAAATGGGAGGAGGACGTCGTCTATCATGATCAACATCCGTCCCTCGTCCTCTGGGCGAGGTACATTGATGATGTCCTCCTCCTATGGGATGGTTCGCGACAGAGCCTAGAGGAATACTTCTCATTTCTTAACACCAATGAACGTGGTATTTCATTTACTTTCGATTCCAGTCCCGTGAAGATCACTTTCCTAGATTTGGAAATTGAACTGGAATCTAGAAGTTTTAAATTTCGGACCCACTTCAAGGCAACTGATCGGAACAGTTTCATTCCAACCAATAGTTGCCACCATAAAAGTTGGCTCAATTCCGTTCCACGTAGCCAGTTTCTTCGTCTACGGAGGAATTGTACAGACGATGACACCTATTTTCTACAGGCATCTATGCTTAAAAGTAGGTTTGTTGAGAAAGGGTACAACACTACAGCAGTAGATCTAGAGCTACAGAAAGTGGCACTAATAGAACGAAGTACACTCCTGACAGATAAAACCCCACGGGAACCTGATGATTCTTTCAAGTTCTCTATGATTACCTCATATTCCAACCAGCATAGAGACATCAAGTCCATTATTGACAAGCACTGGGGGGTACTTAGGAGTGATAAAGTGTTGGGGCCTAATTTACCAGAGAGAGCTAAAATTATTTTCAGAGGAGCTCCTACTCTTAGAAACCGAATTGCCCCCAATATTGTTGATCCACCCTGTCGCCCAGTGTTCTTTCAGGATATGAAGGGGTATTATCCATGTAAAAAATGTAGCGTCTGCTTAGTAAACACTAATGGGAGATCGAAATCACTAGAATTCAGGTCCACTATGACAGGTCGCAGCTACCCCATCAAGTCATTTTGCACTTGTGCCACCACTCATGTGGTGTACCTTATCACCTGCCCGTGCGGAAAACAGTACGTTGGTCGTACTATACGGGCCTTTTCCGTACGGGTGGGTGAACATGTTGCCAAGATTTCTGGTGGGAGCACTAAACATACTGTCCCACGACACTATAGAGAATGCCATCTGCGCAATCCCATGGGCACTCAATTTTTGATAATTGACAAATACGTACCACCTTGGAGGGGAGGAGCTAAACTGAGGGGTGTTTCCCAACTTGAGGTTTACTGGATATATGAACTGCGCACGTATGTCCCACATGGCCTCAATGTCGAGTGGGACATAAATGCCTTCATTAACAAATCCTGATATTTTCGTGCCTTTGTAATTTTAAGACATGATATTTTAATATGTATTAATTTACAAGTTTTAGCCAACCTTTTAATTTTTAATGTCTCAATTTATTTGAATCTTATGATGGCACTATTGTTAAGTATGCATTATTCATTTATGCCATTTGTTAACAATATGAGGCTCTGTACAAGATTCATATGTTTACACTAACAGGTTATTCTCTTTTTCCTGCACGTGTTTTATTTCATTTTATATACCACAAATTCCCCCGACATGGATAACATATAGTTGGAATTTTTCGCTCTATAGTTTCCATATGCCCCGTTTTTGTCTGCTTGCAGGTGCAGCGAGTAGTTTGCTGTCACGTTCTGTGGTGACAGTCTCTTGGCTCTAGTATCTTAGGCAGTATCACGTGATCTCTCTGTGTTCTCACGTATGACGTTGCGCTCCAGCCTCCCTTTCCGGTGTGAGGCTTGAAGCGCATAGCGTCGAGTGTTATACAGTTAGACGCACTTCCTGTTACTAGCTTGATGCGCTTACCTATGACACGAAGTGGAATGTCCGCGTAGTCGACGTTGCGTTCCAGCCTGGTCCTTTGAGGCGAGGCTTGGAGCGCACGCCGACAATGCTCCTATTCACCTGGCAATCAACAACCAATTGATTGAAGCTGGAGCCGCGATCGTGGTAAGGGGGCACAGGTATATATTGTGGTTAGTCATAGCAGTAAGTCAGCACCCCAGATGATGATCTTTGGATCGAAACGCGTTGGGTTTCCAGCTGACTCTACTGCTTAATTGTATGATGCCTTGACTTGTCTTCTTAAATGTGAGTGTAACCTTCTGTGCTTTGTAATTTTTAGTAAAGATTTTAAAACGGTATCACACTATGTCCACATTTATTTTCCCTCCCCTGGTTGCTATATACTGAGCTCCTTGGATTCTAATAAAAGAGCCTACGTCCCATGTATGCCGATCCTGGCACTTCATATTATCTCCTGGCTCCCACTCATCATATGAAAAGTCGTTCTGCTCTGATATTTTGTCTACATCTCACCATTGGGAGATCTACTGCCTGGCTGTCATCACAACACATGCCTTATTGACTCATTAAGCGTACGCTTAGTTGGGTCTATACTCTCTGGTAAGCCTTCCCAATAATTCTTGGTGGTGGATCGACTATCAACACTTTTTTTCCATTATTGTCACTTTATTTGGACACTTATATTGGACACTTTTTTTCAATGAATTAATTTTGGTTTTCAATGTCATATTTAAAAGCACAATTTAATTTGACACTCTTCACCATTTATATGATACTTCACTGTATGATATATTTTTACATAACTTTAGCGCTACACTTTTTTTGTTTATATCACTTGTTTTTGTGCAGAATTAGTCCTATTCTGTAGTGTTTGGCAGCTTTCTTTATTTAATTATTTTATTTCTTTATTTGGGTAGCGCGGTGTTATATGTACTATTGTGTATATATATATTTTCTTTGCTATAGACTCCGCCTGTGGCAAAAGCCGGCGCTGTACAGGAAGCATCGGCTTATGGGGCCATTTTCTTCCTCTACCACCATCCTTATTCACAACACTGATGCTGTGGTATGACAGGTCGGCAACCTGCGATCTAGGCTTGCCAACCCGCCATTCCAGAGTGGAAGTTCGCGGGCCACCTCAGAGGGTCTGGTTGGCCACCCCTGCACTAAGGCAAACTAATTACCCCACACCTCATTATAGCAACTAGTACATAATCTTGACTGTATCCTGGGATTTGATTCCAGTGTTGAGTGATGCAAATATCAGTTCCTCTCCTTCAGTGGGTCCTTACCCTTTGACAAGTGGAGGATGTCCTGGTACTTGATAAATAAACACTTTTTAGCATTATTACATAACTCTGCACAAATTTCAAAAGGTCTAGACACCATAGTAAACATAGTATGGGGTTTATTTACTAAAGCTAGAGAGGGCAAAACTATTTCCCCGGTGTATAAGGCGACCGGACATACAAATACGACATTAATATTACAGTTTTATTTAAGATTTTTTGCCTGTACTCCCCGTATAAGACGATCCCCCTTCCGAGGCTTCCGACGCTTCATATTTCTTCCTTCTTGCTGGAGCTGGAGCCGGAGCCATATTCTTCTTCATTCTTGCTGGAGCTTGAGCCATATCCTTCTTCCTTCTTGCTGGAGCTGGAGCCAATCACGGCGAGCAATGTATTCTATTAATGAATACTGTACAACGCCTGCTTGGATTGGCAGAGGCTGTAACATCATCAGCTCACACTTCTCTGACTCCCAAAGCCAATTCGAGCAGGCTACTGTATGTAGCCTGCTCGGATTGGCAGAGGTTGTTACTCCAATCCGAGCAGGCTTTGTATTCATTTAAATGCATCGCTCACCGGGATTGGCTCAGCGGTATATATTGTATGTAGCCAAAGCTACATACAGTATTAACTCACATCCAGCAGGCACCCGAGCAGCTGACCCGGCGTATAAGACGACCCCTGCTTTTTGGCCTTTTTTTAAGTGTAAAAGGTCATCTTATAAGCCAGAAAATATGATAGTCACAATTCTGCAGAGAAACCAATCAGCTTCCAGGTTTTATTGCTAAAGCTTAAAGCAGAGTTCCACCCAAAAGTGGAACTTCCACTTTAAGCACTCTTCACCCCCTTACATGCCACATTTGGGCGGGGGGGGGGGTACCTAGTTTTGACAGGTACTTTCTGTCCCACTTCCTTCTTCCGTCACCTCGCTGCCTAGGCTACTTTTCCTCTCCCCCTCCCTTTCTGCAATCTTCAGAGATTTTTTTATTTTTTTTGGAAGGTGCATGTGATTGGCACAGGGTCAATCAGCACTGTCCAAGCAGAGGGTCAGGGGGCAAGCAGCCTCATAGGACAATCAGGGGAGAATGAAAACTCCTCCTACAAGCTTTAACCAGACACAGATAGAAGTAACAATACTGCTCTAACTGCTGATAAGAAAAGGTAGTTTATATTTACTAAAATAATTGCATTTCTATGTTCGGTGTACTGTGGCAGACCAGAGGTAGTGAATGCAGTGTCCTGGGTTTTAGCAAAACTTTAAGTATATGTGTTTACTCATATTAGGGAAATGTGTTCATTGGATATCAGTAGTATGTATTAAGAACAAAATAATGCTACAATATATTTTGAGGATACAAATGAAACACTGGATTGCACTGACAGAGCTACTGTCCCAGCATCCATCAATATTACATTAATTTTCTACTTAAAGCAGAATTCGATCCAAAACAAATAAATGTATTTTTGGCTTTCTGAAGAAGAGAAGAGAAGCGAGCTGCCAAGTGCTGAATATTCCAATGCCTAGAGCAACAATCGGGAAAATAACAGAAATCCAGGTGGGGGACCTTTTACAACCAGGGAAGAATTGCTTTTCAGCTTTTGCTCTAAAGCTTGCCATACACTTTAGCTTTTTCTATGCTTTGTTTTTAAGAGTGGAAGCACATTCTGAAGCTATACCTTCTATGAGCAGTGGCAGGGAAGCTGATTTTACTAAAAAAATCTTCACCCAATACTGTACAGTGTGTTAGATTTTGACTCAGTTATCCAATCATGTGAAAAAAAAAATGAATATACCATTAAGGGTACATGCACATGGATGTATGCTGGTGCAAATGTCCACTAGTGTAAAATTACTGCCATTTTGCTGTGCCCGTAAAGTGGCAGGTGGTGCATACAGTCAGCCATAGAAGTGAATGGCTGTATGCACTCGTACTAATGTAAACACCGATTTCCTTTTGCATCATGTTTACCTGTGTATGTGTTAATCACATAATACCTGAACATGAAACGTCCGCATTTGGGAAATTGGTCAAATGCAAATGCTCAGGTAAACATGTAGTGTGTAAAGCCATTCACTTTTATGAATGGCTGTGCGTGTCACCTGCAGCTACCTGGGCACAGGAAATCACTGGGAATTTTACATTAGAGGACACCTGGGTCTGAAGATGTTTGCGTGCATGTACACTAAAAGCTCAATTTCAAAAAAATCAACTTTTGTTGCAATATTTACTTTAAATTTGGCATCTTCCTCTGCGATTCTTCTTTTCCATCACATTATAATTGCCAGCAGTATTCAGTTGATTTCCTCTAAATCCAGGCTGCGCTAGATCCACCCCTTGACAAATGATGGGCAAATTTGTTTGGATATGATCTGAAGGCACATTTGGCGAACAAGTCCACAAATCTGCAAACTGGGAACTTTATTTTACCCCTTTAAAGTTGAGGGGAATAAAATCTTGAAAATCAGTTCTGTCCATTTTCAACACTAATGCCGCGTACACACGGTCGTTTTTTGCGATGAAAAAAAAAACTTCGTTTTTTAAAACGTCATTTAAATTGATCGTGTGTGGGCAAAACATCGTTTTTTGTCTTCAAAAAAACGACCAAAAAAAAATTCCAACATGCTTGAAATTTTTAGTGTCGTTTTTCAAAACGTCGTTTTTTGTTTCACAAAAAGTCACCGTGTGTAGCAAAAACGTCGTTTAAAACGACGTTTTTCAACCCGCGCATGCCCAGAAGCTAGTTATGAAGCGAGCTTCAATGGAAAAGAGTGGTGAACGTAACCTCGCTTTTTGTGAAAAAACGATGGTGTGTATGCAACATCGTCTTTGAAAAGTGACGTTTCAAAAACGTCGTTTTTTACTTCACAGAAAACGTCGTTTTTTACTTCACAGAAAACGTCGTTTTTTTCATCACAAAAAATGATCGTGTGTACACGGCATAATAGGCAAGGAATAGTCAAACAAAGGGCAGGGGGCACTGCCAGGAGGAAATGAGTAACGGGGGGCCCTATGTACCACTTACTCATTCACATACATAAGGACAGATATCTAAGGCTCCCCTTATTTGAAAGGGTGTGTCTAAATTCCAATAAATCTGCTCCTTAGAGGATCCCCACATCCACCAAGCCAGAGATATGGGGAAGAGGGGTGGGCAGTGTTTTGGAGTTGGGCTGGGGAGTGGTCAAGGTACCTTTATTATGTGGAGGGCATGTGGCCTGGTATGTTCCAGCAGGGAGTCATGTCAGGTCAAATTCAGGTCAAAATAATGATGTTAATTAATTAATTAATTACAATTTTCTTTAATTTATATTTCTATAGCACTATTCTCCCTGGGGACCCAAAGCACTTTATCTGCTGTTGGGACAGCCATCTTGGGTGCACTTAGTAGAATATCATACTAGGAGCCGAGTAGCCCATCAGTATTTGTCTTTATATTGTGGAAGGAAACCCACATAAGCACAGAGAGAACATGCACATTTCATGCAGATAGTGTCCTGACCTGTTTAGTGCTGTAAGACAAAAGTGCTAACCACTAAACCACTGTGCTGCACTTTCATATCTACCTGTGATTCAGCTTTGAGAATCTTGAAAGTTGAGGGCCCGGGGGTTGTAAAGGTTAGTTTTTTATTTTCTAAATAGGTTCCTTTAAGCTAGTACATTGTTGGTTCACTTACCTTTCCCTTTTATTTTCTCTTCTAAATGTTTTTTTTGTCTGAATTTCTAACTTCCTGTTCCTCCTTAGTAAGCTTGCCTCCATCATCTGAGCCGTTCTGGCTGGGGGTTAGTCAGCGTGCTCGCCCCCTTTCTAGGGACTACATCCCTGCGGGGAGACGTTGTGCATTCACAGTGTGAGCGGCTCGGAAGAATGGTGGCAAGCTTACTGAGGAGAAACAGGAAGTGAGATATTCAAACAAGGAGAAAAAAAAACATTTAGAAGGGAAATCAAAGGAAAAGGTAAGTGAACCAACAATGCACTAGCTTAAAGGAACCTATGTAGAAAATAAAAAACGAACCTTTACAACTCCTTTAACTTCAATCATCCAAACATATGAAAAGAACATTTTTGTTCACTTTGAAAACACAATCTTGTACAGATGAAATAAGTAAACAGGATTTTGCTATTTACACAATTCAATAATTAAATCAGAGGTCCGGCTTAAAAAAAATAAGGTATAAAAGTCAGCAGCTACAAACACTGTAGCTGCTGACTTTTGATAAGGACACTTACCTGTCCAGGGTGCCTGTGATGTCAGCAGCCGAAGCCGAGCAATCGCTCGGGTCTCGGCTGCCCCACCGCCATCCTCAGTGAGGGGATCAGGAAGTGAAGCTTTGCGGCTTCACTGCTCGATTCCCTACTGCGCATGCGCAGCGCTATGTGAATGGGCGGATGTCTCCTGGGACACACACAAGGTCCCAGAAGACACCGCTCCCCATTTCCCAAGAGGCAGCGCGACGAGGAGAAGAAAGAAGATCTACCACGTATAAGGACGAGCCAGATTAGGGGATCTGCCTAGTAACAGCCACTTCTGGTAAGTATAAACCAAGAAAAAACTATTTTTTTGTAGCCTTTTTGGCAATTTTTTTTTTTAGGGTGGACCTTGCTTTTAAGTAAATATTCACTCCATAGTTTGAAAGTGGTAACAGGGGTCTCACACAATCTAAAGGACCTGCATATCTTTTGTTTCTTGGGGCTTTCTTGGAGGATGTTCTATTTAATATGTTTTATTACATTGTATTTTCTAGGTTGAGTTAAATCTTAAACATTTAAAACGCTTACTAGGCTAGGCGGGATACATTTCGTCCAAGTTTACTATTTTGGGTCTGGATGTTGTTTTTTTATGTCATGCACATTGTGTAACCATTTTCGGATGTATAAATGCCTTTTTGTACTTACATTTCTATGTAAAATAAGGTGCATAATCACACAATTTATAGTGTGAGGATTCTCAACTTCTTCAGTAATCAGACATTATTAAGACCTTGGCGAATTAGCTGGGCATGGCCAGAAAATTACTTAAGCTGGTCATACATTATACAATCTTCTTATTCAATTGCCTTTAGATTGACCTTTAACTATGTAGTGCAAGGACCTGCCGATTGCATTTAAATTGAAAGCGTTTAGGATTGACCTCATATTATATCGTTTTGGTAAACCTAAAGAAATTTTTTACAAGAAAATTGTATATTATATGGCCAGCCTTACCCACTAGTCCAAGCAGCTGCAAAGAATGACAGCTGGAGAGAAAGCACAATGGTGCCACTCTAAGTGCAATATGTCATGTTACTGTAGCGCTACCCCCGCAAGAGCCGCTGGTTAGATTTGGGATCAGCGTGTCACCTTTGTAGCATGTCTAGGGGTATGATGAAGAGTAGATAATGTGAGCAATGATAGATTTTCCAAACAGCAAAGTGTCGTTTTCTGTACTTTTATTCTTGTGCCCAACAGGGCAACAGGTAATTTCAGGTGAATAGAGGAAAGATGGTGAAAGAAGAAGTTGCAGATTCAGGCCTTAACTGTACAGAAGCAGTCCTGCTTCAACGATACCTTTGCTTCGTCACCACTCCAGCCGGAGTGTGTGTAGTGTACCCGGACAGTCTCTCTCACAGAACTGGCAGCCTGGGTATCACTCGGAACCATGAGAAGGAAGACAAGCCTCTGCCACAGACTTGGCTCAATGGAAATAGTAGTGGTGCCTCTGCCACAGGCCCTTGCTCTGGAATGCAACTTGATGGAGCGATTCCTTCTCAGTAAAGTAACTGCCTAAATTATCTTCAGGTAGTCCTTGATTTTAGGTTACCGATTGACAGGTTGCCATAAAACAAACTCCCAGTGTCTGGTCACCTCGATCCCCAATGGTTCGTCTAGGCCCTATTGGATCGCCTGCCTCCGGGCTCTCCTCAGAGTGACTCCCCACCAAACAGCACAACTCGCTTGGGACCTTTAATAGAAGTGGGGACCCAGAAAGTCACTGGGGCCCCTCTGCAGCTTAAGTTGCTCCGGGTCATGAGGGCCCAGAGTCAGGAACTCTGCGTAGCACGTGCGCCCCGCGGACTGGTAGGCCATCTCCCCGGGGCCTGTGACGTGCACACACCCTAAAGGTGGGTGCCGCACCCAGATCCAACCTCAAACTCCCCACGCCAAAAATAAGTACCCTCCCCCAGCATGCCCCGTGAGAGAAAAAACCTCTGATGAGCGGCTGCTGGCAAGAAGGCGCTCCCACTGGTCTCCACTGCCGCCACCTGTCGTTCCGAGATGGAAAGGCATCTTTGGAACACAGAATGAAACGACAGCACAGCACAGTACTAAACTAACAAAAATCGCACAGATGAGAGCTAAGTAATTCTCTCATCCCCCTCTAAATTTAAACAGCATCCGTACTTGGAAGTACAGGGGCACTACATTACATTTATAGAATAAAAACAACAGCAAGCTTACTCACAAATATAGGTGAGATTGTGGCATGTGTCATCATCAGAAGAACATCCACAGGGGTCACTGCATGCGGCTGTGTAGTGGAGCGGATGGCGGCGGTGGATGCCGTTGCTTCCTATATCTCTGTCACACTGGAAGCCATGTCTGTGACGTCAATTCCGGATGGACGCTGACTCAGATGGATGACGCTGCTTCTGGGTGAAATGGGGGAGCCAATAGGCGAAACGCGTTTGCGGAGCATGCGCTCTTTTCTCAAGCCTCTCAAGAATAACAGCACTGGAATGAATTTATAAAGTATTGTAACCCTACTAAAAAAAAATTGATCAATTAGGAGATCCACTACCAGTATCAAATTGTGGGTACCCTACATAACATACATTATTTTATCCTTTGTATTCTATAGTTCTAATGTAACATCCTTGTTAAAAGTTGGCTAATGACTTATCATGCCTTGTATAGACGATCGGTCTTTCCGATGAAAAAGTCAGATGGACTTTTTTCCATCGGTGTAAAAAAATAGAACATATTTTAAATTTTTCCGATGAAAAAAAAATTATAGTAAATTCCGATCGTCTGTGTGGAAAATCCACTCATGCTCAGAATCAAGTCGACACATGCTCGGAAGCATTGGACTTTTTTTTTCGGCTCGTCATTGTGTTTTACGTCACCGTGTTTTGGCACAGTCAGAATTTAGTCTGATAGTATGTAGGCAAGACTAATGAAAGTCAGCTTCATTGGAATTCCAATCGGATTTTATTCAGTCAGAAATCTGATTGTGTGTACGCGGCATAAGAGTTGCTCCGAGGGGACGCTGGGCCTCATTGACTGAATTGACAGACTCCGTAGGTGAATATAACCTTCCCTTTTGGAATGCGGTGCGGCTGCACCACTTCCTTCACTCTATCCCAGACCCACAGAAATTCTCACGCCCACTGACGACATTTGAGGAATGTTGCTCTGAGACCGGATTAGCGTCGCAAACCCTCTCACAAATGTACTCACTTCTAAACTCACCCCCCACGCAACCTAGCTTGCGTTGCCTAGAGAAATGGGAGTCAGACCTTGACCGAACTTTCTCAGTGGAGCAGAGACAGCGCATCATCACCTTAGCTATAAAGTCCTCATCTTGCACCAGACTTCAGGAAACTAATTTTAAACTCTTCTCCAGATGGTACCTTACGCCCACCAGGCTACACAAGTGCTTCCCCTCTACGTCGGACCGCTGTTGGCGGTGCGGGGTGGAGGCGGGCTCATTACTGCACATTTTTTGGTCCTGCCCAAGTCTGACGAACTTCTGGACAGAGGTTCGCCGTATCACACAGACGTTTACGACATATGTGATCCCGGACGACGCGTCGTTTTTTCTCCTGCACCTGTCAACGATATCGGTTAAGTCCTACAAAAAATCGTTGGTATGCCACCTTGTGAACGCCGCTAAGGCGTGCATCCCCCTCTGCTGGAAGCAGCAGTGCCCGCCGACGGTTGGGTGCTGGTTGCGGAAGGTGGAGGAAACAAAAAAGATGGAGGATCTGATTCTTACTGCACAACATAAACACGAGACCTTCACTGAGATTTGGGGTATCTGGAATGTTTTTATTTTCTCAGACGAGGGGACATCCCTACTCGGGACCTGAGGTCACCTCGGTCAGGAGCTATGTCGTCTGCTCCCCGATATCGCCCTGTCTGTGTCCCCCATTCCACCCTCTCCTCCCTCTCCCTCTTCCCCTCTCTCCCTCTTTCAGCTTCACCTGACTTCATCTCTACTTCTAAGATAAAATTCAGCACGGGGAGGTTATGGCTCTTGGAGGCTACCTATAGGGCTATAGATTGCAATGTACATGTTGTTATGACTCCTCTTTAAGCGTGTCTATATACGGGGTTATTTTACAATGTTGGCTGAAATACGTGTATAACCCCTCTGTACTTGTTTTTTATGGACATGTATGTTTCTGTTGGAATGTTGTAATCTCTCCATGTGTGCTTTCTTAATAAAAACTACATATTTGAAAAAAAAAAGAGTTGCTCCGAGAACAATACAGGGTGACAGCTTTGTGTCAGGTGGTATTCTCAATGGGCAGCATAAAGTCAACTTTTCTTCTCACCTTCTGAATTTCTCTTTAATCAGAAATGTATATGCATACGAGATTTCCCCTGCAGTTGATTGGATAATTGAAGTAACTTCAGTTCACCTGATTTCACTTCTGTAAATGTCCTTCTTTGTGTAAATGTCAGACAGCATAGCACAAATGTTCTATCCGGGGCTATGAAACAGAACGCAAGCAGCTTCTCTACACAAGTCATTTCCACCCTGGAACCAGCATTTGAGATATACAGTTGATTGTTCCACATCAGCTGTTTTTCATAAATACTGCAGCTGAAATCTCTCACGTCGCCTCCATTAAATAGTGCAGAATATGTACAATTTTATTTTATTATAGATATTAGATTATTTTAAATGTGGAATCTGTTAAGTAATCTGTTTGACACAGGGTACAGTAAGAATGCTAATGTCCTAAATATTTACTTCTGGAACATGAATGGTCTGCATTTTTCTGAAAGTGACAATGAATAGTTCTGGTTATCATCACTTTACAAAACTATAACACGTGTAAACTTTGCAGAGAAGCAAAATTTAGCAGTGCTCCCAGAAGTGGAAGTATTGATTTATATATAATTTTTCCACAAGAATCCGTTCTACAGAGAAGAATGTTTTAACCGTGGTCCAGCTGGGCCATATTTGTTCTAAAAGCCAAAGATAATGATTAGAAATGTTTTCCTAAGTTAGCATATAAAGTAAAAGCAGACAAAGTGGATGAAGAAATCAATAATTAGACAGATGTTCATTATAACAAGATCCCTTTTACCCCAACTTTGAAATTCATATTGATTTGTTGTTCCACCTCAAACATATGGCAGGCACTTTTTCATAGGAACATGGGACAGTGAAGTTTTAGAAGATTTTCTGTATTCAACAATAAGTTCTTCCAGCATGAACTGGCAGCGGCGGTTAATCCGGTGAATAACAGACTTCCTGTGCCTTCACAGTCTGAACAAAAAAAACTTGGTCCTAGCCCTGGTCTGGTGTTTAGAAGAGGTGGTGAGAGGGAAAGGGCTGAGATACTGTTCACACACATGGTGTGCCCATGCAGATAACCGGGCACTGGAGGTCCTATGGGGGGTTACACAAAGGGGTGTGGTAAGGCTAGGGGGGGGGGGGGGTTTCAAGAATTGGATCCTATGAAAACACTACAAAGAGACTACTGATACTGGGAAAAGAGTTTGGTTACCATTGGGGCACTACCACCAGCGCAACAGGGACAGACGGACTGCCAGAGTGCCCCACTGTGAATGTCTCATACCCCTAGTGTTCACTTATTAATGTTTATATATTAACTTTCACAGTATATCACAAGTATTTATTGAAGCAGTAGTATTTATTTGCTCGCTCATCAATTGCACTTTATTAACCCAATGAGATAACACAGAACAGCGCCATACCTACTTCCCCATTCTTTCAATCATTTACTACACTTAGGTGGCAGTAATCAGTAGAGGCAGCAGTTTCTTTGTTTTCGCCATAAGCACTTTCTCTCTACCAGTACTTTCTTCATTGCGCGGATTCACATACACCTAAACTATATTGTACATTATACTTCTGACCCATGCCTTGTATACACTATGTTTTAAACTATACTCCTGACCACTGCACAGAATACACTATGGTGTACATTATCACCCTCATCCCTGCACTGTATCTGTTATGTGGTACATTATACTCCTGACCACTGCACTGTATACACAATGTTGTATGTTATACTCCAGACCCCTGCACTGTACATGCTATCTTGTACAATATACTCCTGACCTCTGCACTGCATTCACTATATTTTACATTATACTCCTGACCTCTGCACTGCATTCACTATATTGTACATTATATTTCTGACCTCTGCACTGCATTCATTATGTTGTACATTATTTATTTATTTATTTATAAAAATGCTTTTTGGGAGCGCAGTCATTACCCAAAGGCCTCAAAGGCCTCGATGCTACGTTTTATATTTTACTCCTTATCCCTGCACTGCATATACTATATTATACTACTACATGGTTTGAGAGCGTTTTGCAAGAAGAGCAAAATGTTTTAATACATTTTTGCCTTGATATACAAGCGATGTCTTGATATAAGAGTAGCGTCATGTCACAAATGAGTATGAAAGAGAAGAGAGGAGCCTCTAAATGTAGCAATATGGTTACATTTAATAAAGGTACAACATTTAGCAACTTATTGCTACACTTAGAGGTGCCTATTTTCTTTTTTATACCCTGTAAAAAAAATGCTTTGATATACAAGTGCTTTGGATTACAATCCAAGGTTTTACTGGATACTCCTGATCCCTGTCCTGTATTTACTATGTTGTACATTATATACCTGACCCCTGCACTATATACATTATGTTGTACAATATAGCAATACCCCTGCACTCTATACACTATGTTGTATGTTATATTCCTGACCCCTGCATTCTATTTGCTATGTTGTATATTATACTACTGAACCCTGCATTGTATATGCTATGTTGTATGTTACCTGACACCTGAACTGTATACATTATGTTGTAAACTAATCTCCTGATCCCTGCACTGCATTCACTATATTGTAAATTATACTCCTGACCTCTGCACTGTTTATGCTATGTTGTACATTAAACCCCTAACCCCTGCACTCTATACACTGTCACTGTAGTAATGAAACTAGCTGGGAAGGGGTTAACATCTAAGATAATCATCTAGTATTGAAGGTAATCATATGTTTGGATCAAACAATTTAGGCATCACTATTGGCTTGAGAGCAACTTTAGTATGATAAGGTGGCACAGTACATCAGACAGCACCAGAAACAAGCATAACTGTACTGTATGCTGCATTGCCAGTTTTAATATCAGAATTCTCAAAAAAAATTGAAATGAGATGAAAACCACAGAGAATACTTGGACTGCAGAGAGGTTATAAAATATTCCTTTGTTCATTGTTACTGATCATTATCTGTTTTTTTTTTATTAAGTGCAAGCACTGATTTGGTTGTTTTTAAAGAACTTAACGCCAAGGAGTTGTCAGCTTTGATGTGTGCAGTAATTCATTGAAACGTTTGCAGCCTGTAACGCACTCTTTATAGTAAAACACTGCTGCAGCTCGTAACCACGTACTGGCCCAATGGTCTAAAATGTACTAAACTCATGTGGATTAAAGGTATTTGCTTTGAACCGAATTCTGTCTGAACGGCTTGTGCATATGTTGTGATCTATTCCAAAGCAATGAGTCGATTGTTCTAAGAGAATAATTTTATAGAAAAGTTGACAATATGATACGTAACTCTGTGTCACTGTGGGGTTGATTTACTAAAGCTAAATAGACTGTTTCACTTTGGAAAGGAATCTTTCACCAAAGTTTAATACATGAGGTGAAGGTCTGACTTCATCATCCAATCATGTGCAAGTAAAAATATTTATTTTTTATTTTCCTTACACATGATTGGGTATTATTTGCAATATGCAATTTCACCATATTCATTAAGCTCTGTAGAAAATTTCCTTCCATATATATATATATATATATATATATATATATATATATATATATATATATATATATTATATATATTATATTATTTCAGAAGTGTCCTCTGGGCCATTCTGCACTCTAGGGATGTGTCGTCATCCCTGGTCAGCAGTTGATGGTACAGGGGGTTCTGACAGAGCAAGCTTTCCCCAGCAGCAGGTTGGAGGAGTTTTCCCCCACGGGGCATGCTGGGGAGGGATATATCTGTGAGGGGTGTCATGTGCTCAAGGCAGTTCTGCAGGGTCTCGGTTCCAGGTGCGGCATCCACCTTCAGGGTGCACGCTTCCATGGACCCCGCCAGCGTGGCCCACCTGGCCAAATCCACAGGCTATGCTGCACCTCAACCAGAGGTCGAAGGGGACCCCAGTACTCTACTGGGTTCCCAGTTCGTTTGATGAGATCCCAGGCTGGGTGCCGTACGATTGGGGGATCAGCTTGAGGAGAACCCGGAGGCAAGTTGTCCAACAGGGCTTGAACGAACCAATCGGGGATCTGGTAACCGGGATGCTGACAGGTACACTTTGCTGTCACCCGGTTATCTATGCTAAAGGAAATTTACTGGGAGGATTCGCTCTGTTCACCCATCCAGCTTACTGAAGAAATTGGCCGGTTACAGAAGCCTTAGAGCCAAGTCTGAGATAGAGAGACCTGTTCCTCCCAGCGATCTGAAGTGACACCTCGGCTGCAAGGTTAGTGTGGAGAACCTCCATTCGGGAGTGGCGACAAGTTCAACTATTGCTATTGTCGAGGGCAAGTCTGCCCTGTTCACATCCAGGCCTGATACCACAAGGTTCTCTTATCCTTCCTTCATCAGCTTTCCTTTCCTTAAACTGAAGATGATGTTTGCCTTGTTGGCTGCAAAATAAAAAACATTTAAGGAAACTTTATTGACTGTCTGGTCATTCGCTCATTGCTCCGCCACTGGCATTTCACCCCTAGACATCACCAGGGTAAATTGGTGTGCCAGTCCCAGTATTTAACCAGCGGCTCCTTTGGGGGTAGCGCTACAAATATAAAAACATTTTAAAATGTATTAATACATGGACGGTGTTAGCAGTGGATAGTGTCAGTAGAGCAGTGGATGTGTCAGTAGGGCAGAGACTGGTGTCAGTAGGGCTGTGGATGGTGTCAGTCGTTTTTTACTTTTATTATTTTATTTTACTATTATTTTTTTAAGTTTTACTTTTTTTACAGCTTTTTAGGAGCCCCGTTGGGGTGCTTTGGTGAAATATCAGGGGTGATCTGTGCTGCACAGGGCGGTTAGGGTATGTCCAGGCACACCGCCTGCACATGCCTATGATTACACCAATAATATTCTCAATTACAGACATCACAAAAATAATTAGAGATGCTGCAGAGTGCTTCTAAAGTGATTTAGGCGTCTCTACTCAAAGATCTATGAATTTGTCATGTGCTGAATAATTCTGGCAATACACAAATCCAGAACCATGTTAATAAATCTAGCACTCAAACCATCTTGTTGGATCCAAGGTCATGTGATTGCTGTCAGGACCAGGACTAGAAAACTGTTACTACTAGCCTTGGTCAGACCCATAATACTAGATGTCACAGTCCAGGAGCGGACTGGGAATTTTTGGCCTGAGAGGCAAACACAACAAATTGGCCCCTTCATGGCATTGACAGATTTCTGTGGGCTAAAGTGTACTATGGAAAGGGTGCCATAGTGACTGGTGAAAATCAGGAGCTAGTAAAAGATATGGGTTATTGTGACACACTTTTTCACACCTTCAAGCATCAGCTTCATTTGACCTCATGCACATGGACCTTTAACATTTTGTGTCCACAAGCATAAAAATCCCTTGTGCTTTAAATTTCTAGGGAACCACAGGTGCCTCGTACAAGTACCATATATACTCGAGTATAAGCACATTTTTTGTGCTGAAAAAGCCCCCCTCGGCTTATACTCATGTCTCTTCGATCAGCCCCTGTGTTATGCAGTCATACGGCGTCCAGTGAAACCCCGCCTTGCCTCTTTCTCGTCCATGATAGGCGGAACACTGAAGACTGACTCACTGCTGGGAAACTGAGTGTTCCGTCTATCACAGACGAGGACAAGGAGGAGGTGGGGCAGGGTTACACTGGATGGCTGCCAACTGCATGACACGGAGATCAGGTATGCAGATCGGCACAGTGAGGCTTGCAATGGGCACAGTGAGGAATGCAATGGGCACAGTGAGGCTTGCAATGGGCACAGTGAGGCTTGCAATGGGCACAGTGAGGCATGCAATGGGCACAGTGAGGCTTGCAATGGGCACAGTGACGCATGCAATGGGCACAGTGAGGCATGCAATGGGCACAGTGAAGCATGCAATGGGAACAGTGAGGCTTGCAATGGGCACAGTGATGCATGCAATGGGCACAGTGAGGCTTGCAATGGGCACAGTGAGGCATGCAATATCACATTGAGGCTTGCGATGGGCACAGTGAGGCTTGCTATGGGCACAGTGAGGAATGCGATGGGCACAGTGAGGCTGCAAATGGGCACAGTGAGGTTGCAAATGCAGCCATACTCATGTGAACGCTGGTCGCTTCTGATTTGACATTTCCTCATGCATGCACATATGGTGTATTTCCCCAAACACGCCGCTATCACCAGGGATTTTACTCATCAGTTATTAAACATCTGTGTGCATCACTTCTGCATAGCCAGAAGTCATTGCTCAAGGACTTTCTTCTGCCAGACACTGATCACAAGTCTGAACAGGAGCAGGCAAACAGGCTGCTTGGTCTATGAGTTGAAGCAATGTTGACTTATATCATTGAATCATGTGCAAGTAAATATACTTTTGTAGCACCCTCTACCTAGGTAGGTGCTAGAGGTAGATTTTTGGTGAGTACAGGCAAATTTACTGATCTGTTTTGATCTGTGTGGGCTGGGAGTGGCTCAGAGTAGCTGGTGACTCACAGATAGCATCCCTTCTCAGTTACCTTCCACTGGCTTCTGGAAGATTCTAAAAAAGAGGAGGGGAAGAGAGGTGGAGCTGTCTGAGGTTTCTCAGGGAGCCCTGACCAATCCCCATTTAGGCAGGCCTCCTTGATATACCCAGGGTCAGCCCAGCAGAGTAGAGTTGTCAGGTGGAAGAACTGAGGATGGAGTGCAAGGCTGTCAGGGCCTTTGAGGGCGCTCCCCAGTCTGGGGGAGGGGTGAAGTTGGGCCTGGGACTCGGGTGCAGGAAGGATTCCTTCAAGAACGCAAGAAGGATCTGGACAGGAGGCACAGACTGGAGTCCGAGAGGACAGTGGGAGCTAGTACTGACGGGCAAGTCTTCTGGAGGGAACCACCGCTATATGTGTCGCCAGGAGGGTCGGAGAGTGACAGGCACAGTCGGGAGGACTGGGAAGGCACGCCTGAGAGGACTGGGAGTGTGTAGTCTGAGATGGGTGCAGAGCCAGCAGTAAGGACTGTGATGTCATGAGCAGCTGCATCCAGGAGGGCTGGCAGGGCCTGAAGAGGTCTTACTGGGAGCAGTAGTCCACTATAGGACAGCTAGCATTAAAAGACTTCCTAGTTCTATTTCTTCTACATCAAAGGGACCCGCGGTTCTTGCCTGCAAAAGGCAGTTGCTGAGACCTGACTGAGTTAGAGTTAGGCCTAACCACGTGCTAGGTGTGCCTGGAGTTAAGTGATGTGCTGGAGAGAGAGTAACAGTCTGTAAGCAAGTGATGTGCTGGAGGAGACTGAAGTAAGTCAAGTGTATATGGCTGTCCCATCTAGTTAATATATAATCAACCAATTGCGTGTTCTACTGGGCATCCCATATATTCCTATCTATATCCAAGTTCAAATCCCTCAATAAAAATACAAAACAACCCATGAGAATAATCACGTTCGACATCCTTAGATCTTCTCATGATATTCCCCTTTGGGAACATTATAGTTATTTGCAGATCAGACATTTTCTCCAACAACTTGTGGGGGCCCAGCCCACTCCCTATGCTTTGACCCCTTTTGAGAAAATTTGTAGAGCCCAACCCCACTCTCTGGGTTTGATTTGATTCCTCTATTATCTCCTCTAGGAAACCCCCAGTTAGAGGAAATCATCTCCAATGGGAGGGAGACTTAGGTAAAAAAAACTGGATTCGGAGGACTGGCATATCATTTCTGTTACGAAGAATTCCAGAAATGTTCTCATCCTAGAGAATGCATACAAGATATTTCACAGGTGGTACTACACACCAGCCAGGATAGCTCGTTTTATTCCCTCTTATTCCCCTAATTGCTTTCGGGGTTGCTCCCTGGAGGGTACGATGGCTCACATTTGGTGGACATGCCCAAAGGTCTGCAGACTGTGGGTCGGGTCTATTCCCTTCTTCGTAATATGTTTCATTCTAACCTTAGGAGGGACCCTTATGAAGCTTCATGTAAACCCATCCTCTGGAACGCCAATTAGCTCAGCACCTATTTAGTGCTACGAAATTGACTATTGCGAGGGCCTGGAAAACCCTGCTGCTCAGCTTCGAGGCAGTCAAAAAATGATATTATGATAAACGAGAAGCTGACGTCTCTCACCTCTGACACCCACAGTAAATTTCTCAAGGTTTGGCAGCCTTGGATAACGAGTCACCAACCTTCTAGATTTGACACTCAACTTCTTTTAATTTAGGGACTTCTGGATGCCTCCCCTCCCCTTTCCCTTTTTTCTCTTTCTCTCCTCTTTCTTACGGACTCTTTACCCCCTTCTTTTCTCTCTTGTCTGCCTTTTCTCTCTTTGATCTTCTTTTCTATCCTTTACAGTCCTCCCTGCTCATTCCATTTTTTTTGGGTACTTCCCTCAGAGACTCCTGAATTCTGGAGTCGTTTCAATGCTGTTGGTTGTGGAATCATAGGACACTCGGAATAGAGTGCTTCGTCACAATTATACTGAGTAACTTTACTCTTTACTGGATGTATGTATCTTTTATTTTTGTATCGAAATACTGGTTGTTGCAATACATATATATTATCCCATTACTGGGACCCCCCTTCCTATTGCATATTTGATGTGCCCATTATATTGCTGTACTGATATGTTGAGACTGTTTCTTTTTTTTTCTATTAATTCAACTTTTGTAAAAGAAAAATACAAAACAGCCACATGGACTGTTCATTGTCTCAAAGTGACTGGGAAGTGAATGCCGGGCTGAGCAGGTAACAGGGGTAACCACAACTTTCAGCAACCCCTACAGGGGTGCCGCTACACTTTTTTTTTCTTGCATGTGATTGGGTAGTTTCGGTTAAGTGCATTTTCACCACATTTCACTAAGCTAAGGGGAAAATTCCCTTGCAAAATTAACAGCCTATTTGCCTTTAGTAAATGACCCCCCATGCGTCACTGGCCGATTAATGTCTAAATGTAAAGTATCTTGAATCAAGGCCACCGGCCCAATATATCAGTATAGGTACTGGCCTAAGGGGCAAATGCCCTCCTTCTCCGTAAGCCCAAACTTCTTTGTTAGAGTCAAATTACCAGACACAATCCCATCTAATGGGATACAGAGCTCTATTATCTGAGTTAGGACTTGTCCAAACATGTAGCCAGGGGGTGGTAAAAGCCAGTGGTTAGGACACAGTTTAATCACCCCTGACTACCCACCTAAACGAAAAAATGTGACCCATTAAAGTAAAAAGCGACACACCACAACCACCCTGCATCTGCATGCAATGACTCAGGGCCTGTTTAGGGTAGCGGGGAGGCAACATATCGCCTCCCAGATGCCTGTCAATCATCCCCTGAAATGCAATTTATTGTTTTTCAGATGAGTGGCATCGACGAGCCCTTAGAAAAATGTAAAAGGCCAATGTCAGGCCAATGTGGTAAAAAAAAGGCCATACATATGGTACAAGATTCTAAAACCACATTAAGGACTCATTTCCACTGGCGTTTTTACAGCCACTTTTCTGAGCGTGTTTTGCAGCTTAACCACTTGTCCTCTGCCCACCGTCAAATGACGGCGGGCGGAGGACTCCATTATCCTGACATCACGTCATATGACGTGATGTCCTTTTAAAGCCGCGGGCGGCCGCCGCTCTCCTGGGATCCCGTGCGAGTGCCCAGCGGCAACAATCGTCGCCGGGCACACGCGATTGCTCAGTAACTGAGCGGGGACGTGGAGCTCTGTATGTAAACACAGAGCTCCACGTCCTGTCAGGGAGAGAGGAGACCGTTGCTGTGTCCCTTGTATATAGGGACACAATTGGTCACCTCCCCCAGTCACCCCCCCTCCCCCTACTCATAGGACACACATTTAACCCCTTCCCCGCCCCCTAGTGGTTAACCCCTTCACTGCCAGTCACATTTATACAGTAATCAATGCATATTTTATAGCATTGTTCACTGTATAAATGTAAATGGTCCCAAAAATGTCAGAAAAAGTGTCCGAAGTGTCCACCATAACGTCGCATGTCCCAATAAAAAAAATCGCAGATCGCCGCCATTAATAGTAAAAAAAAAAAAAAAAATGCCATAAACGATCCCCTATTTTGTAAACACTATAAATTTTGCGCAAACCAATCGATAAACGCTTATTGCATTTTTTTTTTACCAAAAATATGTAGAAGAATACGTATCGGCCTAAACTGAGGAAAAAAAAATATTTTTTTTTATATATTTTTTGGGTTATTTATTACAGCAAAAAGTAAAAAAATATAGCATTTTTTTAAAATAGACGCTCTATTTTTGTTTATAGCGCAAAAAAAAAAAACCGCAGAGGTGATCAAATACCACCAAAAGAAAGCTCTATTTGTGGGAAAAAAGGACACCCAATTTTGTTTGGGAGCCACGTCGCACGACCGCGCAATTGTCAGTTAAAGCGACGCAGTGCCGGAAGCTTAAATTTCACCTGGGGCAGGAAGGGGGTGTAGGTGCACAGTAGGCAAGTGGTTTAAATCTATGGCTCACTGCCCACCATGTGTTTTTGATTAGATGGGGGAGTTGCTTCCTGCATCATTAAACTACAGGATGTGCATTATAAAATAAGCTGGGGACCAGTGCTTCCTGGAGTAGCAATCAGAGCTGAAACAAGTTACGCCAGACCTTTAATCTGTAAACGTGTAAAATCTTGTCTAGATGTCTTATCTTTAAACAGCAGCCAATGATCCACTGAGTGCAAGCCATGGAAAAAAAATCATGAGCAGTTACTACTCTAAGCCAGTGGTTCTCAGTATTTTTTTTTTCCCACTTGGGTCTCGAAAATCTATGATTAATATAAAATGGACAGGCGTTTTTACAAAATGCATAAACACATAAAAAGTGGCTGTAAAAACTGCAGACTATATAAATATATACCTTAAATACCTGGTTCAGCAGCCTTGGAACCAAGTCTTCATGTCACAGGGGCCAAAACCGCGCCATTCTGATAGGCAAAGCGTTTCCAACAACTCCGGATTGTGTCGGAGAATGCTGCTAAACCAGGGCCACACATTCCTAGAAAAAAATCCATCTGTTTCTATGATTTGCTCACTCTTATGCCTCGTTTCCACGAGAAACGTGAGCAGATCGGTCACTCGGGTCGCTTGGAACGGAACGGTTCTGAGGGGCCAAAAAAAAATAAACAACAATGGAGGTCATTCAGCAGCTTGTGTTTTCTCTGCTAGCCTTTTGGTTCTTTATAGGCAAAATACATGCCGCATTGTATGGGAGAAGGTTGCGAGCGGCCAGGAGAAACACAGCAGAAAAGAAAAGGAAACTTTTAGCTTGGATGTGTAGCCGGGAGGAGAAGTACACATTGGTGCAGCTAAGACGGCAGCGCTATAGGGTAAGCACAACTGACCGACTTAACTGAAACGCACACACACTGACCCACACACACACACACTGACACACAATGACACACACACACACTGACCCACACACACACACACTGACCCACACACACTCACACACACTGACCCACACACACACACTGACCCACACACACACAAACTGACCCACACACACACTGACACACACACACACACTGACCCACACACACACACACTGACACACACACACACACACTGACCCACACACACACACACTGACACACTGACTGACACACACACACACACTGAGACACACACACACACACTGACACACACACACACTGACACACACTGACCCCACACACACACACTGACCCACACACACACACTGACACACACACACTGACACACACACACACACACACACACACCACTGACCCACCAATATGACACACACACTCACTGACCTACCAACCAACCTTGACATACACATTGACTTGAAAGATGTTTATTTTTTGAGATATGTTACCATTTTTTTTTTTTTTTTCAGGTGCTTCTCCTTTTGGCAAAGCAGCGCCGCAGCCCAGTGATTTGGGCTTTCCCTCGTGCCAATGATTGGTGGAATGTGACCGTCCCAGGATTTACACACAGACAGTGGGTGCAGAATTTCAGGATGTCAGAGGAAACCTTCTCCTTCCTTTCTGCCAAGCTACGTCCAGTAATGGAAAAGAGAAATACAAACTTCAGAGCCAGTTTGCCTGTGAGGAAGAGAGTTGCCATTGCACTGTGGAAGCTGGCTACCAACAGTGAATACAGGAGTATAGGCCATCTCTTCGGTGTGAGCAAATCTTCAGTGTGTCGGTGTGTGCAGGACTTCTGTAAGGCTGTATGCACATTGCTAGCTCCTGACATTGTGCATTTTCCGGACTGGGAAAAGCTTAATGAAATGGCTGAGTACTTTGAGAACAGGTGGGGCCTTCCACAGTGTGTTGGTGCTATTGATGGCTCACACATACCAATAATAGCACCACAAGAATACCACACCGACTACTTCAACCGAAAAGGCTGGCATTCCATCATCCTCCAGGCAGTAGTGGATGGCAAGGGACTGTTCTGGAATGTGAATGTAGGAAAGCCAGGTAGTTTGCATGATGCTCGGGTTCTCCAATTGTCAACACTTTGGGATTGGGTTGGCCAGGGAGGACTCTACCCGGTGAGCACTAAGAACATTTGTGGGGTGAATGTTGGCTACTATGTGCTTGGAGACTCTGCCTACCCTTTACAAAATTGGCTTCTGAAACCATTTCCTGACAATGGGCGCCTAACAACAGAGCAGCAAACCTACAACAAGAAAACATCCAGGGTACGTGTTTGTAGTGGAAAATGCTTTTGGAAGACTTAAGGGTAGGTGGAGGTGTCTTATGAAGAGGAATGACAGTGACATTCAACTATCCATGGTCCTAACTTGCTACACTCTTCACAATCTTTGTGAAAGTCATGGAGAAGACTTTGACCAGGATTGGAATACATCTCCAGAAGAGCCAGTACCGGTAACAGCAGCACAGGATGTGGAAGAAGAGTGCAGTGAAATACGTCAGGCTCTGATGCGGCACCTTAACTTTTAATTTTTTCTCATTTATTAGTACAATGTTTATTTACTTTATGAATTATGCCATAAGTTTAATAAAATGATGCAGAAACGACATAATCGTAGAAGTGTATTTTGTTTTTTTATTCAACAAAAAATTCATCTTCATACTTTTTTTTAAAGTAAAAATTTGGGGAATGTACAATCTCTTAAACAATAACCTAAAGAGGTTGTAAAACATTTTTTTCAACATCACTTGTAAATGTTTTTTTGGAATATTTGTCTGAATTTCTCAATTTCTGTTCCTCCTCAGTAAGCATGTTGTAAAGTTTACTGAGAAGGAACAGGAAGTGAGAAATTCAGACAAAGAAAAAACATATGAAGCCACCGGGGGTGCCTTTTGGTGAAATCCAGGCTGCACCTTCCAAGGCGTGGATGATAATGCAAAGGTGCCAGGAGGGAAGGTGCCAGAGCAGCACTACAATTAAAGCCATGTGCAGCAAGGAGGAAATGTGTCCAATCTTGTGTGATTGGTGCTGGCTCAAAAGTAGCCTATTAATAAAATAAAATATAACTTTTTAAACACAAAATCATTAAATTTCCTTTAAAAGTAAAAATTGGTACAGGTCCTGTGCTGCATGAAAGGCACTACTGTCTGGGTGGTGACCTGGGTTGACGATTGGCTCCAATCACTTGAATAAGCTGACCAAGGACACCGAGGAAGGCCTGATTGAAGGTAGCCAACTGCTCCATCTGCATCCGGGCAATTTCTGCCTCCTGGCGCATAGCTTCCTGTGCATCCTGACGTTGTGCTTGAAACCTTCTCTCAGAAAGGTTATCCATTCTTTCCAGCTGCCTTTCTTCTGCTGCCTGCATATCCTCCATGACTGTGCGCAGATCCAACTGCAACCTTCTTCTTTCACCTGTATTATACAAAAAAAAAACATTGTTTTTGTCATCTGTCCAACCAATACTGTAAGCCCCTTTCTCATCTGCCCCACCAGACTGTAGCAGACTGGCCCACTTCTGTTCCCCCCTCTCATCTGCTACACCAATACACAGCACTGCTCACCTGCCCCCCAGAGCTGAACCCCCCCTCTCATCTCTTCCACCACTGTACCTCCTGCACATCTCCCCCAAAACTCATCATCACCCCCCCTCTCATCTGATACACCAATACACAGCACTGCTCATTTGCCCCCCAGAGCTGAACCCCCCCCTCTCATCTGATACACCAATACACAGCACTGCTCATCTCCCCCAAAACTCATCATCACCCCCCCTCTCATCTGATACACCAATACACAGCACTGCTCATCTGCCCCCCAGAGCTGAACCCCCCCCCCCTCTCATCTCTTCCACCACTGTACCTCCTGCACATCTCCCCCAAAACTCATCATCACCCCCCCCTCATCTGATACACCAATACACAGCACTGCTCATCTGCCCCCCAGAGCTGAACCCCCTCCCCTATGTGTCTACAGTGTATGTACTTTATTTAAAAAAATGCCTCTGTATACCTGATTTCCAAGTGCCACTCGGCACTCATGTGACTGGCTGCCTCTCTCCTCCTCCTGACTGACGTCAGCGAGGAGCGATTCTCGGCCCCTCCCACTGTAGCGGTTAGATAGGGAGAGATGGCCAGTCGCTTGACCACCAAGTGGCGCTCGGAAATAAGGTATACAGAGGCATTTTTTCAAAAAAGCAAACACTGGAGACATTGCATTGTCTAACACAGGTAATTTCATGAAACTGTTAAATTGGGTTTACAACCGATTACAAGGCTGGTGCACATTGAGTTTTTTTCATTCAACCCAGCGGCTGAACGACAAAAAAACTGAAGAGCTCAGGAGAAGCCACTGTACTAACAATCCAACGATAGTCCAGCGATCTCCCCTGCTGAGCTTCTGGGCCAGATTCACATACAATCTCCGGCGGCGTAGCGTAAGCCATTTACACTACGCCGCCACAACTTAATGGAGCAAGTGCCGTATTCCCAAAGCACTTGCTCCGTAGTTTGCGGCGGCGTAGTGTAAATGGCCCTGTGTATCCCCGCGTAATTCAAAGGGGGCGGCTTGTATTTAAATTAAGCGCGCCCCCGCGTCGATCGAACTGCGCATGCGCCGGCCGGGAAAAAGCTCAGTGCGCATGCTCCAGCTCACGTCGGAAAACGTTGTTGAACCCGACGTGAAAACGACGTGATCGTCACTTACGCAATGCCCTATTCACGAACGACTTAGTAAAACGACGTAACCGACGGAAAAAGACGATGCTGACCCGACGCCATACTTAACATGGCATACGACAGAACTTCGTAAAACCTACCCCTCATATAGCAGGGGTAGGTTTACGCTTACGGAAACGACGTAAACGACGACGGGGCGGCGTAAAAACGTTCGGGAATCGGCGTATTAGGCTCATTTGCATAGGCAAATGAGAAAACAACGTAAAGGCCACCTAGCGGCCATACATCTACGATCCGACGGTGTAAGTGTTTTACACCTGTCGGATCTTCACTGTATCTATGCGTAAGTGATTCTATGAATCACACGCATAGATACCCAATAATAAAAAAACGGTGTATCCTGCGATACACCATCGTATCTCTTTTGAGAATCTGGCCCATTGTGTTCTGACAGAGGGACCGCCCCCCCCCCCCCAGAACACACCGGTCAGTGCTTTCAGTCATCTTGGTCATGCCCCATTCGACTGGTTTCTGCTGAACCAGCTGATGACACCTTTGGCACGTGTGTATGGCCCTTTATCTATAGAGCTGTGATCCATCCTGGTGTCCCTATGAAGCCCCTGGGATTATGTGATCAGGTGGCATTTAGTGTTTATGGCTTTGCTTTCAAAATTTATGCACTGCGTCTGCACTCATCCAACTTGCTCCTTTCTGCTGCCCTCTCTTTATGCAATAGCTAAGTGATTAGCACTTTTGCCATGCAGCACTGGGGTCCCTGGTTTGTATCCTGTTCAGGGAACTATGTGCATGGAGATTGCATATTCTCCCAGTGCTTGTGTGGGTTTCCTCCCACACCGCAAATGAATGCTGGCAGGTTAAAGGAGAAGTATGGTTTTTTTAACCACTACCAGCTCAAGGACGTCATAGGACGTCTTTAATTTTCAGTGGGAATATCTGAATGATAGCAAAAAATGTGAAGTTGCGCTGTAAGAAAATTAACAAATAAAAAATAAAAATAAGTGAACTAACTAAGGAAAAAGATATAGATATTATGATACCAAGTCTATTTAGGAACTCAGTATATAGGTGAAAAAAAGTGTCTATAAAAATATAACAATGTAAACAATGAAGTTAATTTGTCAGTTCCACAAGGCCGATTAAATCAAGTCTTTAGTTGAATGGTGATTAAATGTAAATAATTCAATGAAGTCCAATAAGAAGAAAAACACCCGTCACCAAGAATACACCAATAATGGATGGAGGCTTACCAGAAGGCAAGCGACGTCAAATGTGTGACGAAACGTACGTCGGGAAGGTGACGTGCTGACGCAACTACGTGACGATCCAAGAGGAACGGGCGTTTAACTAAGCCGACGGCTTTTGTTTTCTTTACTTGCCTTTATATCAAGATGTTTTGTAAGTACAACTTTTATTAAATTTCTAGCCTTTTTATTACATACTTCACTATGTGGGCTTCCTTTTTTCATCCTTTGTTATCACCGCTGACGTGTTATTGAGAGGATTAGTTATCCAGCTAGCAGCGTCATCACTCAAGGCCCAGGCTAAGGGTATTTTAGCCATATGAAGATCAATTTCTGGCTTCTGTTCCTTACAACTGTCCACCACTTGCTGAGGATCCTTTAAAGGCCCGGGCTAGGGTTTATAGCCGCAAGCCTGTTGAGCTTGCCTTCTGGTAAGCCTCCATCCATTATTGGTGTATTCTTGGTGACGGGTGTTTTTCTTCTTATTGGACTTCATTGAATTATTTATATTTAATCACCATTCAACTAAAGACTTGATTTAATCGGCCTTGTGGAACTGACAAATTAACTTAATTGTTTACATTGTTATTTTTTTATAGACACTTTTTTTCACCTATATACTGAGTTCCTAAATAGACTTGGTATCATAATATCTATATCTTTTTCCTTAGTTAGTTCACTTATTTTTATTTTTTATTTGTTAATTTTCTTACAGCGCAACTTCACATTTTTTGCTTTTACTATTGTGTGTGTATAACACTCAGCTGTTGCAGCTCTTTTGTTGTTATTATAGGTATTTAGCGCGGTAATTTTCCTTTTTCCAATATCTGAATGATGCCTACAGGCACCATTCAGATATCCTTGTTTTCAGCCGGCGATTCTGTGCACCACAAGAATGATCATAGCGGTGGTTCTGCTGCTTGATCGTTCTTACAGGTGACGGAAGGGGACATACCCTCCCTCCATCCCTATTTCAATGCTTCTCCGGGTCTTTCCGTGCCATCAGGGACCTGGAAAAAGAATCATCCGCTGCCGCATGACGACAATAGAGATTTCCATCTCTATGACCGTCAGAGGCCCAGGCACAACATTATGATGTCACGTCCGGGCCTCATTTTTTAACAAAGCCGTGATCGCGGCGGGTAAGCATGGGATTGTGATTTTTTTTCTGATTTTTTTTCTGATTTTTTTTTCCAGCCTGGAGGAGAGATGTGGGGTCTTATCTCCCCATAAAGAAGACCTGTCACAAATGATTCCTATTACAAGGGATGTTTACAATGTAAAAGAAAGTGGCAAAATAAAGTAAATTTTTTTTTTTTTAAATGCCCCTGTGCCCGGTAGCTCGCGTTTAGACGTGAACGCACATGTAAGTCCCGCCCACATATGTAAACGCTGTTCAAACCACACATGGGAGGTATCGCCACGTGCGTTAGAGTGCGAGCAACAATTCTAGCACTAGACCTCTTCTGTAACTTTAAATTGGTATAAATATCGTCAGGATCCTTCTTAAGCCTGACATAACTGCCTTTACAAGGTAAGGATTATTAAATGCCTGGCAGGATTGGAAAAAAAAGATTTTGGGTGCAGCTGGGCTTTAACATAGTGATCAGCAACATGTCAACAGATCAGGCATCATTTTAGCAAGGCTTGCAGCAGCGTCTTCTTTGATTGGTAGCTTTACCTCACTTATCGCATGAATACTAATGTACCCATAGACCAGGGGTCTCCAACCTTTTCAATCAAAGGGCCACTTTATTGTCCTTCACACTTTAGGAGGGCCGGATTGTGGCCAGCAGGGGCAGAAAATGTCACAGGCCCAAGATCAATGAGAATAAATATGGCCTCAGGGTTGGTGGTCAATAGGAGGAGGATTCCCTCTAATAGTAGGAGGAATAGTATTCCATCATTGGTATCAGTGGAAGATACAGTGCCCCATTGTTGGTGTTAATGGGAGGAATATAACCTCAGAACATTGGAAGGAATTGTGCCTCAAGGGCCGCATAAAGGCTAGCAAAGGGCCACATCTGGCCCTTTGGCCGCAGTTTGGAAACCCCTGCCATAGACTGTTGGGGTAGGGTGTAATTACAATGAAAACATTGGCCCAGATTCATAGAGCAATTACGCCTGTCTAACTGGTGTTAGACAGGAGTAATTTCAAATTTCGCGCGCTGTATCACTAGTTTGAATCCTCAAACCATGATACGGCGGCTTCGGGCTTCGATCCGAGAGGCTGACGTCTTCGTAAGCCTTCGGATCTACGCTGCGATATTTTTGCGGCCGCTGGGAGGAGTTTGCGTCATTTTGATGCGTCGGGATATGCAAATGAGTTTTTACGGCGATCCACGAAGATACGAGCGGTCTTCGCAATCGCTTACGTCTATTTTTTTTTACGTACTGTTAGACCAGCTTTTTGCTGGTCTAACGGTGCGTAGCCCATGTTAAGTATGGCCGTCGTTCCCGCGTCAAATTTAATTATTTTTTTTTTTTTACGTAACTCGTTCGGGAATAGAAATGTCCGTAAACGACGCTACTCAAACAACGAATGACGTAACGACGTGACTTCGCGCAATGCACAGCGGGAAATTTGCGAACGGAGCATGCGCAGTTCGATCGCCGCGGGAACGCGCCTATTTTAAATGCTTCACGCCCCCTACTCGCGTAGATGGATTGCGACGGGAGAAATACACTACGCCGCCGTCGTTTACTGGACAAAATCTACCTGGATTCCACGTAGAGCCAGGTAAAAAACGGCGGCGTAGTGTATTTCTGATACGCTACGAGAATCTAATTCTCTCTGAATCTGGGCCATTGTTTTCTGTGTGCCTTGGTGGTCCTCTAGTGCAGAAGACCGCTCTCCAGTGTGAACATGGTGAATAAGCCTGGACAGGGTGCAGCCTTGCTTTTACATCAACCTTACAAAGGCGTTGTACCAGTAAGGTAGTATGAATCGGCTCTTCTACCACCTTACTTCCAAAATTAAAGTTATAGAAGTTTTTACATAAAGCAGTCTTTAATCTACCAAATCAATGATTCATTCTTGACTATTACTACTATTCACAAACACAGAACAGCAATATCACAGAGTTGCGTGTTGGGCATTTCCCCACACGGTAAGCATTTGCTTGTGGTTTACTCAAATTTGTTTCTATTTACATATGTAGCCTATTCTGTAGTCATGCAGCGTAGTGGCTCATACATGTGTCATGTCTGGTTGAAATATACTCACACATAGGATTCCTTTGTATCCAGGATGATTGGAAAACATTTCCATTGGAAATCCCATGATGCAAAGTGATGGTACTAAGCTGGTAACAACCCCTTTAGGTACTACAGGTGCTAAAATTGTGGTGGCTAATTGGACGGTGATGCACATCCATGGTCTAAAGTGGCCTAATTTTCTAATATTCAGCATGCAATATGGAGGCAAATTTTTCACGCTTCTGATTGGCTACAGGCCAATAATCTGGCAGATTTGGTTGTTTGACCTTACTAGGTATCTGTTTGTTGCATAGACAAATCCTTTATTATTAAAGTGTATATTCAGGCCAATTTATTTTCTTTAGATAGAACCCCTCTTGATTTTTAGTGCTATCTGGGGCTTTATTAGTCAAATCTTTCCTCGCTTACAAGAGATCTCCAATTGTGGGGCACTGTTTATCTAAAGGCAAAACTTTATTTTTATTTTTTGGAATGATTGGAGAGTGATTAGAACACCTTTTATGTTTTTTTACTACTATCTGTACCCCCTTTAGGAAGATCCACCTTCTCTATTTGTCATGTTTGCCATTTATCATCGAAAAAAAAAGTGAAAGAAAATCCCAAATTTTGGGTTGTCCCCAGAACAGTAATAGAGGGGGAAATCTTCAAATGGAGGCACTAGTTCTGGTGACCCCAGTGACAACCAAGGACTCCCCCACTTTGGAGGGATTTCTTATCACTTCCTGCTTTGCCTGTGAACAGAATTTGAAGGGATATCTCCCAGATTGGACACAGATGGCAAAAAAACAGGGGTTAAAACTCTCCTTTACTTTATCAAAAATAAAAACAAGTTTTGCCTTTAGTTCCACTATAAGTTAAGATGCAATGGGGTCGATTCATTAAGGCCGTGTACACACGATCGAACATGTCCGCAGAAACTGGTCCGCAGACCAGTTTCAGCGGACATGTTCGATCGTGTGTACGGCCTATCGGACCGTTTTCCAGCGGACCAAAGTTTTAAAACATGCTTTAAAACCTGTCCGATGGAAACCTGTTCGTCAGACAGGTTCGATGTTTAGTACACAAATTCATCGGACCAAAAACCCGTGCATGCTCAGAATCAAGTCGACACATGCTTGGAAGCATTGAACTTCATTTTTTCAGCATGTCGTTGTGTTCTACGTCACCGCGTTCTGGTCTGATCGGATTTTGGTCCGATGGTGTGTACGCACACCAGACCATCAGACAAGTTCGGTCCGTCAGACAAGTCTCATCAGACATGTGTGATCGTGTGTACAGGGCCTAAGAGTTCCCTGCTGACAGCTGAATGTAAAGAACATGCCGGCAATAATTATGGAAAAAAAAAAACATGGGGTCTCCCGCCAATGCTTACCAGGCCCCCATGCCAAAAAACATTGTGGGCCCCTCCCCCCAATATCCTCCTGAATCACACCAGGCCACATCCCCTCAACATGTCCACCTTACCACCTATATTAAACATGTCCACCTATATTAAATGGGACAAGGGTGTCGTCACAACAAACCTGGGTGATGGTTGTGGGAGTCTGCTGGTGGGTGACTTATCAGAATCTGGAAGATTCCCACCCCCCTATGAAATTGATAATTCCTTTTGTAGTGCTAGCCCCCTCAGGAGCTGCTGATTAGATTTGGGATTGGCATATTTAAGTTACCTCTGTGTGGTGTCTAGGGGTGAAGGTGGTGAGCAAAGCAGTAACTGAATGTCCAGGCTGATAGTTGAATTTTCCAATGCTTTATTCCCGGTCCAACATGACCAACATCAACTTGAGGTAGACAGGATAGGTTGATGAAGGGAAGAAGAACTTTGCAGCATCAGGCTTTAGATAAGGAAAGCAGTCCTGCCTTCAACAGTAGTATCTATCACGTCGCCACTCTAGCCAGAGTGGGTAAAGTGCACCCGGACAGAACCCTCTCACAGGCCTGGTAGCCGAAGCGTCACTTAGAGCTTCTGGGAAGGAACAAGTCTCTGCCACCAACTTGGCTCTAATTTGATTAGGTTTTTTAAGATGGAAACCTCTCTCACAGGCCCAATGTTTCTAGAGTAGAACTGTAGAGCAAATCCTCCCAGTAGGTATTTTAGTAACGGTCACCAGCTGACAGTCTGACTATGTTCTGTCAGGTTCTGGTAACCAGATCCCCGATGGATCGTTCAAGCCCTGTTGGATCACCTGCCTCCAAATTCTCCTCAGACCGATCCCCCACCGAACAGCACTCAGCCCGGGATCCTCTAGTAGAAGTGGGAACCCAGTAGGTCACTGGAGTCCCTGATAGCATCAGTTGCTCTGAGCCATGACGCTCAGAGTTCGTAGCTACGCATAGTGTGGGCCCCGGGCCAGGTAGGCCATAGTGGCGGCCTCCTGGCATGTGCGTACCCTGAAGGTGGGTGCCGCACCTGCGAAACACCCCTCTGATCGGCTGCTCAGAAAAGGCGGCTCTGTTCTGGAACTCCTTTGGCGCCATCTGCTGCCCAAGGATGATAACATATCCTCAGGACAGAAAATGGGACCACAGGCAGCCCAGCCCGAAACACAAATTTAGGCGATTAACATGGATGAGAGCAGGGTAACTCTCTCATCCCCCCACTAAATTTACATTAGCACCCATAACTGACAGTAGGGGGCGCTACAATTTAATGAATAAAAAATCCCCCCGGAGTAGATCCAATGTCAATCACGACACCCGTCTTACCGCTAGACCCGTCAAAGAAGAGAAAAAAAATCGAAACCCAACAAAGGTTCCCACAGACTGCCTGCTCGTCCATCTGACAGTTTTTAAATAGCTAAGGGGGAAGTCACCCAGGGATGTCATAGAGTGACCCCGCCCCTTGTGATGTCGACACCCCAGCATGCTGACAGATGATGAGTCATCTATCGTTAAGAACTCGGCAGCCGGCTTCCCAGCCTGCTCCTTAGCAACCAGCTATGGTTTCTGACAAATACTGCAGGCAAAACCCTGGTGATAAATATCATTTTTTTTTTACTCTCTGTTCTTTTTGATCATTGGATTTAAGAGCTTATCACATAGGGCCAGATTCAGGTAGATGGGCGAATCTTTATGTTCGAGTAACTTTTCTCATTTACGTTACTCCGCCGAAAATTTAGGAGCAAGTACTCTATTCACATAGCACTTGCTCCTAAAGTTGCGGCGGCGTAGCGAAAATGAGCCGGCGGAATTCAAATTGGGCGGGTAGGGGGCGTGTATTATAACTAGGCGCGATCCCGCGGCGAACGTACTGCGCATGCGTCGACTGTCAGTGCGCATGCTCCAAATTCTGTCAGTGAACGTCAATGACGTCAATCCCCATTCACGGACGTTTTACGCAAACGACTCAAATTTTTTTTTTCGACGCGATGACGACGCCCATACTTAACATAGGATACTCCACTAGGGGGCTGCTTTATCTTTACGCCGCGTATCTCTTACGGAAACGTCGGAAAGTCACTGCGTCGGGCCCGAATACGATCGTGAATTGCCGATTCTCGCTGATTAACATATTCTCGGCGTTAATCAGCAGGAACGCCCCCAGCGCCATTTTTAAAATTGCAGTTACGATACGACGGCGAAATACGGCGAAAGGAACTCCAACCCAGCGTTTCTTGTTTTCTGACTACAGAAAACAGAAACGCCGGCTCAAAGTGAGAGTTAGGCTGGAGAATTACTGATACTCCAGAGTAACTCTACCTGAATCCGGCCCATAGTATTTTGTCAATATTTACCAGCACATCTTTCATTTTGTGGTAAATGCCACATAATAATTTTTTTTGGGGGAATTCACATTTTTTTACCACATGCAAATGAGTCACATGACTGTTATCGCATGCTATAAACATTAGTGAATTTACCCCAATGACTCCAAAGAAAATGATTATATATGTTATATATCTCTCAACATAGTACCAGGTGAAGAACACACACAAAAGGAATAAAAACTAACCTTTACTAAACTGATGACAGATGACGGATTACAGAAATACTGTAGCAGTCTCAGGTTCCATCCAAAGTGGTCTAGTTTCATATCACATGACCTGAAGCAGCCATGTGACCCAATGCATGGTCAACATTAGCAGAATCTTCATTCACATTCAGTTAAGGCTCAGCTGACATTGACATAGCAGTGTGTGCTCACTAGGACACGTGAGCACTGCAGGACCAAATTACAGGTAGGTTTGTATGTTAAAAGAGAAGTATGCTTTTTTTTTTTTTTTTATTCATACTTGCCTAGGTGGACTGTCCTCCAGCGCCTCTAACACTGAGAACTAAGCGAGTGAATACCGCCGATCGCTCGGTTCTTACAGCTCCATGAGCAGACAGCTGCAGACTATCATGCCGCGTACACACGACCGGTTTTTCCGTCTGAAAAACTGCGATGAGAGCTATTGGCCGGGAACTCCGATGGGAAAACTGGCGGAAAAAAAGAGATCTCATGAAAAAAATCCTAGCGGGAAAACCGTTCGTCTATATGCTTTTCCAACAGGAAAAAAAACGAGCATGCTCGGAAACAATTTAACTCATGCTCAAAAGCATAGAACTTAATTTTGTCGGCTCGTCGTAGTCTTTTACGTCACTGTGTTCTTGTCAGACAAAAGTTGACCGGAGTTTTGTATGACCGTGTGTATGCAAGGCAGGCTTTAGAGGAATTCCGTTGGGAAAACCATCGTTTTTTTTCCCGACGGGAAAACCGGTCGTTTGTACGAGGGATCAGTCAGTAACTCCCTGGTCTGCCCACTCCTCGCTCACTAGAGCGTCGGGCTGTGGAGGGGGTGGGAGTGGCGGCTCAGCCTGTCAGCGGCTCACTGACAGGCTGAGCCGGGTGCCAGTCCAGGGATCTGGCAGGTCCCGACTCCATGATCGTAATGATGCTCCAGCCTGGACCGACTCTGACATCAGTAGAGAGCGGATTTTAGACCGTTCTCTGCTCAAAACAGATGACAGGAGTGTAATAAGAACTGCACTCCTGTAATCCATAGGAGAAGCCCAGCTAAACGAGCTTTGGCTGTACTTCTCCTTTAAGCAATTTAGTTACAAACTACATTAGGGTGTTTTGCCTTTGTTTTTTGTATGTTGTGCCAAACTCACTATCATGCTGTGTTTATAAAATGATTTACCTACATAATTTACTTTAGCTGCGTAGAGCAGCTACGTTACTCATAGAGTTACTGTAATGCAGTTTACTCCAGACTTCCAGTTGGAACGTCTCCCTTTATCTTTCTTTGTGCTGCTTGGCGGGTCTCCTTGGCAATGATAAGATTCATATTCTGTCTAATTAAAAGCTAAATTCTTCAGTGTAGCCTTTTATAATCTTTATTCCATGGGATTGATGGTTTTCTTATCACATTTTTACAAGTAGAACGAAAACATTTACCCCTCCCCCTCATTTTCGTATTCTTTAGGCATAAAATAAATCAGGGAAACTTTGAGAAGTCCTTTATTTAAAGAATAGCTCGATATTTTGTTACTGAAAAGCAAGAAAATGGTAAAAAAGACCTGCCTAACGGAATTTCCGATGGCCTAAAATCCCATGGAATTTTTCGTCAGAATTACGTTCAAGCTGTCTTGCATACACACTGTCAGACCAAATACCGACCGTCCAAAATGCGCTGACGTAAAACACTACGACGAGCCAAGAAAAATGAAGTTCAATGCTTCTGAGCATGCGCCGACTTGATTCTGAGCATACGTGGGTTTTTTCTCCGTCTGAGTTGCACACAGACGATAGGAATTTCCTATCATTTTTTTTTCCCCCTCATCGGATGTTCTATTTCTAAACACTGACGGATCGACGGATGGACTTTTTTCATCGGAAATTCCAATCGAGTGTGGACCCCACCGGACTTTTTTCCGTCAGTGTTTAGAAATAGAACATGTTTTATTTTTTTCCGATGGGGAAAAAAAAAACAATAGGAAATTCCGATCGTGTGTACGCGGCATAATTGTAATATTTTGCCATGTGGTCATTTTTGAGAAATTACTGAAATAACAATAATTGAGTTTATGGATATATATTTTTTTTTAACAGAGAAAGAGTTTATGAATATTTAAAGTGCTAAAGGTATCAATTTTAACTCTGCCATCTTGACTTTGAATAAAACTTTTGCCCCCTTCCAGACACCCCATGCGGTGCCTGCACATTCCTTTGGATGAGTTGTTGCTGTTCATTCACAGGCTTTTATTGGCTAGTAATTGCAGCTTAAATATTAATAGGCCAATAGGAAGTTTCAGGTAGTAGAAGGGTGGTGGGGTCAGCTCTCATAGCTCTATAACAGGGGTGCCCAACCAGTGGCCCGGGGTCCACATATGGCCCGCGGAGCCCTCTGATGTGGCCCGTGACCTCCTGCTCTGGAATGGAATAGAATACTGTTATTAAAGGTCAGTTTATTACTAAAATCACAGTGTATATATGGGCATATCTGTTCTACAGTGGTTACTGGGCTGCTTTCAAATGAATCCGCAGATGCAGAGCAGTTTACCTGTGGGTTACCTGCACTGAGCCATAGACTTCTGTAATTACCTGCGAGTTTGGTGAGTTTTCTGAAAGTGCACCAAACCTGTAGAATATAATAGAAGTCTACTGCAAAGTACAGAGAAGCCAAAAGGTACACTGCATTGCACCCGTGGTGCGGGTAAACCGCAGTGCATCAGTGTGAAAGCAGCTTTGGACCCCTTTGACATGGTCAATCTGACCAATTGGACCCTCCATTCACCTCTAAGGAGTGGCAGACATAAACCGACTTGTGTTCTACCTCCAATACAATCTGCTAAAAAGTATGCAGAGCGGACACGGACATGCCATCCACCCTCTCCGCTCATTGTGGCCCGCGACCAGTTAATAAGTCGCTTAAGTGGCCCTCGCTCTTCAAAGGGTTGGGCACACCTGCTCTAGAAAGTGCTGAAACTTGCTGGTTAAAGAAAGCCCTGGATTAGGTACACCTGAGATGTAGAAGAGTTCATCTAAAAGGTATATGCAAACTACTTTGACAGCTGAAAGCCATCAGAACCTGTCAACCTGCAGGTTTTGACAAATGAGGATTGTACCATTTGAAACGTGTTACCGCCCCCCTATCACTGCCCACTATAGCCAGTATCACATAGGAGTAGGCAGTGTATAGTTCTGCAAAATGCGGAGTTCCATCAGTTTTTTTTGACAGCTGTCCTTCACTTGTTGGTTTGAAGATTCAATAACCGCTGCTGTATTCCAGCACCCGATGAAGTCTATATGGTATCCCTGTACTGATGTCAAGAGTTTTAAATGTAAGGCCGCGTACACACGACCGGTTTTCTCGGCAGAATCCATCAAGAAACTTGGTGGCAGAGCTTTTTTTGCCGAGGAAAACGGTCGTGTCGTGTGTATGTTTTTCGTCGAGAAAACTGTAGTGGATCTCGATGAGAAAAAAAGAACAAGTTCTCTTTTTCCTCGTCGGGAGTCTCAATTTCCTCGTCGCGTTTCTTGTCGGGCTGGTTTACGGCGAGAAACACGTTCGTGTGTATGCTTAGAAACCCACAGATCGGATCGAAAACTCACAGATCGGATCGATCCTCGGATCAGGAGTCACGAATCGGATCATTTTCGGATCAACAAAAAAAAACAGAAATCTTGTTACACCCACCAGAGTTTTAGATTTCACAGTTATGTTCATCACAAAACGGAGCTTATGTGCTTAACCACTTCCCGACGGCCGTACGAATATATGCGGCCGTCGGGCTGTCCTGAATCTCTGACAGGGCGCATATATGCGCCCTGTGCTTTTAATGGCCACTAGAGGGCGCGTGAGCGCCACGGGCGGCGCGCGCGTGCCCGCTGCATTCCTGAGGTGCCGATGCGCGTGCCCGGCGGCCGCGATGTCCGCCAGGCACTCGCAATCGGCGGTTACAGGGACATGACATGGATCTCTGTGTGTAAACACAGAGATCCACGTCCTGTCAGGAAGTGAGGTGACCGATCTGTGTCTCTTGTACATAGGGACACAGCATCGGTCACCTCCCCCAGTCACCCCCCTCCCCTCACACAGTTAGAACACACCCAGAATACATTTAACCCCTTCCATGCCCCCCTAGTGTTAACCCCTTCACTGCCAGTCACATTTATACAGTAATCGGTGCATTTTTATAGCACTGATCGCAGTATAAACGTGAATGGCGCCAAAAATGTGTCAAAAGTGTCCGATGTGTCCACCATAACGTTGCAACCCCAATAAAAATCGCAGATCGCCGCCATTACTAGTAAAAAAAAAATTATAAAAATTAATAATAATTCTGTCCCCTATTTTGTATGCGCTATAACTTTTGCGCAAACCAGTCGCTTATTGCGATTTTTTTTTTTTTTTACCAAAAATATGTAGAATAATACGTATCGGCCTAAACTGAGAATTTTTTTTATTTTATTTTTTAAAAAATGGGCTATTTATTATAGTAACAAGTAAAAAATATTGACTTTTTTTCAAAATTTTCGCTGTTTTTTTGTTTATAGCGCAAAAAATAAAAACCGCAGAGATGATCAAATACCACCAAAAGAAAGCTCTATTTGTGGGGAAAAAAGGACGCCAATTTTGTTTGGGAGCCACGTCGCACGACCGCGCAATTGTCAGTTAAAGCGACGCAGTGCCAGAAGCTGAAATTTCACCTGGTCAGGAAGGGTTATAAGTGCCCAGTAAGGAAGTGGTTAAATACAGTGTTTGGAAATCCGACGGACTGTTTATTGCTAATGTGACAAAACGCACATAAGCTCCGTTTTGTGATGAAAATAACTGAATCTAAAACTCTGTTGGGTGTAATAAAAGATGTCCACTTGCCCCCTAATCACTATCATTACTCCGGTGTCACCCCGCTTCACTCCGGTGTCACCCCCCTCCACTCTGGTGTCACCCCCCTACACTCTGGTGTCACCCCCCTCCTCTGGTGTACAGACAGCCATACTCCCCGGGTGATGATGTATCTCTTACCTGCAGGTGCAGAGCTCACAGGTGCTGTCTCCACATGTCTGCAGTCCCGGGTCTGTAGTGAGCGCGCTGAGGCGTGCAGGCACGTCACACTGTGCACTGGGCTCTGGCAAGCACACGGGGGTGGAGCAAGATGGCCACCACTCCGGAGCTAGGCCGAAGCCGGGGACTTTCCTACGGCCGAGGCTCCAGAGCGCTCCACGGATCGCGTGGTGTGCCGATCCGAACGGGGTGACCATTCAGATCACGGATCGGTGACGATCCGTTGCACCCCTATTCTCTATGCCATGGCAGGCCTTCGCTTATGCCTCGTACACACGATCGGAATTTCAGTCGGGATAAACTCAGACGGATTTTTCCGACGTAATTCCGTTCAAGCTCTCTTGCATAAACACTGTCACACCAAATTCCGACCGTCCAAAATGTAGTGACGTACAACACTACGCTGAGAAAAATTAAGTTCAATGCTTCCAAGCATGTGTGTTTTTTTCTCCGTCGGAGTTCCACACAGATGATCGGAATTTGCGATAGAATTTTTTTTCAGTGGGAAAAAAGAGAACATGTTCTCTTTCTAAGTCTGTTGGAATTCCCGGTGGAAAAAAAATCGATGGGGCACACACACGGTCAGAATATCTTGTGAAAAAATTCCGTCTGACTTTTTTCATCGGAAATTCCGATCATGTGTACAAGGCATTACACATCCAGGGACATATAGTAAACATCATAGCGATCAAGGGATTAAAATAAGCTCATGGCTGCTCTAGGAGCAATAAACTGTAAATTAAAGCCTCTTTAATTAGAAGTGGTCCCATATGTTATGGCGCTCCTCATCGCTTTTGCTATGACAGAACACGGGTGATGTGACTGGCCCTCTTCTGTTCAGGTCTCATTGCCATCTCGGCAACCTAAGATGTCAAGCGGAAGATAATAGAAAACAGGTTTTTCTTTTTGAAGTGTCACTTTAATGTTATAGTGCACTCATGCTAGGTGTAGAGTATCTAGCCCACACAGGTATTTAGGAGAATTTTCATGGACAGGAATAAGGACACAATTTCCTTTTTGGGACCACAAAATCAGTCAAATATATGAAATGTAAAAACTGTTTAATTCTCACACAAACTAATTTTGCAGACTCAGCATTTCTTGACAGGGATCTGCCGTGATGATTTATGTGAAGGTGACCGGTAATGTGATGTACAGCCATGACAGCTGTATAATCATGGAATGCACCCCTTTCCCTGTATATCATTTAAGGTGGGTGGCATATAAATGAGTAATAGAGGAAGGTAACAGCTGGATATAGAGCACAGACAAAAATAGGATGTAAATACATAGCTGAGTAAAGGACTTTTCTTACAGTAAATTGAAGCAAAATAAATGTAATGGACTCCGTTGTTAGGTGTCGAAGAAACTATAAAGCATGTTGGGGGTTTAGATAAAGGCAGGTCCTCTAATAGAAGTTACACCTGTGAATATTTATGAGATTTATTTTACTTTTTAATAATTTTGTTTCTATTATCTGCCATCTGAACTGTTCATGTAGTTATCCAAATAATATAATAAGGCCCCATGTACACGGGACGCTGCTAAACGTATGTTCAGAGGCAGTTGGATGCTTTTTTCGACTGCCCCTAAACTCATTCAATGTTATCCAATGTAACACAACTGACCAAGGCACACAACTGACCAACAGCACAGCTAGCAAGGAGACTGCTGCTTTGCCTTGTATTGCTGGTCTCTGGCTCCCAGCACTTGCCCTAGGCAATCATCAGCAAGAGGGCTGCAGAGGGACAGGAGGCTACATTCCTATTACTAGCACTTGCCCTGGGCAAGAACTGGGAACTGGAGACAGGTGCTTGCGATCAAAGCAGCCATCTTCTTGCTAGCTACAGCATTGGCTGGCTGTGCACCAACACTGTCTACCTGTACATTTAGTGCACAGGTAGACAGAGTACTACATGTGTTTTGTTCTATTGATAACTCAATATGTTTTTCTTGGTGGACATTATTGTTTTGTGGAGTGATTGTTGTAAAGACATACACAATTGAATTGACTACATATGCATGTCTATAAAGTCTGCGGAAATCCCCTTGTGTTGGTGCAATATTTCAGAAAAAGCAATTATTGGCCAAGAAAATTCACCCAGGTGATTTGTTTTACACAGGGATCAGTAGGGCAGCCCAAACAGTAGTCTTTTTTTTGTTAAACCAGCGGCTTAAATGGAAAAAAATTACCCAATTTCTACCACTTCGATATAGGTTGAATGTGGTTGGGGCAATCCCTCCGACTCACATATTGTGTTCTGATGGCAAGGAGATCATGCAGAAATGTTCCAACAGGCTGGTTGTACAAAATAAGCAGTACAAACAAATGGCAACCACCCCAACCTATAACTGGCCTTTGCAGCAAGGAGCAGATGGAAGGATGACGCATGTCAAAAAACAATGAAAAATTCCCAGCTCACTTACCAGCCAGCATGCAACAAACAGAATTGTCCTGTCTAACATTTCATGTTAAAACCAAGGTTTTGGTTTGCATAAATTTGCAACTATATGCATAAGCTGCAGGGCCACTTTACGGCACCCCAGTGTACTGCAGTCCTAACTCTAAATTTAGAGAGTTGGAGTACATATTGGGCCAGATTCAAAAAGAATTTACGTTGGCGTATCTGTTGATACGCCGCTTAAGTTCTAGGATGCGCTGGCCTATATTTTTTCTGTATTCAGAAAGCAAGATACGCCGGAATTTTGCTTAGATACGAGCGGCGTAAGTCTCTTACGCAGTCGTATCTTAGTTGCATATTTACGCTGGCCGCTAGGGGCGCTTCCATAGATTTACGCGTAGAATATGCAAATGAGCTAGATACGCCGATTCAGAAACGTACGTGCGCCCAGGGCCTTGATTTACGTTGTTTACGTAAGGCTTTTTTCGGCGTAAAGTTACCCCTGCTATAGGAGGCGTAGCCAATGTAAAGTATGGACGTCGGGACAGTGTAGAATCCGTCGTTTACGTTGTTTGCGTAAGTGGTTCGCGAATAGGGCTGTGCGTAAGTTACGTTCACGTCAAAATCATTGAGTATTTGCGACGTGATTTTGAGCATGCGCACTGGGATACGTCCACGGACGGTGCATGCGCCGTTCGTAAAGAGCATCAATTACGTGTGGTCACGATTCATTTACATGGATCATGCCCACCTTCCACCTACTTTAAATTACGTGGGCTTATGCCGGCTCATTTACACTACGCCGCCGTAACTTACGGCGCAAATTCTTTCTGAATAGGGTATCTGCCTCTGTAAGTTATGGAGGCGTAGTGTAAATGAGATACGCTACGTCTGCCGAAATTTATCAGGCAACTCTACTTGTAGAATCTACTTGATGTCACGGAACCTTAACATCTCCACGTTCAGGTCAGGTCCCATCTTCAACATCTCCAAGTTCATGTTCCATCTTCAACATCTCCACATTCAGGTCCCATCTTCAACATCTCCACATTCAGGTCCCATCTTCAACATCTCCACGTTCAGGTCCCGTCTTTAACATCTCCACGTTCAGGTCCCATCTTCAACAACTCCAAGTTCATGTCCCACCTTCAACATCTCCACGTTTAGGTCCCATTTTCAACATCTCCACGTTCAGGTCCCATCTTCAACATCTCCACGTTAAGGTCCCATCTTCAACATCTCCACGTTCAGGTCCCGTCTTCAACATCTCCACGTTCAGGTCCCGTCTTCAACATCTTCACGTTCAGGTCCCGCCTTTAACATCTCCACGTTCAGGTCCCGCCTTTAACCCCTTCCCTACCAGCCCATAGGGGAATCACGTCATGGTGATCCCCTCGCCGATGAGACAGGACGTTGCACAACGTCCTGTCTTCACGGCGTTCTAGGGCGCACGTGCCCGCGGCACCACCCGCGATCCCGCGCGCGTGCCCGACGGTCGTGATTGCCGCCGAGCACCCGCGATTTCCGCCAATCATGGCAGGAGTGTGGATCTGTGTGTGTAAACACACAGATTCACCTCCTGTCAGCGGTGAGGAGACTGATGTGTGTTCCCAGTACAGAGGAACACACATCGATCTCCTCCCCCTGTGAGTCCCCCTCCCCCTACAGTTAGAACATACTTTAGGACACATTTTAACCCCTTCAGCGCCCCCTAGTGTTAACCCCTTCCCTGCCAGTCACATTTACACAGTAATTAGTGCAGTTTTATAGCACTAATCGCTGTGTAAATGTGAACGGTCCCAAAAACGTGTCAAAAGTGTCCGATAAGTCCGCCGCAACGTCACAAAAAAAAAAAACGCAGATCCCCGCCATTACTAGTAAAAAAATAAAAATAAAAATGACATAAATCTATCACCTATTTTGTAGACGCTATAACTTTTGCGCAAACCAATCAATATACGATTATTGCGGGTTTTTTTTTTACCAAAAATACGTAGAATATGTATCGGTCTAAACTGAGGGGAAAAAAAGTTTTTTTTAAAAAAATATTGTGAGATGTATTAAATAAAAAGGAAAAAATATTGTGTTTTTTTTTAAATTGTCGCTCTTCTTTTGTTTATAGCGCAAAAAATAAAAACCGCAGAGATGATCAAATACCACCAAACGAAAGCTCTATTTGTGTGGGGAAAAAAACATACTGATTTAATTTGGGTACAGTATTGCCTGACCGCGCAATTGTCATTCAAAGTGCAACAGCGCTGAAAACTAAAAATTGGTCTGGGCAGGAAGGGGGTGAAAATGCCCTGTATGGAAGGGGTTAACATCTTCACGTTCAGGTCCCGCCTTTAACATCTCCACGTTCAGGTCCCGTCTTTAACATCTCCACGTTCATGTCCCATCTTCAACATCTCCAAGTTTATGTCCCATTTTCAACATCTCCACGTTCAGGTTCCATCTTCAACATCTCCATGTTCAGGTTCCATGCCCCCTACAATCTTCATTCATTCCAATGGGGAGTGTATACCCCATCAGGACAAGTGGAATAGAAACTTGCTTTAAGGCGGAGGTTGAAATCTGGGGTCTCTTCATCATTATTTTCACCACTGGACATGGCCAAGCTTTCTTTTTCATTGCCTCCAATCTAATGTAGCATTATACGTACAGATACAGTATGTGCTTTGAATTATCCTTACTCCATACGGGGCTATAACAGTTTTTTTGATCGTAAGCAAAGAGGAACACAGGCATGAAATTTTATAAAGGCACATTTCTGTGCTGATGTTGATGCACGGAGAGAGGCAATGTGGAATGTATGGTGTTTAAACATTAATGGAACTACTTAGCTGTATCTTCGCTAAGCAGGCTGTGACTTTAACAAAGCGTGTCTTTTGGATGAGTGAATTGCTCCATGTCTGAATCAACTTATTCCTCTGTGAAAACAGACCATGTCTGGGAAGGCAAATATTGTAGCTATTTTTATATCCTGAACGAGTGAACTGAGCATGCATGTTACTATGTCAGCAATATCATTGACGGCCAGGATACTTCACCATATCTGACAGGTTCATGGGTAGCAGAAATCTCCAACCACTTATCTAGGCTTCAAGGAGATACATTTTATTACATTTTTTTTTTGGACTGCCATTACATATTCCAAGTGTGTTTAAGTTTGCAAAATAAAAAAAATGGGCAGACAGAATGCTAGAAAGCTGGCTGCTGAAGGGAAATCGTTTTTTCTGCCATGTGTAAATTTTTTAGGAGTGCATGCTCTTGTCTTGTTTCTAGGTTTATCTTGATGTACATGATCTACACATTATGTTAATCTGAACTGAGGATGCAGCAATACCAGTTTTTTAAGACCAATGCAGTAAAACCTTGGTTTGGGGGCATAATTCGTTTCAGAATCATGCTTGTAATCCAAAGCACTTGTATATCAAAGCATTTTTTTACAGGGTATCAAAGAGAAGAGAGGCACCTCTAAGTGTAGCAATAAGTTGCTAAATGTTTTATCTTCATTAAATGTAACCATATTGCTACACTTAGAGGCTCCTCTCTCCTTTTTTATACTCAGTTGTGACATGAAGCTACTCTTTTATCAAGACATTGCTTGTATATCAAGGCAAAATTTATTAAAATATTTTGCTTGTCTTGCAAAACGCTCTCAAACCAAGTTACTCTCAAACCAAGGTTTTACTGTACATTTTCTCAAGTACTTGCCGATACCAATTACCGATACATATTTCTAGACAGCTGCTGTGCCTCTGCCTTGGTGGTGGTAAGCCAGCAAACATAAAATCGATCATTGCCCTTGGATGCATTTATTTTTTACACATAATGTCCAGCTCACCTGCCTTTGCCCTGGTGGCGTAGTGGTAGAGCACTGCAGTCCGAATGTCACGTCTCGCACTGCCAGGCCCTCGTGCAATGTCCTTCTGCACCTCTCTCCATAAAGGCGGCAGTTACAGACTTGAAGGCATCAGTTTCCAAGTCCAAGTATATGTGCAAATGCTTAGTATCGGCACCGATCCCAGCATCTGTGCAATGCTAATGTGAACAGTTTACAGGGATGTATGTGAGTGGAGTAACAGAGGGTAGCGCGTCACCATCAGGGTGCATTTAAATAAGACATTTCCTATTATTATTATTAATTTCAAGTCTTCGTTTTATTCCTTTGTAATGTTCCACTTAGGCCGTGTACACACGGCAGAGAACCTCGACGGGCAGAACACATCGTTCCGCCCGTCGAGGTTCTCTGCCGGCCGTCGAGGTTCTCTGCCGGCCGTCGAAATCGGCGACCCGCCCGTCGGGAATGGCAACCAGCCATTCATCCAGGCGGGCCGTCGAGCAAAAAGAGAGCGTGCTCTCTTTTTCGCTCGACGGGATTCCCGACGGTCGGGGCGAGCCAGGAGCATACACACGGCCGAGGTCCTCGCTGGAATGCAGCTTCCAGCGAGGTTCTCGCTGGTTTCCAGCGAGAACCTCGGTCGTGTGTACGCGCCTCAGTCTCTGCATAGCTGTCTAGGCACAGATATTTAGGCAATTTTCACCTCTATATGTTCGTAAAACCTGCATTTTAATGAATGTTAATGCAAGTCGCCGTAATAGATGATATCTGTGTGTTACTATTAATTTTAAATGGCATCCTTGAAAAAAAAAAAAAAAAAAAAAAAAGCACCTGTCAATAGTACTCTCCAATGTGTGAGTGTGAATTCTTTGTGTTGTGGTCCGCTGCGTTACCAGAAATAGTCCAATTACATTTTTACGTCTGAGGCTTGCTAATGGCCAGTTGAAATTGAACGGGATATCTTAACACAACACGCGTCAATGCACAAGATAACACGTGTTAATGAGCGCTGAGAGGTGTAAATGGGCCCTTAGTATTTTGTTTAGAAAGAGACGTTAAAACACGGAATTGTCCTCGGGCGTATTTTCTTTGTCTTTTTAGGGATTTTAAAGGCTGTTTTTGGTCGTGTTTATTGCAAAATGTGGCAGCAAAAAATGACGAAAAATCAGTAAAAACAATAAATAAAAGAGCAAAATAAAACAAACCAATAATGCCGCGTATGTATTCATATATAAACTGGCCACACATCTGGCCAATTTAAAATGAGTCTAAAATAAAAAATACACAGAAGGTTAGAATTTGCCTTCTGTAAATAACCAGGAGACATATACAGTAGTCAGCTGAATAATATGCAAATTCTGACATTTTCCTGTAAAAGTCAAATTTAACTCTGCTGCTTTGACCTCCTAAGTTTCCCCTTTGTCCTCTAAAGCCTTGTATACACTAAGGCCGCGTACACACGATCAGACCGGTCCGATGAGAATTCATCGGGTCACCGCTGAAGTGGCCTGATGGTCTGATGTGCGTACACACCATCAGTCCAAAATCCGATCAGGTCAGAACACGGTGACGTAGAACACAACAACGTGCTGAAAAAACAAAGTTCAATGCTTCCAAGCATGTGTCGACTTGATTCTGAGCATGCGCGGGTTTTTTGGTCCGATGCTTTTGCGTACTAACCATCGTTTTGGTCCGATGGTCAGGCGTCCATCGGACCGATTTTAAAGCAAGTTTTAAAACTTTGGTCCGATAGACAACGGTCCGATGGGCCGTACACACGATCGATTTGGTCCGATGAAACTGGCCTTAAGGCCAGTTTCATCCGACCGGTCTGATCGTGTGTACGCGGCCTTATAGTTTTTTTTTTTAAACACGCTGAGTTGAATGAACTAAAAACTGACAACAAAGGTCGTAGCTATTGTAATAATAGTCCAATGTTAGTACATCGATCTCCCTTACCGTTCTATTGGGTTTTGCCTCAGCCCAAACACTCGGGTCAGAGCTCCCATTGGCTGAGAGCACTGATCAGGAGCTGGTCACACGGGCCAAATGTCAGCTGGTTTCTATTGAACTGCCCGATGGCGGTCAACAGTCGGCCCGTGTGTACTAGGCTTTAGGGTCTGGGTGCAAAGGCAGTTTGCCAGCCCCAAGGGCTAGTACAAATTGAAACAGTGTGGGAAAGGCACGTTTCATGTGTGTTTCCTACACCCGCAAGACACGCAAGTGCCATTATTTGGCAATGGCACCCCAAATGCATCTTGCAAATGCGCTGTGGCCACCAAACCACCTGATACTGCAGTAGCACAGGGTTTGGTGTGGCGTGTTCTGAAAAAGTAGTGCTGGCACCCATTGAAAGTAATGGACTGTCAAAACCAGAACATGCAGGACTGCACGGGAGTGCACAGGTTGTAGTGGGAACCGGCCCTTTCACACTGGGGTGGTGCCGGCGTTGGCGGTAAATCACTTTACTGCTGTTATATCGGCGATTTTCAGCAGCTAGTGGGGCACTTTTAACCAAAGAAAGTGTTAATAGCGCCCTTGTTGCAGCGCTGCGGAAGCTATTTGCAGGCATTTCCGCAGCACTTGCCCATTCATTTCAAATGGCTGGGGCGGTGGAGGAGCATTCCATTAATGATAAATGGAATATGTGGCAGGCTGAAATTGTATATGTAAATCCAAAAATAAAATAAAAAAATCTTATAGAATAATTAATCATTTAATTTCAAATGATATTTAAAACTGTAGTGTTTAATAAAATAATACCTACCTTGGAGGTCCTTGTTGAGGCAGGGCCTGTTTTGTGACAACATTCTGTTCTTGTATTCATGTCGCTTTTCTGGGTTGTCATCTTTTCACTGGTGTAGCCCATTGGCAGGGTCCATTAAGGGTGCATGGGCGCCGCCCCCCTATCCATGGATATGGCCCCTTTCAGGAAATTGGCGCATGGATTCCAATTGGCTGAAAGGACAGGTGGTCCTATTGGATGCCTAGGAGGAGGAGGAGGAGGGGAGGACCTGGAAGCCACCATGGAGGAGAGGACTCAGAGCCGAGTACGTATCGGCCTAAACTGAGAATTTTTTTTCTTAATATTTTCTGGGGGGGGGGGGGGATATTTATTATAGCAAAAAGTAAAAAAATATTGCTTTTTTTTTCCAAAATTGTCGCTCTATTTTTGTTTATAGCGCAAAAAATGTAGGTGATCAAATACCACCAAAAGAAAGCTCTATTTGTGGGAAAAAAAGGACGTCAATATTGTTTGGGAGCCACGTCGCACGACCGCGCAATTGTCAGTTAAAGCGACGCAGTGCCGAATCGCAAAAAATGGCCCGGTCATTGGGCAGCCAAATCCCCGGGGCTAAAGTGGTTAATTGAACAAGCTGACGTTAGAAGCTGATTGGCTACCATACAAAGCTGCACCAGATTCTGAGTGCTCCAGGTTTAGTAAATGTGACCCATAGACTTAAAAAGTGAATATGAATATTTTCCAAGGCTTGGCTTTAGTCAGACAGCTTACTAATGAGTTTGATGTGGAGGCCATTGTTTGCCTTATTGCCCCCCAGATAGACATTGGCTCTTTTGCTGCAAATTAATTACAGTGCTGGCTGAAGCCATGCCAGTTCTCATGGTCAGCCACTGCAGGGCAGTTTTGTATGCCCAGTCCTCTTTGTAGTTCACAGACAAGCTGTTCCCAGGGAAATATTTTGGGGCTTTGACACTGGAAAACCACTAGAATAATAAATAAACATTCCAGTGACTCTGCTGCTACACAGAATATTGAAACCGAACATTACGCAGGTTAGTGCATGTGATGTGCATTGGCCTTATACCTGTGAAGACATTTACCTGACTACTGCTTTGCATTGTTCTCATACACAAAGTACAATTACCCTTTGTTTTTTTCGTTAAAGTAGAAAGGATCGTTTTTAGTGCTAGTTCACACCAGACGCACTAAAAATGCATGCACAGTGTTTTCCATGTATTCCAATGGCTCTAGTTTACACCATGCAGGCAGTTTCCGGTGCATAAACTGACTGGAAAACTGACTGGAAAACTGACTGCGTGGTGTGAACTAGAGCCATTGGAATACATGGAAAACACTGTGCATGCATTTTTAGTGCAGAAAACCCCTTAGGCCGGATTCACACCTATGCGAATTGGTTGCGTCTTAAATCGCATCCAATATGCAGAACATTTCTAAATACATTGTTTTCAATGAGGCTGGTTCACATATGTGCGATGCATTCGCACTGCGCATTGCAGAAAAATAGTGTGCGTATTTTATGCCTTGCGGTGCGGCTCAGGTGCGAGTTCAGGCCCATTATCTTCTATGGGTACGCAGCTGATTTGCAGATGTGTTAATTTCTCTTCAGGAATTTCTCTCATTCAGCCCAATACACTTCTCCCCCACTCTCCTCTCCCCTGTAACCTCTCCCAGCTCTCCAAATTCGCAGCTAAAACCAAACTAATCTGCTGAACACTTCTGTTATCTCCCTGCAGAGATAAGAGAGCTGAAATTCGCACTGCACTATTGTGATTACAGCCTTAAAGGGGTGTTCCAGCCAAATGTTATGTTTATTAAAAGTCATCAGCTACAAAAAGTGTAGCTGCTGGCTCTTAATAAACATTCACTTATCTGCTCCAGCGTTCCAGCGACGCGCCGGCCGGGGCTCCGCTCCCCCCCCCCCGGGCCAGCGTCTTCATTTTAACTGTGGGCACCCGGCCGTGACAGCCTTCGGCTTCACGGCCGGGCACCCACTGCGCATGCGCGAGCGGCACTGCGCATTCGCGCGCGGCGCGGCCTGCCGCTGATTGGACAGGCGATCGTCTAGGACCTGTCAGTGTCCTAGGCGATCGCCTAGGGGAGGGGCTGCAGTGAGGCGATTAAGCTTAATCGCCTTACCAGCCCCTCGGTGGAAGGAGGAAGTGGGACAGGAAGTCCCACTCCTCCTGAAGCCCCAACTCCCCCCCCCAAAAAAATTACATGCCAAATGTGGCATGTAAGGGGGAGGGGAGGGAATTAAGCGGAAGTTCCATTTTTGGGTGGAACTCCGCTTTAAAGGGGTTGTAAAGGTAAAAAATTTTATCCCTAAGGCCTCGTACACACGACCGAGGAACTCGTTGGAAAAGACACATCGTTTTCCTCGACGAGTTCCTTGTTAGGCTTGTCGAGAAATTTGACAAGCTGTCTTTGCGTACACACAGTCAAGACCAAATCTCCTCGTTCTTAAAAGCGGTGACTTCAACACATACAATGGCAGGGGAAGTTCGATTCCACTGGCACAACCCCTGGGGCTGCTTTTGCTAATTTCATGTTACTGCGTGTTAAATAAAAGTTTGGTAAGAGACATTTGCACTTTTCAGTCTGTTATGCCGCGTACACACGGTCGTTTTTTGTGATGAAATAAAACGACGTTTTAAAAAACATCATTTAAAATTATCGTGTGTGAGCAAAACGTTGTTTTATGTCTTCTGAAAAACGACAAATTTTTTTTTTGAACATGCTTCAATTTTTTATGTCGTTTTTCAGAATGTTGTTTTTGGGTCATAAAAAATGATCTTGTGTGGGCTAAAACAACGTTTTTAAACCCACGCATGCTCAGAAGCAAGTTATGACGCAAGCTTGAATGTAACAGAGTGCCGTCGTACATTTTGTACGTAACCGCGCTTTGCAAGAGCATTTTCAGAAAACGATGGTGTGTAGGCAACGTCGTTTCTCAAAATGAAGTTTGAAAAACGTTTTTTTTCATGAGAAAAAAACAACGTTTTTTTTACAAGACAAAAAACGACCGTGTGTACGCGGCATTACAGCGTGACAAATGTGCTATTTCCATTACAAACGCTACTTTTACCGAAGGTGCGTGGGTTTCTAAGCATACACACAAACGTGTTTCTCGTCGAAAACCAGCCCGACGAGGAACACGACGAGGAAATTGAGACTCCCGACGAGGAAAAAAGAGAACTTGCTCTCTTTTTTCCTCGTTGAGTTCCTCGACAGTTTTCTCGATGAAATGCAAACACACGACCGTTTTCCTTGGCAAAAGAGCTTTGCCACCAAGTTTCTTGATGGATTCTGTTGAGGAAAACGGTCGTGTGTACAAGGCCTAAATGGCTTTCTTTACATTCTTCACTTACCTCATCCTTCCATTTTGCTTTTAAATGTCCTTATTTCTTCTGAGAAATCCTCACTTCCTGCTCTTCTGTCTGTAACTCCACACAGTAATGCAAGGCTTTCTTCCTGGTGTGGAGAAAGCGTCTTGAGGGGAAGGGGGGGAATATCAGCACACTCTCTACTTTGCAGATAGAGAAAGAAGCTGTGTGTTAGTGGGCGTCCTGACACTCCTGCTCGCCCCCTCCCCCCTCAAGAGGCTTTCTCCACACCAGGGAGAAAGCCTTGCATTATTGTGTGGAGTTACAGACAGAAGAACAGGAAGTGAGGATTTCTCAGAAGAAATAAGGACATTTAAAAGCAAAATGGAAGGATGAAGTAAGTGAAGGACTGCACTAAAATAAAGGAAGCTATTTAGTGATTGTTTTTTTACCTTTACAACCCCTTTAATGTAAGTCAGTTAACGTAGTCTTCTTTTTTGCTTTGCTGCATTCATTTGTCAGCTCTTTGTTTGATATTACAATTGGGATATTTCCTTGTTTATGCTACAGTTCTTCCTGGTAACATTTTCCATGGTCTAAAGTTGGGCATACATGGTTAGTTTTTGGGCTGATTGAAAAAAAAAAGAACAGATTTCTCCATTCACACAAACAAGGTGGTTGGAGGGATTCTGCCTACTGGGAAATGTGTATCTTGCACCTGCCACTATGCAAATACACTGATCAGTGGCTGCAGATGATTTGCGGCAGCTGCTGATGGACTGGCCCAGTGTTGATCAGTGTATGACCACAGAGGGGGAGAGTTGAATTGCATGGAATTTGAGGGGAATGTTTACAGTGGGAAAGAGGGCAGTCACCCATATTTTAGATATCTTTACCATAACATCAACTCAAAAATGTATGTCAAACTCGTTAATCTTTTAATTAACAATAATCTGTACCCATGAGTGGCTGATTCACTAACCCAGCATGCTGTAAGTGAAATCTTTCACCGCACTGTGTGACAGTGCAGTCACTCCAGACTCCGGATATTGCCCTAGAAAATGCTCATGCTTCATTGCTGTAAAGCCTCATACACACAACCGGTTTTCCCTGCAGGAAAACTGCCAGGAGAGCATTTGGCCGGGAATACCGGGCGTGTGTATGCTCTCTAGCAGTTTTCCCATAGGAAAACAACCGGGAATCCCAACGGGAAAATAAAGAACCCTGCTCTCTATTTTTCCGTTGGGATTCCCTGCCGCGAAAACTGGTCGTCTGTATGCTTACCTGAGTGTAGAAAAACCATGCATGCGCCATAACACTTTGACGCATGCGCGGTAGCACACAAAGTTTGTGTGGGGTGTAGCAAGATGGTGGCGAGAGATTCGAATGTGACGAGACGCCGACTCGTCGTAGTCGATGATGTCAGAGCGATCTTGCCATTCAAAAGAACGGCGGTTTTCTTGAGTGGCCGTCTGTATATACAGCTTTGCAAGGCAAGCTTGCCAGGAATCCCGTCAACCAAAGTTGTTTTTCCTGGCGAGATTCCCGGCCGTGTGTACATGGCTTAAGAGTCACAGCATTGCTCTCTCTTGTCTCCTTTCACATCAGAGCCCCCCCCTTTCAAATCAGGAACCCCCTTCACATCAGAGCCCCCTTTCAAATTAGGTCCCCCCTTCATATCAGAGTTCTCCTATAATATCAAAGCCCCCCTTCACATTGAACCCCAGTCTTTAGAGCCCCCTGACATTAGAGTCCACAGGCAGAGCCCCAATCACTTCAGTGTTCTGAGAGCCTCCTTACATCAGAGTCCTTGGAACCCCCCACATCTGAATCCCCAGAGGTTCCTTCACATCATACCCCCCCCCCCCTCACATCAGTGTCCCCAGTGACTCTTTAAATCAGAGAACTCGGGGCCTCCACACATCAGTGACCTAACTAACAATTAGTACAGCAGCATTGCAGAGGGCAGGAGGCGGATTGGGTCTGGACATGGATGGAATCTTACTCTCTAAAGAATTCGGGGGGGGGTTAGGCTGTGGTGTGGGCTGACCTGTCTACACCTTGAGAACACATAAGCACTGTGCAGTGATATTAAATAGAGGACTCTGGGAAGTCCAGGATTCGGCATCCCCCTTTGAGTGGTTCCCATGGCATACGTGCCATACCCTGGATACACTGATGGTATATGATAAACAGTTTTTTACACTTATAACATTTATTCAAAAGATTGCATCAAATGATCTTCTGCCCGGCCTCAGTAATTGTTTTTCCAGCTAGAACGCTGTGATGTTGGTTGAATATTCAAAGTCTGTGGTCACATCTTCCAAAAAAATTGGTCCACCTTCGGACAACCAAACTGTGGCCACACAAATAACAATTTGTGATTGGTATAAGTACCAGAGATCACAAAACAAGCAATTCGTCATTAATTAAAACATCAGACGAATGCGACATCGTTCATGCATTTTGCAATTGACTAAAATTATTGACTTAAGATATGACTGATCATTTACAGCTGTAGAATACCAATTAAAAAACATAGTTTCATTGATGTTTATTACGAATGGCTTTCAGGCGCACACACAGATATTCAAGTGAAAAGTGATCAATAAAATTCCACCACAGCTGATCCACGCCGCTGAGTGCGAAGCTTTTATGAGCGCTCTAAATCAATTTAATGGACGGTCACTGGTTTGCAATTTCTATTTCATTCAATTAGCTTAGTCACATTGAACAATCAGATTGATAATATGGCGACCATAAGACATGGTTGTTCCAAAGCCATTACTTTGGGTTATATTAACACATAAAGTGGCATGTAAGTTTTCTGTGCAGTGCATGTGATCCATTCTAAAGAAAAATAAAAAACATAAATATGATATCATGTGCTAATCAGTGAATCACTGTGCATGGGAGCTGACTATATATTTTCCATATCCATGTTATTTAACCACTTTGCCTGTTTTTCAGACTCCTATTTACAAGATTAAAACAGTTTGTTTTTGCTATACAACTACTTAGGACCTCCAAACATTATATATATATTTTCTAACACCCTAGAGAATAAAATGGCGGTCATTGCAATACTTTTTGTCACATCGTATTTGCGCAACGGTCTTACAAGCACACTTTTTTTGGAAAAAATTCACTTTTTTGAATTAAAAAATAAGACAACAGTAAAGTTAGCCCAATTTTTTTATATTGTGAAAAATAATATTACGCCGAGTAAAATGATACCCAACATGTCACGCTTCAAAAAATTCTATAGGTTGCATCTTTTGAGCTACAGAGGAGGTCTAAAGCCCCATACACACGGTCGGACATTTGGCCAACCAACTTCAAAATCTGCAACTTTTCAAATTTGTCCGATCGTGTGTACGCTCCATCGGACCAACTTTTTCTGGTTTTATCTGACAAAAAGTTGGGTCTGCGGACAGACCAACTTTTCGGCAACAAAAGTCCGATGGTGCCTTGTGTGACCGTGTGTACAGCAATCCAACCAACTTTTGTACAAAGTGCAAATACGCATGCTCAGAACCAATGTTAAAATCAACTAACAATAGCAGAAGTTAACCAAAGGGTGGCGGGTAAAAAGCAAAAAAGAGCAGAAAAACCATGTGATAATGGGAAAGTTTTAGAAAAGTTTGGAGAAAAGTCGGATTGTGTGTATGCTATGGGTGTGACCGGACAAATCAATTAGGACAAAAATCCAAGGGAAATTTTGTTGGATGTCCTACCGTGTGTACGGGCCTTAAGGCTAGAATTATTGCTCTCGCTCTAACGACTTGTGCGGTTTGAACACCGTTTTCATATGCGGGCGCTACTCACATATGCGTTCGCTTCTGTGCGTGAGCTTGTCGGGACGGGGCGCTTTAAAAAAAAAAAAATGTTTTGTTTTCTTATTTATTTTATTCATTTTTACACTGTTTTATAAAAAATGGATCACTTTTATTCCTATTACAAGGAATGTAAACATCTCTTGTAATAGAAAAAAAGCATGACAGGTCCTCTTAAATATTAGATCTGGGGTCAAAAAGACCTCAGATCTCATATAGACTAAAATGCAATAATAAAAAAAAAAAACAGGAAAATATGCCTTTAAGAAGCATGGGCAGAAGTGGTTAAAGCAACGTTTTGCAGTAAATAAGATCCCAATCATTGACATGCAAGCAACCACAGGGTATGAAATGGTTAATGAAATCTCTGGCATCACCAGCTCTGCTGAAATGCAGTTGAAAGAGATTAGCTGTGGTGATTAAATTGGTACCCAAGCACCATTGCTTGAACACAAGGTTTAGTCTGACAGTCCGCACCCCACATGTATTGATTTTTGCTTTGTCTGATAAATGTAATCTTAAGTGACTGTTGCATGGCAGCTCAATATCTGACATACAGCCAACCCCTGGAGAGCCGTCTTGGGTAAGGAAAGCCTAGTAAACAATGTCTACAGTATAAGAGACACAGATGGGCCATTCTTCCCTGGCAGCAAAGGCTCAGACCTTCTTTTCCCATGTAAACAAACATTCATCGCATTGACAGCTCAGCCACTTCCGTGCAGCTGGCATATGTTTGATGAGTTTCACAGAACCCATGCCGGCCCATGACTACCCGTATTTATAGGGGAAATGCAGTTGTGGTTTAGGGACAAAGCTTACTGCTTTTTGTCATCTGCTAGTAAAGAATGGGGCAATAAGTGGTCCTATCAAGTGGCTTATTAGCGTTTAGAGAACGTGCCCTCTCACAGGAAGCTTATGAATGAGGCAATTAATTAGAGCTGCACGATTTTACCCAAAATGAGACTCACAATATATTTTTTTGCTTAGAATAAAGATCACGATTCTCACGGAGTAACATCATCTTTCACATTATACAAACAAATTGGGCTAGCTTTACTGTTTAGTTTTTAATAAATTCATTAAGCCCCGGTTCACACTGGTGCGATGTCAAATCGCATGCCGGCAAGGTCACGGTCCTAATCGGTGCGTCGCCGCATCCGCACCGATTAAAAAAGTAGTTTCTGTACTATTTGCGATTTCGGCCCACGATTTACCTGCACAGATGTCTCTGTAATTGCGCCCGAAATCAGGACTGACTGCGGGAGTGAAATTGTGCCGAGCTGGTTCACACTGGGGCAACACGACTTCCAGCACGACTTTGGGGGACAACTTGGACACGACTTGAGTATGAATCATCAGGCAACTTACAAGGCAACTTCAAGTTGCCTCCAGGACAGTACAAGGCAACTTCAAGTCGCCTCCAGGACAGGAGGCTTTTCGGTGGCCAATCAAACAACAATCAAATCTGTGGGAGGGAGGGGTTTGCCTGAGAAATGTATGTTCTCTTCCTGTATTGTTGCTTCAGTTAAGACAGTGATCCGACTTCTGAGGCAACTTCCATTGAAATCAATGGGCACAAGTTGCCTACAAGTTGCCTAGAAGTCGGATTGAAGTAGTACAGGAACCTTTTCTGAAGTCGGAGCGACTTCAGTAGTGTGTATTAAGACGGCTCCATTCACTTCCATTGATTTTCTCAACCACACGACTTGGGGCAACTTGAAGTCGGATCCCAGGTCGCCCCTGTGTGAACCGGCCATAGGCTACATTTACACAGGCAATTTAGGCCGGCGTGAAGAATCTTCTGATTCCTGCTGCAGGTTGGTGTAGCCTACCAGCCCTGTTTACTATGACAGGTCACAGCTATTCGCACAGCTCTTAGCTGCTGGATTCAGTTTGTGGATGCCCAATGGCGACATGTTATTATAGTAAACGGGGCCGGCGGCTGCACCTGGCCGCTCACAGCCACAGTAGGTATCAGAAAGATGCTTCTGCTGCAATTCGAACCAGCCTAAATTGCTGGTGTTTTATTAAAGCCCCATCTGAACAGTGTGAATAACTGAAAATATATACGAAACCACTTTGTATTCCCTTTAAATTAAATTATATTATACAAAAAAAATTATTTTATTGCACCATGGTACATTATTCGTTTTTTAAGAATTTTCAAATGACTTTGTTTTGGATTTGGTATAATTTCCTGTTGTTTTGTTGCAGGCCTCCCTGCCATGTGTCTCAATGTGTATTACATCCGACTGACTCAGCATATTAGATTATACAGAGCTCATTACAGAGCGGATCTGATCTAGCAAAAAGCAGGGCTTTATCCTGTCACAACAATCGGCGGAGGGTTTTAGAAGGGAGATTGCTGCGAAATCCCCCAGTGACCTGCACATATTTGTTTCTTTTTTCATTAATAGTAGAATATTGCATGTGCGGGATAACCTTTTTCTTTTCTTACTGGACATCTATTCTTACAGATACAATCGGCCCTTTTGAGGGCAATCATAATGCTAATGCAGCCCCCGATGAAATTGAGTTTGACACCCTGCTCTACATTAAACAATTAATTGCTGTCCTAGTCCCGTGAAAGAGCTTTCAATCCAATGTGCCTACAACAGGTTGTAGGACCAGCTTTTGTATATCTTTGGACTGTGGGATGACACACAAACAAGGGAGAACCTGTAAACCACTATAGGCATTGTACTTGGTGTTAATTAACCCTGGGGCCCTAGAGCTGTAAGGCGAGACAAATGGGAAAAAGCTAATTGGTTGCTGATCCTGCTCTAATCCCCACTGATAAGGATTGCAATAGATACAGAATGTGCCCCATTTGTACTGTCTGTACTGGCATGGCTCCATGAGACACCAACTGCCTACTTGGACATCCTCCCTTGTATAGTGACAGGCAGGGTCAAGACTTTGACTAATTGCAATATCCCCCTGGTTTGGCAGGAAGTTTGTAGCTGGGCCCATCGAACATCCACTGATCACTAGGCATCTGTTTTGGTTGCCTAGCGGATGATCTGGGTCTGAAGGCAAGTGTGCTAACCACTATCACTGTTAAAATGTTTAAGATGTGGAAGAGCATGCCGAAAGCACAGGAAAGTGAATGGGTCCTTATTGTTACATTTGTGATTTGATTAAATGGTTATTCTACCCAAAACTGCTATTACAGGTTTGGATGGCAATTTGGGGAGGGTTGAACACCCTATCTGAATATCTCTTAGTGCTCTAAAAGTGAGGCCGCGTACACACGATCAAATCTATCTGCTGGAAACGGTCTGCCAGACCGTCCCAGCAAACAGATTCGATCATGTGTACGGGCGAGCAGACGGATTTGACCAGCCGACAGATTTTAAAGCATGCTTTAAAATCTGTCGGCTGGGAATCTGTCCGCCCGACATGTCTGCTGGTTAGTACGCTAACCAGCAGACATATCTTTTCGCACATGCGTCGAATGGATTCGACGCATGCGCGGAAGTGTTTTACTTCCTGGTGGGGTGACGTGGCGGCGTCAACGTCACCTCCACGTCAGCGCGCTGTCTGCCGGCGGGGATTTTGGTTTGATCGTGTGTACACGATCAAACCAATACATCCCAGCAGACAGATTTGTTCAAATCGGTCTGTCCGACCAATTTGAACAAATCTATTTGCTCGTGTGTACGGGGCCTGAGGTTGCTTTTTCTAAATTCAGATTACCCACTGAAATCAACTTGGTGGCCATTCATAGTCTGTTAATTTTTGTTCACTATAATGCAACAAGGGGACTTCATAGAGTGATGAATTTCATTATCTGCTACTTTAAATCCGTGTACACACGACCAAATAAGACCGATTTGATCCGATTTGTCTGCTGGGATTTATTGGTTTGATCGTGTACACACGATCAAACCAAAATCTCCGCCGGCAGACAGCGCGGTGCGGTGACGTTGACGCCGCCACGTCACCACACCGGGAAGTAAATTACTTCCACGCGTGCGTCGGATCCATTTGATGCATGTGCGGGCAGATATGTCTGCTGGTTAGCGTACTAACCAGCAGACATGTCGGACAGACGGGTTCCCAGCAGACAGATTTTAAAGCATGCTTTAAAATCTGTCTGCTGGCGAAATCTGTCTGTCTGCCCGTATCATACGATCAAATTTGTCTGCTGAAACGGTCCATCGGACCGCTTTCAGCAGATAGATTTGATAGTGTGTACGCGGCCTTAGACAGAATCTATTTGGTGGAGTGGAGAAGGCTGATGGGTCGAATGTAGTGTGCAGTTGGATTACATTCAGCATATAAAAGTCCTGCTTTGAGCAACTTCTTGCCTCCTGTGAGCCCATCCTCCTGGATTTTGATTGTTTCACTACAGAGCTCTTTTTTTACCAATTACATATACCGTAATTAATATATATATATATATATATATATATATATATATATATATTTTAGTATGAAATGAATCTAAATGAAACAATATTTTTTTTTTTATCTTTCAGCAACAACTACAGGCCTACGTTGCCTGGGTGAATTCACAGTTAAAGAAAAAAGCTGGGGTTGGTCCAGTTCAAGACCTTCGTCTCGACCTTCGGGATGGGGTGGTGTTGGGTCATCTGATTGAAATTGTGGGTAAGTACACAGACCTGTGTAGAGGTATCTTGTTTTGTTTTTTTTATACGATACTATTCTTTTTCTACTAATTATCAATTAAATGTATTGCTTTTGTAAAACTGAAAACCAGATGCCTAAGGCCCCGTACACACGACCGAGGAACTGGTCGGAAAAGACACATCGTTTTCCTCGACGAGTTCCTTGTCAGGCTTGTCGAGAAACTTGACAATCTGTCTTTGCGTACACACTGTCAAGACCAAATCTCCTCGTTCTCAAATGTGGTGACTTCAACACATACAAAGGGAGGGGAAGTTCGA